>CP059273.1:0-600000 GCA_013694445.1 Torulaspora globosa
CTTCAACCAATCTAACAATCTAACAATTTTTTTTTAAAATTCATCTCTTTCATCATCAACCAAACGCATATTTAGCCTCATCCAAACTCATCTTCAACTAATCTCATCTTCTTTATCCAAACTCATTATCGTCAATCTCATTCTCATTTACACTCATCTTTTTTTCTCCACTAACGCTTCAAAAAGAAAATCAATAACATTTCTCACACTTCCACCACATCCTTACTTTCGATCGCATATCGATAACTAACCTGGATCTAACTTTTTCAATAATCTTTCCCTTCCTTTGGATTAATTATCCTATCAATCAGGCGTCGTCACTCTAACTATTCTCATTTCCTGGACCGTAGGGATATCACCACGTCTTTGGATCACATTCAATCATAACTTCATCCTGCTAAAACTCTAAGGGGAGTATCTTATAATTGTTCTTTACTTCAAAAAGTCTATGGCATTGCATATTATTCCACAATAGTTCAGTTAGTACTTTGTTCTCGAACTCAAAAAATTTTATGTTTAGCTCATTCATTCAACACTTTGTTCAACATTTCACGTGACTGTCACCTCATCATTCCTGGCAGACAGTTTATACGTCCTTTCTTTCATGGTCCTTACCTTAACATGTACCTAACTCATCCCTCTAACATACGTTCGACTTTGAATGACCTCACTTGAGAATTCTTCCAACATTCTTCGCGACGCAGTATCATGCAGAGTCATTGCGACGGTATCCCGGACTTGCATGTGACGTCATTTCATGCAAGCCTAGACACTTGACCTCTGATTCTCCATGACACATTATCCCTAAAGTCTTACCACATGGCTTAAGATTGTTGATGATACCCCGGACTTATATGTAACAACATTCCACTCAGACCCTGACACATTATCCCTTAATTATATTTGAAGTCATGAAGAGTCACTAAGAATCATACCCCGGATCCCCTGACAGTATATCATGCATGACTTGACACATTATCCCTAAAGTCTTACCACATGGCTTAACAATGTCGATGATACCCCGGACTTATGTGACAACATTCCATGCAGGTCCTAACACATCACCCCTAAGTTCGGACTTCCCTATGACTCAATCTCATGCAGGGTCCTGAGTCATCACCCCTAATTTCGGACTTCGGACTTCCCCTAAATTTCGGACTTTGTGATATCGGCGCTTATCAAATATCGCTTCATACGGATCTTGCCCCTGTTACCCGATTCTGGAGTTAGTGAAATTTTCACGCGAACACAGACGACGGCAAGGGAAAAGGCGCCCCAGTCACCACAAAAAGGAGTCTTCTCGACTGTCGGTGAGCACACAATCCGCCTTGCCTTCGCAACGTTCCTTAAACAAAGTGTCCACTCACAATTGTACACACTCTGACAGGCTTCTCAACTGTCCCTCAATCCAAACTATATTCCCTCTTTCTTGTTTCTTTGTACTTCATTTTAATGATCTTGTATGATAGTGAGATGTAAAGAAAAAGTCTTGTCAAAGAAAAAATTATCTTTTTATATCTGCCCGAGAGAAGTCGGCGTCGTCAAGAAAAATTTTCAACCGACGCAAAAAATCACCATATTTGCGACGACGCGCGAAGAAAAAATTAAGCTAATTTCACATGTATGGGTGTAGCAAAGGCTGTGATGTATGGGTTTTGAAACAGTCACAAACTGAGTTTTGATCTTTATATGGCCGATGACATGCCCGCCCTGGTAAATTGATTGTTCTTAGCGGCTCCTATTGACTGTTAGCCACTTCCCACCCCTCTATCTGCTCCCCATATCACTTAACGGCCCTGTAAATGGCCCTGCAAACGCCCCTGTAAAGTTCTGCGCCATATAACACCTCTCCCATCCTCAATACTGGCGTATTTCATCGCTGTGTAACGCTCTGGTTGCCTTGTGGGCTTCCAAACAGTCACAGAGCTGGATTTGACCACTATATGGCCACTGGCACGCACGCCCTGCTAAATGGTGGGTTCTGGGCGGCTCCTATTGACTGTTAGCCACTTCCCACCCCTCTATCTGCTCCCCATATCACTTAACTGCCCTGTAAATGGCCCTGCAAACGCCCCTGTAAAGTTCTGCGCCACATAACTGGACTTCTACACCTCCCCTTGCTCAGCTTTGGCGATTCAATCTCTGCAACATGCTCTGGATGCTTTGTTTGCTCGACTAAACTTATATTTGTCTTTCTACTCAACATTTCTCAAAGTTCAGATACGTTGAAAGAGATTTCTATCATAACATACTACGGAGGGGTTACCCGGCCCTGGAAAGACTGAGAAAATTTTCAACAGTCGTCGACGTTAACCAGAGAGTACCACTTCTGGGAAGCATCAAAGGCCAATAAGAGTGTATATAGAGGCTCCAAGTGTTTGGAAGTATGGTGGAGTGTACTGTGGTAGTCCCAAGTGTTTGGAAGTATGGCAGTGCAGTATGGTGGAGCGTATTGTAGCTGTGAAGTGTTTGGGAGTATGGCAGTTGGTGTGTTTGGGAGTAGGGTAGTTGGAGTGTGGAGTGTATTGTAGCTGTGAAGTGTTTGGGAGTATGGCAGTTGGTGTGTTTGGGAGTAGGGTAGTTGGAGTGTGGAAAGTACTATGTGTTTGGGAATTATTTTACTCAAGCCCAGAGGGTATAAATGATTTAATATCGATTGTTGGTTCCTAATGGAGTCTGACTTTCGGTCAATTAATAAAGTCATAGAGTTATTCCCTGACGTGAACACCTTTATGACTGATTCTTATCTGCACAGGACCATGCCATGACATTTGAAGAAGATTAAGTACAGCATTCCCCCCCTCATTCAACTGCAGAGGCTACAGAGGGTCAATACCCATTGGTTGATCCTAACTGATTCTGATTAACAACGAAAGGGTTATTCTCTGACGTTTTATCGCTGGGCCATCCCATGACATTTGAAGAAGTTGAATATAGCACAAGCCCTCCCTCGAGGCTACAGAGGGTTTAATACCATCGTTGGTTCCTAATTGAGTCTGATTAATAAAGACAGAGTTTCACATTTTATCGCTCGACATTTAAAGAAGTTTAAATACGTTTGCTTTGAACATCTAGTAGAGGTACATTAGGAGGGGCAAGATGTAGCTGATTTACCCATTGTTGGTTCCTACCTGAGCCTGATTGACAAAGAGACAGACGTGAACAAGTTTAAATACGTTTGTACCTAGAACATCTAATAGTCGGCACTAATGTAGTTTCAAGTAGAGACACTCCAGCTACTGGAAGCGCTCCGCCACCGCGTCTCGCGTTCAGCTGCCTGCTTTGGGGTTCGCGTTGCGTCCTCTCTTGCATAGCGTTTCGTCCTCACCTTGCCACCGCGTCGTAAAATTTTTCACCGCGTCGCCATTTTTCACCGCGTCGTAAAATTTCGCCTCCATATAAAACCGCAGGCTTCCCACTTTGAAATATCATTGACTCTACAACGGCTTACCCATCCGCCTTGCCATCCACATCACAGCGTCTTCCCTCTCGCCTCCTCGAGTGCCTTCTAGCTCCCTGGCTGTAATCTCTTAGGGGCTCGCCCCCCCGTAGTCTTGAGGGCTTCTGGCCCAACGTAAAAGGGGCGAGGCCCCCGTAGTCTTGCAGGGGCCTGGCCCCCGTAGAGAGAGAACACACACAAACACGTACGCCTATGGGTAGGGCCTTTGCGGCCGCGCGCGGATTTTCGTTTCGGCTCCCAGGGGGATTCTTGGGCTGCCCGCTGATTGTTTACTTTGCTCTCTTCTGCTTAATTCTGCGGTAAAATTTTCATTCTTACTCAGCCAGAAAGTACATGTCGCTGAACTAAACATGATATTGTCAGAAAAGAATTGATACAAAGAGTAGGGACGCCAACCGTTTGGCTTGGCTTTGAGACTTCAAAGGATGCCTAGGCTTCCATAACTTTACGAAACAGCGATTCGTCACGATAGAACCGCCTCTTCAAATTTAAAAAGGCAGATTACGAGTCGCACTGCAACATTTAAACTAATAATACACAGGTTTCAATGAATATATACACACAAAGGTATCTACACGTCCTCGTCCTCGGTCATTTCCTCGTCCTCATCAGTCAAAACTATAACCTCGCTCCGGAAAAGTGCCAGCTCTGGAATATCAGCCATTTCTAGGAAGATTGCAACAATAAACATGTAGAGGGGAACCTCTTGCCCATCACGCATCTCAACGTGCACCCTTTGGAGAGCCAGCCAATGTGGAAACAGCCTTATTTCACCCCCAGCACTCGCTTCATCAAGGGTGCGTTGTAGAAGAGACCAATTTGCATGAGGAGGTACAAGTTCCAGTGTGGTAACCACGAACTGTTATCCATCGATTCCTTACCTCTCAGCTGCAAAAATGCTTCCATCGATTCCTTATGCTCCCCTTCGCACATTGAATGCTGATTTCCAAACTGCGATTTCAGGTATGCTGGGCCTTGACTGCGTGAACGCATGCGGTCAAATATTCGACCATTTTTCAGCTTGATCCTCTTGTAATTCCCAGATAGCAGGTAGAGCAGTCCATTGAAATTTGAAAAACAATTCTGGCACGTTGATTTTATTTTCCTTTAACTGGTGCCAGAAGTGGGAGGAGGATTCGTAAATTTCTAAAGCGGTTTTCGAAAAGACACCACTGATGCGGATGATTCTAGAGCTTGGTTTCTACAAGCTCAGCAGATTCAGATACCAATAGTGCGTCAGCAGAACCTTCTGGTAAATTTGATCCTTTTCCTTGTTGAACTGATCCAGGTACGGGTATGGGTCCTTGTAGTAGGGCTCTATATCTTTCAGATGCGCATCATATTCTTCATCGTTCATCACTATTCGCCGGACAGCTAGAATTTCTATCACAATATCCCGATAAGACTTTCCTCGTGTCCCCGGTGTTCCCACTGGTCGAGGACACAGACAGAGATAGCGGTTCCTCAAACAATTTTTACATTTTCCATGGACCGTGAAAACTTCCCAGGGACAAAAATGTATGTCAACACCGTACAGGAACAGACGGACACCTGAGACGGAAGGAAAGTCGTATCGTCGTATTGCTATAGAAGTCCTCACTGTCCATAGAATGCTTCTGGCTGATGAACAATATAAGAACCATCTGAACGAGAGTGGGTCCTACTATCAGAACCCATTCCCATATGTCGATAAGGTTTATCAGGAGAAAACAAACATTTACTGTGATATTTTGCTTCAATACCATAGGTATTTGGTGCTACTGTGCTCAAGGAAACCAATAAGCGCGTTTGAGCAGGTTTGTGAATCCTAGACATCGCTGAATCCCTCCCATCCATGAAAGTTGGTTTTGAATCTTCGCTTCAGCAACACGGAATGGAAGACGATTGGCTAAAGTCGAATTACTAGGCGGGCTGAATGAACTCATCTCTCCATACTGCCGCCGCTGTAGGTCACCAGTGGCACCAGGCATGGTGCCATAGGCTCCACAGCACCCGCTATGCGGATTAGCACCGGATGCCAAATCGAGGCTATAGAAATCTCTTATCTGAGCAGCTAGACATCCTTCTTCGATTAGGGCAGCCTTGGATGTTTCCAACATGGAATTCTGCCTGTTCCTCTCAGAATATAGCATAGCCCAGGCTCTCTCAACCGTCCAGCGATCTGGATAAACTCCAGAATGTTTGGCCTGAAATAATGATGATAACCATCTTTAGATTTGCCCTCTGCCACAAGCTTGGTCCCGATCAGCAGTTGTTTGCTGCCGTCGATCATGAAGGACCGCGCGCGGGCCACCTTCTCGTTTGCGGACAAGCTTCCATGCACCCACTCAAGATTAAACAAAGGCGCTCATTCTGATGCCAGTGTTTCCACGAGGCTGACACTATTGACAACAACAATCGCCTTAGAGTTTGGCCGACATTTGAACAGCCCTCGCAGCATCTTTACAGCCTCCAGTTTGGGGTTATCAGTGGTTTTGAACTCTTTGTGAATATGACCCAGGGGCATCCCGGTGACAAGGTTAACAATCTTTGTTGAATGCCGGTCATTCCTTTGGAGCATTCCTCCCTTGCGTCCCTGACCTGCTCCACATTTGTCGGAGCTCTTGCCAGCCCTTTGAATCCGATCATATGCAACGCCCCCTCCGCAATGTCTGGAGGTGCAGACGCACTGAAAACCAGTGCCTTTTCAAATGCATCAAAGTTCAGATTCTTTATGTCCTTAAACTGGCTGGCACGGTAAGTTTCGGTCTGCAAGTTGTGAAACTCATCAATAATGATATATCCGAGCTTCGTCTCAATTCTTCGGCAATCCAAATCCCAGGCCCCTATCCTTTTCCCAAATTTGTAGCTATTTAGATGGTCGAAAACGCCAACGTAAACATCCGTCGCACCATCATGCCCCTGCCCTATGAATTATCTAATGTTTGACACCTGCAGAGAGTTGCTGTTCTGCAACCGAGCTATAGCCCAACGTTAGCCGGACTTTGGACTGGCTTGGAAATTTTCAGCACTGCTGGAAGCTATACAAGCTATGGACATTACGAAGAAAAGTGCCGCACTCGTGTCCCAATCGATTTCGCAAACGTGGATACTCATGTCTATACAATTTGTGGGCCTCCCAGTACTGCGCCTTCACGTAATGGTGCTCCTGCAGCCTGGCGTTGGTATGCTCCCATCGAATGTGCCATGCTCTTCCACCATCTTCACAAAGCTCGGTCCACGGTGAATATATTCATCTTCCCATACATTTTCACACCGCTTCTTCTCCCACGACCAAAAGTACTCCAGTACGTCAAGTTCCTCGTCTCTCAGCGGACACCACGCTCTGCTGTAAATATCTCTGATCTCCTTGGCCGTCTGACTGAACAGCGGACTGCCTTCAACGCCTGGCCGCGACTCAGATGCAATAATCTTTTGCCTCTCACACACAAGTGCCCGAAACCACTGGTACTTTTTCATCACCTGCCGCTGTAGCATGTCCTTATCTCTGAGCGCTTTCTCCAAGTAACCAACCGGATCCTCCCTGTAAGGCCTTATGTCTTCCAGATAGCCACTGTACTCTTTGTCGTCCATCAACATCCGTCGCAGGACCAGCGTCTCGCATGCAATCTGGACATATCCACTGATCAATATTCTTTTGACAGTTTTTGGCAACTTGGTCCTCATAAATACCCTGAGCGACCTGAACCACGGTCCCACACATTGAAGGAAAAGAGATTGCGCTGCTCGGGCTGGAATTCCTATGTGTAGCAAAATATTCTGGAAATATTTCGGTTCATGGAATAGCTGTTTCATGATCTTTCTTCGGATGGTCACGTACGGTAAATCAACCGCCTTCCGCTTTCTATTAGTGCATATCTCCAACTCTGTCTCTAATGTGGTACGAGAGTTCGCTGTTAGCAAAGCCTATGTGAGCTTGACAAGCTGGTTTTGCGCTTCCGCCGGAAGTGGGGCCTCATGCCCAGTTGCCAGACCGTAGAACCTGGCCATCTGCTCTCTCAAGCATCCGCTTCCTACTAAGGGGACCACCGGACTCGCCTCGTTTGCGTACTTCGGTTCTTCGCTATTGAGGAGGTAAAAAAGACCGTGAGAACGCAGCCGACCAGCAGCCTGGATGAACTCGATGATACTGGGCCTGCAGTCGATCATGATGACCATCCTGCGCATCAGCCTCGTGCCCATCACTTGACAGTCCTCGTGCGAAAGGAATTCAGCCGCTCGCTTTATCTTCTGATCCGTCGGAATTTTGGCATGTGCCCACACTAGGCGGAACTCACGCTCCCAGTCGTCTGCCAGCTCCACCACCTTCTGCCTGGTGCCCACTACAGCGATCGCCTTGGCATTCGGCTCGCACGCGAACAGCGCCTTGAGCAACTTGAATGCTTCCAGGTAGGGATCCGCCACAGTTCTGACTTCCTTATGCACATGTCCCAAAGGAACTTCTGTAACAAGGTCATACATTCTTGTTGGCAGACTTTTCATCGCGCTGCTTGCTGGCAGAGTCATGACATCGCTACTTACAGGCAACTCCGGTGTCTCCAGGCCTTTGAATTTAATCTTTCGAAGCGCTGTGTTAGCTATTATTTTAGGAGCGGTCCCGCTGAGAAACACTACCTTTTGGAAAACGTCCATCCGAACTGTACTAATCAGGTCAAGCTGAGCGCTTCTGTACGTCTCTGTCTCGAGATTGTGGAACTCGTCAATGATAAGGTAGCACAACTTGACATTTCTGTTGCTGAAACTTTCCAATCCCACAATCCTCGCTGCAAAGTCCTCCCTGGCCAGATCTTCGTACACACCAACATAGACATCGGTGAGTCCGTCGTAACCAACGTCAACAAATTGTTTCACCTGGGCAACGTTCAATAGATTGCCGGCATTCAATCTCTGCAGAGTGCCTTCCAGGAGGACCAAGTATGGCACAAACACAAAGGAAACGTATTTGCAGCTCTTCTTCGATGCCAAGGCAACAAGAGGAAGATGAAAGACCTCAGTCTTACCGAAACCAGTAGGGGCATGCACGACAATGGAAGCCCGCTCGCTCAAATAAGCCTCGTTGCACAATCTCTCCTGTGAACGGTTTCTGAATTCGAACTTCGATCTAAACAGTTTTCTGCCAGCATCCAGCAGATCGTCAAACGACTTGGGTTCCACCGAATGCTCATAAGATTGAACGGACGTCTCGGCGGTTGGCGCCGCCCCGTTATCCAGAGGAAGACTATCACCCTCCAGCTGCAGCCATGCAATCCATCTCCGTGAGCACTCTTCCTGCAGCTGGATTGCCTTTGACCCACTAGCAGATGATAACGAATAGCTGTTGACAGCGTACGTAGAGAACGCTGTCATGACGCTATGGTTGGCCATAACTTCGTGAGTTAAAGACTGCATTGTGTCTTGCTCCGGTGTAAGGTGAGGATCAACGTACTCTCTGATCAAAGCAATCAATCCTTGGCGCAGTTCCCATTGGAAACCGTTTCAGGTACTTGCTGAACGTATAGTAGTTGATTAGATCGCCAATATTAGTGTCTAGAAAAATGTACGTCAGCAGTGCTGTGAGAGTGTGCTCAGCCCGGGACCTATGCTCCATCAGTTTTGCACTCTGAGGATCCATAGTGACATTAATAGTCTGGCATCCATTACGCAGTACATTAATCTGCATCTGTCTTAGGACGACGATAAAGTAGAACAGATAGTCTGAAGTCACGCCGTCCATAGTCTTGAGAATGGCTTCCGAAGACTTGTTCTTGTTGTAAGTGCAGTACAACTGCAGACGGCGGGTTCTATCATGAACAAAGACGTTTCTATTTGGTCCAGTGTAAGCAATTTGCAGCAGTTCCGGAAACCGGTAAGGATGTCCCACACCAAAATGCACCATCCACATCAAAAGGCACGCAATCTCATCCACAATTAAAGTAACCGTTTTCACCATGGATTCCGTCGCCTGATTGCGAAACTTTGGAATCAACTCCTCTCGATATTTTAGTGGAATCAAGCTGAGAAGCGATTCGTTCACTCTGTATCGGCCCGAAGACCTGTAAGGTTCCCTGAATGCGACCTGCCTGTTCCTCAAGACGCGACGGGCAACATCCTCCACAGCCGGCATACAAAAGTTCTCGTTGAGCCTCTCTATCAGCTCTGCGATCCGTGTTGTGCAGTCATGGTGAAAGTCCTGGATGTATTATCTGTTCAAATGCTTTCCCGACATCGTGACGCCATGAGATTCGGGTAATAGTGCAATGCAATACCGCTCATCGTTTTTTCTCTCTATAGCTGTCTCGCGATATATGTCCTTCAGCCATTGCCAGTTAGCACAGCATTTATCGTTGTCAAAAAGCTTTTCAACCGTTTTTTTGCGGTGCACATGCTTGCGGACGGCTTGTGGGTCGCGACAACAGCTGAGCAATGATTTTCGTATCTTTGCCAAATGTTGTATTGTTTGAGGTTTCGCGACTTCAATCTTTCGCATGAGTTCTTCAATTACTTATGAATTTGACTGTTCAGCTGCAGGCAAGGCTTCGAGCACGGTAGGCATTTGGCAGCAGGGTCTATCGCCTTCGCCATAATTGGTTATGAAATCTTTTTGCAGAATAAAAGATGTAAGCACACTTCAAAAAGCTTCCGCAAAACCACATTGCTAACATGTGGTCACTCTCCTGTAAGATTAAAATGTCGAACTCACTTGATCTGCAACCATTAGGGAGGTCCATCATTCTTTCAGTTAAATTGGATTATTCCACTTCGAGGCAATAAAACCTGTAATTCTTTCTGCAGGGGGAATGATTCACTTTCTGGATTGTGAGCTGCTTGTTGATACGTCAGTCCCGCTACGTGAACTTCTTGACGTTCTGTCCTATTGCCGCGCTCCTGAAGCGCCCAGAGAACAAAAAACATAAATACCAACGGTTTCTGTAGCGTCTGTTGGCGCCGGCTGTCCAAGTTACGCCATCATCACTCCGTACATTGTCTCAAAAATACAAATGTAGACGATCGGATTGGGTTCAACAAAGATGTTTCTATAGTCTGTGACTAATGTAGCTTCTCTCCGGTATTTGAAAGAGCTTTAAAGATTACATTTAGGCTCATATTCTCGAAATGCACACCAATCCTGGATTTTTTCTTTCTTAGGTTTTCATAGTGTACCTTGCAACGTTTAATCCATTCCAATTGAGGACTAGTGAATATCTTTGTAATTGCCTGTATCGGTTTGTAGTTCATAGAAGAGATCCGAGTTGCCTCCAGTCATTCCAGCACGCAGAAGAGTTAGAGGACAACGTCTAATTTTCCTCATTGCCATCTTTTCTAAAGCTGTCGGATCATAGAGAAATAGCTGTCGCAGACAGCCTCCTCGGACAACTCGTACAGCTTATCTGATATGCGAACGTGAAGAGATTAGCGCGGCTAGCAAAGTGGTACTCATGATTTGGCAGCATTTTTCAGTTGTGGTGTTGGCCGATTGTAGCACGTAGATCCGCAGTCAACATCGAACTAACAGATAAACTCAACACCGCATAATCCCACAACAAAATGTTTGCCTTTTCAGCTTTTAAAGGGCTCACTAATCAGTGATTGCGGTCAACCTGAACGGCTGGAGACAAACCGTAAGAAGGAGTTGAGCGTTCTAGAGAGTTTGGTTCATAATCACTACATTATCAAAATTACGAACGCTCAATTATGACTGTGATCTGGTACTTCAAAGCATTCAGTTTTGATTCAAGGCCGGAGTAATTGGGAAAAACGAGATTAAATTCTTCTCCAACGTAGCTAAGAAGCCAACTTTTTGAATCGACTTCCGTGGCGACTGCTTTTTCGGGTTTATTGTACCCGCGGTCATGCAAGAATATCGTTTGCATATACCTGCAAAGTAGAAAACAAAAAAAAAAAAGAGAAGGAGCTCACCTCGTTACTTCTGGTTACGTGGCAGTTTGATGTGACGTGGCGTGTTCCCCGCGGGTGGGTGCGATGCTCGCTGCGAGGTTTTCTGCCCCACTATACTGCAAATTAGTTCGGGAAACTATATAAAAGGTTGGCAGTTTTATCCTACAACCGATCTGGATGTTCACTGAGAATTATTATATTATCTAGAAATTACGGAATATGTTTCCTGTTGGCGTTTTAAATATTTTTATTTTGTTGGTTGTTGAATTATCATTATGCGTGTCTGGCCTGGAAATCTCTTATGGTGATGTCCTGCATAACATCTTAACGGGTAACATAACCAACTATAAGGATTCCTTTGGAGTGATTGAATATTACTCCGAGCAACCGTTCAGCGCAACTGCAAATATCTCAATAGCGTCTATCGATAACGCGGAAGTTCTCAATGGCACCATTCAGCTGTATGAATGGGCAACATTTGGGCAAAAATGGGGAGATGCTGTGTTTTTGAATCTGTTTATGAAGTACAATGGACAGGCCAACAACTATTTGGAGTTTGATGATTTGAAAAGCGATTTAATCAAGCTTGCCGATGGAAACAATACTTTGTTGAGTATCTGGGCGGAATCTTCCAGCGATGAGGATCTATCTCATTTATACTATTCTTTACTTCAGGGCGAGTGAGATATGAGCAGAGTTACAGGTGCTATATGCTCGAGGAGAGCTCTTCTGATCGCGCTGTCACATACAGGGGAATCAAGAGGCACTTATGCCATTTAGTTGCAAATTTCATTAGTGCTAATTCAATCATCAGACGAGTGTTGTCCATATGTGTAGACTTCTTTCCTGAGGTTGCGAAGCAATGGATGAAGATCTCCTCAAGCAGGATCTTTCCAACAGCAGCTTTCGTAACGGTTTAGCTTCAACAGCCCTAGCTAATTTGCTCCAGATGTTACAAAACGGATTGTCAATCTGGGACGGAAGAAATGCTCAAAAATCGAGCGAAAGCCTATGGAATACCTCGGTTATTCAATAATGACGCTCCTCGTCCAGTGGCTCTTTGTCGCAGTTTGATTGTTAGGCCTGATCCGTGAGAATGGCTCAGATGCTTTCTAAGCTGGTTCCATCCCAAGATTTTTTCGTGGAAGATCTAGACTGAGATAGGCTAGCTTCCAGTAGAAGATCGGTATGCGAGCTACTTCTCGGCTACTAATGTTGTCAGCCCACATCCGGACGAATTTTGTAAGACCAAGATTGTGCGACAAGATGCGAAGCATAGGGCCTCGCGGTCTTTAGTTAGACATCAATAGCAGCAGTTTTGTTCAGAAGACCTTGAAAAGAAGTTAGCACAACTAATTTCGGTACTACAATTTCCTCAGACCACACTTCCACAATGAGCAATGCGAAGCTGAACCGTACCAGCCAAATACCACTCTGTTCTCTGCAGTAACCGAAGATCATACTAGCCCAAATGGGCAAAGAAGCCAAAATAGGTCAATTATTCTACTGGCTGATCTCCCAAAATGTCCTATTCAGTACAGAATGGTACCTTCTGGTGCCTTATGTTCCCGATTTGTCGATAAAATGTGTCGTTATGGGAAACGAAAGATGTCGCCAAGAGCGACAGTTTCCTATTTGGTCGATACGCATTTTCGTCATTGGATACTATTGTACAGCACATAAGGACATGGAACGCTTATGAACGCTGAGTACATGAAGGTATGAAGGTCAATTGATTCCATTACAGTGAGTACAATGCCTCGCAAAAGCCATTATTCCAAAGCTATAAAAATGAGCAATGTTTGATCGAACTCTTCCTGAAGTATTAGCACTTTTCTTGAAAACACCAACAACACAGCACAAATGAGGATTTCTGCAGCTCTAACAGCTCTCTGTCTTGCTGCTAGGGCTTTTGCCGAGGATGCAAGCTATGGCGAGACCTTGCACAATATGCTTACGGGCAATATTGATACCAATAACAACGAAGGGGCACATGTTGATTACTATTCTGAGCAGCCACACAATGCAACCGTCAATATCTCAATCGCTTCCATCAACAATGGTGAAGTTTTGAACGGTGCTGTTAAACTCTATGAATCAGCAACGCAGATGGAAAAATGGGGAGACGCTATCTTCTTCAATTTCTTCATGAAGTACAACGGACAGGCATACAATTACTTGGATTTCCAGGATTTGAAAGATGATTTGGTTGTCCACGCAACGGGCAATGATACTTTATTAAACATTTGGGCAGAAACATCAAGTGACAATGGTTTGGCTAAGCTGTACAACTCCTTACGCGGCCTTCCTGTTCCTGTCAAGTCACTTAAAAAGAGGGATTACACTACTTGCGATAACAACCATGCCCCCAACCAGGGAGACTGTGATGGTTTACAAAATTGGTTGTGGGCTAATGGAGGTAGCACGGCCTCAACCGGACCAAGAGATTACTGCTGGGGTGCCTGCTGTATCAGTTGGTCCAGGACCACCCGGTTCAGTCTCGACTGGGGTGCAGGAAAAGCAGACTGGTGCATAAGCCACTGTGTGAGCGCCGGTGCCAGCTGTGAGATTCATGGAGTTTTGTATGGTAGTACAAGTTTCGACTTCTGTGTCAGTAATAGAGCGGATGGATGCGATTGATTTTTCAAATTTTAAGCAACCACTTTAAGATTATTAAACCGAAAAAAATTAAAAAATCATAAAAAAACAAAAAAAACTCACCCTGAGGTTAACTGGTGGCACTCTTGAGCAAAGCCAACAGGGTGAAATACGTTGAGAACTATGAATTATGAGCAGCCATTCTCAAGCGGTGAGCTCCATCATTACATTAGTAATTTCTTACGTAGAAGAAAACTGTAAGCTTTATATCCTATTATCGCATCAATTCCTTAATGATTGAGGATCTTTGCAGTTGAGAAAAAGATACATTGCCTAGAAGCCTGTCTTGCATGTGGGAGTTAATTAATGCTTTTAAACATAGTCTTGGCGCTCAATGTATGCCGGTTACTAGTATAGAGCTTTGTAGCTCAGATCTTGCCCTCGGTAGTGCCTTGAAAGGAAGTTCAGCCTCAACACCAACTTCCATACAGCTCATATCATTTGAGCAGTCGCGGCTGATTTTTCTATTTCACGAGAAGCCAAGTTCGTAGCTTTGTCTCAAAATGTTGCACACCGCCTATGTAATGTTCATTGTTGCACTGAGCTGGCATTTCTGTTAGGTCAGAGAGCTGGTACCGAGAGGATTTTAAACAATCAAAAACCACATGCAATAACTAGACATCTCAAAGCAGGCTTTGCGAAACGTCTGGTAATTGTTGGATCTATGATTTCATCAGAGGAGAGAGACAAACTGAGTGACAACTCACATTAGAGACGAGTCAAGCGGTAAAATGAATAATTAACTTCAAATCCAGTACAGTCGCATGTTTACTTGTCAAATTTGGTTTGGGCAGGCATTCGAACTTATCATAAGGAAACTGATATTATATGCTCGTCAGCAGCACATTTAGCGTGAAATACTAATTCACAAACGATAGTGCTCAATTACTTCATGAAGCTTTGGATTCTACCCATTTAACCAAAACATTAGCACTCAGTAAAAACTTGGAGATCGCCTCTCACATTTTCAAATAAAATGGTCTTCTCCTGAAGCATCATTAAGAGATTAATATCAAACGCAGGACACGAAGATAAACTTAGATTCTGGCAAACTCTGGAACGGTAATGCTGGGTATTCAAATGAACGAGCCCGTACTACCAGGCGATTCGGAGTTTAGAATTAGCGTGTCTGGAAAATGCAGGCGGCTAAGTAACCAAACGTATGGCCTCTTTTTTAGGATCTTAGCAACCGTCTTCCCGTATTTATGTTTGATGCATTGATTCAGAAAATTTGGGATGGTATCTCTTTTTGAACTAGTCCATCAATGCAGCGAGTATTTAAGTCCCACTCCCGTGGTGATAAGGCATTTGTCGTGCACGGCCTGCTGTTCAGGAACTGCAGTTGAAGCTTCCCTTTGAAGACAATTTTTATGTAGTCCCTGGGCATTCTGTACTGTGCACTGCAAATTCTTAGTTCTGCTGCGCAGATGAGCTGTCTGTCTTAACACTGAATTGATGCGCTCGAATGTATCAACAGATACTTGCCAATCGCTAACGTGCCATCCGGCTTCTTAATATGGGATAGTTGAAATCCCAAGATGAGAACCGGGACTAATTTTGTCCTCAGCGTCCGCCTTCAAGGTAGTTCAGTGGTTGATCTCTTTTCTTTCCAAGTATTCTTGTTCTAAATCTCCTTGAAAGACCTCTCTTTCTTTTGTTTGGGCTTCATTTCCGATAGTGACGTTCTTATCTATGATTTTCTTATCACAATACTTTGCCACATGGTTTGTCTTATGACAGATTGAATAGTTGATTAAGCGAAAGGTCGTCTTTTCCTCGAGCTCTTCATAGAATCGTCCTGAGCGTCATCTATCGCTTTTAATCACCCCGAGAACGGTGATCGAGCATGAAGGTTTAATTTTTAGCGATCTTATTTTGCATATCGATCTCCCTTTTCTTGCCTCCATAACAGCTTCGGAGATCATCATAACTGGTGTTTATCTCGTAATCTGAAAACAACATAATCTAAGTTCTCAAGGTTAGATTCAGCGACAGGCATCGATACTATCAGGCCACGGTAGGCATTTAGCAGCAGGTTCTACCGTCTTCGCCCTAATTGGTTATGAGCATTGTTCTTTTTAATAAGAGATTATAACACATTTCAAAAAGCTTCCCCAAAACCACATTGCTAACATGTGGTCACTCTCTTGCGAGCTCACTTGGTGGACCAGAAACCATTGCAAAGTGTATCATCTTCAGTTAAATTGGATTATTCCACTTAGACACAATAAAACCTGTTTTTCTTCCTGCAAGAGAAATGATTGACCTTCTAATTGTAAGCTGCTCCTTAATGCACCAGTGCCACTGCATCTCTCCACTGTTCAAATTACATTGTGGGTCTCATTGCGCCCATCTGGCGGCCTGATTTCAATTTCGGCTCTCTTTACCCTTCCGATGAGCGAAAAGCATCAAACTTCCCATTTCGCTACCGGCTACCAGGGGTTTCCTCGTTGTTGCGACGATAGTTTAATGGCATTATAAAAGACGTGTTGGTCGTCTGGGATACCATCTAGTGCCAATTGACTAACGATGCCCGATACACTTGACACAACGGAAAGTGAAGGAGATGAAAACTTCATTGTTTCGATGCTTTCTACAGATCCGTTTAAAGCATGGTTTGTGATAACTTCCATTGCTCTGGTCGCCCTTTTTGCCATTAATCGAATTGTATATTACTTTTGCGGTCCTAGCAAACCTGCAGCTGTGCTTGATTCAACAAATGTTCGACTCGGAATGCGCTCCAGATGGTCTTTCCCAATGGGTTGGAAAGGTGCAGCATTGATTATCGCGGCAGCAGCTTATGCAACACCTTATTTCGTTACCGCTTTCTGTTATCTAATGTCTTCAGAGGACTGCGCGCCAGTTGTCGGTGGAATAATAGCTGCCGCTGCTACTATTGCTGCGGTCAGGGTGGCTGGTTTGGGCAGTGCGGCAACTTCGACATCAATGTGCTAGGAAATGCAGAGGCTTACTCGATTGAACTCGTTCACGTTTTATGGTCACGGCGTGCATATAATGAATACTCAGATCCGGAGAATGATTCAACCCACCTGATGCGTTAAAATAATCATGATTTAAGGCGGATATTATGCTAAGTGCTAGACTCTTTATCAATACCCTGTGATTCTTGCTACAAGTCCAAGTAATGCTCCCCATCAATTAGAATTTCTGCGTAGCATACGCGCAACGATGGCTGATCATCACAAGAGAGGGATCAAAATCACCTTGTATCGTGGGAGACCCACGACATTATTATAGGTTCTTCGAGATCCCTTTACGAAAGAGCGTACGTTCTCAAGGGAATAAAAGAGATCTGGAACAAGAGTCTATTCTTGCGAGACGATCCTTCAATGGAATTGGGAAACCTTGGTTTAAATTCGAATAGGCGAATTTGTTTTCAAATAGATCAAAATGTATACCAGTAATCGTAGTTTTAAAGTTAGTCATGATGAATTGAGGTGCTGACAGTCGATACGCAGAAGCATGCATCAATAGCACTATTCCGGCACATCTGTCTCGAAGAGTATTTCAGTGGTACTTCTACTATCGCTCCTTATATCGAAAGTTCCATCATCTGTAAAACAACATCTCGAAATCCGTAGCATCTTTCGCTGGCTATCTCTTTGAGTAAACACTTTAAGCTCAAGAATGCCTCGCAGCCGTCGAAAACTTCGGTGCTGTGTTGCCATGGTGCGCATTTTGTAACCAGGTGTTTTTACTTGGCATTATTAATTTCAATGTCTTGGAGCCTCTCAACATGACTCAAGCCTAGGAAAACGTAGACAGCAAGTATAGTTTCAGCCAGCACAAGCAAAATCGAAGCCGTATTTCATTTGTTTGCCAGCACCTCAGCAGTGACTTAGCATGAGTCCTCATTTAGCTCTTTATAACTGCAAAATAGTCATTACAGTAGCGGAAGGCTGCCTGTCGCTTCCGTTGTTGAACGGTAATCGGAAATTACTATTAATCTATACCGGCAGCCCTTCATATGACACGACACAGTTTTTTGAACATCGGAAGGTTATTCTTGCAGTGCGTTTTGAAAACATTTTCCATCTGTCCAAGATCTTGCCAGAAACATATCAGTTACTCTGCTAATTGTGCTGTATTCAACAGCCGCTAGTCTTAAATTCAACCTGTATTCTGGCGCTTCTTGAACGGCGCCTTACAAAAAGCCTTCCAGGCATAAGTGCGTTGCACTTCATAAACTCTGACTCTACCGCAACCACTGAGCGCTGATAAAAGCATAACAGGAGAAGGATGCCTGATTAATATCTATCATTTCCTGCCCAAGGTCAAGATCTCCTGCGCTTGCCACGGTGGAATGTGACGATCTTGCGATAGCGCTTCTGCGGGATTTGCTACCGCTTACTTGATGTCAAGCTTGTATCTCTGCTCGCCTCAATGAGAGGCTTCAACGATTTTTGCTTAGTTCCTTGCACTCAGAGCTGATCAGCGTTGCGCCAATATCTCGTACCGCCCACAACGCGAAATCAAACTCAGTCGCCATTCTTGGGAAGAGCAAAGTTAAAGCGGTAAGGAACCTTTGTCACATTGCTGAACTACATGCCTTAAAATTGGAGCTTTGCTCCGTAATGGTCAAAAGCTGTTCTTAGTTTAAACACCAGCATTACTAATTGCTAAACGCCGGCTAACATTTTAAGCTCTGTCCACGCTTTTTCTTACTTATTCTAATGGAAAGGTCCTATCTCACCATCATCCTGCATTACCACCTACGATGAGACTTTTTCCGCCTGTTTAGGGGCTTTCGAGCATGAGAACACCATATTCAGCGTTTAAAACTAAACATAGTTGGGTTCTTCTCTTTGTGAATCACGCTATGACAGCGACCGCTGTGTCAGTCTTTTCTGCTTGCTTTCCACACCAGTGAAAGTTAGCGATTGCATTACATGCAGCTGAGCTCATTCAGAACTGCAGCTAGAGAGATCTAGAACTCTTGTGGCCACCTTTTCTGTAAAATATCTGTCATGGGTCGTAGCGATAATAATACCCGGAAAAGTCAATAAAGCATCCTCAATAGCTTCCAAGCTTGGGAAATCAATATGGTTTGTAGGCTCGTCCAAGACAAGGATAGAGCACTTCCTCATGATTAATTGGCAAAGCTGGGTTTTACGGCGGCATCCCACGCTCAATGCTTTCAATGGGCTCTTCAAGTCATGCCAAGTATAAATTCCAAAATCGCGCAAGTTACGAATTGCCCTCTGCTTTGACGCATTAATGAACTTATCTTCTTGCAGCAATTGCAGCGGAGATTTTTCCAATGGAAGGGTCTCTTGCTCCTGGTCCAGATAACCAACAACGGCATTTCCACTGATTGAAACTGTACCGCGGTCCGGTCCGGTAAGTCCCACAAGGATTTGATTCAGCGTAGTCTTACCGCAACCGTTGGGTCCTTGGATAACGAGTCTCTCACCCTTGATCAGCGTAAATGATAAGTTGCTGAATACGGGCTTCTCATAGGACTTTGATAGACCGTCTACGGTTATCCCCAAAAGAAAACTGAAAGCTGGAAGCTCATCAAAGTCGAAAGATAACTGCAATCTTTCGGGGATAACATCCACTAGACTTTCACTGATATGTTCAGCTTTTTCGGTGAATTGATTAACGAGACCAGTAGTTCCCTTCTGAGCCCTTTGTTCTTTATTGTTGTAGCTTAATTTATCTCTATCGGACCCTGATCTGATGATTCGGGCCTTGACTTTAGATTGCGCCTGCTGAATCCTAGATTTCAGTTTCTTAAGCTCCTTATCCTGGAAACGCCTTTCCTCAACCAATCTCCGACGTCTCCTATCCTCCTCCTCCAAGTAGTTTTTATATCCACCTCTAAAGTGCGCAAATTTCTTAGAATGAGGAGATAACTCGGAAATCATATTTGACACTGCGTTGATTAGACTTCGATCGTGAGTAACAATGATAACGCCGCCAGCGTTTCTCTTTAAAAAACATTCCAACCATTCGATCCCGTTCTTGTCTAAGTGATTTGTTGGCTCATCCAACAGAATAAAGTCTGGCTCCAGGATGCTGAGAGCACAGAGAAGGCTTTTCGTCTTTTCGCCACCACTGAGAGATTTGAAAGGACGTCTCAATGCCTCATCTCCCAGTCCAATGAGAGACGACTGCTTGAATATCTCGTGTCCGCCGAGGGAGTTCAGCTCTTGGAGCCACTCGTGCGAGAAAGGCTCCAACCCTGACTGTAAAAACTGATCGATCTCGTAATCGTGTAAGGATCTGAGAAGCAAATTGATTGTCAAATCATCGTTGTCCACTTCCTCAAAATGCTGAGGCAGAAAACCAATTCTGCCATCGATTTCAACGGACCCTGAGTACGGGTATTCCTCGACGCCCGAGAGTAGTTTGAGAAACGTGGTCTTTCCGCTCCCATTCTCTCCGACTATTGTCACCTTATCGCCATAAGACAACGTAAAATCAAGATCGGTAAATAAAGTCTTCCCATCAAAAGAAAGATCTAGATGTTGGACAACAATTTCAGGTGTTTTCTCAGTAACTAATTCACGATAATAAATTCCATTTCTGTAAGGTTCGTTTTCTTGTTTCTTGATATTATCAGCTTGGTTCTGCTCTATTGCCATGCACTTCACTCGCTTCAAGATGCTTGTTAGATCGACACTAAAAGAGTACTTCTGTGCCGTCTAAGCTTGCTCTGTATTCTCTACGACCTTCGAGCCTTAATGCCACAATAGGAACTAGTGCTCGGCTTGCACTCAATCCTATTCCACGGTGTCAAACTAAAAGTATCAGGTCGGAGTTCTGCCATTTCTCTCATCCAGTCGCCTATTTATACCTGAAGATCCGCTACCCCGCGATCTTGTCAATTCAAACGACCATTCTTTTGAAGTTATACGAACGAGGTTGACAGATCGCTCCTAAACGATCACCGACATCTTCAATCTGACACTACAACGTAATGCTCACGAGCAGCGATGAGTGTCTTCTTCTCTGCTGTTATCCGTCTCTACCGTTAGTTGCAAGCTTCCATCCGTGATGGCCATATATGGTGGGATGTCAGAGCAGAAGGCTTCGAAGCCTTACGGCTTTCATTATCATTAAGGTTATAATAGATAGTAGAGTATTTGGAGAGGACGGTCTTTGAACATAGATGATTCGTTATTTTCTGATCTTCCCTTCGCTGTCTCTTCATTAGGTTCACCTTTTCACTATCTAATTGATATCTTCGCCGATGATGTTGGTACCGCCATGGAATATTCCAATTTGTCCTTAACATTAGGCATGCAGAATACCGCTATCACATTCTGGATAGCACTTTATCTGGAAACTCAGAAACACGCAAACAAGCGTGATCGCTCTGCCAGACGCACTGAACACTAATCGTTGGGTATGAGGCTGTCAAATTCTCTGACAGCCTAATCAAAGCAGCAGCGTAGTTAACGTATGATGCAGTCTAAACCAAATGTAACTTCGCCAACGATGTCATTTACTACACCGTATATTCTGGGCGGAAGTCGGTACTCAAAGGCTTTACTAATCACAGCATCAACTTTAGCTCAAGAAAGCTGCAAATATTACTCGCACGAATGCTCAAAAAATGCTGAGATATTGCTACGACTTTTCATCAGCCTTCTTAAAACGACAAGCTTAGGCGCCTAGCATGTCCGTGCGGACATTCAAGTCGGTAGAGAAGATAATAGGATCCCTAGGTCGGAAAAATTGACGAATCCTGCAGTTGTAGCCAGGTATCAATGTGGCAGCATTGCAAAGGAGGATGACAAGGATGAACGAGGTCGTTACAAGATCGCATATCTTCATTACGAAGCGTGAAGCTTGAAGCGCAAAACATCTATCTCTCTTAGTGAAGCAGCTTCACTGCCTAGGGCTTTGTCGTTGTCGAAAGCCTAGTCAAATATGGTGAAGCCCGAGGTATGATAGAGTCCTTGCAGTATGGCGTACGTGACATTGGCTCAAAAGAATATTGGCCGCTTTCCACTGGCAGCGAATGAACATTTTAATAACTTACGCCAGTGCTAAATTTCAATGCAGCATACATGAAGCGTATTAGAACAAGCTTTGCGGGCTTGGAAGAGATCTATCTTCCTGAAGAAGCGTGGGGTTAAGGATTTTGTGCTAAGGGTAAGAACGAACCACGGCATGTCACTGGGGAACATACGTATAGGAAGGAGGTTGACAACAGAATTGACTTTATTCTACATCTGAACTACCTCACGTTAGTGGTTCAATGGCATCCGTAAATTAATGATTCAGCTGCTTACTTATGTTCTGTTGTGACATAGACAAAAAGATAGATTTCGATTATCGCAATAGTAAGAGTTTCGCTCACTGCATCCATTGCTGGCCATATATTCTCACTATCAACTACTGCTAACCTGGCTTTCGACCGGTCTTGGCCGATCACGAGTCAGAAATCACATAGTTCACAGGGTCCGTTTTAGTTACCGACAACTAATCGAACGTCGTATTACGTTGACTTCAGCTGAAGCTGCTGCCGCAGACTTAAGTCATCAGAAAATGTATCACCTCAGATCTGAGATCAACCCTGCCATTTTGTCTCGAAGAAGCAAAGAGAATCCAAACGCTGCTGGCGAAAGTGAGGCCAAAGACAATTCAGTATCGCAAAAGCTCAACTGTGGTAAGCCATAGGCGCTTCCGCATCATAAAATGTCCGTACGGTCTGTACTGCTATTTTTGCAAGCCGCAAATCCTAAATCAACCGTCTACACTCGAGCCGCGCGCTCTTTCGATCTCTTTCATAGTGGGTGTGTCCATCTGAGGTCCTAAAGCAGCGCTTCTACATCCAAAATATCCTCGCTATAAACACTTGTCGCCAAGAGAAAAGTTTCATATCTACGTTTTGGTCAAATGACATCCAAGATTGACATATCTATCTCTCCGATAGACCTTTCAGCAGGACAGTCCACCAGCAGTTCACGTCTCTATTGATCTTCACCTATGCTGATCTACCAGCCTACAATCTCATTGCACGTGCAAAACCGTCCACATCATGTTTTACGACACACGCCAAGAATTTTATGACGAAATAAGCCAGTTAAAGCGCCAAGGCCGCAATTCGAGTCGACATGTCCATACATTCGGAATAACTAACTAAACACCGAATTTTCGATGCCGAATTTGGGGTTTTCTAAACGGTACTTTTAAAATAGCATCGACCCTGAGGGGCAATCATCCCGGACGGAAGGAGGTTGGTGATGCGTTAAAAAAGCCTCGCGGGAGATTCTCAGCAGAGCCATCAAGTGCGCCAAATATCCCCTTTGGGAACCCCCTAGCGCGTTTCCTAAACGACCGCTTTGGGCAAGGTTTCCAGAACGACAAAATATGCGTAGAAGTTAGCCTGCGTAATTCTATGTGTTCGCCGTAGAATATCGCCGCAGATGGCCGAGACTTCATTATAACGGTTGTTCTCAGCACGTCATCTCATCGCAGGCCATCTCATCGCAGACATCTCGTTTGTTTCACTTCAATCTCATGCGATGAGCTAGCTGCACATTGGCTCTGCCTTGACCGGCTGAACCCGGTCGATGCCTCATGGAAGTGGTGAAAGACGTCAGTATGGCGACAAGGAATGCTATGTCTGGACAGAAAAAAACTGAATGGTCTAGATGAAGAGAACAGGGAGAATTAGCTTCTTGGCATTGTTGATGGAAGGGTAATTAGGGCACGGCATCTGTTGGGCTTTGAAGAGATAAAAGGAGAGTGCTTGGTTGTAGTGATGATACGGTGCGACTTGAAGAGGTTGTAGAAGTATAGTGATCAAAATGTCTGAAGTCGAGAATCAAAGACCCAAAAATTACCAAAACGAGAGCTCTGAAAATGGTATAACGGAGACGGAGACGGTGAGACCTGGTATGGAGAGACCTGGTATGCCACCGGCAGAACCTTCGAAAAAATCGTACCGTTTGTTCCCATATCAACCTAAACAACCAGTTTTCCGTATTGGTTCTGAATCTGTGCGTGGTCATTGTGTTGCAGCTTTTGGTGAGTTTTGCGGGACATTTATGTTCCTGTGGTGTGCGTATGTGATTGCCGATGTTGCCAACCATGACGTATTTCTCAAGGAATTTCCTAACGGTTCGCATCCTGGTCAGTTGATTATGATTGCACTGGGTTTCGGATTCTCTGTGATGTTTTCGATTTGGTGTTTTGCTGTTGTTTCCGGTGGTGCGTTGAACCCTGCTGTTTCCCTAAGTTTGGCTCTTGCTAGGGCTATTAACCCTACTAGATGTGTTGTTCACTGGATTGCACAGATGCTGGGAGGGATGGCAGCTGCTGGTGCAGCCAGCGCAATGACTCCTGGTCCGGTCTTGTTTGCTAATACTTTGGGCTTGGGTTGCTCCAGAAGCAGAGGTCTTTTCTTGGAGATGTTCGGTACTACTATTCTTTGTTTCACTGTCTTGATGACTGCCATCGAGTCCCGTGACGGTAGTTTCATGGCCGCTTTACCTATTGGTATCTCTCTTTTCATCGCTCACTTGGCTCTAACTGCCTACACCGGTACAGGTGTCAACCCTGCTAGATCTTTTGGTGCAGCTCTGGCCGCTAGAAGCTTCCCCAATTATCACTGGATTTACTGGATTGGTCCTCTATTGGGTGCTATTCTTGCCTGGTTCCTATGGCAATTGCTCAACTGGTTCAACTACCAGGATGTTGTTGCCTGTGAAAAGAGAAAGGAAAAGGAGGAAGAGCCCAGTGCTTAATTCCCTGCTTAGCATGTTTTTTCCTGACAAGCGACTGTTTAATCCGCATAACTAATCTCTTCGCATTCAGGATAAACTGATTAAGCAAGTAGCTTTTTCACTAGAATAAACGACATAATAGGACAATCGAGTCCCATTTTTAATAATCATCATTAATTATTGCTCTTGAATCACTTTCTGTAGCGACTGGCTCTGGGAGCATTGATAAAGCTCTATATGAACTTCGCTCTTATTGATACTTCGAGATTTTTCTCTAATTGATCGCAATTACATCATCTGTTCTTCGATGCACTGTAAATCATTTGATTGACACTCGACTATGTTAATTAAACTTAGTAATCTCGAAGAACTCAGACCATTGCAAGTGATCAAAATCAGGGAATAAATATGCCAGAAGCATGATGATTGCAGGTCTGTAAATATTATAGCCAGAATAGTCGCAATGCCCGCGATTTCTAAACTGCAGTAGTAATGATAGATTGTTACGCATATATGAAAGCCAGAGATGAAAGCAATGGTAATCATCAATCGCTCTTTCAATGACATTCTTGGAAATCTGGTACACTCATCCCGAAGCGGCAGCACATTTCTTTAGTGACACATACTCAAATATGATGCAGTTTATTTGCATTGTCAAGTGCTGAACCGAATATTTCTAACTGCTTTTGCCATGTTTATTCGATATCTCACTCCTTGGGCGTACAAGCTTTTAACTTTGGCGGATGTCCATGCTAGTTGAAAACTGCGATGGATTATCAGATATACAAACGGGACCAGTATTTGCATATCGTACTCAGATGGCTAGATCCCTGATGTTGGGGTGAGATTGCCGTGCACTTCTTCGAGTTTATTTGTCAATTCCGAGTCACTTTCAACCTGCAATCTAGGAAGCATTGAAGATCTCGATGCTTTTGAATGATGAACTAACAGACGCCTTGCTTCATCTCAAAACTAATGGATACTGCGAGAAGGCCAGCCTCAGTTTTTCCCACAGGCTTTTCAGGAAGTTGTCATGCCAACACCTGAGGTTAAATGGCCGTGTCGCTCAAAAAAGCTGATACCTCACCTGCTCTATTCATTCGGGAAGTACCACGAACTTGGTCAGAGGAGTATCGGAATAAACTAGTGACATAAATACCCACAATTGTTTTCAAAATTGTTCAGTCTGTCTCACGGTTGCTGATCTTCATGAACAATCAGTTGGATATATGTCCATGTAATATTTCTGTTGACATATCGATATTCAGATTAAGTGGATTTCATTGCGTGGTATTTTGTTCCTTATTTTAGGCTTTCTTTGCTGAAATGTGCTCAACAATGTTCTATAGATAATCCTTCTTAAGCTCCAACCAATACTCAGCAATTATTCTCAATTCCTTTGATGAAAGCGATTTTTGTATCGGGCTCTGGTAATGTTTGATGGTCTCGAAATTACGCTTGAAACAGCTCGAGCACATCTAGGCAGATAATTTCATCGCATACGGTGCAATAATCAACGTAAAATGATCTGCCTTTCTGTTGCCTCGGGATCTTAGCAACTGCCCGCTCGATTAGACGTCATTTTGCATCGCTATGGAAACTAGTGTATCTGGTTCCGTTACGCAAGCTTCATGAAACATTCCTTCCCAAAAAGTCAGCAGAGAAGGTTTTGTTGAGCCACACCAATAGCTGAATTTAACATCCTTCGATGACATGGTGCACAAGTTCATGTAAAGTTTGCTAGACTAAGCGATGTTTGAAACAATGAGACGATTTAGCTGGTCCAAATGTGAATCAACAATTGCAGTATTTCATATCCCCGGTTTCACAGGTTTTCTGGCTCAAACCGAGCATTTGTATTGATTTCATGCAACTCGCACAGTTCGTGATATCCATGCAGAACGAGGCGCATTCCTTATTAGCTCTCAAAGTTGCTTGGTTCAGGCAGGAGGACTCTAATGAGGGATCACCATTACAAAATGAGCTCAACTCCAGCGTCTTGGCTGAGACACAACCGTTGAAATTTCCTGTATTACATTGCACGTTATCCTTACCCAAACGAGGAGCAGAGCATGAACCAAGCACACCTGTGGCTAGCAGTAAGAAGCCAAGAAAATGAAAGTTCCAAAACATCAACGTCTTTTCTTCCGCTGAACACAACTAAGACATTAAAGCTGTTATGAGATCTTTTATATGTGATGCTATTCCTGCATTTTGCGCCTGAATAACTACCAGCGTCTAGATTCCAAGCTGTTTAAGTTCGTCATTCTACTGCATTCAAATGGGCTACACCGCAAAGACTCAATCTACATTCTTCATCATTAACTAGCGTTCAGACTGCGCTAAGTTGTTATAGCTGTCATTTACTCACTATGACGCTATCGATGGCTGTAGGGTCCGATCTCGAGGCCTAGAGTTTCTCCGAAAGCAAGGTTTATGCGGGACAAGCAAGTTTTTCCGGAGGGGCACAGAAGATGCCGCACGGGTCAAAATGGATTTACATTGCATTTTTCCGACAGGCACCATTTTTTTGCTTAGAGCTTATACTGCTATTGCTGGCTAAGAGAGATCGAAACTAACCATAGCCTAGCCCACTACAAAGAAAAGGACAAGGATATCTGTGCGGCGGATAGTCTCCTTGGCAGATTTCAGAGCTTAGACTTTGGTGCATGAAATACCAGGACAGATCGATATTTAAAATGAAGAACAGCAGGATGCTTGGAACATAAAAACGTTTCCCTCAGGATGGTTAGCTATGTTATCAGATCGTCATTTTAGTGTGGACTCAAGAGTTTCAGAAGGCAGCAAGAAGAAATTCGATGAAGATCTGGAACCCAATAATTTTATAGAGGACAGCGGAGCTCCAAGCTCGATTGAATCTGATGCATATGCTTATGAAAGCGCTTCGATTGGAAATGGGAAGAAATACATCAAGGGATCAGGCACGATCAATATTGAGATATACAAGCAGGAGTATAGTCGGCCGCTTTATAAGATAATGCTGTTTTTCTCGATTTTCCTGGTAGCATATGCTTACAGTATCGATGGTTTGGTGCGTTTCACGTACCAATACCAAGCGACTTCCAAATGGAAGAATAAATCCTCGTTGAAGGTGGTGAAATGCGTGAAGACTGTGATGTGTACTGCCGGTCAGCTCGGCATCGCTAGATCCGCGGATATCTTTGGTAGGACTACGGTATTAAACATGTCCATCTTACTGTATGTTGTGGGGACGCTAGTGCAATGCAAGGCGAGCAACATCTCAATGTTTGGTGCAGGTACTTGTCTGTATCAGTTTGGTTTTGTTGGTGTTCAGCTTATTTTACAGCTTATCGCCATGGATTTCTCCGACTTGAACTGGAGATTGGTAGCGTCGTTCGTTCCGGCGTGGCCATTTGTGATTAACATATGGATCTCAGGGTTTATCACCCAAGCGATTGGCGAGCGATGGTCGTGGGGTATTGGGATGTTTGCTTTTATCATTCCCTGCGCATACGTTCCGCTTGGCCTTTGTCTCTTACATATGAGATATCTGGCCTACAGAAATGCGCGAGGAAAGATGCAGAATGAATTCAAGATGTATCAGCAATTGACGTTGCGTGAGTACCTGATCGACATTTTTTTTTGGAGATTGGATTTTATAGGATTCGTTCTGCTGTCTGTGTTCTTCGGCTGTATTCCAATTCCATTGCTACTTGGTGGGGGAATATCCAGCCATTGGAAAGAAGTGCATATAATTGTTCCTGAGGTTCTGGGTTGGGTAGCGGCTTTGCCAGCATTTTTGACGTGGGAAGCAAAGGTTGCTAAACATCCTCTGTTGACTTGGGATATGATCGGTGACCGTGGAATAATAGCGGCTCTAATTATTGCTTTTTACATCAACTTCAATTGGCATTTATTTGGCGACTATATGTTTACCGTTTTTCTGATTGCTCTCGATCAATCAGTCTTATCTGCGACCAGGATAACTTCTCTATATTCACTTGTTTGCATTATTTCCGGTACGTTTCTGGGCTTCATTATCGTCAAGGCAAGGCGAACAAAGCCCTTCATTATATTTGGGATCTGTTGTTGGTTTTTGGCTTTTGGTTTATTGGTTCATTTCTTTGGCAAACAGCTTTCTATACCAGGTATAACCGTTTCCTTGGGCACAATGGGACTTGGTGCTGGATTTTTCACGTATACTACTCAAGCCTCGGTGCAAGCGGCTGTCAAGACGCACGCCAAAATGGCCGTTGCAACTGCTTTATACCTCTCGGTATACTCCATAGGTTCCGCTGTTGGCTCCGCTGTGACCGGTGCTATTTGGACCAATGTTTTGCCAAAAGAACTTTACAAAATATTGAATCATACCGAGGCTGATGCTGCCTACAATTCGCCTAATCTTTTCATTCTAACCAACGCCTACGGTACAGCGCCTCGGCGAGGGCTTGTAACAGCCTACGCATACACTCAAAAGATTCTGTGTATCGTTGGGCTGTGTTTCTGCGTGCCTCTTCTCCTAGCGGCTCTCTTCCTAAGAAACCATAAATTAGAGAGTACAGTTGCCCTGGAGAACGTCGATTCCGATGCAGTTGAAGAGGATGAGAAGAGACATGATATTATAAGTAAAATCAAAAGTCGCACACATGAAGAGAACGGAAACCTGCCGAGATAGGTGATAGCTAATTTAGAGATGTTCAGTTCTTGAAAAAAGGTGACCATATAATCAAATTGCATGTTTCGAGACGAGGAAGTAGGCTGAATTGTCTCTTTTATGTCTTGCGGGAAAGTATTTCGAATTTAATGTGAAAGATTAGCCACTGGATTGCCACATCTGCTCTGGAATCTTCACCGCTGATCTTACGTGAATATAGTGATGGGATATAAAGTGCATCATCTTGAAAGAACTCGTTGAGCCATCACTTTGCTGGTGACTGCTGGGACGACCACTTTCAAATTAGCCAAGCACAGCGAATTCTTGAACGGTCATTTCCCTCATCGAAAGACCATTAGTAGCATCTTAGTGATCTCTTCGTAGTTTGCAGTTAGACCAGCTTGCTCCCAGGTGAGCTTAGATGTTATCCCACTAGTTCGACAAAACCTGGTGAGAAAACTAGACGTACAGTTCTGCCAGATTTGCCAGCTATAGTTGCTCCCGGGATGGCCTCCATCCATTTTCCTCGAAGGAGAAAGAATATCCTTGGTGGAATCTTCGTGGTTGTGTGCTTGTACTGGGTGCTGCAACAGCAAGCACTGTTCAAAGATCAATTGAAGACTAAAATTGTGAACAATTCCTGCTTACAAGCTTTGGCAAGATTGGAGAAGCGTCCTGGTAGGTGGCCAACAGTTCCAGAGCCTAGTGGTAGAATTGGCGACGATGTTATTGAGAAGCTGCTCGACCTACGAGATTACGAGAAATGTGTGATGTCCAACGCTGCCCTGGATAGTGAGCGTTTGAAGCTAATTCACAAAGGTCTATTCCCTTATTTGAACCTAGATTTACTGTACGAGGATGAGAAGAAGTTCTGGCCAGTGCATTCGAGATGGGACGGTCAGGTTGTTCAGGGCTTCACGCCAAGGTTCTCTGATGATGGATATAAGTTCATTGGTTTCTCGAAGATAAAGTATGATCAAGGATTATCATTCTGGGAGAATTGGCTCAGGAATATTATGCAGCCGGGATCAAGAGGTATTGTTATCAGTGCAGGAACTCGACAACTTGAAGATTGTGCTCGATTAGTGAAAGTGTTAAGACATCTGGGGAACAAACTACCGATCGAAATCGTGCACAGAGGTGATCTTTCATTGGAGGAGCAGAGACGAATTTTCCAGATTTCAACAGAAGAGGCCTCGTCGGATTTTCCAGCACAAGATCTCTGGTTTTTAGACGTTTCAAGCATGTTGAACCCAGTTTATGCTGATAGTTTTAAAAGCTTCAGTAATAAGTGGCTGGCTGTAGTCTTCTCGACATTCCAGAACCCAATTTTGCTAGATGCAGATACTATACCGTTCACGTCCCTGGATATATACTACAAATCGCATCAATTCCAAACAACGGGTGCAGTCTTCTTCAAAGATAGGAGAGTAAATTCGGATATCTTGGATAATGACCAGTTGAGCACGCTAAAAAGGATATTCTTCAACCTTACTGGTATTACACTAGTGGAAAATGAATCGAATGAAAGCGTGAGAGATAAGTTGAAAGCCTCATTCAAGGACGATATTGCCGTGGAGATAGTCTACAATATGATAGTCAAAGGCGAGAAACATCACATGGAAAGTGGATTGGTTCTTATCGATAAGAGACAACATTTGGTCAACATCCTGGCTTCCATAGCTTTACAGTTTTCATCCATTAGTGACTATTTCCATGGTGATAAAGAATGGTTTTGGATAGCTCAAGCTCTTCAAGGACAGCCTTTTACGTTTCATCCGAAGGGAGCTTCTAACGTCGGAAAGCTTGGAAGCGTTATATCTGACGAGAAGGGCGAGTTCTATCAGCTCTGTTCGGTCCAACTTTCGCATACTGATATCGATGGAAGTCTCCTATGGGTCAACGGTGGACTCAGAACATGCAAAAAAGACTCCTGGGCCTCCGATTATAGAAATAATAAGAGAATTTCTTCTATGTTTGATAGTGAGGAAGCAGTACGAAAATACTATCAATCCCCAATACAGCTGGAGGCTGCTATTATCCCAGACACGGACATCAAGCCATGGATAATGACAGGTGAGTGTGCAATGTTTACGTATTGCACGCTATACAAGGAAGGAGAGTTTGGAGAAGTTATAAAATTTAACCAGGCGCAGAAGAACGCTTATAGAGAGATTGTGCGTGTCTGGAATTCTGCCATTCATAGCATTGAAGATCCAAGCTCTGTTCTAGAGATATCTGATCCACGAGCACAATAGCTCTTGTATTTTGTGACTGGCGAACCCGAGCATTTGTCCTAAGCGGACCCCATCTATCATCATAGTGCAAGATACCATATGGTAACGAATATAATCTGGAACCTTCAAATCTCAAGATCCCAAACATTACTTTGAGAGTTCAAGATTACTAAGAGAGACCAGTAACAAACAACAATATTTGTACGCAAAGATGGGAATAGCGTGTAAAATAAATGACCTTAAACTTTTATAAATGTTGTTTAATAGGAATATCTAAAGTATTTGTTCTCAAAATCGGTCAGATCTTTGAAACCATTGATAACACCTTCCTTCACATCTTCTGGAGTTAGTTTCCCATATTTCTTGTCTCTCGTCTTGTTTCTGTAGTACATCATAACATAATATACTATCGAGAGGAACATCATCCCTGCGTAGGAAGATATTAAACCCTTCATGCCGCTGATATATTTCGGAGCTTCATTGGGATACATGATTTTAGATCCGCAGATATTGCCTCCAGTGTAGCATAAGAACCATAATATTTTCACGGTTGAAACTTTGGAAGAACCAGCGACAGTTACGTTGATCAAAATCCAACACATGATGACTGGGCCGCCGATGATGTACAAAAGCCAACAACATCCAACCAAGGCCCATTTGTGCTCGAGTGGGATTAGATGAATACCAATTAGGCCAGCTAGAGTTGGTATGCACAACACAAATAGAAGAATTGTTCTAACGTTTTTCTTGGTTGTGATGGCTACCATACCAGCTGTAAAGACGCAAACAAACTCGATTGCACCGGTTGGCAGCTGCAGCACAGTTGCGTTCAAACCTGAAAATCCAAAGCCTTTGATCAATGACGAAATGAAATTAGATGTGCCTCCATTAATTACACCACAACCTAGACCGATCAACGCCAAAATCCAACTGTTTAAGTCCTTTTGGGCTTCTAAAGCCTGTGAGAATTTGAACTTGGTATCTTTGATACCCATTTGGTTCTTAGAGACTCTGTTAATGACCTTCAATTTCTCCTCGTGTGACAGAAACCTAGCATTAGTTGGGGAATCTGGTGCCAAATACAAGAATACTAAAGCCCAGGCGAAATTGATGAGTCCAATTACAAGAAAGATCAGTTTCCATGGTGCTAAGCTGCTATTCGTGCAATGTCCCAAACCATACGAAAGCAGCGCACCAACCATGGTTGCTATACCGTTCATGGAAAGGAATGTACACATCCTGAACGGTTGTTCTTGCTTGTCGTAAAACATTCCGCACATCATCATGTTTGATGGGGAGATAGTAGCCTCCATAACTCCCAGTAAAAATCTCAATGCCATCATATCTGAATAATTCTTTGCGCCAATGTGAGCAACAAGTAGGATAGACCACACAAGCAGCGTGCATCCGGTAAATTTAGCGACAGGTACTCTCTGAATGAGCCAGTTTCCCGGGATAGTACCGACCATATAGCCCGCATTGAAAATCGCTGCTATATCACCATATTGATTTCCTTTAAGATGCAAATCTTCCTTTAGATTGTAGGCCGATGCGTAATTCAATGACAGCTTGTCTAAGAACTGCAACATGTAAGTGATACAAAGCACTGGTAGAAGCCAAGTATCGATCTTACGCCTAACTGCTGCATAATCCACGTCAGCATCAAAATCAGCATCAAACAGTTCCTTAACAAATTCAGCGCCGACAATATGCTTTTGATCGACACCTGCCCATGAACTGACGTCTTCGATAGATCCCTCGTCCTCATCAACTGGAGAATTAATCGAAATAAAGTTCCTTTCCTTCGTATCGGAGCTATTTTCATTCAAAACCATTTCTTTCATCATTCTTGCTGGTCTTAATCTTCATGACAATGCTATCAGGTCTCTTCTGGAATTCTGGCACCTTTTTATATCCTCTGGACCGAACAACGTTCCCAAAGCTCATGATAAGTCATCGCCCAGATGAGCTGTAGGCTGATCTCATTCAATGATCTTCGTAATCTTGCTAGCAATGCTATTCGTGCTTCCCTTCGACCTCCAGATAAACCAACACTGTCCTGCTAGCAACGGACATCGCGAACATACCCTAGGCCCTGAAAGATACGAAAGTTCAGATAAGATAGCGTTTGAACAAAGTTTTAACTCGTCGATCGGTTTCCGTCTTTGCTGTGACAATCTTAGCAGTTCCTAAGTCTAGGCATTATGATTCATTCTTGGTTGTAGCAGGATGTGGCAGATAGAGTTTTCTCGCATTGCATAATCTCATGTATTCGTTCGTTCTGGTTAACGGCTACGGCTTGATAAGATACAGCCATATGTAGTTCAAAGCAGAGAGCATAGATCGTTCATAACAGCTTGGTTTTAGCACATTATTTCGTAGCACTTGCATCGGCGACGGTTATCCATTCGCTCGAGGCAACTAACGTCAGATCTGCATTGAGAGCTTGATTTTTCAAGGCACTGTTGGTTTGAACCTTATTTGCATAAGTTGCATCTCTTGCAGGCGGTGGCATTTGGCTGCGTATTTTCCAATCGACATTGGAGTATTGCATTCTTCTGCGTACCCGCTCGACTGTGTCTTGTTTTGACGTGATTTACCTTCATTATGGTAGTTCTTACGCACCAGACTTGCTGGCAAACCTTTTGGCAACCTCTTTTGACTGGCGCTCAGAACTGAGTCTTGTCATTATCGAAACCCAAAAGATGTAGGATGTCAATTACTGCTGGTTTATCCGGCTCTCACATCTAGGCGGTGCACTGGATCATCGATTCGACGTCCAAGAACGTAAAAGATATTTTCCACAGACCCATCCAGGTGAGATGTCGCCTGTGTCCATGCGTTCACGATGGCTGAATACTACCGGTTCCGGAATGCAGAGATCCTAGACCACTGTGCAAAGCATATAGCAATCTCAGGCTGCGTGCTATACAAGGCGTATACCGTTTTGATCTGATCGCCCGCAGAAAAAGGTTCGGCTTTCGAGGCTTCCCAAACGCTAGGTTGTGTTGATCCACCAACTAACTCATTCTTCCTAACCTACGGTTAGCTTTGTTAATCATCGCACGTCTAATCACATCGTGCGGCTGATATTATGGTTACCATAGCAACGCTTTCAGGCACCGATGACATCTTGTACGAGTGTTTATAGCCATCCGAGCTCAAGGCTGGCCGATTATCTAGAAGCCTGAGCAATTGGTAGTATTGACTGGTCCCTGGTGGATATGAGGTCAACCATAACTCCTGCAATTGTGTTTTCAGTAGCGCTTATCGTACAGAATTTTCTATAGAAGGATTGCATGGACTGGCTGGCGTCTCATTTGAGGCTATTTATCGAAACTGTAGCTTCCACTATTCGCCTCTGATTTCTTTGGTTTCACCTGAAACCTAATTGTTCGGACGGTTGATTACTTCTGGTAAATTACAATGTTGAATATTGATGAGCTGGACGAAAAATCGTAACGGTGCGCACTCATTGCTGGCACGATGTCGGTGCTTCTGGCCGTGTTCAATCTTTACGTTAAATTTACCTAACTGACAAAAGCTTCTTTAGCTTAAGGAAGGCTTGTTTATTCCTTTACATCTTCATGACTACAGGCAGAGTCATGAAATAGACGTCAAATCAACATCAGAAATCTTGCGTCATTCAATTGTATTTGATATTATCGGTTTTCATAACAAATTATCAGAGGTACCTATTATCGATACTACACAAATCGTTAACAATATCAGTCCGAGATTGTGTGAGATTAGAGCAGCCAGAAGATCAACAGAAAATAATTGAAGCAAAATGAGAAGTAAATTAGCATCCTGAGAATTATAAAGGAACAAATGGAGGGCTTTTGTATACATTTTCTTTGTCAAGTATAGTGGACCGAAAAATTTTTACTCTCACCAAGTATTTCCGACTCTCGGTAGCCAAGTTGGTTTAAGGCGCAAGACTGTAATTGTACACGAAATCTTGAGATCGGGCGTTCGAATCGCCCCCGGGAGATATTTTTTTTTAGTTCAACCTCTTAAGGTAGGCGCTATTTATCACCAGCAGCATCTCAGGATTACACAAACTATCGATATTCATTGCAAGTGAACACATCTGCCGGTACCACTGATCACAAGCAGACTTGTATTATTGATACTGCTAATTGCATTTAATAATGTCCGATTATGATGTGGCACCCAACGGTCAAGATACTCAAACCAAAGGTTACAGGAAATATGATATACATGAAGGTATTATATTCTGCATAGAGCTGTCGGAAGGTATGTTTAGCGAGCTTGAAGAGCTAAACTACAAGGTTCAGTTAGTGGAAATTTTGGAAACGCTCGATCTACTCATGAGTCAACTGGTAATAACGAGACCCAGTACCGGAATTGGTTGCTATTTCTATAATTGTGCCAGAAGCGATACAAAAGATGGCATTTTTAGTTTGTTCTCACTCAGGGATATCAACGCTCGAAATATGAAGAAACTTAGCGATTTGCTTGAGGATTTGCAGTATGGAAGGACATCACTTCGTGAATTCTTTGCATTCGATGTTGAAAAAAGAACGCCATTGGAGTCGCTCCTTGAGCTAGTCAGAGATGAGTTCGTTCGAGATATCCCCGATCAGAAAGCTTTCAACAATAAGAAGATTTTCTTATTCACCGATAATGATTCCCCACCAGAAGCGTCGGATCCCGCAGCTAAGTCAAGGTTGAGATATCTTGTAAATGATTTAGACGATAGGTTCATCAATTTCACAACCTTTTTTATTGGAACTGAGACAAGACCATTTGACAACAGTTTTTACTCTGATATTCTTCGGCTTGGTGCGTCTACGAGGGCCAACACCGAGTATGATGGTCCCAATACAACCCCAATCTCAGCGACTATTATAAAATCACGAGTGCTCAGGAAACAAGAGATCAAAAGGATTATGTTCCAATGTCCTCTTATACTTGATGAGGCTTCGAAGCTCATAGTGGGCGCAAAAGGCTATACAATCATAGGCCATGAAAAACCTGGCGTCAGGTACAAGTTAGTGTATGAGAATGAGGAGGTTAGACAGGAAGCTTACTCTCATAGGAAATATTTGAATGCTAAAACAGGCGAGGAAACCAAAGAAGGCCTCACAAAGGTGTTCCCTTACGGTGATTTGGAAATAAATCTTTCCGATAAAGAATTCGCCGAGATGAAGAAAGATTATGCAGAGGAAGAATCATTTCTGAAAGCAATAGGATTCAAATCAACTGAGAGTTCCTTGCATTATTACAACAATATCGAGAAGGCCGTCTTTGTGGTACCTGACGAGACAAGATACGAGGGCTCTATCAAAACTTTGTCTTTCCTATTTAACAATTTAAAACGGAAAGAGAAAGTAGCCATCGTTTGGGGAAAGCTTAAATCAAATTCTAATCCTGCCATTTTCATTCTTTCGCCATCCGATGATCTCAGTCCCAATGAGGGCTTTTACTTGTATCGAGTCCCATTCCTAGATGAGTTGAGGAGATTTCCGCAAGTTTTAGGCAATCTCAATATCATTCCATCAGATGATTACGAAAACCTCAAAGAGGTGACAGCTAAGATTGTAGGATATTTCAACCTGAAGAATGGTTACGAACCGTCTGAGTTCAAGAATCCTTCGTTACAGAAATATTTTAAGGTATTGCATGACTATCTTTTGCAAGTTGAAGAGGAACCAGAGAAAGATGACAAAGAATGGCACAAATTAAAGATGCTTGAAGAAGATGATTCGCTGCGTAAGATTTCGCAGATTCGTGATAAAATTATGGACTCGAATGCTTCTGATGATCCTCAGATGCAAAGGCTAAGCAAATATATGAAAATATGGAATAGCCTATATGACAGAATTCATGAACAATGCACAGTTGAAGATGCTCCAAAAATTAAAAGGAATAAAACTTTTAATACTTTTAATTTATGACATGAAGCCCAGACGGCTACGGCGAGATTTCTAACTCACACATCATAGATAAATGATCGCTGGCGTATTCACCCTCATGTGGCTGGCCATGGTGAGGCATCTCACTTGACGGAGGCATTCGCAAAAGACCTCTGATTTTTATTGAGTTTTCTTGCTCAAAAACATGCAACGGATCCACATCTTGTCTATCATCAGAGTTCCACATGGTTATAAGAAATAAGTAATCAAGTAAGCCGCGCCAAGTGTTTGCCCAATTAGACATTTCTGGCTCACCGCGCTCGTTGTCTACGCCTGCATTATCAGGATGGACTTTACTGTAGGCGACAGAGTAGAGGGAAATCGCCCTCATATCAAGCGAGTTGTGCAGGGATTGCATTTCATCAACCAGATTCGACTGTTCAGCGTTCGCATGGAAAGTCTCAGGTACGGGAGTTTGGGGTTGATCCTTGCCGAACTTCTCAATGTTACCACCTTCTTCATCATCAGCTTCTTCCTCCCCGTTTCTCAGCTTTGAGAATGTGTATGATGTGCTGCATTCTATTACAGTCCTGGCCCTGCCTTTGTAATTCACGGGCTTGGATGTCATGGATAGATATGGCGTATCAAAGGGCTGGGAATTGAAGTCACCGCAGAAAAAGGGAACCCATTGCGTTAGATCCCCATCGTTGCCATTTTGTAGAACGTTTACTCTTTTCATGAATTCTTTTACTTTCTTCAACACGACATAGCACTGACGTGTTCTTTCATATGTCCCGAAAGGATGCCAAAATAAGTGACTTGTCCCGACCAGGATGCCGCATTTTGTGTTGTCCGGATACTTCTGTTTAACCTTGTCAGTAAATCTCAAGGAGAGTATTAATCCACTGTTATGCGTGAGGGTTCTTCGTTTTATGTTTCCGGACATTTCATTATCGAAATCAATCAACATTCGATCCGTCATTTGAAATAGATCGCGCTTCCATGCAATGGAAACGCCATGATTTTTCGTCGGCTGTTTGTAAAACTGTGTATCATATCCCAATTTTCCCAATTCCTCCTTCCAAAACTGTTGGTACTGTATGTAGTCGACTTCCTGAAGACATAGAACGTCTGGATGGTACACTTCAAACTCATGTCGCAGCACCTTAGACCGCCGAAACCATTTCAAAGCGTCGCCGCTATCTGGAAACAATTTCCTTCTGATCAAAGCCTGTGCCAGACAATTATAAGTCATCAGCCTGAACGTAAAGCCCTTCACAGGCTCCTCATCATGCAATGTAAGCATTGGTCTCTTAATAAACTGCAATTCTGGAGGATAATCCGGGTCCATCCCTTTTGCAATCAATGCCTCTCTCTTAGCTTTACGAGCTGCTTCTCTTTCTGCTCGAACCTTGGCTACATGTTCAGGAGACATCTCCTCCTTGCGATTCCTGCGCTTGCCCTTGTCCTTCTTGCCCTGCTTCTTCGCTACCTCATCATTCTCGCTCTTTCGGTCTAAACCAACCTCAGGCTGCTGGCTCAATGTCCCCTCGGTCATATAACGATACAATTGGCGTCTGAAGGCCCACCACCAACCTAATGACCCTCCAAAACTGGTCTATCCTCTACTCTTCGAGTGCTTCCGATGAGCCTTATGGTGAAATTTCAGTCACTGTGTACGAAAGATCTAAAACCAAAACAAAACTCGTAAAAAGTGACAACATCACCAACTAAACTAAGCTTCCAGAGAAGAGAGACGATTAGCGTCTTGATCATCGCTGATTAGTATGCTGTTTAAAGCTCGTTGATCTCTTTGTAGTCAATCTGCTTCTTATGGTGGTCACTTCTTGTTCGCGATCCGTTACCCGGACACCGCGATGTTGAAAATCTTAGAAAAGATGGATCTTGAAGAGCTATTAAAGCGTTGAAAGAGGTTGAATTGCAGGGCTAGTAGGCATCTTCTGGGGGGTCTTTTAGTGTATTATGGCGTTCTATAGGATAACTCTTGCTAGGTCTTTGATCGGAGTTCCTCATACTACTAGAAGTATCGTGAAAAGTTTGGGTCTTGGCAAGACTGGTTCTGTGGTGTATCAAAGAGTGACACCTGCATGTGCTGGAGCGCTAGCTAAAGTTAAGGAGCTGGTTAAGGTCGAGGTCACCGAGCAGAAACTGTCGAAGCAGCAACAGAGGGAATTGAGAAAATCGAATCCGGGGTTCACGGTTGAGAAGAGGCCGACTGTTTAATAAAGCCTAGAGCGGGTCATGTAGGGAATGTCCATGTAAATATATATGTAGAGTAATTCTGGTGGGATGTTTAAAATGCAGGGCTCGTCATTTCAGCGGGCAGTACGTTTGTGCTCGGCAGGTCATCACGATTGGATTCTTCGTCGGGATCGTCATCCGATAGGGCAACGCTGAATGAATCGACTATTCGGAATATATCGCTACGGTCAATGGCTTTACCGTCGAAACTCAATTCAAAACTTTCGTTCCATGATGAGCCTGTGGTTAGTGTTTTACCGCCTAGTGGTGCGGGTGGTGTTGTTAAATCTCGTAGGTATTCTGTCAGGCCTGCTGTCATCTCTTGTAAAGATTTGTAAGTGATATCCCTGTTGCCGAACCGGCATAGTGGTTGTGCTTTGCAGTATTCTTCTCTATAAACATTTTCGATTTCTTTCGAAACCACATGATAGCCCTTTTTGCCCAGCATAACTGGGCTAAACAGTTTGTAGTTTTTGTAATTAGCGGAATTCTGACCACTACTGTATGCTACATCAATCAGTGGCCTCAATTTGCCCTCCACTCTCTTTATCTTCTGCAAATCCACTGATGGAGAGAAATATCGATTAGCGATGATTTTCTGCTTCTGGGTTTTATTCAGATATGGAACCATCGACGCATCCTGCTTTTCCTTGCATCTAATATTTTTGGTCTTTGCATTTCCAGCCTTCGCATTCTTTCCCTGGGAGCCACGATTCGCACCCTGACCGCCGCGCGGCGGCTGTTGCGAAACTCGAGGTCCTGGTGTATACGCCATCCTATAGTTCTGAATGAAATATGGAGAGCAAATCTCTGGCTGTAGCAGCGGTTTTCCATCTTTTGCGTCAAACAATTTGGAACCAGGCGAAATTCTCAGATTATCTGTCAGCTCTTGCCCAAGACAGCCCGAATAGTCAAGCACCGGGGGAATATCTTCAGCCAAATAATTTTTGTTATTCAGGGTCCTCTTGGTAGGTGACGAGATCTTTGACTTAAAGTTGTGTCTCGGTTCCGCATCGCCGCGATAGGGCATCGTAATGGTAATTCCTGAGCCAATTGACCACACTTCACAGCTCAATGGCAGCCTCTTCCGATAGTTTTCACTACAAAGATCACTTGCAAGGGCTCATCTTTTGTGTTTATAAGGCCGCCTAAACTGGTAAATCCACATCTTTCAGCCATTCACGTATCAAGTGACAATAATACCATATATACAAGGTCTATATAAGCCTGAGGATTCCAGTTTGGATCAAAGTTCTAGTTCTAGTAGTCCATCGAGACAGTCAATCTTAGCTATCTTGCAGTCTTTCACTGTGTCTCCTATCGCGGGGACCTTTATAGCACCTGGCTTCAGTTTTAGCGTCCCGCGAGCTGATGGAAAATCAGAAATGGCACATTTTACCATGTTGAACTGCGACACTGAAGTTATGATAACGTTAAATTTCATGTCTGGAGTGTCCTTGAGGAGTTTCTTGATGTATTTGAGTGTCCAGTACGAGGCCTGATGTGAAGCAGCGTTCTTGAGTACTGAGTCTCTGTATTGTATATGCCAGAGCAGTCTACTGACGTCCTTTTGCGTGAAACAAAGCGGCAGACCGCGCAAAACTTTTTGGATTTGCAGGTGGTTGATAATATCTGGGAACCTCCGCAGCGGCGAAGTGACAGTTAGATACTGTTTTGCGCCGATCATGCTGTGAGCAGCCGGATACTCGCTGTAGAAACTAGAGTTCATCAGCGAGGAAAGCTTGCTTATGTCCCTGGTAGTCGGTAAAACGCCCTTCTTAACTTTCTTCTTCATGTTCTCGTATTCTCTTTCTGCCTGGTCGCGCATCGCGAGCGTCTGGTAACACCGGAAGACACCCGGTATGTTATTTTCTGCGAAATACCGCCCCGTCAGCGTATTCGCCAGTATCATCAGCTCAGAGACGAGCAAAGTCGACGCGGTTTCCTTCTGGTCAAAGAACGAAATTTCTCGGTCCACCGGTGAAAGCGCTACGAGTCCCTGATTGAACCCGCTACCAAACACAACCGCATCATCTCTAAATATTCTTGATTTCCGCAACAGACTAGAGATCAGATGCAATTTTTGAAGATCGCGGACCACAGGCGTTACCGCTTTCCCTTTATCCGCGTCCTCCAGATACCTATCGACCGTCTCATAGGTAACCTTGGGGAAATTGGAGATCAACCCCAGACGAATCCTATACGTCTCGTACAGCACCTCTATCCTCTCATTAAAGATCTTCACATCGACAGAAAACGTGACACATCTTGTCTTGTGACCGTGCTTACCCAGATCGCCCGCCTCGCAGTAAGCCTTCGGAAGCATCGGCACCACAACGTCGGGCAAATACGTCGTAAAAGCCCTTTCAAACGCGAGTCCAAGAATCTCGTCTCGTATACCGCTTTCCTCATTCAGCCCACTTTCGGCGAAAAGCGCCGTTGCGTCTGCAATATGCACATGCACCCTGTACACCCCATCACCGACATCCTCGACCGAAACACCGTCGTCGATCTCGTGCGCGTCCTCGGAGTCTATACAGTACACGGGTAACTCACCAAAATCGAACCTTTCTACGGCAGTTTCTTCCAGCTCCGCGGGTTTCGCGAGCTCGTACACGGTCTCGCTCGCCCGACATCTAAGCGAGCTGCCGGGCAGCGCAAGCGCATAATTGTAATGGATCGGGTTTTCCACGGCATCTTCGGGCAAAGTCCGAGACAGCAATTGCTCACACTTATCACGCGTTACGTCGTCGTCTGCAAACTCGTGAATCCTTCTAAAGATACTAGCGATCAGCGATACGGCTGTCTCATCGTTCTGTAAGTTCCCCGCAGCGTAATCCTTGAACAATTGAATGATCTGCGGGAACGACTGTGCCAACTCTCTATACCGACCATTGTTAGCCAATCGGACAAATTCGTTAATTTTCACATGTCCATCTGCCTTGAGTTCTTCTTTCAACTTTGCGTAGAACAGATGCTGCGACTTAAAGGGCAGCACTGTCACCGCTACGGGCGACAGTAGCGCCCTGCTCATTGTGATGTCCCCCCACAGGTGGCTTCTTTGCTGCGCCTGCAGACCCCAGTAACATGCCAGTAGACAGGATGCGTCGATCTCAGACTGCGACGTTGCCACACTATCAGCGATCACTCGTTCCACGTACCGGTCTGCGTCGCGGGTGCCTACGGCCCGCGACAGTTCGAGCGACTGCACCATCAGTACAAGATCGAAGAACGACAGCGGCTGCGGTCCCGCTGCGTCCTGCAGCGATCGGTGCAGCAGCTCTAGTTTCTTCAGAACCACCGGCAGTAGCGCCCATGCGCTTTGCGAGATCCGTTCCGCGGCTCCGCTCGTCACTAGCCGCCGTGCCGCCACGGGCAGCAACAGCGTCTCGTCCGCGCGGTTCTTGATCGTTCCCACGGGACTGAACCCGTGTTGCGCCTCCCGCACCAGCAATGGTGCGGGGAGCGCAAGCTCCGCGGGTAGGTCCCGCGGTATGCGCAGCAACACGGCGCTTCGGGACCCGAATCGCAACGATCCGTCCACGGTCGCGAACGTGTACCGTGGATCCCGCGTACTCACGGGCACATCCACGCACATGCACAGCTCGGCGGCATGTGCCCTGAGCAGCACCAGGTCTCCGACCGCTAGCGGCCGAAGCGTCAACGCGCCCGGCGTCAGCCGGGCGGTTGCCGCCGAGCGTTCCGGCGGCTCGTCACGGCCTCGCCACCATCGCTGCAGCCACACGCGCGACGGTCTGCTGTACCGGGCCTCGTACCGCCTGCCGAACTCGCGTCGTATCTGCGGCAGCTCCTTCACTTCGATTCCGGGCTCCAGGTCCCCAGTGCGCGCCAGGAACTGCTCACTGATCGCCTGCGCGTCCGGCACGCTGCTCGTGCTCGGCAGCGGCGGCACCTCCACATCGTCTCGCGTCTCGCGCCTCACGGGTCTCCGGACTCCGGCTCGCAGCCGCGACCCGGAGCTATGCAACGCCCTCACCAACCATCTTCCGGGCACCATCACTTACTCACACGCCTCATTACGTTCCAGACTTCTCGAACCATCATCTTTTGCTCCTTCTAAAGCTTAGACAACTTTTCTTGATCACCCATACACCCACATCACGACATCACCTGAGACGAGTTAAATGGTAGCGCCATTCCATGCTCATTGTATCATTCAAAACGACCAATCAAAACTCTTAAAACCTTTCCCGCTTTAAAATCCGGTACTTGCAGGCTCCCCGCCGCTTCGTGCGAGCAGCCAGGCGGCCCGACAGCGCTGGTGGGGGATGCGCCTGTTGGTGAACTGACAGTGCGCCAGGTATCGGCTCAGCGATAGTAAGAGATGGTAGTAACAAATTCCCTCTGTAAGGAGGGTAGTTATATATATAGGAGTTATTGGTAGAGGTTATTGATTGCAGACGTGGTGTTTGGCTTCAAGAGTAACGATACGTATAGTAGAATGTTATCGCATCTTTCCAAGAATAAGAGTGTGGTGCTGGCCGGTTCGCGGTTGGCCAGAATGGCTTCGACTGGTGCCGTTAATAGTGGACCTGCGGCTCCGGCTGGCAGCTCTTCTCCACAGACTACGTCTGTGGAGAAAGCTGGCACCGGGCCTGCATCTTTTAAGACGGCTAAAGTGATCGAGACTAATCATGATGATAAGCCCAATGTGGTTATTCTGGGGTCTGGTTGGGGTGCGATCTCTTTTTTGAAGCATATTGATACCAAGAAGTACAACGTTTCGATTGTTTCTCCTAGAAACTACTTTTTGTTTACGCCGTTATTGCCCTCGACCCCGGTTGGTACAGTGGACGAAAAATCTATTATTGAGCCAGTGGTCAATTTTGCACTCAAGAAGAAGGGTAATGTCACTTACTATGAAGCCGAGGCTACTTCGGTCAATCCCGATAGAAACACGGTCACGATCAAGACGATCTCGACCGTGCAACAGCTGACCAAACAGGAGCAATTCCTTGGTATCTCGCAGGAGGACGCAGCAGAGATCAAGTACAACTATCTGATCACTGCAGTTGGAGCAGAACCCAACACTTTTGGTGTGCCCGGTGTTGAGGAATACGGTCACTTCCTCAAGGAAATTCCGCACTCGTTGCAGATCAGGGAAAAATTCGCAAAGAACTTGGAGAAGGCCAATCTACTGCCAAAGGGCAGCCCGGAGAGAAAGAGACTGTTGTCGATAGTGGTTGTTGGCGGTGGTCCGACCGGTGTAGAGGCCGCTGGTGAACTGCAGGACTATGTTCACCAGGATTTGAGAAAATTCTTGCCCTCGTTGGCTGAAGAGGTGCAGATCCACCTTGTGGAAGCCTTGCCTATCGTCTTGAACATGTTCGAGAAAAAATTATCCTCGTACGCTCAGAAAGTATTGACAGACTCTACGATGAAATTACACTTGAGAACCGCCGTTGGAAAGGTCGAGAAGGATCACTTGGTGGCCAAGACCAAGCATGAAGACGGATCCGTCACGGAACAAACCATCCCATACGGTACTTTGATCTGGGCTACCGGTAACAAGGCTAGACCTATCATTACTGACTTGTTCAAGAAGATCCCAGAACAAAATAGTTGCACAAGAGCTCTCGCGGTTAACCAATTTTTGCAGGTCAAAGGTTCCAACAACATTTTCGCCATCGGTGACAACGCATTTGCTGGTTTGCCACCAACTGCCCAGGTGGCTCATCAACAGGCTGAATACTTGGCAAGATCATTCGATAAGATGGCTCAACTACCTGGCTTCCATGAAAAACTTGCTCAGAGAAAGGAAAAAGCAGATGTGCTTTTCGAGGAGAATGGATTCAAGAGCTTTAACTACATCCACTACGGTGCATTAGCTTACTTGGGTGCTGAAAAGGCAATCGCCAATATTTCATACGGTAAGCGCTCTTTGTACACCGGCGGAGGTCTAATTACCTTCTACATCTGGAGAGTGCTATACTTATCCATGATCTTATCAGCAAGATCAAGATTTAAGGTCATCACCGACTGGATGAAATTGGCCTTTTTCAAGAGAGATTTTTTCAAAGATTTGTAAGTCTTTGCTCATTTGCATAGATTGTGACGGTAAGAATCAAAACACTTCCATGATTATTTATTCCTGTCTGTGTCATCCGCGACAATTTCTTTTGTACATATTCATCTCACGAACTGTATCCTATCTCCATTTTGCTCAAGTAGTCACTCCAAATCATAAAATTGGTTCGAAATCTATGTACCTGGTCAATCAGTCTCGGCAATCTCTGGTGATAACAGCCGGCAAGTTTACATCACTGGAAAAATTGTTTCGCCTTTTTAATATTCTCCAAGACCATTTGTTGGCAATCATCTGAAGTATTTAGCACAATGAAGCATACCATATTGGATGAAAGCTCACTCACGTAAATATTTTCATTTATTACCAGTGTCCTGAAACCACTCTTTAACTTGGTACAACTTTGCTTGAAATTCTTCATTATATTCGATATCTTTTCGAATCTCTTGGGATCCAGCCTTTCGCCATTAGTGGCATTGCTCGAACAAATGACAAGAAATGTACTTCGCTCGAACAAAATAATTTCACACGCATCCATGACAGATTTCAATTCCTTCAAATTTGCCTGATATGTAGCCATATTCGGAATTAACGAACATACTATCTGAGACCATGCCTTGTACAGACTTTCGTCCCAAATCGATGTTGGGAATCCCACTAGATTAGGAAATCCGTATTCTGCTGAAGTCTCTTGCAATTTCCTCATCATCAGCTGGAATAACTCCTCTCTTTTATCTAATTGCACAAGATCCATCTTGTGCAATAGAACAAATATCTTGGCATCCGGTGAATAATGCTTCAATTGTTTTAAAGCTCGCGTAAATATCTCAATATCCTTCATAACCTCCTGAGACTCAACATCAAACACATGGATAAGTACTTGTACCATTTGAAAGATGTGATCCTTTTGCTTAGTGAAGTAGTTCTCCATAAACACATCCTGTCCACCACAATCCCACAAATTAAGTGTCATATTCCCTAAAAACCGTCGGTGCGAGTGCTCAACATCAATAGTAGCCCCCAGACGTCGTGTATCGAACGCCGAGTAGTTACTGAATATGATAGACCTCATTGAAGATTTCCCAGAACCAGAACGGCCCATCAGAAGCAGTTTTTTCCTATTATTTGTAGCCATTATTGTATCTCAAACTTATCTTAGCAATTTCAGATTATCTAGCGATCTTAAAGGGCCCAATATGGCTTATACCTCTCTTTATATCTTATCATCACCATAATACCAGTTTCCTTTAATTCACCAGCTATTATAGCGAAGTGAAAAATCTCAACTAAACCCTGTAACTATAAAAGGATGGCCTTTCGAGGTCTTTCAAGGCCATTCAGGTTCCTTCATGAGCCCAGCAAGAGACGTTTGACGACATGTATCACTGGAATCGGGAATCCTGAACCAAAGTATTCGAATACCAGACATAATGCTGGTTTGGTACTGCTGGATTTGCTTAAGAACCATCTTGTTGGGGAAGAGAGGGCATATAAACGTTGTACTGGTGGTTCTGCACGATATTTGCCGATTAATTCAGGTCTAGTGTTGATAAGAGCTGATGGTGATTTTATAAATTTGAGTGGTAAAACTGTGCTACCGTTGTGGAGGAAGCTGCAGGATAAGACTGTTCATATTGTTGCACACGATGAGTTGAGTCTGCCGCTTGGGAAGGTGCAACTCAGGAAACCGGGCAGAAGTTTGCGCGGTCATAACGGATTGAAGAGTATCTATGAGCAGCTCGGGAGTGGTAATTTTTACAGATTGGCGGTTGGTATTGGCAGACCAGCGGAAAGAGATCCTGCGATAGTGTCAGAATACGTATTGAGCAAGTTTAGTCCAGCAGAATTGGACATTTTAGCGTCCGAAAGTCTCAACAAGGCTCTCGAACGACTGAAAGGGTTCATATGATGGCCATCCTGTAATGAGTAAAGTAGGGCGTTCAGCCCTACAATCATGTAGATAGATTTGAAATAGAACCAATATCTGAAATCTAAATTTTATGCTTAGTTCGCGTTTTCGCATTTTCGACAGAACCGAAATATTAATTGACAACTACACTACAAACCAAGAAGCGACACACAGTGATAATTAAATTAGGAATCGCTCTACACTGCAGGAAACCTCCCGCCATATACTATTCACAGCTAGATTCGAAAAATGCGAGACCATTTGTAAAACCTTTTTTTTGACAAGACCTCGAGCGACAATCTCTAAAATATTCCCAACATTAAAGCAGCTCAATCAGCTCAAGCAGCTCAATCAGCTCAAGCAGCTCAATCAGCAATCAGCTAAATCAGTTGAATCTTGCCCTAAGCTTAACTATGGGAAGCGACTGGTTAGTCTATTGTTCGTACAAGATGACTCTTTGATTATACGAGCAGCAGTCGAGACTTTGATACTGAAATGGCCATCAAAAGGTTCAACAACTCTTCATCAGTTCACTGTAGCTTTGCCCAATATCGCTGAGTGAGTGTTAAATAGTGGGCAATCTCGTGGAAAAATTCAAATGGGCAAGATTACTCAATTGCTGGCTCATCCGGTGGAATTGAAGGCGGCGCTGACTTTGAAATTTATCAGACAGCCGTTGTATGCTGCAGATGACACGAAAGCTACCCCAGAGTTGAGGAAATGTTATGAGCTTTTGGGGAAAACTTCGCGTTCATTTGCTGCCGTTATTATGGAATTGCATCCTGAGCTTCGTAACGTTGTGATGTTATTTTACCTAGTTTTGCGTGCTCTAGATACAGTCGAGGACGATATGACGCTTGATCCTTCAGTGAAAGTCAATCTTTTGCGCGAATTCGACTCCAAATTGGACACTAGGGATTGGTCGTTTGATGGCAATGGACCTAACGAAAAAGATCGTGTAGTGCTTGTCGAATTTCCATGTATCCTGCACGAATACCACCAGTTGATGCCCGAGTATCAGAGGATCATCAAGGAGATCACCAAGAAGATGGGGAACGGTATGGCCGACTATATTCTGGATGAACAGTTCAATTTGAGCGGCGTACAGACCGTCAAAGACTACGATCTTTACTGCCACTACGTTGCCGGGCTTGTGGGCGACGGATTGACTCAAATGATCATCTACGCCAACTTTGGAACAAGCGATCTGTACAGCGAGAACGAGCAACTCTACGAAAGTATGGGTCTGTTCTTGCAAAAGACCAACATTATCAGGGACTACGCCGAGGACCTGGAGGACGGACGCTCGTTCTGGCCCAAAGAAATCTGGAGCCAATACGCGGACAAGCTCGTCGACTTCAGCAAACCTCAGCACACGCAAAAGGGCGTTCAATGCATCAACGCACTAGTATTAAACGCTCTCGGCCACGTGATCGACGTTTTAATCTACCTAAGCTCGCTCCACGAGCAGTCCGCTTTCCAATTCTGCGCTATCCCACAGGTGATGGCCATCGCCACGCTAGCGCTCGTCTGCAACAACCCGAACGTGCTCCACACCAACGTCAAGATCAGAAAGGGAACAACTTGCTACCTAATCCTCAAATCAAGAACACTACACGGATGTGTCGAGATCTTCCGGTACTACCTACGCGACATCAAGAGCCGCATCCCCGTGGAAGACCCCAACTACCTCAAGATCAACATCCAAGTCGCCAAGATCGAACAGTTCATCGAAGAAATGTACCAGAACAAACTACCCGCCGGCGTCAAGCCACGTGAGACCGCCATCTACTTAAAGACACTACAAAGAACTAAATGTGACAAACTAGTGCTAGCCACCGAGAGAGACGAACAATTGAAGTTCAACATGGTCTACTCCGCGGTATGCGCCCTGGGACTAGCACTATTTTTTTTCTACTTAAAGTAAAACTACCCGTATAGATCAATTCCTACACAGATCCACACAGATCCTCACAGTCACCACTACCTATCGGTAGTGGTACCTCTTAAACAATAGATTCACATGGTCCAATCGGCCTGGCCCACGTGTATTCGACTTGGCTATTATCCTGTCAAAGGGTCCTATGCGGTCGTATGACTTGATCTGCTAATAGCTGTGAAATGACAGTTGGTGATTATTAGATATCGACAACGTGGGTCAATTATGGTGAACTTTAAAGAGAAACGAAGTACTTTAATTCTGGAAGCACGTTTTCTGCTTAGATGATGTCGTAGTCTTGTAAAATTGTGGATTCTTGAGTAGTAATTGCTCTTTCCATCTTGCCGATCAACGTGTGATTGATGGTAATTTAACATTAATAGGTTGATGGACACGGTTCCATATAAAAGTCCAGGGATCTTGACATCTTGGTATGTGTGTTGATTGATATTCTTTGTAATTGATAATAGATCATCAGCACAGGAATTCGATATTCAATGATGACAGAGATGAAGAATGATGAGATTCACCATGAGGTTCGTGAGAAGAATATGACCAAAGGTGGTAATGCAGCATTCCATAATTTTATCAATGATTTTGCTCATATTGAAGATCCATTGGAGAGAAGAAGGCTGGCGTTGAAGAAGATCGATGATGCTAGCTTTGGTTGGTACCATGTGCGTGCGATTTTGGTCGCGGGTGTTGGTTTCTTGACCGATTCGTATGATATATTTGCCATTAATCTTGGTATCGCAATGTTAGCGTATGTTTTCTGGGAGGGAAGTATTCCGGATTCGACCAACACGTTATTGAAGGTGTCGACTTCTGTCGGTACTGTTATTGGTCAATTGGGTTTTGGTTTGATGGGTGATATCATTGGTCGTAAGAAAGTGTACGGTATTGAATTGATCATTATGATTTCTGCCACTATCTTGCAATGTACCGCAGGTCATGCTCCCGGTGTCAGTTTTGTCGCTGTGTTGACTTTCTACCGTATCATCATGGGTATTGGTATTGGTGGTGATTATCCATTGTCTTCTATTATCACATCTGAGTTTGCTACCACCAAATGGAGAGGTGCCATCATGGGTGCTGTCTTTGCTAACCAGGCGTTTGGTCAACTTGCCGCTGGTATCATTGCTTTGATCCTGGTTGCTGCATACAAGGACGACTTGGTTCACGCGAAGACCGGGAAAGAATGTGGTCCTAAATGTCAGAAAGCGTGTGATCAAATGTGGAGAATTTTGATCGGTTTGGGTGCTGTCCCAGGTGCTATTGCCCTTTACTTTAGATTGACCATCCCAGAGTCTCCACGTTACTCTCTGGACATCAATGCCGACTTGAATAAAGGGACCGCTGATATTGGTAAGTTCGTTTCTGGTGAATATGGTGATGCAGAAGCTGAGCAAATTCAACGTTTGGAAAGAGCTCCAACCGCCGTGGAAGCTGTCGATATTCAACCACCAAAAGCTTCGTTCAAGGATTTCTGCAGACATTTCGGTAAATGGAAGTATGGTAAGATCCTATTGGGTACCGCTGGTTCTTGGTTCTGTCTGGATGTTGCCTTCTATGGTTTGGGTCTAAATACCGCTGTCATTTTGCAAACCATCGGTTACGCTGGTAGCGAAAACATCTACAAGAAGCTTTACAACACTGCTGTTGGTAACCTGATCTTAATTTGTGCCGGTTCCCTACCAGGTTATTGGGTGTCCGTCTTCACAATGGATATCATTGGTAGAAAACCAATTCAACTGTTCGGTTTCTTCATCTTGACTGTGTTGTTCTGTGTCATTGGTTTCGCCTACCACAAGCTAAGCAATGGAGGTTTGTTGGGATTGTACATCGTGTGTCAATTCTTCCAAAATTTCGGTCCAAACACAACCACTTTCGTCGTCCCAGGTGAATGTTTCCCAACCAGATACAGATCTACTGCTCACGGTATCTCTGCTGCTTCCGGTAAAGTCGGTGCTATCATTGCCCAAACCGCTCTTGGTACTTTGATCAATCACAACTGTGCTAGAGACGGAAAGAAGAAGAACTGTTGGTTACCACATGTTATGGAAATTTTCGCTCTATTCATGCTTGTTGGTCTATTCCTTACCTTCCTAATCCCAGAGACCAAGAGAATGACTTTGGAAGAAGTCTCTGAGAAATATCACGACGAAATTGATCCTTCTGCCTACAGAGGTGCAGTCGCTGGTTCGAATCAGACCTCCGCTGACTCAACTGAATTGGAACACGTTTAAATCTGATGAATTTAAAATTAAAAATTCTGGTAATTTGAAAACTATTCATCCATCTGATTATTATCGAAGAGTTATTTTACTCTATTTTGACAAAAAAACGTCGAACAAGTTTGGCATTCACTTCCACAAAATTTCCCAGGGAAGCAATCATACACATTCGATCAATTATGTACATTAGTGAGTTGGGTTGTTAATATTATGAACTAATCATCTATTCATCATCTTAACTATGTAGCTTGATCTCGATGCGATCAAGCGATCTTGGCAAAACCAAGTGTCCGAAAAGACCCCTCTCTGTCCGGATTCTCAAAATGTCCGGAATAACCCCTCTCAGTCCGGATCTTGAAAAATCAAAGATTACCCGGACTCAGATCTAGACAGGGCTTTTTGTGGCAAAACGTAAACAAGAGAAGTTTGAAGGTTACAAACACAACAAACAAGACATCATCAAGAGTGTTAGTGGTTGACTGGGAAGGCGATCTAAGGGATTTCGAGTACAGTTGTGACGAATCCGTAAGATAGGAAATAATGCGGGAGGTCATTAGTATCAATGGTATGTTTTAGGTGGTTGTTTGTCTTCGAGTTGCGAGATCAAGAAAGTTAAGTTGGCGATTAACGCGTTTCATGATATCTGAGTTGACTCGAGGTGGAGAGGTTAAGAAGTTTTGATCACTAACAAGCAGTTTTTAATCAGTTGGCCAAGCAGGTTGTCAAATCGGTAACGCTTGCTGGGAGTTATACTCCCTGGAGCATGGTATTAGACCAGATGGATACTTACAGGAGGGATTAACGAAACCAAAGGGTGGAGAAGAAGGATTTTCAACGTTTTTCTATGAGACAGGTTCTGGTAAGTACGTTCCACGTGCTGTTTATGTGGATTTAGAGCCCAACGTTATCGATGAAGTGCGTACTGGACCGTACAAGGATCTGTTTCATCCTGAGCAATTGATTAATGGTAAAGAAGACGCAGCAAATAACTATGCTCGTGGTCATTACACGGTGGGGAGAGAACTGCTGGATGATATCCTGGATAGAATAAGAAAAATTTCCGATCAGTGTGATGGTCTACAAGGTTTCTTGTTTACTCATTCGCTTGGTGGTGGTACTGGTTCCGGTTTAGGTTCTCTACTTTTGGAGCAGTTATCTATTGATTATGGAAAGAAATCTAAATTGGAATTTGCTGTTTATCCAGCTCCACAAGTCTCTACATCAGTGGTAGAACCATACAACACTGTGCTAACTACTCACACGACTTTGGAACATGCGGATTGTACTTTTATGGTTGATAATGAGGCAATCTACGATATGTGTAAGAAAAATCTGGACATTTCGAGGCCAAGTTTTGCAAATTTGAATAATCTCATTGCCCAAGTAGTGTCTTCAGTTACCGCTTCATTAAGATTTGATGGATCATTAAACGTGGATTTGAACGAATTCCAAACCAATTTGGTTCCATACCCAAGAATTCATTTCCCACTGGTATCGTATGCCCCAATCTTATCCAAGAATAAAGCTTATCACGAAGCCAACTCGGTATCCGAGATCACCAACGCTTGTTTCGAACCTGGTAACCAAATGGTCAAATGTGATCCAAGGACTGGTAAATACATGGCTACCTGTTTGCTTTACAGAGGTGATGTTGTCACAAGAGATGTACAAACCGCTGTGGCTCAAGTTAAAAATAAGAAAACCGTTCAAATGGTTGATTGGTGTCCAACCGGTTTTAAAATCGGTATTTGCTATGAACCACCTACTGCAACACCTAATTCTCAATTAACATCAGTGAAAAGAGCTGTCTGTATGCTATCCAACACAACAGCTATTGCCGATGCATGGAAGAGAATCGACAGAAAATTCGATCTTATGTATGCAAAGCGTGCCTTTGTACATTGGTATGTCGGCGAAGGTATGGAAGAAGGTGAATTTACAGAAGCCAGAGAGGACTTGGCCGCCCTAGAGAGGGATTACATTGAAGTTGGTGCTGATTCGTACGCGGATGAAGAATTCTAAGCCGCAACCTGCACCTTTAAAATCCTGATACAAGGATGCTATCCTAGAATATATCATATACCCTTAATTTCTTGCAATATCTATTGTCGAATCTATATACCCAGACACATCTGTAAGCTTACGACGTAGTGAGCTCAACGAGCTAGCCTAGAAGGCTATGGCCTAGAAGGCTATGACCTAGAGGCTATGACCTAGAGGCTATGACCGAGAAGGCTCTTAGTAGTGTCGATGACAAGCCACTACTTCACCTATACTTTTTTCTTCTCTTTTTCTACTTGATCAAGCGGTCATTGCTAGAGATGTCTTGCACATAACCACCGTCGTAATGACTTGATTGCAAGGTCTAGTTTGTCGCAAGAAGCTGAACCATTGCAAAGCTAGGCTGCGATTCTTGTAGATTTTATAGGTCAAGATGGCCAAGAGCTTCGTCTTACAGCATAAATAGTTGATCAGCAGATTGCTAAGACGATCAACAGCTTGAAGTTGATCTGAATGTTTCTTGGGTAGTTTTTCAGTGAATAAGATAGAAGAATTTGCTGAAGTTAGTTGAAGTATATATAATAAGTGAAAATTTTGAAGAGAGAAGTAGAAGTGTTGATTAATTGGTCAAGATTAGGTGTTAGATAGGAAAGTTGAATAAGAATATGGAGACTATGAGTTTTACCAAGTCACTTAGTGTACCACCGAGGAGAAACTTTGCGTTTAGGAATTGGGCAGGTATTTATTCTTCTAGAGCTCAGTTATACTTCCAACCAACGTCTGTAGAGGAAGTTGTTGAGATTGTGAATGAGGCCAGGAGACAGAAGAAAACTGTGGTCACTATTGGGTCAGGACATTCACCTAGTGATATGTGTATGACGAAGGAATGGCTTGTGAATTTGGATAAACTTGATAAGGTTCATGAGTTTAAGGAGTACCCAGAAGATCACTATGCGGACGTTACTGTTGATGGTGGTATGAGAGTTTACCGATTGAGCGAGATAGTTGGAGCTCGCGGTTATGCTATTCAAAATTTGGGATCAATCTCTGAGCAGAGCGTTGCCGGTATCATTTCTACCGGTACGCACGGTTCATCGCCTTACCATGGATTAGTGTCTTCTCAGTATGTTAATCTGACGATTGTGAACGGTAAGGGCGAAGTGGTGTTTTTAGATGCTGAAAACGAGCCAGAGGTGTTTAGGGCTGCTATGCTTTCCGTTGGAAAGATCGGTATCATTGTTCGTGCTACTATTCGTGTTGTTCCCGCGTTTAATATCAAATCTACGCAGGAAGTTATCGATTTTGACACTGTTCTCTCCAGATGGAATACGCTATGGACATCGTCTGAGTTCATCAGGGTCTGGTGGTATCCCTACTCTCGTAAATGTATCCTTTGGAGAGGTGCTAAGACTGAGGATTCGGTCACAGTTCCAAGACGTTCTTGGTGGGGTACCACAATGGGAAGACTCTTCTACGAGTCTCTACTATGGTTTACAGTTAAGGTTTATCCAGCTCTAACACCTGCGGTTGAAAGATTTGTGTTCCGCATGCAATATGGTGAAGTTCAACTTGGCGGCGGTGATTTTGAAGTGGCAAACTCGATCGACAGTTTAAACATGGACTGTCTTTTCTCTCAATTTGTTGACGAATGGGCCTGCCCACTCGAGAACGGATTGGAAGTGCTGCGTTCGTTAGATCATTTCGTTGGACAAGCTGCTCAAAACAAGGACTACTATGTGCATGTTCCAGTGGAAATCCGCTGCTCAAACACAACATTGCCACCTCAGATCCTAGACACCAAGGACAGAACCCCCGTGAGCCCAGGTCCAGTGTACGGTAACGTTTTGCGTCCCTACTTAGACAACACTCCTCGCAAAGAATACGTACCGCTTTCCGACGTCACCAACAACCAATTGACTCTATACATCAACGCCACCATGTACAGACCGTTCAGATGCAACACTCCGATCCGCAAATGGTACACCATTTTCGAAGAAACCATGGCCGCCGCTGGTGGTATGCCCCACTGGGCCAAGAACTTCATAGGTTCTACCTCTCTCGTGTCCCATCCAGAAAAGAAAGAGTCCGAGTACGCTGACTACGAGATGAGAGGAATGGCCAAGAGATTCGAAGAATGCTACGGCGACGATTTGAAATCCTTCCAAAAAGTTAGAAGAGAACAAGATCCAGCAAACGTTTTCGTCTCTAATAGAGAATGGAGTCTTCGTAATGGTATCGTTAGGCCAGAAGAGTTAGATTGATACTACATCCTGTTTATAGTTCTTAAGAGTAGTGTTAAGCATTAGTTGTTAGTGCGCGTATAGAAACGTCATAGTAAACTTTAATGATTTACGCTGATTTACAAACCTTTAAAACGCCAAGATTAGCTCAATTTGAAGTTGCTAGAGATTCATTGACGATGTCTGATCATAAAGAGGAGCCCAACGTTTTAGATAATCCATTACATGGTATCTTTATTCCTTCTGGTTTACTTTTGGTAGGAATCGGTATGACGACTTATCAATCTGGTGAAAAGAGGCTTCTACTGGTGATTCCATTAATATTGGCATTCCTGTTGTATAGAGCCTATGGAGCCCATAAACGTAGGGTTTCCATTATGGCTGATAAATGGACAGCATTGGAATTGGAAGATCAAACTGTGGTGTCTAAGAACACTGCTATTTACCGGTTTAAGTTGAAGACTTCATTTGAGACTTTAGATCTTCCACCTGGACGTCATTTGGCTGTCAAGATTCCTATTGATGGCACTGATGAGACAAGATTTTATACGCCGATTTCGCCAAGATTTGCACAAGGTTACTTCGATCTGCTGGTTAAATCTTATGCAGATGGCAAGGTTTCTAAGTACTTTGCAGGATTGAGACCGGGCCAAACTGTTGAATTTAGAGGACCCGTGGGAACATTCAATTACGAGCCCAATAACTCTAAAGTTATTGCAATCGTTGCTGGTGGTTCCGGCATTACTCCCATACTTCAAGTGTTGAATGAGGTGATAACTGTTCCAGAAGATCTAACCAAGATATCGCTAATCTACGCCAATGAGACTCCGAACGATATTCTCTTGAAGGATGAACTAGATGAAATGGCGGAAAAGTATCCAAATTTCGAGGTTCACTATATCGTTAGGAAACCAAACGATAAGTGGGAAGGTCCTATCGGCCAGGTTACTGAAGAGATGATGCGTGCTTGCTTGCCAGGACCTGCTGAAGATCATCGTCTGCTAATTTGTGGTCCAGAGGCAATGAACAAGTCAGTGACACAGTATGCAGTTAACCTCGGCTGGAAATTTTCTGGTCAGGACTGCAAAGGAGATGATCAAGTTTTCGTCTTCTGATTAAAATTGTTATTGTACATATTAGTATGACGATTGATTATTTAATACCGTCTCTCATAATCTTTATTTCCTCAGTCTCCATATTCAGTGCATCTCGCTCAAAGACAAGGCCAGTGCGAGTTGAAGGGCTTCGTCGTCATCAGGAACATGCGCTTGATAGGTTTCGTTACTACCAGCGTTGTTCGTACTTTCATTTATGACCTGTGGCATTCGACGAGACAAACTTCGGCCCTGAACTTGCCGCTGGTCAGTGTTTGATTGCTCCAACGCTCTCAAAAACTCCTCATCTTCTTCATCTGCGAATGTTTCGAGAAATTGCCGATCTTGATGCACCCTCTGAGATTCCTCAATCGCCCTTTTCAGATCAGAGTCCTCATCATCCTCCTGCGCCGAATCTAGGCCGCGCTCATTAGATGCTTCCGATTCCATAAGTGCTATCCTTAGTTGCAGTTCATCGTCACTCAGGTCCCCTCCGTAAGTTTGCAATAACCTTTCATGTTCAAGTGCTTTTTTCCTTCGCAGAGATTCCTCTTCATCATAGAGAGCCAGCTCTGTGTCAACCGTACGCTCCCATTTGTTGCTGTGGCCACGTAGGCCAGAGCCTCGCTGCTTTTTCCCATATGATGTATCTGGAGTATACTCCAAGAAGTGGATAATATTTCCGCTTCCTATTATCATCTTGCCTTGAGATATCGCTAAAATTTGAGGGTATTTGTCAGTCTTTTGCACAGTCTTTATCAGAGTGGCTCCAGCGGCATCAAAAACCTGTAATCGACCACTTAACGCGCATACTAAGACCAGGTTACTGACCTGACAAGTAAATATTTGCTCATCAAATTGCAAGTTGGTCTCCACTTTAAGATTATTACCAGGTGCTCTAATGTTGAGTACCTTGATAGAGTTTTCTGTCGTCATTATTGCAACGTAGCAACCATCCTGGCCCGCCAAATTTTTATTTTGTTCTCTTCTAGACGTTATCGCATCAATTTCGAGATTACTGATACCTTCACTCACGTACATTGAGCGCCATCGGCCAAAATCGCCCTCAGGATTAAGTGATATCACAAAGATGTGTCGAGTATCGGCTATTACTAGAGACATTGAACCGAAATCGACCTTTTGAAACTGTACCTGTATCGTCATATCCGTCCCATCGGAGTTTTTCACTTTCGGTAGCGTTATCTTGTAGATGTCCTTCATGTCCCTGATAACATACACCTTTTCGATATCCAATGCAACCGTCCAATTCTTGTATAGTGCCACCTGCAATATCACTTTGCTGGATACTTTCAGTGAGTTGACCATGTGCGCTTCGCACCACCATATCAAATCGCCATTCTCCGATCCGCTAACGCACCAATCCTCGAGAGAGTCCTGTGATGCGGACGTCGTGATTGCTGTGACACAGGAAGAATGTCTTGCATCGAATTCTGTCACGGGTGTCAAGTAGGACTTATTGCTGAGAAGCTTGCCGAAAACTCTGCCGTCAAATCGTCCAAATACAGCTGCATTAATATTGAAACTCATCGTTGAGCATCCCTGAGGTGTAGTGCATGGTATATAGATCAGCCTGTCCTTCTTTCTCCTGGAATGAAGCTGCACCAAAGTGATAATACCATCGTTATAGCAGGCACACCGAGGGTAGTCAAATATAAGCTTTTCAATCTGCGCTTGAAACCTCGGTGACGGCGACAGTACATATTTCGTCTTGATGGCCCTATTATGTTTCCACTGCTTCAAACCACGTACTCGTTCCATATACTCTACACTATACTTGTAGCTCTGAGCAAACGAAGGGAAGAAGCAAGTATGCATCTTTGAAACAAACAGATTCTTCCACAGCTCTTCATCGTTAATCAGACAGGAGAAGTACGAGCACACCTGTTGCAACACATATAAATCCTTCTCATCCACATGGCTGAATATATTGATCAGCACTTCTGGTGGAAGCGCAACCAAGCAAAGTCTGTTCTGTTCGCTGCTCTCACCACTATGTTGACACTCTAGATTAGCCATTTCGAGGGCTTCAGGAGACTCTCAGCTCTTTCCCTACCATTACAAGTGTTCATTAACCTTTACATAGCCAATTCAAAGTACTTATAAGAAAAGATCCTCCCACGAGTTTCGAACCCACAACAGACATTCAAACCACTACACCACAGAGGGTCCAAATCTGGTGACGGCGAGCGAAAACGAAACTGCCCAACCAACAAGAAATATTCACCTTTTATTTGAAAAAAATCAACTTCTATCGCTAACAGACTCTACGTTGCTACATAAACAGTTTCAGGACCGAAACAAATCAGCTATGTAACGCTTTTAAAACCACATTCAGTATCTACCGATACGTAAATATCAAGAAGTTCAACGTAAAATACCAAACTTGGCAGCGAACCCCAATGGGTTGACCTTGTTTCAGCCTGTAACGGGCAGGGTACCACCGATACAACCGTCTCGTTTAAAGATCAACGTCTCGAGAATCCTAAACGGCTAAATACCACTATTTTATCGATTTTTTTCATTAAACAAACGAGCAGCGTATAGGCTGCTAGTAGCTGTAGCTGCAGTAGTCTTCCAGAATATACAGTTTGTAGACAATTGATGGTCAAAAAAGCAGACCATTATCGAGTATTGGGATATAGATCAAGATATATATATATAGTAGACGAAGAAGAGTTATCACCAGGGTACAAGACTTATTTGAAGTTTAGAAGCTCATCGGAAGAATTGACAATGACTGAAACTAAGAAACAAAAGACTCTTTATCATCCAGCAAGACCACAAAATATTGGTATCAAAGGTATCGAAGTGTACTTGCCATCTCAATGTGTTAACCAGGCCGATTTGGAGGTTTATGATGGTGTTTCGCCCGGTAAATATACAATTGGTCTGGGACAGACCAATATGGGGTTTGTTAATGACCGTGAGGACATTGGTTCTATGTGTTTGACTGTTTGTTCGAAGCTTTTGAAGAATTACGAGATCGATACGGACTCTATTGGTAGATTAGAGGTCGGTACGGAGACTTTAATCGACAAATCGAAGTCTATCAAGTCTATGTTGATGCAATTGTTCGAGGGTAACAACGATTTAGAGGGTGTGGATACCTTGAACGCGTGTTACGGTGGTACTAATGCGGTTTTCAACTCTTTAAATTGGATCGAGTCTAGCGCCTGGGATGGTCGCGATGCTATTGTTGTGTGTGGCGATATTGCCATCTACGACAAAGGTGCCGCCAGACCTACCGGTGGTGCGGGCACCGTAGCACTATGGATCGGTCCTGACGCTCCAATTGTGTTTGACTCAGTCAGAGGCTCGTACATGGAGAACGCGTACGATTTCTACAAGCCTGATTTCACCAGCGAGTATCCATACGTTGACGGTCACTTCTCCTTGGCATGCTACGTTAAGGCACTCGACCAAGTGTACAAGAACTACTCTCGCAAAGCTATCGCCAAGGGTCTAGCACCTGAACCGGCCGGTCCAGAAGCGGTCAATGTGGCCAAATACTTCGACTACAATGTCTTCCACGTCCCAACATGCAAATTGGTCAACAAATCATACGGTAGATTGCTGTACAACGATTTCAGAGCCAACAGCTCCCTCTACCCACAAGCAGACCCAGAATTGGCCAACGTCGACTACGAAAAATCCATCACTGACAAGCAGATCGAGAAAACTTTCATGTCCATCTCCAAGGAATTACAAAAAGAACGCGTCGCTCCATCCCTCATCGTCCCCACCAACACCGGTAACATGTACACGGGCTCCCTATACGCAGCCCTTGCATCTTTACTATTCTTTGTCGGCTCCGACAACCTACAGGGCAAACGTATCGGTATGTTCTCCTACGGTTCCGGTTTAGCCGCCTCGCTCTTCTCCTGCAAAGTCGTCGGCGATCTAACCAAGATCACTCAAGTCCTGGACTTGCAAAACAAGCTAGACTCCAGAAAGACCGAGTCACCAGAGGACTACGAAAAGGCTATCCACTTAAGAGAACAAGCTCATTTAAAGAAAGATTTCGTGCCACAGGGTTCTATTGAATTACTACAACAGGGCACTTACTACTTAGAAAAGATCGACGATAGATTCAGAAGATCCTACTCCATCAAGAACTAGTTTAAGAATTAGCTCTAACCGCCCATAAAGTCTTCATTCATCATATCTTCTTATATACTACTCTATAGCTATCATTCGCATTTAGTACGAGCACATCTGTACACCGCACTGTTGAATAATGCTGGTGTCACGTGGCAAATAGTACCTAAATTCGAGCATCTGTACACCACACTGTGTGTATGCAAGCCCCACCTTCGGATTAAAAGCGCGGCTTGAACTGCCCTGCGCGGGGCAAAATACGCGCTTCTGATTGGTCGGATGCGTTATTTTTCTTTTTTTGGGATTTACAGCCGGAAAAACTTCGCAAGTTGTCGTAGAAGACGATCTTCGGCGGTTAATATAGTGAACTAACTTGAATAGAATCTGTCATTAATAGTTGAGCAATGATGAATTCTGGAGATTAAATTCTATCATATAGAGGACGTTGATCTTGAACTTTGGGAATCAGTTCGGTTTGAATTTGATCAGTGAAGTTGATCAGGAAAAACTGGGTAAAATTTGCTTAACTACTGAGTTAAAAGTTGTTTTGACTGCTAATGGATCATTGTGATTGAAATAAAGAGTTTTTGAACTTTATTAAGAGATAAAAATGGCTTTTAAATCGTTCAAATACAAGTTTTATTCGAAAGGATATCATTCTGCTGCGCAGAAATCGTCTACGTCGTTTTTTGACAGTTCATATCAGTATTTGAGACAAAATCAGGGACTTGTGAACCTTGATACAGCTATTCCGCAATCCAATGTACCGCATTTGAGTCCCTATCCCGTACTTGGGGCCAATGTTAACTTCAATTTAGTGGATGACATGCTTCTGCAAGATGCAGAAGTTGTCATCACAGAGGATGTCAGCGACTCGCATGATTGTGAAGAGCAGCAGTCCCTGAGGCGTAGGAGATCCAATTCTATCGCTTTGTCAGGGAACTGTGCGTCTGCGAACGCTATGATGAGAAGAAAAAGTATGGGCGAGTTGGGTCGTCCTCTATTCCCACCGATGCAGAAGGATGTCGTTATCGATCAGGCTCTTTTCAGAAGATATTATTCGAATGCTTCAGCTACCGTGAGTGGGACTACTGTGGTTCAAAAGTCCCAGCAAGCGACGATTGCACCAAAATTGGTTGATGTCACCGTCCGTGAAGAAGTGAAGTCACCCTGGGAAGAAGATACAGAGCCCTGTTTGAATGTAGAAACGTTTCTGGATACTCACATTACAGAGATCAATCGTTGCTATGAGAAAGGTGATTTCAATATGATCAATTCTCTATATCAAGCACTAAAGCGCAATGGTATTGTACCACCTTTAGAGACATATTCTAAGGTTTTGGAGTCTCTGTCTAGAAGAGATTTAGATAAGGATGACTTGGATTACAAGATGTCCGAACTGCTGACGTGCTACCAGGATATGATCGTCAATAAATTAAAACCATCTGATGAAATTTATAACACAGTTTTGGGGTGCTTATTCAAAGGATCCATACTGGCCTTCAAAACTCGGAATCCCAACGGAGCAGATTTTTACAAGATCGCTTCGGAGCTTTTCCAAGCGATCGACACACAACATAGACATCACCAATTTTCAAAGAACGTACTGGATCATGCTTTGTTGGCAATGAATTTATATCCCGGTCATATTTCGCTGAAAACTGCCCAGGAGATTGTGCATTCTTCGCCTTTATATCGGAAAGATTCCTTTTATTATCTGGCGTTCTTTTCGTATGCTAGACTGACCAACGATAAAGCCACCATAAAGGAACTTTATGATGAGTATAGAAACGCTTTGGTATCTGATCACTCTTTGCAAAATGATGAATTTGAAGTTTATTCAATGGTCATCTCCGGATTTGTGGAGACTGGCGAATTGGAATTAGCAATCAAGATGCTGGATAGAATCATAATTGACGTTAGAGAGCACAATGGACTTGCTTCGAATGTTTCGTTGATACTTTCCAACTTTCTCATTTCGGTGAGTAAGATTGATTCAGAAAAAGCTTACAAACTCTGGCTCAAATTTCATAAAATGAAATGGATACCAGAATTTTCATATGAATTCTATCTGGTCTTGATGGCAAATAGTTTTCATGACTGGAAACTCACAAAGAAGATATATGATTGTGTTTTTCCGATGAAACCTGTTTTCAGGAATGAGACCAATAAATTATCAGATTACCTATTGTATCCTATGGGTGTGGAATCTGTAATCAGCTCGCTTTTGGACTACGCCTTGCAATTGAAGGACAATGAGATAATAATGAAGGTCCTTGAAGAGTCGGTTATTAAGGGTTTCCGAGTCAATTCTGCTGTCTATCCGTTTATTTTCTCATATTTGAAAGAGATAAGATGCCCTGATGATTACTTGTTGAGATTCGTACAATCTCATGGAGCGACACTTAAAAAGGAGGGAGCAATAACGGATAGTTTTGAGTTCCTCAACGCATTGATAGAGCATTTCCCATCACAGGTCATTTTGAAAAAGGTTGTGGAAATGGACTTTTTCCCAGACCTTTGTCGCAATCTGAATGTTGCTGATTCCAAATGTGTCAACTATGGTGGACTGATTGGTTGTATGACCAGCTTCTGGGCTTCTCCGCAAACGATCGACAAGTATGCTTACAACCTGGAGATTCATTCCATCCTACTAATCAGACTACTTGACTTCGAGAGCTATTGCGCAATTATGGGCAATGAAATGCTTATCGATTTTAGAGACAAGGTGGTAGAAAGGTTTAGAAAACTTGCCACAAACTACAGAAGGCTCAATCTCGATCCTAATAAAGCACCTGGTGTTGTTTCACAAGTGGTAAAAATGATAGACCTGCCAGAAGATGTCGTCTCGTTCTACACGCATCCTGGCGACTGGGATAAATCTTATCCTTTAGCATTGGGATCAGCCATCAGAAATTCATCAAGGATAGGTGTAAAAGAATTTAGAAGATTGCAGCATGAGGGATATTGCTTCGATTACGACACATACAAGGAATTGATCAAACAGCGAACTATCGATACCGAGATCGCATCCAAAGCTCTCGAATTATGCCCAAACCAAAAAGAAATGAAATATCTCACCAACTTGATGGTCAGCAAATGCTCACCTGAATCATTGAATGAAACCATATTGGAGCATCCTTTCTTTCAGAATAAAGTCTTGCCTTCCCTGACAGATGAATCGCTCTTACGTTTAGCCAAATATGCCCCACGCATCGAAGGATGGATGCAAGCGGTAGGTTTTCCCGAAAGATTCAAGAGTATCGCTGTACAAGCTGAATTCAAATCGTCTATTCGATTTGCATACGAACGGTTGTATCATCAAAAGAGTTATCTGGAGATACAGCAATGTAACAAGATATGCCCAGTTTTAGATGTGGAGATTTTACTCAAGAGCTGCATCAGAAGCGGAGAATTTGAGTTATATCGTAAAATTTTTGACAAGTACAAGGGAACTTTGGGATCGATGGCGCTGGACATTCAAAGCGAATTTTTAATCAATAATCTCAAGGTAGATGAAGCGGTTAATCTGATCAAATCTGCAAGCATTAGAACGCCCCACAAAGCTTTGGATCTTTACACGTTTGGTCTATTCTTGCAGAGCTTTTCCAATAACATTACCTACTATGAGAATCCCGAGAATACTCTTCAGCTTGCGAATATATTATCCTCTCATTCCACTTTTTCTGGCATGTTAGCTTTTTATGATGTTGTCTCTCATTCTGATGTCTTTAATTTCAGCAATGAGATCAGTTTTGCCATTAAGAATGAAATTCTCGAGCAAATGTTGAACAATCTGCATGATGCTTTATCTCTGGTTGATATTTCGAAGACAGAAGTTATCAAAACTTTTTACAAGAAGCTAAGAAATTATTTTAGGTTCAGAGCTTTCTTGAAAATGCCACATCTAGCTCGAAATGATATCGATAAGCTTCTTAAGATTTGGGCCAAAACTGACGCTTATTACATCGATACCTTTTTCAATAACATGGTTGAAACTATTTATTTGAATCCAGGTGGAAGATGCCTTTACCTAGAATCTGATATGACATTCCACTTTAAGCCAGACGATATTTTCGAATTGAACAACCAACTAGAGGAATTTTACTCGACTGAGAATGACGAGGAGAATGTCCTCAAAGTGAGAAAGTTCAGAAACCTTGCGGAAAAGCTATACACTAAAAACACTAATGAAAACAACGGAGGAAACAAATTATTGGATTCCCAGGACCGCTCCTCTCCTGAAATCTCGAAAGTCTCGTTTCAATAATGACATATGCATACATACTTTTACGCCGTAATGATTTTAATACTACTCAATTTATAATGATTCTCAGTTTTAGTTACACTTATTATTATACATGAGCTTATGTGCTTAGGAAACGTAGTAACATCAAAGGCCTGGTGTGTTGTCCATATACTCTGATAGAGCGCAACTTAAAGGTGGAACATCGGCGAGTTTGTGCAAGACCACCGGTCTGATAACTTTGCAGAACTCTGACCCGGGGCCCTCGGGTTCATTAGATAAGAGGCATAAAAATGTAGTAGCAGCCTTGGAGACTTCCGATAGCTTTGATGGAAACAGTACTTCTGGAAGCTGCTCTTGCCTGGCAGGTATAATGTTAGTTGCGTTGTTCAAAAATTTTGACTGCAGTGGTGGAAGAGGATGTTTTGCTGCTGCTTCTGCTTCAGGAATTCTCAAAGGCTTTGCTCTTGGTTGTATACCTTTCATAACAAAACGTTTCTTTCCAGTGGCTGAGTCTGTAATGACCATTGCTGATGCTTCGCTGAATGCGTTGGATACATTTTTGATGAATTCGACTGCTGGCAAGAGTTTCCTGCCAGATTCGCGAACGGGTTGGGCAAACTTTGATTCGTATGCACGCCAGAGATTAATTTGAGTGAATTCTGCATCAACGACAGGCTCAAAACAACATTTCAACCACGTCGTAGACCTCATTGGTTCGTTCATTGCCAGGATTTGCTCAAATAGCTCCTGATCGAGATCGGGCGCTACAGTAGGCGCCGGTGGTCTCAATCTTTTTATTAGTTTGATTGGGGTTTTATCCAGAATAGAATAATCGGGCTTATTAATGTTGTATGTGAGTAACTTCGGTAGAATTGCCGTCAAAATAGAGAATCTGTGCGAATCACCGAGGAGTAAAGCGATTCTTTGAGAGCCAGGCAGGATGTATTGGTAGAGAAAATCTAGAGCTGCAGTCATGAGTTCTGAATCGCATTCAATAATCAAAAAGGAAACAATCTTGGATAAGGTCTGTTGATCGATATTATCCGCTGCACTTTCCTCGTCGGCTGCAGACCTGACTAGCAGTCGCGAAAGCGACCTCAGTATTGATATCACCATGTAACGATCCTTTGTGTAGTTGAACAGGGACAACAAAGTCTGGAAATACTTATCATCCTTCTTAGCAGGTGCAATATACGACGAAATAGCCTCCATGATATCCAAAACGTAATGCGTCAGTTCGTTGAAAAAGGAAGCATTAGATTCGAAAACTTGCCAGTTCGGATCCGCAATCGCAACCAGTTCAAACTTTTGAAGTACATGCAACACAAATTTCTTGATATACTTATCAGAAACGAGCACTTGCACCGATTCCGAGTCCTGAGCCAGATTCCTTAGGATAAGTATACTATTCAGACCAGTCTGGAGATAGTCTAGCGCTTCGCTATCACCCATCAGAGGCTCATCAAAGAGCTCAATTAGAGGTTCCAAATCACGAATGAATTTCTTGAAAAGCGGTAAAAGTTCCGGCAGATCCTTAAGACTAATCATATAAGGTGCCTTATTACTATAAGCCAAATATTTTTTCAAAGCCCATTTCACTTCTTCTGGAATCCCACTCATTATAGCCATCTTCATTCTAGTCAAATCGTCAACACCACGACTAGTCTCTCGAGGCAAATTCTGGAAAACTACCAAATTACCCAAAGAATATTGCAACGACTTTGTCGTTGCTGCCGTAGTCATACCACTCGACTGATCTCGACTCACTTTGATCGGAATCGGCAGCAAATTCATAAACATGTTACCGTTACTTGCCTCTTCTTCCCCATTACGAAACTCATCACCGGGAACCCCAGTTATCGGACTATCTACACCACCTGGTGTAGGTGAATTGGCAGAAAACGCACTCATCAGCCTCCAAAGCTCCTTTCCTATGGTTCACTGAGCTCTACGATTCCCATAACGCTATAAGTCTATATGATTAGCCATCAGTTCTTATTCAGACCTAAAGATGTCCGGGACATACCGGGGAAAAACCGGACACTTCGTTGTTGTCCGGATTGTCACCGGTCGGACCGGACTTCCTATTCTTGTCCGGATAATCAGGGGAAGAACCGGACAAGCAACTGTTGTCCGGATCAACAGGGGACGTCCCGGACAAACTGTCCAAGTTGCTTTGCAGCAAAATAAGCCAATTCGCAAACAAAGCAAAAAACAAGGAGCATTACAAGCAAACAACACTCAAGATCGATTGATGGTAATGTGATGATGTCTGGAAGCTTGTCAAGGTGTAATCATTCTGTGATGGCTACTAGTACGGCGTTGGCAAGTGCGATGAAGTCCCTTTTAGGGCGGTGGTAAGTTTGAGGTTTTGCTATGGGTGCCACGGGTAAGGGGTGTGAGTTCTGTGACATGGATACGTATATAAGAGGTGAAGTGTGCAGTCGAAAGAGCTGGGGTAGAGCGGGAAAAACAGTACAGAAGTGAATCTGAGGGATGAAGTTTAGCTTAGTTTCACTTTGTGCCCTGGTGGCAGGTGCTGTAGTGGCAGAGAATTTTGAAGTAGACTTTGAAGGGTGGACGCATAATGATTTGAAACAGTATGTGCAGGATCATAGCAAGAAGTTGGAGAATTTGGGATCGAAGACTATGGAGGAGTTGAAAGCGGAGTTGGCCGAGAGGTGGAAGAAAGATGCGCAACCAAAGCCCTGGTGGCAGATTTGGCCTGCTCATAGGGACGCGTATTTGGGCGAAAGTGGGCCCAGTTCGTTGATATCCGAATGGCTGTTTGAGACGTGGTCTGAGCAGGATTTGCGCAAATTTTTGGACCGCAATAACGTGAAATACGAGGCCAGAGCTACGCGGAACCAGTTGATCAAGACCGCTAAGGATAACTTTCATCAGTTGTCGAAAAGACTTGGATGTTCAGGATTTTACCCCTCTGAGGAGTATTTTGGCGATTGGAGTGAAGAAGACTTGAAGAAATGGCTGAAGGAGTACGATATCCCATACGAGAAGATTGAGGACAACAGGGACGCGCTCTTGGACAAGGTTAGGGAGAACATCTACCATGCGTCGAAATTGGCAGAGGAAAGGAGATCGGAGCTTTTGAACTCGCTTGATCTCGCCAACAAACAGATCACTGACAAAACCGGGGAGATCAAGGATGATGTGTTCAATTCTTGGTCCACAGAGAACTTGAAGCAGTGGCTATTGTCGCACAAGGTGGCCGTTGACGAGAAAGTGGCAGAAAACCGTGATGAGCTTATCAAGTTAGCCAAGCGGCAGATGGACTACCTCAAGGACGACATTGACTGGTACACACATTACATGAAGAAGAAATCTAGCCGTTTTATCAGCAAAACCCCAGAGTACGCTGCCTCGGTGTGGGGCCAGACCGTGGGTAAGCTAGGTTGCAAGATAAGTAACTTCTTTGGCTACTACAGGGACAAAACCGGCGACGCCATCAACGACACTTTCTTGGTCGGTCTGGACAGCTGGTCCAGAGACCGTCTAAAGACCTACCTAGATCTCAGAGGCGTCAACTACCACATGCTCTCCACCAACAACGAACTGCGCAGACTTGCCGTGGAAAACAGAAACAAGCCCTTGAGACGTCTACAGGAAAACTACAACAAACTGACCGAGGGCCTAACCTACGGCAACATGAAGGACTGGGCCCAGGAAAAGGCAGACAAGATCCAAGATTCCGACGCCTACAGTACAATGTCCAGCAGTATGGACTCCCTAAACAAGGACACCCAAAAATGGGCCAACGATTTCACCAAGAAATGGTCTGACTCTCTATCCTCGTGGTCCGTCGAAGACTTGAAGACCTACCTCAAGAGCTTCGGCGTCGACACCTCCAGCCTAACCAAGGAAGACCTTGTCACGACGGCCCGCTTGAAGACTCAACTCTTCTTCGGCACTTTCAACGAGCCCTGGTACAACAGATGGTGGTACAAGACCCGTTTCTACTTGAGACATCCACTACGTCTGCTAGCATAAACCCAACAAGCCCACAGCTGAGCTGCCTGGCTCGTCAGAGCTGTCTGGCTCGTCATTCTACTATATATACGATGTATATCTAAACTACCTATAGTATGTGGATCACCCTGTACGAAGAGCATTGCTATATGGTTAGACCAGGTAGACCCTGTAGAGACTATAAGATGGACGGTGTAGAGAGGTAGTGGTGGTTCCTGAGTGGTTATCCAGTGGGATTCAAGATGTCTAAGTATGCTTGGTACACTAGAGTTACCGATGCGGTTCATCGGTTGACTGTTTTAACGATTGTTGGAGGTTCCATGTACATGGCTGGAGGACTGGTGTACACATTATATAAGAATGGTAGTAAATACGAGAAGCAAGTGACGCAACAGAAGGATGAATTGAGTCAGCTAGAGGGTGCAGCTTCATCTGCCGAGTAAGATATTCCGTTCTTTGCCTGTAAATACTATATATCATGTCGTTTTAATCAGAGTTTCCTTATCTTTGTTGGTTGAGTTTGGTCCATACGGTTCCGTTTGGGTTTCCTCAGTTTGCCGTTGTGGTGTCTCATCTCTTGGTGTAACGTAGCCATCCTGTCCTGGAGCGACTTGGTAGTCTTGGCGGAGGTGGGATTGATAGTGATGATATCTGATTCGCGGTAGGATGCACCGCATTGCGGGCAGCGACCGCCAGACAGTGCTTGCCGCGGCAGCACGTCGCCGCAGGGAACCACGTATACGAGTTTGGCGTTAGTTTCGCCCAGTGCGATGTCGCCGTACTGGCATTTGAGCGTATCGGCACGCTCTTCCACGCCATGCAGTTCAACGACGTCGTCCAATCGCTTGATGTGAGAAAATTCAGCAATCTGAGCGTCCGTGTAGTCCTCTCTGCCCGGCGTGAGCAGCCATTCGAGTATTGCCTCTTTGTTAAACAGATGGCCTTTGTAATCGCTCATAATCGGTAGTTGCAACTTCTTATTCGACAACCTGCAGTATTTCCACATCGATGAGTCCTTGAACTCCGTCACATCGTCGTCTGTGGCACTGTGATCCCTATCAGCCAGCTCCAGCTGCAGCTTGGTCACCTTGCTAATCGTTCCACCATCGTTCTGCCAACCGGTTAGTCAAAAGAGTCCAGCAAACCTACTAATGCCATAAACATACTCCCATGGGAACCACACACTCCTTACGTTCGATATGGTCTCTTGCACTTTCTAGCTCAAAAGCGATGAGCTCCATCTTCTTCAACCACTGCCACTACGCTACACACCAAACAGCATGTCAAACAGATTCGACTCCAGAGAGACCTGGTAAGTAACCGATGAACATCCCAAACCCACTGAACACTTACTAACCCTTTCCCAGCAATTTCTACTACAAGATTGGTGCTTGTAGACACGGTGACAAGTGTTCCAAGAGACACGTTAAACCAACAAAGTCCCACACAATTGTGCTATACAATCTGATATATTTCCCGACCAATGGACTCGACGATTCCCAATTTGACCAGCTCTACGAGGACGTTTACATCGAAGCGTGTCGGTTCGGACCCGTACGGTCTCTAGTTGTGTGCGAGAACGGCAACGACCATCTCAGAGGGAACGTTTACGTGGATTTTGACCGCGAAGCTGATGCCCTCAGGGCCAGAGACAACTTCAACACCCGTTGGTTCGACGAAAGACCAATTTACTGCGATTTAACTCATATTTCCGACTTTAGAGACGCTATTTGTCGGAAACACGATACAAGAAACTGCGAAAGAGGCGATGAGTGTAACTTCATGCACATTAGAAGACCCTCGACGAAGCTAAGAATCGACCTGGAGAGATCACAGTCCAAGAAATGGCATATTTGAATGCTTTGAACAGCTTGATGATCGAGCTTATATTGTCGTACAAAGCGAGGCGCTCAACCGAGTTACTCGGAATTTGTGATCGTTGTTGACGGCTCACGGCGCTACCAAGTCACTGGAGGGCCGTTACCCGGTTACAAGTCTGGTAAGGTTTAAAGCCCATAGTAAGGTGGCAAAAGGTGGTTAAGAGCAGTAAGTACCAGTATTGGAGCATCAGAGAGGTCGAGGAAGCTGGGATTGTGTTGGGATGGCTGATAGGTATTCGTTTTCGTTGACTACTTTTTCCCCCAATGGGAAATTGGGACAGATAGACTATGCTTTTACGGCGGTGAAGCAGGGAGTGACATCGATTGGTATTAAGGCTACTAATGGTGTGGTTATAGCGTCTGAGAAGAAATCATCTTCGTCTTTGGCGCTTACGGAAACGTTGTCGAAAGTTTCCGCTATAACGCCGGATATTGGAGCAGTTTATTCTGGTATGGGACCTGATTTTAGAGTTTTAATTGATAAATCGAGGAAAGTGGCACATACGAATTATAAGAGGATTTATGGGGAGTATCCGCCTACGAAACTGCTTGTTTCGGAAGTGGCTAAGATTATGCAGGAGGCAACGCAGTCCGGAGGTGTGAGACCGTTTGGAGTTTCGCTACTTGTGGCGGGGTACGACGAGCATAGCGGATTTGGGTTGTACCAGGTGGATCCGTCAGGTTCTTATTTTCCCTGGAAAGCTACTGCGATAGGAAGAGGTTCAACGGCGGCCAAGACTTTTTTGGAGAAAAGATGGAATGAGGAGTTGGAACTAGAAGATGCGATTCATATCGTTCTGTTGACTTTGAAGGAGTCTGTGGAGGGAGAATTCAACGGTGAATCCATCGAGATTGCTGTAGTCGGTGAAGAGAATAAAGATATGCTTGGTTATACAGGTGTTCCAACAGATAAAGGACCAAGATTTAGACGACTAACTGCACAAGAGATTGACGATAGGTTAGATGCATTATAGCTTTTTCTTCAATACTTCAATGATAATTTGTCAAACGACCTGGCGCCTGGAGCTATTTAGTATACAAAATTGTTCTTGGTCTATTTGAAAGGTGCTTTCAATGGCGATATGACGTGCGATGGTTTCGTCAAAATTCTTGGCTTGATCATCTTTTGATGCGAAGCTCTGGAAGTCCATTCTTGCCCGATAGGCATCCGCAGCGATCTCTCGTACTGTTCTCTGTTTTCGTACGGGAACGGAACAGCGGATGACTGGTACTTGAGACTTTTCTTGTTAGCTCTCTCATTTATTATAACGTTCTTGAGATTCTTATCCTTCCTCTTGTCCTTAGAAGCTACACCTTTAATCTTCTTAACAAACTTCCTTTTCTTTGTAGGGTTAGCTCCAGCACCTGCCCACTCACCCCAGCCCGGTAAAGTCACATCTTCCTCCTTGTCATCCTCATCAATCGCCATTCTCTTCTTTTCTTCCTCAAAGTTATCAACAACTTCATCACCAGCAAATGCTTCGGCGATCGATTCTTGCTGTTTGAACATGAAACTATTACTGTCGTCATCTGGATCCCCATAAGGATCCACTAGTTGTAGACGATTTGTATCATTCAAATCGAGCAGTAGATCTTCGTCCCTTTGAGCTTTCTTTGCTGACTTTTCTTGCTGTCTATCGGAGACTTTCTCAATCTTTTTGGCACTTTTAACCAGTTTCGAGCTATCCTTTCCTACAATTGAGACCTTTGCTGAGCGAACAACATTGGTATCATTTTCATCATCACTTGTGCCCAGCCAAGGATTAGGCTCGTCTGATCTTACTTGCTTCTCAGTTGACTGATCGCGCGGTAGCTCTGTAGCCTGTTCTTCAGTAATTTCAGCTTCTACTTTAGTAGTTGTCTGCTTGTCCTTCTCCGGATCAGATTTTGATTCATTTACTCCTGGCGTGTATATCCTTCTACCTTTGTTGATCTGTATATTGAAACCATCGTCGAAAAGACGCTCATCCTTTGGAGCTTGCTCTTCATCGCCCTCAGTCTCCATTGCTCTCAGACTGGCAATCAGCTCTTTATTATTCTCACGCTCTCTTGCCTCAGCGTTCTTCATAAACGCCATGTTCATGACACCAGTCTTGCCAACATTTTCTCTCAATGGGACATCTTCAGAGATTTTATGGTCTTCATCTTCGATATCGGTTAATCTTGCATCTTGCTCGCTCTCAGAACCTCGATCTAATATTTTCTGCTTTAAACGCTCACCTTGTTTCAACATTTCTTCAATCTCTTCTCTTGTTTCCTGATCATTTGCCATTCCATGTTTAAACATGTCCTTGCTCCATTTCGAATTCGCTCTATGCTTTAAAGTCATTCTCTCTTTAGCTCTGGCGGCTTCCTGATCATCATCGCTCTCATCCGATAGGCCAGCCATTTCTCTATTTCTCAGCATTTCCTTCTTCTTTATGCGACGATAGGTTTTAGACTTTATCTTCTTGAGTCTCTTGGCCTTCCTCTCTTCTCTGAACATTAGTTCCCTCATCAATCTCAATTCTGCGGTCCTCTTCTTCATTTCTTCGGGAGACATCTTTGCAGTAGCAAGTTCTTCAAAAGTAGCATTCTTTTGATCCTCTACCAAGTTGCTGTCTTCCAAGACTTTGTCAACTTTCTCTTGCAGTTCACTTCGAGGTTGTTCTGTAGATCTTGTAAAAGCAGAAGCATGGTTCTGTTCGCCTGGAGCATTCATAGGAAATGAAAGGTGTTCAGCACGCCTATTCTGTTGAACTACATCCTGCCATTTTTCAACTTCTTGCTTGGAGATCTCGTAAGCGGCCTTACGATTGTGTCTCTCTTGAATTCGCTGTGGCAAAGGAACAGCTACTGCTGCGGAATCTTTTTGAATTAATCTGGCACTCGCTGCTGCCTCTTTGTCTTCAATTACTTCCATCATATCTGCCAAGTTTAGCCTTTTCATATTGTTATTCGAAGGAAGAGTATATTCACTATCTTTTCCGCTTCCAAAGTTGTCCAACTTTCTGTTTCTCTTCGAATCAGTCTCCCTGAGTAGATCTTTGGTGATCGTACTCAGCTCAACATCCTCTTCATCCTCAGAAATTTCATCAAAAGGATCTTCTTCCCTTTCCTCGTCCTCATCATCGCTTGAAGACTCTTCCGAACTCTCTGCACTCAGCTCATCTCCACTGCTTTGCAACTGTAACTTCCCACCGACATCTTCACCCCCAGAAGAGTCTCTTTCTTCATCCATATCCCACACTTGCGACAATGGCACAAGTTCTTCTTCATCTATCGAAGTGTAGCCCTCTTCATCTCCGGACAAAGATCCCGCATTATTCTTACGTCTATCACGAATAGTCTGAGACATCTTAGAGTTCAACACATCATAATCATCGTCTGATCCCAGTGCCTCGTCCGAGTCCAACTCTTCATCTTCAAAAGACTCTTCACCACTTTCCTCCCCTCCCGTTCCCTGTACTTTCTTCAACAGATTAACAACATGTCCATCACCATCACCACTCTCATATCCATCATCATTCCCAGAACCATTTCCTTCCAACTCTTTTTCAGCGATTTCAAGAGCATTTTGAGCCCTTTTCGCAAGCTTCGAACGGGATTTTGATTTCTTCTTGACCATCTTCGTTATCAACCTTCAATAAGCTCTCAAAGACGACCTCAAACCTTCAATTTACTGCTTTTATTCAACTTCTTTAACTAGCTCATCGCTTGAAATTTTTCACCATACTAACTGAAAAATTCACCATCTCTTATACTACTACAAGAACTATCTATTTAGCGGTTCCAGCAGCCTCTTGCTGCTTGGCCAGCTCCTGGTGACGATTCAGACTCGCCTGCCTGATCTTCTCTTCGATCGCCAGCGAGTACTGGCTCTTTTCTTTGATAATGTTCTGTATCTGTAGGGCTTCTTTGTTCAACTTGGTTACTTTCTTCTCGTAGAAGACAATTGCCTCTTCAGCTGTCTTATCCACGTAGTAGCCCGTTCCAATGTCTACCATGAACTTGTTGTTATCGGCGACTGTCCCCGGTAGATACAGTGAAGCTGATGCTGGCACTAAGAGCTTTTGTTGTGTGTTTTCTGGTGATGATAACGATTTGATATCCTGAATGCATTCGGTGAACTTGGATCTTGCCATGTTGAGGGCCTGCAATGACTGGGTGAAGTGTTGTAACTCTTGGTCGAACTGCTGTTTCACAGCTGATAGTTGTTCAGGTCCAAGTTTGGTTAAATCGACTGAATATACGTTAGTAAAAGGTCCGGGAGGCCACACGTTTCTCAATGCAGTACGTACTGGTTTGTGTAGACATGATTGAACGGTTCTGGAGGTTCCAGAGCGGTTGTGTGTTGTGGTTTTGTTGTAAGAAGAGTAGTAAGCTTCGCTTAACAGTGGATCGATAAAGCTCATCACTGTTAAGAGTCGAGTGTATAGCAGATATTGCAAAGAGAAGGTCTAGCTTGATGAATAATACTGATCCTACATCGTTCCAGAGCATACTGGCTGGTGTGAAGAGACTGCGGGAGAAGGAGGGCGGGAGAGAGGATAATGGTGATCGTAAGGGCACTGGGGGTACTCCTAGTGTGGTGGAGAAGCCTGAGAAGCCTGAGAAGGTGATCAATGCGTTCAATCAGCAGGCCAGGAGTAGACCTATCGCCGATAGGGCGGAAACCGGACCGAAAGGTCAAGTTGGAGTGAATGTTGGGAAGACTATATTGGTGAATACTACTCAGAAGGAGAATCCGTTACTGAATCACCTAAAGAACACGAATTGGAGATATGTTTCGTCTGCCAAGGGCACGAAAGTGTATTATGATTACTTAATCAAGAAGCGATCTGTGCTGTTTCTCACATTGACGTACCATAAGCTGTATGCTGATTATATTGGGCGTCGAATGCAGCCGTTGCAGAACAATGGAGATAATATTCTCATATTTGTGGTAGATGACAACAATTCGGAAGACATATTGAAAGATATCACCAAGATGTGTATGTTTAAAGGTTTCACGCTTCTTCTGGCTTTTAATTTTGAACAGGCGGCACGATATATTGAATATTTGAACAGCTAGTTTAGCCGGTCAGTTCCGTGCTTGTTACCGTCTTTGGTCATTTTAGCACTCTTGGTCCCGAACTGGATCGCCCTCTTGGGCTCGTCGCAAATTCCTTCCAGGGCTAATTTATCCAAAGCAAGTCTTCTCAGTACCAATTTGTTGATCTTGTAGCTGATGGGAAGCTCTTGCGCCGAGAATTGAATCACGTCGTGGTCCAAGAACGGGTACCGGACTTCGACTCCGTTCGTGGCAATCACTTTATCGTCCCGATTCAGATTCCTGTCGTGAATGTTGTTTATCTGTCTGGAGAGCTCCATCTGCAACTCGGCAAGTGATTTGTTGGCTAACTTGTGGTATCCGCCGTAAAGTTCGTCTGCACCGAGGCCGCTAAAGAGAACAATCGCTTGTCGCTGGTAGTCGATTGGCTCGTCTGGTGAGCTTCGCAGTTTGCCCATACCGCGTGAAGCGAAGTAAAAGGCTATCGCAATCGAAAGATCCATTTCCGTGTCCTTGGGGTACATCAAATCAATCACGGTGTCTCTCTGTTGCAGATATTCCTCATATGGAACGTCAACTTCGATGAGTCTTATATCGATTTCAGGGTACTGTCTCTGCAATAGTTTGGCGCTGCTTAAAGCCAGCTTTCGATCTGGTGTATCTGCTGGCATAATTCCTGTCCTTGGGTTCTCGAATCCTACATTTATCAGCTCTACCACCTTGCGCGCCATTGAGCACTGCTGAAGCTGCCTGCATACAAGGGCTGCGATCACCGTACAGTCAAGACCTCCAGAAAACAGTATTCCAATTGGAGAGTTCTCGATATGTATGGGATGTATGGAGCGGACGCGTTTGCCCACGGCAAGATCGAGTACCTCGTAGAGCTCAGTCACAGCACAGTCGAGGCCAGTAAGCTCACTATCAACTGCATCTGAGACGGTATACAACGAAGTCAGCTGGAAAGAATGGTCAAGGCTTTTCGTCGCGGGATCATAAACGTAGATGGCTCCTGCAACGCAATCGACAAATCCATCAATCGCGCCAGATACGCTGGAAACGTACAGTTCACCACTTTCCGGACACAAGCGATAACTCAAGCTTCTTTTGCCCACATTATCACGACCAAAGAAGAACCTATGGTTCTTCAAGTCATATATCGTGTATGAAAACTCGCCTTTTAAAGATTGAATAATCTGGCAAATGTCACAACCTGGGGCTCTTAACTTGGAGACGATAAACTGCGTGTCATTACTCTCAACTTCTGCATTATAAAGCTCTCCATTGAATTGTAAGATGTACTTTCCATCAACGTCCACACTTTGCGATGTAAAAGGTTCCCTCAACGACAGCACAGACGAGAACCACGCAGTACGGTGTTCTCTCAACGATCTAAACGACCAATAATCGGGACCCCGGGCCTTTATATAAGGCACTATCTGCTCAAAGATATCGGACGTCTTCGACTTCTTATCCGTCGTCACAGTGCAGTCAACATATTCATCAACAAGTCCCTGTTCAAGACCCTGGTTGGGAGCATAATGCAGCAGAATCCCACACATATAATGGCCTTTAATGGATACCTTTCAGTATGTTTAACTAAGTTCGATGTTATAGACACTTTTACAAGCTTAATATGTAAAATACTAGTAAGAACTCACCAAGAACAGCTAAGGATACGATTCAACATCTCAGTTTAGCCTCAATACCTAGGATATGAGTCAAGAAGGGATAGACAAGGACAAGGTTGCAGATACAGTGGACTTTCGAGCTCCAGCGGCCGCAGTTAGCGAGACGGTAGAAGAAGTACCTGGTTCTATGGTGAGGAAACCGATACAGAGTCCTGGGGAAGATGAAGAAGAACCATTTTACGATTTCCAAAAGTTCAGCAAACAATTGCAAGATCCTAGAGCAGAACCCATTGTCAAATACACGAAATCGTTTCTCCGGAACTTTCAAACTCAGCGGGCATTATGGAGTGTTGATGAGCAGACCAAGCTTGTTAAGGACTTTAAGTTGTTCATTTACGACAAATTCCGTGAGTACGAGCCATTCAGGTCTTTGGATGCACTCAGTTTGAGAAATGCCGAGGAAGGTATGGAGAAGTTGATTATGGGAAAACTATACCATAGATGTTTCTCACCCTGTTTGAAGAGCCTGGGTGACGACTTGGATGATGGGCATGCAAAGGACTTGTTCAACGACAAGAGACTTCGAGAGAAAATAGCAGAGTTTAAGTTCTTGAAGCCAGAAGATTTGGATATTCCTAGCGCGCTGAGCGGTAGACTGGCCAAGTTTGTACAGCTGTCGGGAGAAGAGCTCAATAAGGTTAATCGGTTCAAGGCGCCAAGGGACAAGATGATCTGCATCTTGAATTCCTGTAAAGTGATTTTCGGTATCCTGAGACACCACAGGCTGGCCGACAAGGGTGCCGACAGCTTTATCCCGCTGCTGATCTTCACGATACTTCGCGGCGATATCGACGCCCTTGCGTCGAATGTCGCCTACATCGATAGATTCAGATTCGACGATTTCATCCGAGGCGAAGCCTCGTACTATCTAAACAGTCTGCAGGCAGCGATGAACTACATCATAACCCTGGAAGCAGAAGCCCTGGAGTGTACCGCAGACGACTCTTTCAAGACCCGATACGATCAAAACCAACAACTACTACGTCAAGAACAAGCTAAAAAGCCTCCACCTCCATCTACACACACACAGACCACTGTCCACAGCCCACCGCCAAGCGAGTACATTCTCAGCCCACTGGACGAAGTCACTCACGTCGTCCGGACCAAATTCACTGAACTATTCGGCAACAAACCAGAAACGTCTCCCCATCGCCAACCCACACCAACTGACGACAATCTCGACGTTGATGCATTGGCAATGCAACTACAACAGAAAGAACAAAATGAAACCCTGGAAACCCTACAATCCATGTTCCCCGAGATGGATACAGAAATTATCCAAGACGTTTGCATAGCCAAGAAATACAGAATAGGCGACACGGTTGACATTTTACTTTCACTATGAAAAATCACTACAATTCAGCTAACGATCAACAAGACCCACAACGTCACAACGTCACAAATCAGCTAAAATCTCGTTAAAATTCGATTTACTGACGCTGACATTTTTTTTTCAATATGGACAGGCTGTCGTTATGGCTTTTTTTCACTATATGACTAAGAAAAGTGAAGAATCTACAAGAATAAAGAAAGTTTATGGTATTTGGTCAGGATATAAAGCTTGGAGTTCGTTTTAGTTCTGTGTGATTGACTAAGATTGATACCGTGAAGGGCTTTTGAAAGTTTTGTGAGATTTGAGTGCGATTTGGTGAAAAAAATGAAGTTAAAGAGCATTATAATTGCACTGTCATCAGTGTCATTTGGTCTTGGACAAGTTGAAAACTCGAGGGAAAATAAGTCTGAGCCTGATACCAAGTCAGTATTTCAGCCACCAGTCGGGAACAATGGTAGTTTTTTCTGTACGATCGATAAGGAAGAATTGGTGAGTCCAACTTGTGATGTTACTTTTAAAGAGATAAATGAAATTAATGGTAAGATACGGAAAGATCTTGTGTCATTAGTCGGGACTGATTTTTTCAAATATTTTAAACTGGATTTGTACAAACAATGTACATTTTGGAACGATAATAATGGATTTTGTGTCAATCGGGCGTGTGCAGTGGATGTCGTGGAGGATTGGGATAATTTACCCGAGTATTGGCAACCTGAGGTTCTTGGTGGGCTAGATAAGGTGAACGGGACGAGTGGCAGCGATGATGAGTGTAAATTTTTGCAGGATCTGTGTGGTGGTGCCGAGGGAAACGGGAGACAAACAGAGCCGGATATTGATTATTGTGATGTTGGAGATTTTGTTAATTCGCAGGCGGTTCTTGTAGACCTTTCTGCGAACCCTGAAAGATTCACTGGTTATGGTGGTCAGGAATCGGCTTTGATTTGGTCGAGTATCTATCGTGAAAACTGTTTTTCACCTGGTGAAATGGGCCAATCTTTGGCTAAGAGTGTGTTTTACAGATTGGTATCTGGTCTTCATGCGTCAATCGCCACTCATCTTTCGAATGATCACTTGAATACGGAGACGGGGAAATGGGAACCGGATTTGGAGTTGTTTATGGCTAGGGTAGGGAACTTCCCCGAACGTGTTGCTAATATCTACTTCAACTACGCTGTCGTATCGAAGGCACTGTGGAAAATTAAGCCCTATTTGAGTCACTTAAGTTTCTGCAATTCGTACAACCAAGATGTGAAATCTATGATAATGAATATCCTCTCTCAGCTGGATAGCAATGTGTTTAATGAGGACTTGATCTTTGAAGATGAACTCAGTTCCAAGGTTAAGGATGATTTCAGAGCAAGATTTAAGAATGTGACCAAGATTATGGATTGTGTGCACTGTGACAGATGTAGACTATGGGGTAAAGTACAAACTACGGGCTATGCTACTAGTTTGAAGATATTATTCGAGTTAGATGATCGTGACGAAGAATCAAAGCAACAAGTTGTCGATAAATTGACCAAATACGAGTTAATCGCTTTGTTCAATACTTTTGATCGTTTGTCAAAATCAATTGAATCGATCAATAACTTTGAGAGACTCTACGAGATACAAGCGGCAGGAGGGAAGCTAGCTTCATTCTTCCAAAACAATAACTTCTTCAAACTTCTAAAAAAGGCTCGTAACAGTATTAAAGAATCCGTCCAGGCCATCAATAGCAGCATAAATTCCAGTTCATCTGAAGATGAGAAGCCCATTTTCGCCGATTTAAAGATGCCAGGGAAGCCTGCGGTTAAGAATACCGACCAAATCGAGAATAAATGGAAGAAAGCCTGGCACACAGAAACTCATAACGTGATAGAAGCCCTCAAATTCATTTACCGCAGTTACATTGACCTACCAAGGAACTTGTGGCATCTGCTACTATCCACTTCCAACAGACTGTGGAACAAGTTCCTGGGTATTCAGTATCTCAGCGAAGACGACGACGGCGTTAGTTACAAGCTGGACATAATATAGAGATATCTCACATGGATTTTAGATAGAGTATAAGGCATCAAAATCTTTGCTGTTTAGACCTCTTGGATTGCTTCCCCTTGTGTGTCCTAGGCTTTGATCGTCTGCCATTTGGTGCAGTTACAGTCTCTACTGTCTCACCATCTTCATCGGCCTCAATTTCTGCGTCTTGCTCATCGTCTTCTTCCTCGCCAGCCCTGAATCTCTTCAGAGCTTGATTATCAGTACCATTGAACTGTCTCTTGGCCTCAGTAATAAGCTTATTCGTTGCAATGAGCTCTTCAGCTCTGCCCAACTTGACTGGATCATGTCGTATTGCAAATTTGAAGTCTTCTAGTTTCAGCTTGCTCCTTCTGGAGCCCTGAGCTACTCGAAACGCATTCGAACACACATCAACAAGGTACCCAGACACCAATTCATCCAAGCATTGTACAGTTTCTGGTAGTGGTTGTGCGACATCACCATAGGCATATAACAGTGAACTGACATCCTTAGCGAAAAGGCTGGTTCTCTTAAGTTTCTTGGACATTTTAGATCGATTCCTAGACCCGATTCAATCGATCTGGATCAGCTTAATGGGCTTATCTTGTCAGATTACAATCAAGCGACTGTCTTGTTAAGTTGAAAGACCATCTCTTAAAAGTTACTAGGAAGACTTTTACAAGAAACACTCGAAAGGAAACCCAAGGCTTCAAGTAGATCCCGGTGGTATTTATAAGGGCTGATTAAGAGGTTTATGCGCTTCAAACCAGACTTTTTGGGTTATTTTATGATATAAAACAGAACAACGATGAGCGATGAGGAACCTGAAAGGTTGCTGAAGGGGAAACGGGCTAAGACGTTCACTGGTTGCTGGACGTGTCGATCAAGGAAGGTCAAGTGTGATCTTCGACGACCTGCGTGCGAAAGATGCGAGAAATCAGGTTTGGAATGCGGTGGATACGATATAAAGCTAAGATGGACGAAATGCATAAACTTTGACATGTATGGTATTCAATTACCCACTGCTCCAGCGTATAGTAGTAACGAGGAGCAACAATATCGACGGCGGAACATAGATTTTGTGAGATATGAGGAAGAGTATAAATACTACGAGGATATGGACGAAGAGCTTTCAGCTTTGCATAAACCACCGCCTGAAAAGATACAAGATGGGAAAACTTGGCTTATTAAGAAGTTTGGAGTGTTTAGAGGTACGGAGGAAGTTGTTGAGCAGCGAGAAAGCGTACCGAAAGGACCAGCACATCATCTGGAGAGCTCGAATCTCGAAAGTACTACAGTGGTGGATACGGCCATTGAACAATCGGGTGCTTTTGATTTCCTTGAGAATGATCCATTTCTTTTGAGATTTTCGACTGATCACGAATGGATATCGAAAGAGCTTGAAGACGACGTTCTTTCGTCCGCGACTGCCTTTCGAGGTTTTCCTATGACTAGTTTACCGCTATCCTCTACATCAACAACCACAACGACACCCATGGATTATGGTTTTTGCAAGAATGGTGGCACTGACGGTCAATCTAGTGTTACAAATGTCAGTGATTTCAACAGAGTCAAAGATTCAGAGCAAACAATGGATTCATTAGATAACGATAAACCCACAGAAGCTTCTGATCCGTCGTTTGACCGCCACGCTGATAGACTCAGCGGCAAAGAAGAAATCATGATTGATTGCTCGGCTTTCGGGGCAACGATGCCCTCAGTTGCCATGGAGACAATTGATGGCTCTTGGCCAGGTCCAAATATCTTTGATAAGATGGCAACTACTATGCCCTTAGCGGGCCCGCCAACCACAAGTTTGGTCGTTCATGGTCTGACAAGGTTTTTACTCGATTACTACCTGCAGAACGTTGCAGATATAATGCCTGTGGTAGCAATACCCACGAATCCATGGAAAACGTTGTTTTTTCCAAGAGCTTTGCAAGCACTTGGTGAAATTGCTGGTCTAGGGTCTACTTCGAACTCCAGGAATTCGCTGCTTAATTCTCTTTTAGCTGTTTCGTGCTTCAACTTGAGCAGCAAGTTTTCCAGAGACTCAGAAAGTTCCCAGTATTTCATCAAACTTGGAGTACAGTTTAGAAGCCAGGCATCATGCTTTCTCAGATTATGTCTGGCGGAAACTGCTGAAAACGAACGTTATAAAGATGTTTTGACAGCTTTGCTTTCGATCAATTCTGTAGATGTTGTCTGGGGTACAATGACAGATTGCCAGCATCACCTAACTATGTGTGAAGAGTTCGTTAAGGCGAGGATGAGAAGGAGGCCTAAGCTTTCGCACAAAGCAAAAGTCTTACACAAGATCTTTTCCTTTTTGAAACTTATTCAGGATAGTACAAGTTTGGATAAGGTAGGAGAAGAAGAGATCACTTTAAAAACTGCCAATAATACTACGAATTTTGATGAAAAGGTGACTGATAATCAGACCAGATCATTAAGCATACATTTAAACCAGCATGAGGAAACGGAGCCTATCAGAAAAGTTCGATACAAAGAATTGCTGGATGAACTGGACGGAAAGATAAAGATTCAGTCAGTTGAAGAATGTGAAAGAACAAAGGCTAGCAGTCTACAGGATGATAATACGCCATTATTCATGGACGTCGTCTCGGAGTCGTACTATTCGGTAGATCCAAAACAATCAGATTACAGTATTTTAGGTACTGATGATCTGTATGCCTTGCCCAAATCGCTCATATTATTATTCTCAGATTGCATACATTTGGCAAAGCATAAAGAGTATTACAAGATCAGATACATTGATCTCCCACAGCAATTTATTCATTTATGCCAAAAGCTCGAAAACCGATTGATGATCTGGCGACCGGAGTGGAAATTCTCAAAAGATGATTCAGAAGAGTTCATTAACGATACCGTTGAGGGCGTTTACCATCACACGATGAGCTTTTACAATGGCCTATTAATTTATTTCTTTACGATGATCAGAGAGCAAGACGAATCGAACCTACAGTCATACGTGGAGAAGGTCCTCCTTCATCTCAAATCTTTGGGAGAACTAGTAACATCTCAAGGTATTAGAATAGTGCCTTTGATGTGGCAGGGGTTCATAGCCGGCTGCGCAAGCACCGACTTGAGGACGCAGCAAAAGTTCAAAAGCTGGGCTGCTGCTCTTGCTCAAAATGGGATTGGATCATACTGGGGCGTCCGACAAGTAATGTTTGAAGTCTGGAGACGTCGAAAAAACCAAGAGGGTGGGGACGATTGGTACACTGTTTGTAAAGATTGGGAAGTGAATCTCATGCTATCCTAATTGATCGTTCGAGTTTTCCATCTTCTTCATTTCAGAATGCATAATAGAGGACTGATAATCAAATCATCTTAATGTCACAAGATGAACGAGCAGTCCCAATCATGGGCCATGGATTCCACGGTTGTCTTTGGATTTTATTTAATTTAATCAAGCACATCATAATGCTCAGTAAAACAAGGTATGTAGGATTACAGTTAGACAAGCAAAGTGAGGGCTGAAGACCTCACCCTCAACATATCTTGATAGCCATTTACTTAAACAACCCTGTAAGAAGGTACTAAAGTCATTTAGTTGTTGGCGATCGAGAAAGATAATGGATTTGCCAGAAATTCTTTTAGTTCTTCACCGTGGAATGCCTGATAAGCAGCTATTTGCTCAGCTTGCTTCTTGCTTGAAGCAGTACCGGTCCCAAGAACGATCGTGAAGCCCTCAATCATACATGAAGAGGAAAATGTCTGCAGGCCTATCGCTTCTGTCTTGTAGTATGGTTTACATCCTCTTGGGCCTAAAAAGGCATAGAGCCTTTGTTTCCACGAAGAATCGACTTGGGGGAATGATTCAATGCCTGGAGCTTGTTGTGGAATCTGATGGCTTGTAGGTCCTTGCACAGTGGGAGAAGGATAAGGCTGCTTTGATATAGCGCTTAAAGCATCAGGAGAAGTGACGATTGAGGGTTTCGAAACAGATGGCGAGGCAGACATAGGTGCTGGTTGAGGTTTTGGAATTACCTGAGGCATTACCTGAGGCTTTGGAATTACCTGAGGTTGAGGCATTGCCTGAGGCTTTGACAGCGTTTGTGGGAAATTTCTGGCAATAGAATCGATCTTTGCGCGAGTGACAAAAGGAGCTTGATCGAGCGGATTGAGCTGTGCAACATTAGCCGGTTTCGTTTGCAGTTCTGTTGCCGGAGCGGGGATATCTTGTACAATCTGATTCTGGTTTGAAACCTCTCTAGCTTTATCAACCTTCGCGGCCGATTTATCAACCTTATCGCCAGTTGGTTGAAGTTGTAAACCACTACCTTGTATTGCTGCTGTAACGGTCGACAAAACTGTTTGCTTTAATTGCCCAGTGATCTGTGCCACGATTGCATCCATTTGAGCCTGCGAAATGCCTTCAGGAGCAGGCTCAGGCTGAGCGACCTCAGGAGCAGGCTCAGGCTGAGCGACCTCAGGAGCAGGTTCAGGCTGCGAGACCTCGGGAGCAGGCTCAGGCTGAGAGACCTCGGGAGCTGCAGTTTTTTTAGCCTTGACTGGAATTGATTTTGATGCTTTTGGCAGATTTTCCTCGCTAGAAGTCACTTCTAGTTCACGTTGTAAAGCCTGTTCATCGATATTACCAAGAAGAGCGATTGGCTCTGCACTCTTTCCAGAAGATTCGATTAAGCGGTCCTCAATTTCATACAAGCTGTAGGTTTTAATTTTGGTGGTATCAAGTAGAGCCTTCATTGCAGCTCTTTGTTCGGCCTCCTTGATGCTGGATCCCTCTCCAGTAGCAAGAGAAATATCTCCTAGTTTCACTTCAACCTTAAATGGAGATGATGAATTCAATCTATGGTATGCAAGCTGCGCTCCAGCTTTGTTTTGCAACAAAAGTTGTGACAACTCATGTTTGGCGTTTTTATTCATTGGATCAGCAACCATTTGAGATCCCATCTGATCAAATATATCGCTTGACAACTGTTCAAGCCAATCAACAATGCCACCAAATTCCGCCGCATATCTGTCAACTACAAGAGCACCAACATAGGCTTCAAAACAATCTGCATGATATTTCGAAGTCCAATCCTTGACCTGATGAACCATCTTGGGAATGTTGGCCTGAAGTCTTTGATCAAACCCAACTTTCTTACACCATTTGCTCAAATTCGCATTGTTCACAATTGCTGAACGCATCTTGGACAATGCACCTTCATTTGCATACGGATATCTCTTGTAAAGGATATACGACACCAAGGCACCAAGCCAACTATCACCCAAGAACTCTAGCCTTTCATTCGTAGCAACAGCCATGTCAATCTTCGTCGCATGAGCATGTATACTTGTCGTACTTTTATGCCTAAAAGCCAAGTTCTCCAAAGTTGGATCAGAAACCACTGGATAGTTTACTAACCCATTAAACCATTTGGCATCCTCTTTGAACTTTTTGGACTCATAAAACTGTAAAGTTCCCGCAGTAGAATCCGCTTCTTTCAAATAAGTCGATAAAGACACAACTGAACTCCTGGCAATAACTTGTTCAAGTTCATTCTCATTGCTGTGTAACTCCCTGATCTCCTCTGAAGACAATGCATTCCCTTCAATAACCTTCAATGCTTCACATACTTCAGCAAGTGCATTTTGCAATTTGCAATACCGTCTTAGCAAAGCAGCCCTTTGAACGTCTTTATCAGATGCCATACTAGTCATTGAATTGATCACTAATAGCCACACAAAACTACTAAAAAGTCCTTTAACTAACAAGAACCATTACCTTAAAGTTGTAAGCTTTCTTTAAGAACACTACTACTTGAAGACACTACTTACTACAACCTACACGTGATGGTCCAGAACGGCTCCAGAATCGCTGCAACGATGCTCACGATGGTCTCAAGCTCATCCTGAGTATTTCTGGCTGTTATCTGCTGTGTCTAGCGAGTCCTGTGGACCTTTTATGCGATGTTCATCGATTATATCAAAGTCTTAGTCTTGAAAAAATGGCATGTTGATGATCCACTGGGCTGTGATATGGTCCCTATGCGGTGGAGTCCATGAGGGTGTGCAAATGTTCCATCCAGTCGTGTATCAAGTATTCTATCATTAACAATTAAAATTCATGTTACCGGGTTTATTCCTCTTTGGATACCACAGTAGGTGGTCTATCAAGGTGATGTAGGATGATTTGTCTGCGACCTAGCAAAGCAGTAAGCTCTACTCTGCGCTGACAATCGGCCCAGTTATGCGCTTGGATCAGAACGATCATGAAAAATGCTTCAATGATCATTGTAGGAGTGTTGGCTAGCAGTTGTCCCGTAGTAGTCCAATGAAGGGCAGAAGCCGCTATGATAAGTGCGACGATGACGATAATGGAGAATACAACACTCCATTGACTTGAGCATAAGCGGTTGATCCAAGTGGAAATTTTGAAATCGAGCGGTTTCTTGTGTCCGTTTGGTGGTTTTCCATTGAATTGTTCAGGACAGTTGATACCGAGTAAATCGAATAGTTCGAGATCTTCCTGTGCGACGATCTCGTAATTGCGTTCTTCGTCTCTAACAATCCGGTAATAAACTTCTCTAATAACGAAACCATCGAGGAAACCAATTAGCCCTGTGTAAGTACCGATAATTAACCACCAATTGTCATCCCAATTCATTACTTTGCCCACACTCAACCATGCCACTATGGCGCCAATGGCAATGACGACACCAATACCGGTACCGACGACATCAGCGTAGAAATCGATGATTTTCTGACCTGCAGTTCTTTTACTTGAGATAACTTTAACTGCTGGATTCGCCGTTTGAAAATCGCCAGCATCAATTCTCAACCTTTCCTCGATCTCCCGGTCAGCGGCAAAGATCTTGACGATAAATTTGGATATGAATTTATCATGTCTTGCCCTGATGTTCTGCAAGAACATGCTACTAACCAAAAGAACAACAGCTGTGGCACTATTGATGTATAGTTGCCAAGTACTACTAAACTTCACCAAACGAGGGTTACTACCTGTAGTCTCCCCCGAATATGGTGGTTGATTCTCTCCCGGTTTTGGAATAACACCACAGGCTATCCAGATTATGATACCGATCCAAAAGATAATCATGCTGTACAGCGAACCGATAATTATGCTAAACCAGTTAGCTAACTTATCGTACCAGTTCTCTATCGGCAATTTACCACTGAGATCCATATCAACCGCTGCATCAGTCACAGTAACTTCATTTTCGTCCACTTTCTGGCTCAGTCTTGACTTCCGAGCCAGTTTCTTAAAACCAGCAATTCTAGATCTCACAATACCACAAATCACCTTCTGCTCATGCGCACTGGTAAGTTGCTGCCTCATCAACAACGTATCCCAAAAATAACATTGAAGCGATTGACCATCCTGCATAACCACCTGCCAAACGTTGGGACCCCCATAAACGCAGCCTAGAACGATCCAAACGATCAAAATCGCCCACATTGTGAAAAAAATGTATTCAGTTCCTGCAATCCACACTAATCTATCCAAAATCCGATCGGTAAGATCCTTCTGCAACCCAGTAAACCCGCGACTTGTCTTAATCCATCCATTATCACCAACAGTCACAGTCCCATATTCCGTGCTGCTCTCATCACTCGTAGAAACCACAGAACTCTGCTCTTCATGCGATATCTTACCTGCACAACTCTCCAACACAAAATTCGGTACCACTATTGGAGCTCGCTGACATACATCTGGTCTGCACCCGGGATTACCAAAAAATTCTCCAATACGTCCCATAATCACCAAAACCCACCATCATAGCCCAACCAATTACTCATTTTCCACAACATCTCTTTAAGTAACAAAGGTCAATTCAATTAAACATGGGTGCAACTTGAATCTCCAGACAGTCTCTCCAGACATGCCAACCGTAAAGATCGAAATCCGTTGCCAAGACCATCAAATCTATTTCGGCGAATTTTTGGCGTTCCCACAGAAACTCCCGCACAACACAGCGTAAATCCTACCACGTCATAGTGAAAATCTCAACTAAACGACTCATTCAGCTAAACGGACGAATAGTAAATCCAGTAATGGTCTGTCGCGGTTGCGAGTTGGCAACATGAGTGGCTGTGGTGGGTAAAGAGAGTCATTTAACGGTCGTTCATACGAGGTGGTGTCTTGACTGTTCATCTTGGTTGAAGTAGTAGTCTTGAACTGTTTGAAGCGATGGGTAATGGAATGTTCAAAGCTGTTGGTGCACGTCGATGGCATGGCAACGATGGGAGCAGATCATGAGCAGATCGTGAGCAGATCGTGAGCAGATCGTGAGCAGATCGTGAAGCAGATCGTGAGCTTAATGGCAAGTTAAAGTGGTTAGTAGCTTGTAGTGTCATAAATCACGAAGGGGTCCCCTGTTCTCTAGTATATAAAGGCTGGCATTGAAGGTCTGGTCTTGAAGTATATCTTGGAGTGCTGGTGAGTGTGATGCTGTCGAGAGAGGAGTTGAAGGAGATTGAGAATACTCTGGTTGAGTTGGCAAAGACGCAGGTTGGTCCGCTAATTAGGGGACAGGCGGGTACAAAGTTTGATTCGTACGAGGATAAGGCAAATGATGTTGATTTGGTTACTGTAGTGGATAAGAAAGTGGAAGATATTGTTTTTAAAGTGTTGAGTAAGAAATATCCTGATTTTGAGTTTATTGGCGAGGAAAGTTACGTGGTTGGGGAGACCAAGATTGGTGAAAAACCAACTTTTATTGTAGATCCGATCGATGGGACTACGAATTTTATTCACGGATACCCTTACAGTTGTACGTCTTTGGGATTAGCTGAAGGCGGTATTCCTGTAGTCGGGGTTGTGTACAACCCGCATTTGAATCAGTTGTTCCACGGTTCTAGGGGCAACGGTGCGTATTTGAACGGCGAACTCATCGCCGTTCAACCGAGAACGTTGACGTTGCAGAAATCTGTTGTTGCCTTTGAAGGTGGTTCCGAGAGATCCGAGGGACCAGAAGGCAACTTCGATGGCAAGATGGCGACTTTGAAAAACTTGCTCAGTGACAAGGGCGGATTCATTCACGGGTTCAGAAGCGTTGGTAGCGCTGCTATGAACCTGTGTTACGTGGCTAACGGTATGTTAGACGCCTACTGGGAAGCTGGGCCCTGGGCCTGGGACGTTTGTGCCGGTTGGTGCATCTTGAACGAGACCGGCGGAATAATGGTCGATGCTAACCCAAACACATGGAACATACCGCTGGATAACAGGTGCTATTTTGCCGTTAGAGGCGGTTGCAGCGCCCAGGAACAAAAATGGTTCATAGAGTCCTTTTGGTCACATGTGGAAGGTACAATGAAGTTCTAGCGAGCGTCTCTACGCTCGCTATGCTCGCTATTCGACTACGAGTCACGATTAGGTTGGCCAGGCTCGCCAGGCCATTCGCAACCAGCTCGCTAGGCTCGCTAGTGCATCACAGTGAGATAGAGGTTGATCCAGTAGGCTCTGAAGCGGCTACGTTGGTTCAACCAACCATTTTTCATAGTTCTACATATCACAGCATTTTACAGTCTTTCAGTACTATCGGCTTGAATTGAAAAATACTAGTAATATAATGAAAGATCGAGCTGTTTAGCAGCAAATTGTGAAGCAATTCGTATGGTGAAGGTTGTTTAGTATGCTGAAACAGAATCAGAATGTTGCCAGGATACTTAGGGTGTTCAATAGTACGCTTGCAATGGACCACACAGCTGTAGAAACGATAAAGATTGGTATTCCGCATGTGATGGCACATAATGGGACGAGTGTGATGGCTCCAGTATCGACTGTACGGGACACGTTGTCGAGGCTGGAGGATCTTTATGCGATCTCCCATATCTCATACAAAAGTAGCAGAAAAGAGAGCGTTTCTACCAATAAACTGCGAGTAGACTTAAGAAAGAGACAAGATGTGAAATGTTTGATTGATATGATGATCCAGGATCATTTGAGTAACGATTTTATCGGTAAATTGTTTCTGGAAAACGAGATTAGCAGATCTGAGTTCTCGATGTTGGTTAATAGATTACTGAAGGAAAGAAATTTGGAGTCAAAACTGTCGAATATTGTTCCCGATACGGTTCATACTGAGATTTTATTCAGGCTATTTGAGATTTACTGTGAATTTGCGTTGGAAAATCCTGCTGGCAAACTTACTGTATCGGAGCTGTATGATGTTAATCTGTTCATCAGAACGTTTATAAAGGAAGCACAACTTGGGAAAGCTCAACGGTGTTTGCAGTTTATTCTTGATCGACAAGGTTTGGAATATACTTTACACTCGGGTGACGTTTCGACAATTGTTCACTTTCTGCAACTGAGATGTGGAGCCGTGGCGAAGTTTTGGGATGCTGCCCAGGGCGGTATGCTTGGTCAAAATAGTAATAGTTTTAAGCAACCAAAGACGTTCAAATCATGGAATAATCAAGCATTTTCAAAGGTTATTAGTGTGATACTAAAGGACAAATCGTGGCTAAACCGAAATTCGACGGAGCTAAATTCAGCGATTATTTACTCGCTGGCTAACATGGGCCAAACAAAACTGATAGAGCAGTTTATCGAGCTCAAATGGGGCGTAACGCAGAGCGGATCTGTCAAGCTGCACAACGCCGTGGCACCAGAAGCTGGAACGCTGATAGCGATTGTCTCATCTTTCTGTTTAAAGGCAAGCGATATGTCCAAAGGGCTTGCATATCTCGACCAACTTCTCAAGCAATATCCTGAAATTAAGTTGGAGAAATTGTTTTGGAGAAGGCTTCTACAATTGAGCTTTCAATCGTGGGAGAAACGCAAGGACAAGAAGGGTCAGGTTTGCCACGCCAGTTGGAATATCATGAAGCAATGGCATGACGAAAAGGGTGTAAACATGTCTTACGATCATGGGACCTTGGAGCTTCTACATCAGCTCTTCCAAACGACCAATAGTGGACGAGAGGCCGTGGAAGTGATCAGCAGGTGTTTTGGATCTCTATACGCAAAACAGGACTACCAAATCTCAGCTAGCGAGATGGGATTACTACAAAAATATCAAAAGTTGGCATTAAAAACAATGGCATTGAAAGGAAACTATCACAAACCCCTCCAATTCATAAAGGAATGGCATATTGATGGAACAAACCAGCAACACTTGATTCAATACTTTACGCGACAGCGTCAGAGATATATCTTACGACAGAAAAGAATCAGCGCTAAACGGGACGAGTTGCAGATCCAATACGATGCAATGGAAGAGGAAGACATGTTATTGGGTAGACTGTGGTGAAGTCCTGTATATATGGTAAGTTTATATTCCCTTTTACTGCACGAAAACCTCGAGATCGTTGACGAACACGAACCGCGAAAGATACCACCAACCATATCGGTACCATACCAGCTGGGACTTGTGAGCATTTGCCATCGAGGCAAACGCCAGCAGATATTGTGGGAATGTGTTTACAAAGGACAAGCCCGAATCCGGGCGTTCCAGAAACGTCTCAAAATACAGTTTCAGCAAGTCATATGCAAATCCGCAGTATTTCAACAAGATGTTGCCATGATGAGACTTGAGAAACAACGCCCGTACGTCTGATCTCTGCTTCACGATGTGTTTCACAGCGTCGTGACATGCCACATGATTTGGATGGCCCGAAACTCCATGTTCATCAAAGGTCACCAGGACCGTCCTCACTGCATCATCGCCTATAAAAACTGAGTCCTCAATGCTCGAAGCCACGGATCGAACGTCCCACGTTTCATCAAACCCATCGGGGAAATCGTGCTGAAATACTTCAAAATCTCGACCGCTGCGACCCATCAGCAGCCTAGCCGACTTCTGCAGCTCAAGCTCTCTGATCGACCCCATCGAATCGGCATCGCCTCGAGATAGACACACCAAGTTGAACCGTACGCTCTGCGGAAGCAAATCGTCCAATTGAAGCAAAGTAGGCGAGAAAAACATCACTTCGTCATCGGGATGAGCAATAACTAAGGTAATTGAGTCTACCGGCTTAGTGGTAACCTCAAAGTGTTGACTCCATTGCAAGTTATTACGAGCTGCAATTCTAGCGGTAGAAACCACAAAGAGCAGCCATGCAAACAAGATTAACTTGACAATTTTAACCGCAACAGCTGAGATATTCATTCGACAAGACCCAACCGACTGCTACACGGCCATCACAGCATCTCTTCAACCGATGCCCATATACTGGAAGCACAGAGCATTAAATTTCACAGCGTCCGAAACCTACCGGATCCTTTCGGACAACCACAGCAGTTGTCCGGCTACCACGTCTCAACCGGACAACGACAGCAGTTGTCCGGCTACCCCGTGTCCACCGGACGAGTGAAAATTTCTAACCCCGGGGTATCGGAGCCGAGTTCGGCAACGTCTTCGGACTGCAAGTTTGCGAAAGCTGGGGCCCCACGGGATGCGGAAATTATGCTGTGGAGCCCGCCAGGTAGGTGGTGAGGGACCAAACGGTGCTGTCGCAAGTGGCTCTATAACCAATTTGCTACTTGAAAGGTCTTCAATACCTAAACGGCTCATGGCTGAACAAGGTTTGTTTGAAGTTTTAGCAGATCACCTATCGTTTGGGAAGTGTGTGCTTTGCTAGGTTGCTTTTTACTTTCAGTTTATTTGGCTTCAAAGTGACAGATCTTAGTGATGAAAAACGAAAAGAGTATCAATGATGGTCCCAAGATTATACGTACGATGGGTTCACAAGCGTTAGGTGGATCAAATTCACTTGGTTCTGGACGTAATAGTCAAAATTCTTCCATGTCACGATCTCCTAGTGCGGGAGCGGAAGATGGGCAAAATACGATGGGGAAAAAGGCCAAGAGTCCGTCAGTTGCGTTGGAACAAACTCCGCAGCGGGTTCCACGGCTTCATACTGAACTTGCCGAAGTAGGCAGTTTCACGAGCGTTAGTTCTATGGGGAATTCGAATCTACGAGTGGCGCAAGCTTGCGATAGATGTCGTTCAAAGAAGACGAGATGTGATGGGAAGCGACCACAGTGTTCACAATGCGCAGCAGTTGGATTTGAGTGTAAAATTAGTGATAAATTGTCAAGAAGGGCGTTTCCACGAGGCTATACGGAGACGTTGGAGGAAAGGGTTCGAGAATTGGAAGCGGAAAACAGAAGATTAGTAGCGCTATGCGATATTAAGGAACAACAGATACATTTGGTGTCGCATTGCTCACCAGGTAAGGGTAAGCAGAATGGGAAACCGCAGGAATTGGACGAGCAGATGCTGCAAGAACTGAGAAGCGCCAATGGGGGTCAACTGAGACTTTCTTCCACTAATTTGTTTTTGTTGAACAGAGCAAGAGATTCGAATCAAGCAACGACGGAGGATGATCACGGTCTTGAGACGCAGAGGATACAGGAATCGCAACAAGGTAAGACACATATGTGTGACGGGTTGCATTGCAGCGATAAATTACATTCGAAGCCGGTTTCTACCAATTTAAATGATCCAACCTGCGTGTCGTTCGAGCAGGACGAAGCTCCGGGACTGCCGGCGGTTAAGGCGCTGACTACTATGGCCACCAGAGAAAGGAGCACGCAATTGGCGACGCTAGTAGCGTTGTCAGTTCTTAGATCTACCGAGGAAATACTTTTCATGCCACAATTGTTGGCCAGAATAATGCAAATTCACGGGTTTACATCGAAACAATGTCTTTACACGGTTTCACTATTGTCATCTTTGAAGAGTAATTTACCAGAACCACAATTATTAAAATGGGATCATTTGGATTGTTTGCAAACTACCAATTTATGGGAAATTGATAATCTTGAGCAATTTTTCGATGAAACGCTCAAATTCCACATACTCGAAGATCATGCTAAGGATAATAAAGGTGAAGAATATTCGTTCGGATTATCAATAGCTGAAATTGATGAGTTAGTTGAACTGTTCTTCGAGTTCTGGTCAGCTCATATTCCGATACTGGATAGACAGGAGTTCTTTTCATATTATAACAAGTTAAAGAGTGATATCGAAACGCAGCCAGGTTTGTTCCAGGATGGCTCCAACAATTTTTCCAGAAGAAATAATATTATTAGTTACAAGATTTTTGCATGCATACTTTTCACAGTATGTCAGATGGGTTTATTGGTGAAGGTAAAAAGAGATAAAATTACAGATACCAATTCCAAGTACAACAAACTCATCTCTTATTATCACAGGGCAATATCTCTCATTTATTCGAACGCTTACTTCAGCGTATTAACCACCTCATTGCAGTCAGTACAGTTTTTATCATTGCTGTTGTTCTATTTCCTTAATACAGGTAATGTATCAGCTGTTTATGAGCTGCGAGGTCGGGTGGTATCAATGGCTCAACAGCTACGACTTCATCGTTGCCCCAGCGCTGTCTTGAGTGGCTCGGGATCAACTATGAATAAGATGGAGCAAGGCGATAGAAGAGTACTGTTTTGGGGTATATACTATTTGGATGTGTTTTCTGCTTTGCAACTTGGAGTTCCTCGACTAATCAAGGATTTTGAGATTGAGTGTGCTTTACCTGTCGCTGACAATGAAAACAAAAAGGTTAACCTTGCAGGGCAAATGATTCGTTTAGAAGGTCACGTAAGCCAGTTTTCATTGGCTATGATAAGATATGCCAAAGTGTTAGGTAATATTCTGGATACTATTTTCAAGAGAGGGATGACCGAATCGATAACTAAAAAATCAGCATTGATTCATGAGAATGCTTTGGACAATTGGAGGCGTGGCTTGCCACAGGGACTTACATTCGAGATAGACGTTAACGGCACAATTAACATGGATGAGTTTAACAGATTAAAACAGGAAGGTGGAATAGATGGACAAATGAACAACATGGTATTGATTTTATTTTATTTCCTTGCCAAATGTATGATTCATCTGCCCGTCATTGCTACTACCCGTTTATCATCAAACGATGATATTAATGGTGAAGTGAAAGATGATAATTCTGCTCAGCTGGATAAACGAAATGAGACTGAGAATGAACTCGCTGTTAGGTCGTCATCGTCATATGTCCTGTTACAACAAGCCACTAACACAATGCTCAGTATTATGAATTCACTCGAGTCAATCTATTTACCCCTTCCGATTAATGTGGCCCGCCAAAAAACAGTATACTCTCTGATAAGCGCCAGAGGATCTTTGGAGTACATCAAAGGCGGAGCGCTATATCTAGACAATAAGGCGCTGCTTTTGGATGTTGTTAAAAGTATAGAAGAGGATCGCAAACTGGAAATTCCCGGAATTATATCCTGGCATAGTTTGAAACTTTTGGATATGACTATAAATCTATTGTTGCAACCTGCAAATACCAAAGTGGAGAAGCTGGACAAATTGCTCAAGAAGAAGCTCAATTACTACAATAGGTTAATGGGCCAGCCAATGTTAAGAACCCCCGCAGGTAAACAAGAGTCCAGCAAAAAGAGGAAAAGTGTTACGGACGTTGAGGACTACTCTAGACCCAGTACAGCTGATATCATCAGAACGAGTAATTTGACACCTGTGAGTTCGAAAAGCGATGACAGCCCGCAAGAGAAGAGGGTCAAGCTTGAGGAAGATCCAGAAAAGCATGCTGGTTTGCAACATTCGAAGCCGCTAAATCAGACCACAGCCCCAGTAGCGACCCAAACAGCGATAGCTGAAGCACTCCAACTGGACCCCGTGCTGAGTAGCAACATTCTCAGTGACACAGATCTAGCAGCATTCTTTGGTGGCCACATGTCGTTGCCCAATAGCAACCTTTTCGCATCAGTTACACAGCCAGTAAACCCTGAAATTAACCCGACCAAGTCCGCTCAGGAAATCCAGCTTAAACATCATATACCGCAAAGTGGTTCCAAATTAGAACTAGACGGACTTTTCAGAGTTCCAAGCACTGCCAATTTCCTGATAGACGACCACTTTCCATCGGGAGGTTCACGACTCGACTTATCGCTTCTAGCAACCAATCATCAAAATTCAGCCTTCAATTCCAATGCTCAAAACCACTTGACAAACCACCCAATCCCGCACGTCCCCAACAACACCAACCCATCCGGTTACCACGACGGCTTCAACACCGCCACTGCAATCAACGCTGCTCCAGGATTCAATTTCTCCGTCGATGCCTCACTGGGACTCGCTCCACTACTAGACTGGTCCCCACAGATGCACCAAACTCCCTCCAAACCCATCAGCAACCATTCTGACAAGAACGGAATCATCCTAGATTCCACCATCCACCATAAAGAACCTAGCGGTCTTCACGACGGCGACGACCCAGGCCAACCGATGCTCACGCTCGGTTCTCGCCGTGGGCCCAGACGTCGCCATATGGCCGCTAACTACACTACTCGTGATCAAGATCTAAATAACTTGTTCTACTGGCAGAACTCTAAATAATCGACTCTTTTCATCGTTCTCTTCAGATCTAGCTGGATCTAGGGTCTCTTGTCGCTCGAAGCGCACAAAACAAGCTTATTCAAGACACTAAACTAGATAAACAAACAACTCCTAAAGCAAAGTTTAGATCAAATAAAACATCTAGTGAACTATAAATTAGTCATATTTTGAACCTGTTATCACCTTTCAACTTTCTTTCGAATTTTGTTTCAACGGCGGCTAAGGCGGCAAGGGGGTAATATAAGAACACAATCCCAAAAGGATCCAGGATTGATTTTAGTGGTTTCTAAAGACTTAAGAAGTGGTTTTAGAAGAGATTTTGAGTCCCAAAGAGTTCCAGTTTCGTCATTACAAGTTTTATCAAAACAAGACAATATTTTAGTGGTATTTGGTAGGGGGATCAATTAGTTAAGAATTTACACATTTCGTGGTAATACAACCTTTGATCGTTTCTGTCACATAGCACTATTGGAGCCGTTTGTTCTGAAAGGAGTAAAAATCTTTGGAATTGCAAACAGAAAAATACAAAGCAAGAATTGTGTGACGAAATTGAGTGTTAGTTTGGTGATACGATTCTAGAAAAAGGATTATTAAGAGTGATCTTGCAGGATTTTGGAATAGTAGTAAGAGAAGCAGAGTTTGGGGGTTGAATTGCGACATTGGAGATGCATTCCAAGGGCAGCGTTCATCAAAATCAGCAGTCAAATCATATGGAATATGGTGGTTCAAGTAAGATGATGAATACTCCGGTAGTATACCCAAAGACGGGATCAATGGGAAATCAATTTGTAAATGCTCAACCTGTGTTCTACCATGCTGGTCCTGTGATGAACGCGCCACCTACACCGTTTGATACAGCATATGGGGTGACATTGTTACCATCACATCTGTTGATGGGATCACCATTCGTTTCTTCACCTGATCTGTTTCAACAGTCGCATTACCATCAGTTTGCGAACCAAAGGCGTCATGGTAGCGGTCATTCGAAGCCTTCCAGTGGAAGAAATTTTGGTAAAGTAGCGACTGCGTATCCGGCACCGCCTCCTTTGAGTTCACCACCAATGTCAAGGAACGCAGGGTTTCCACTCGGTAGTCGAGATAGTTACTGCAAACCGATTCGAACGGCTGATGCTTCCAAGCTTTTTGGTGATCCATTCGTTTTGACTTACACAATTCTACCGAGGGGCAATGATGAGTTTCGTACACGGTCTTTACTGCTCGAGAATGTGAACAATTCAATAGATCTACACGGTTTTATCACTAACCACACCATATCAGCACCTGTGGAGAGTGTTTATATGTTTGAAAAAGAGAAGGACAGCAATCATGTTTCGATATTGTTGAGTTTCTTCTCCCGTACCATTTGTTTGGATTTCTACAACAGTGTACTACAGAGATTTTCTGAGTATAAATCGGATCTTGACTCCAAGGGACTTACTTTAAGCTTCGTCGCGTTAGTGTACAAGGTACCAGGTACTAATCGGGAAGTGGTTGAACATGAAGACGATACTAAGCTCGATGCATTCAGTATCACTGCAGCGGGGTCACTTCGGTATGATATAATCAATAGGGGCGCTACCAGATCCATAGCAATAACATTTGACAAAGAATGCTTCAAGGAAGAACTCATAGATAAGAAGCTGGAATTTCTTAAAGCGAAAACCAATAGCCGGTACGTTCTTGAATCCATTGATTTGATCAGTGCGAAGGAGTCCATCAAGAATTTTCCAGAGAATTACGCAATATTGACCTTTTTGAACATATTCATGGCAGTCGAGATGTTAGACTACATAAGACTACACTCGCGAAAGCTTGGAATCGTTAGCTGCTTCTTTGTCTCGGTGTTACCTCAATCGTCTGATAACAAAAGACGTAGTATTTCGGCATCTTCCAACGGCATGTCGTCAGAGAGTGGGAACATCAGCTATAGAGATAAGAACGGAAGCATCACAAGCTTGGAATCCTCCTCTTCCTTATTGTCGCTTGATCCCGAGGTTGATGAGGTCACAAGTAGTCTCGAAAAGACTAAGTTAGAGAAATACTTGTTGGAAATTAAAGCATCACAATACAAGGATCCTACTTTCCAGGCTTATACGGATCATTTGCCGAATGTAACAGTCTCTGAAGCGGCATCTATGGAGTATCAATTATACTTACCAAGACCTCAGGAGGTTACCGTGAACGAGGTTTCGCTTCCGTCTCAAGATCTGTCTTTCTCTGGCGAAATGGAAATGATTCGAGGCGGTCCACGTTTCAATACAGCAACACAACCGATGTCTCATTTGAATTCATTTGCAAACACTTCAGACAGTCCCTATATGCCTTCCCATAGTGCAAGCCACGAGAGTATTATCAATAAACAAATAACACAAAACTTACAACGACACTATGCAACTTCGGCGGAAGTATCGTCTTCTATGGGAGGTGGGGTAGGAAATAGAACAATCTACATTGGAAACATACACCCTCGCTCGAAAGCAGAAGATATATGCAATGTTGTGCGCGGGGGCATATTACAAGGCATCAAATTTCTACCAGAAAGGCACATATGTTTTGTTACCTTCATTGAAGCAGCGTCTGCAGTTCAATTCTACACTAACGCTTTCATCGATCCAATAGTACTTCATGGGAATATGTTGAAAGTGGGTTGGGGTCACCACTCAGGGCCATTACCCAAATCTATCTCTTTAGCGGTAACTGTTGGTGCTAGTAGAAATGTTTACGTTAGCTTACCAGAGTACGCCTTTAAAGACAAATACATCAATGATCCACAGTATAAGGAATACGCAGAAAAGTATAAACTTCCTACTGAGCAACAACTGCGTAAGGATTTCAGTCATTATGGAGAAATAGAGCAAATCAACTATCTGAGTGATGGACACTGCTGTTGGGTTAATTTCATGAACATATCGGCAGCTATCAAGTTAGTCGAAGAAGTTAAGTATGATGACGAAAAGAAATCGGGGGAATTTTTCAATAAACGATATGAAGGACTGATAATAGGCTATGGTAAAGATCGCTGTGGCAATGTTAATAAAAATTTAATCGCAGGAAAGAATTCAAGATTTTACAAAAAGGTCAAAAAGCCCAGTTTCAATATAAGATTGAGTAAAATGGAAGCGGAAAGAAGACAGCATGAAGAAAATCTGAGAAACCAGCAAAGAAACAACAGTGAACAGTTACTTCAATTCGGTTCTTTAGGAATCACATTGGATCCTGACGGGAAGAAAAGCTCAGACGATGACAGTGTTGCTGGTTCTGAAGTAAATGTTGATTTTATGGATGGGACTAAAAAAACTGTAAAACAAGAGGATGGTAAGGAATCAGAACAAGAGGAAAGAGAATTATTCAAGCTAAGCAATAAAAGTGAAATTTCAGAGGGATTGGGGATTATTGATTCTGCTGAAGATGACGAAAAAGATAAGAACTTAAACGATTTGGCGTCTTCTGCACCAAATGGTGAAGAGGCCGCCAGTCATTCTAGATCTGATGTTTCAAGTGAAATTGAACTCATAATACAAACGCCCGCGGACGATAGACGCGAAGCTCAAACATCACACCCAACTGAAGGATCATCAAAGGAGAAGACTAAGTCGACGTCAGAAAAGGGAAAAAAAGCGTATGATGTCTCAACTACTTTCTCTAGCTTATCACTCGAAGCTAATCCGCCTATAGCGCCAGCGACAATATCTCGCAATTATTCTTTAATGCTTAAGAAGCAATATAAGGATGGAAAAGTCAAAGAACCAGAGAATGAGACAAAGATAAATAAAGGTCAAGATGCCTCTAGCGAGGTACCAGAAGCAAACAGCCGTCGCAAGGGGCGCTCAAAAAGACGCCAAGGGAAATTCATACCAGGATCTGATGTTATGGCTCAATATCTTGCCCAACTTCAACATTCTACTTTCATTTACGCTGCCAATATTCTAGGCGCTTCAAATGAGGAAGAAAGCCTAGATGAGAATACAAGATCGTGAGTGACATAGCATGCCAGTAATGCTGACACTAGGACAACCAAAAGAATCATAAAAGACTAGCCCAAAAGCCTTAACCGTAGTTTATGTGGTTAATAATAATTTTATTCGAGATAGACTGCTATAGAAGGAGAGCGAGTGAACGTTTATTTAACAAACTCGTTTCTATTCAAATGAAGAATAGTCGATAATGCATATTAGCCTTGTCATTACCAATCAGAAAGGCCCATAGGCTTTCTTCCTTGTCTAGTTATTCATTCAGCCGACTGTAGCTTTCCCTGTTCTAAGACAGGTGCCAAGCTGGAACTGGATAACCTTGTCAACACTGTCGACGCTGATATGACTATCGAATGGCGCATATCATTAAGCCAATAATAACGTTCTGTACCTTCTGAATAACTTCATTAATAATATAGAATGCGTTGAGCAAACCAGTCAAGGCTGATAATATACCTGATCTTTCTCTATGCATTCTGGAATTGAGAGTCAATACGGAGGGCTTTCTATTCCCTTCTCTTCTCCCTCTCTTTGTTTGCTATCTCTTTGAGATCGTCGTCGCTTGGTTCGTAGATATGCCATAAGGTGTAATGCGGCAGACCGCCAACTTTGTAGCCCATCTTTTTAGCCATCTTACCGAATCCTTCTGTTTCGGCATGATTCTCAAAAGTGAAGGCAGGAAACTGGATACCATGTCTAAATAATTCAGCTCTAGCAAGAATTGAAACTCCACCAACACCATCAAGATCAACCACTTCGTTAGGATCTCCATCAGCATCGCGGAAATATGCCAGGTGACCTCTCCATGTCGGATATTCAGCGTATCCTTCCACGATCACATCATCCTCGTCAAGTGTACGTGCCAATTCTAGTGCTTCGCTTGATTCTATCCATGAGTTTAAATCGTAAGGCTGCTCGGCTTCTAAAAAGACGGGGAGCGGTCTCCAAACATTAGGAACCATTACATCGTAACCTTTGGACATGAGATCTTGAATCACTGAACCGGGACACAGTTCAACATCAGCATCTCTCCAGTATACCCACGAATGATAAGGTTTCAAAGCATTTGCTGTTAGCCAATTTCTAGCTCTAGCCATCAATTTTCTCCTCAAACCTTGCACTTTGACAGCATGTCTATCACTGAAACCTTGACCTATCTTTTGACCAAAATCCTTCTGAAAGATCTGCACTGATCTAAATGATTTGTCGTAATCATCATGGAAAGGTGGACTAAAGGCATCTTGCACTTTTTTGATATAATTTTGATCCATATATTGCAAGTAAAGTTTCTCTGTTCCTTCACTTCTCTTCTTCTCATCAGCCTCCATTTCAGCAAACACTTGGGACAGGGTTCCATTTTGCAATTGCCTAGAGAATGCTATCAAAGCATCGAGCGTATGATCTCCCTCGGAGCAATCACTCACCAGAAACGCTAAATCAATCAGCTCGTGAGGATACGTAATATTCATCAAATGCTTAAACATCAATGGTAATACCTTTTCTGCATCTCTCAAAGGAATACACAAAAGAAGATGCTCCTGGTTGTCAGCACCATTTGTAGAGCCAGAAAAATCTCTTAAATCATATTTCTCAACCGTTGAGTCCACAAGCATTGAAACTTCCTTCTCAAATACTTCCTGTTCTTCTGAATTCATACTTTTCTCACCAAATTGCGTTATTTGATAGTAAGTAACTCCATTATCGAACTTCTTGATCACTTCAGGATCAATATCTTCAAAATCGTAATCATAATAAGCCTCTTCCGCTAACGTTATCGTCTTATAGTTTCTTCCAACTGTTCCAATGCTTAGAGACCTTTCTCGACTACCCAGAACAAGGATCCCGATAATACGATATGCTAAAAAGCAAATCCCACCAATTAGAACCCAATTAACTACTCTCTTCTTCCTGGAGCCACTAAACCATCTTGTGTTCACTTTAGGATTCAATTTAGACCGTGAAACTGGTAATCGATAGCTATCATCGTCCTTCCTCTTCTCTCTTTTCGTTCCCCACAGGAATACCATCTCTAGACTCCAACTAAGACTCAATTGAACCGCCACAGCTTCAATAATAGCCCTTTTACTCTTGTTAATCGTGTATATAAGTTCCAACCGGGGTCCATTACCATAGAAACTTTTATATGGTAAATACGAAAAATCCTAAAAGATACTTGGATGCCATAAACGATAGTGCCATGGCATGGCCACGATTCCACGGTTCCAGACCATGGTTCAATGTGGCTCTGCGAGCGATTGTTGTATCTCTAGCGAACGAAATCTTGATGAACTGGAATTTAAAAAATTGTTGTTAGACCAGTAACTTGTGGTCTGAACCACTCTGTCTTGAGGATCTCCCACGTCATTAGAGCGTCCTTTTGAGCCTGCTCTTCGTTCTTGGCGCAAGCTTCAATGTATACTTTGAGTTTTGGTTCGGTACCTGATCCACGAATGGTAAAACGGACGGTCTCAGTGGCATTGGTACCGGCTAGCTTGGCGCATACTGTTATCATTTGCGAGGCTGGGTCAACGGGCAGCGTGGGTATGTTTTGGACAGTGTTTGATTCGTAACCCAATGTCAGGTCTCTGTAATAGGTGACGGTGAGTTTGTCGCCCAGTTGGTATGGGTAGGGATCGTGTCCTTTGGGGTACTCGTTTCTGATGTAATGGAAGATCTCGTCGGTCTTGGCAGGGTCGTCCACGACGTAATATCCGTTGTATTCTTTGAAGACGCCGTATTTTTGGTAACCTTGTTGGATGATCGTCGATAAAGTCTTGCTTTCAATGTCTAGCCATTTCCTGTATGCCTGTAGGAACACCACAGCAGCTGCAATACCGTCCTTGTCGTGCTCCATACTCGAGAACATGTATCCGATTGCCTCTTCGAAGCCAAAAGGTACGTAGTAACCCATAGCCTCTAGGTCCAAAGCACGGTTGCCGATCCATTTGAACCCGGTCAGCGTCTCCAGGTAGTGGAAGCCTTCGGTTTCAGCCATTTTTTTCAGCATTTGAGATGATACAGTGGAATTTAGCATCGCCAGCGGATGTGTCTTCCTAAACTCGGCATCCAAAGCCTGGTATTTCTGATATTCGTACGTCGCAAACAGGAAACCTATTTCGTTGCCTGTCAACTGTCTCCAGGCCTGGGTAGTTGGATCCTTGTAGGCGACGGAGAAACGGTCCGCGTCAGGATCGTTGGCAAGAACCAAACTAATATCGTTACTCTCGGCTAGCGATATTGCAAGATGCAAGGCGCCCTTCTCCTCCGGGTTAGGAAACTCGACAGTAGGGAATGCGGGATCCGGTTGTTGCTGTTCTTTCACGCACAAATAGTCCTCTTCGGCGACCAGCCCCATTGTTCTCTCAACTATTTTGCTGAACACCCTGTAGCCCACACCGTGCATCGGCGTGTACACAAACCAGGGCTTCCCGTTCCTGACGGTGCTGGCAAACGTCTTGTCTACGAGAAACGCCTCCATCTTGCTCGCGTAACCGCAGCACAGAATCCCGCCATCGTGAAGCAATGAACCGCTGCAAAGGGCCTCTTCGAGCACTTGGTCCCAGTCCCACGCCCTGGGCCACAGCTCCAAGTTCTCATCTATCGCCTTTGCGATCCCACGGTCGTGCGGCGGAATTATCTGACATCCGTTCGAATAGTACACTTTATACCCATTGTCAGACCCCGGATTATGACTAGCCGTTATCATAACGCCCACAGACGCCCCCATCTCGTTCACAGCGAACGGAACCATCGGCGTATGCACATACTTATCGTCCTTGTTCAACAAATGCACTGTAAACCCAGCCGCGACGAACGTCGCGGCCGTAGCCAACGCAAACCGTTGCGAACGGTACCTATGATCATGTCCCACCACTGCAACTAGCTTCTCGGGACATTTTTCCTTCACATACTTCGCCAAACCCTGTGTCGTCTGAATAACCACTAACGCATTCATACGGTTAAATCCAGCCCCCATCTTCGCACGTAACCCTGCTGTACCAAACGTCAACCGTTTCCCAAGCCTTTCACGCAACTCAACCCACTTCTCACCACTATAAAGCTCCATAATCTCCTTCCGTGTCTCTTCATCTCTATCTTGTGCTAGCCACAACGTAGCAACACCGTTTAAATCGCTATCAACACTTCCAGCACCCTTCCCGATCATAATCCCAACCATCTAGGCCCACCAGGGTCGCTACTTGGTCTATTCTACCGGTTTAAACCGGTTTCCATTAGCTAACTTAGTGCGATAAACTGCTTATAATAGGTGAAATTTCGAGTTAACCACTGAAAAATTTGATAAAAGCCCAGCAAGGCCTTAAATCGTCGTCTTGTTGGCTCCAATTGGTTGCAATTAGCAGTTTGATAGCAGGCAATAGCCCAGGGATTGGTATGACGACGGCTGTAGTTTCACCAGAAGTGCTTCCGTATCCGATAACGATAGACCAGTTGATAGCACCAGTTGGGAGTCATGTTGAGAAGGGACAACGGTTGTTTGCGTTCAAATTTTGGTATATGGTGGAGATAGCCACATCACCAGAGGAAGATGAGGTCGGACACAGCAGGAAACGGGTACGTGAATCGATTGAGTTCTTTGAAGCACCATTTGAAGGGGATTTAATGAGTTGGAACGTAGATGTTGGCGATGAGATTGTGTGTGCGAACCAGGCAATTTGTGAGATCTTTAGACCGTGTAATCATGATATGGTTTATGGCGGTTTGTGTACTGTATGTGGGAAAGAAGTGGATGAGAGCGAACAGATGGCTGCGAATTTGGCAATATCGCATACTGATGTGAATCTGAGGGTGAGCAGACGGGAAGCTGCGGATATCGAGAATAGTCTGAAAGTTCGGTTGCGAGAAAGCAGGAAATTGGTGCTTGTGGTGGATCTGGACCAAACTGTGATCCATTGCGGTGTGGATCCCACAATTGGTGAGTGGAAACGGGATCCATCGAATCCCAATTACGAGACGTTGAAGGATGTGCAGTGTTTTGCACTAGAGGAGGAAACTATACTGCCGCTGCTGTATATGGGACCAAAACCTCCCGTACGGAAGTGTTGGTACTACGTGAAGGTAAGACCGGGTCTCAGGGAGTTCTTTGAGCGGGTGTCGCCGCTGTACGAGATGCACATTTACACAATGGCTACCAGAGCGTATGCTTTGGAGATCGCCAAGATCATAGATCCGGACGGATCGTTGTTCGGAGATCGTATTCTTTCCCGTGATGAAAATGGTTCTATTACGCAGAAATCTTTGGAGCGGCTCTTTCCCACTGATCAGTCGATGGTGGTTGTGATCGACGATAGAGGCGACGTATGGAATTGGTGTCCGAATTTGATCAAAGTGATACCTTACAATTTCTTCGTTGGTGTAGGTGATATCAACTCCAATTTCCTGCCAAGGCAACAGAATACAATGCTTCAACTCGGGAGAGGATCACGCAAGAAGACGCAGGAATCTGACGAACTAATAACAGATATAATGGATACCGAGAAGAAACTTCAAGAGAAAATCGATGAGGAAGTTAAGCGACAAGAGGAAAAATTGAGCCATCAAATAGCTACCGGTGAAGAAACCGCAGCACCTGAATCCAAGGAACAATTGGCTAGAAAGATAGAATATTCAGCTTCACTGGAAGTACAACAACAAAATAGGCCCTTGGCAACGTTACAAAAGCATATGCATAATCAAAGACTTTTGGTGGATGATGATGATGAGCTATTCTATCTAAAAGAGACTTTGGCAAAAGTTCATAATGAATATTACAAAACTCTGGATGGAAAATCAGAACAAGATGCTGATATGAAACTCTTAATGCCTACCATGAAAAGCAGGGTGTTTGAGAACTGTCATTTTGTATTCTCTGGCTTGATACCATTGGGAACAAATATCAGTAGGGCAGATATAGTGCTATGGACAGATATGTTTGGCGCTCAAAGTTCTGCAGAGATTGATGAAAACACAACCCATCTCATCACAAGAACATCAGGCACATATAAGGCGCGAATCGCGAAGGCTTTTAATGACAAGATTAAAGTGGTTCATCCTGATTGGGTTTTTGAATGTCTTGTTTTGTGGAAACGTGTTGACGAGCAACCATACGAGCTTATAATCGAGCAATCGGCCACTGAAGAAGAGCTGGAAGAATATAAACGAAACTTGGAAAAGCGAAACAATGCCCTGGCGGAAAGTAAGAGAGATGCTGCCATTAAGTCGACAAAGGACGAGTCAGTAGACTTATTTTCTGCTGGAACATCGTGGCTCAATGACGATGAAGAAGAAGAGATTCCAGAGAGTTCTGATAGCAGTGATGAAGAGGTGGAAGAAAATGAAAGCCAAGAGGAGGAAGATAAGGCAGATGAAAGGTCGAAAGAAGACCAGCAACTTAAAACAGCAACAACTCTCGAAAGCTCAGATCAATCAGCAAAGAGATCTTTGGCAGATTCGGCCCGCTCTTTGGGCGATTCCGGTGACAGCAAAAGACCACACATTGAGGAGCAAGAGGCTGAAGATAGTGATTCAGATCTCGAGGAGGAATTACTGAACGCCCTGGATGAATAGAAACCACGATCTGTCGAGGAGCAAAAACATCAATTCAACAGCATAATGCATATACAATCGTACTCCTGTATAGCGAGTATACGTACTAATCATCAACCAAGAGAGGTATGTCTTTGACATCGACAAGGACCAAAAACCTATGGTTAAATATTACATATTAAGAGTTTATTCTTATTTAAGATCGAAGTTTAGAATACTTGATTCTCTAAGACATCCAATCGAACCACTTTGTTTCTAATTGTTCAAGCTTAAAATTTTAAATCATCGACTGGTATTTAGCCGTCCTTCATAAGTTGAATCCTTGTCCGATTTCATGCTTCATCTTAAACCGTGTCTACATTATCCTTTACCGTCCGAGACCAAACAGATGGTACATTACAAGCTAATATCAATCCAGGAAATGGCAGAACACCTCTGTCAATATCAGCGGCACTTTTCTATTAGAAATCGTAGCCATCTTTTAGAGCAAGTTCCGGAGAATACGGCGCACACTGCCCGGAATTCACTGAAAGAAGATAGCCTAATGGAGACTTTCGCTTACTCAAAGTTGTATATCTTCGTTATCCAGATCGTCATTGTCGCCAAAAAGAAAATTAGCGTTGTCGAGATCTAATTCGTCATCTTCGTCATTATGCAGGGGTGGTTCTTGTTTTGGTTCAGGTTCTTGTTGTTCTGCTTTCACTCCTTCTGCTGTGTCCGTTGGCCTTACTTCACTAGCTGGCTTCTCCTCTTGTTCAGCTATTTGAGTCTGCTCATTGTGCACTGTTTGATCAATGCGATCGATTTCTGTTTGGGTTTCTGTTTGTTGTGGAAGATCCTCCTGCGTTGGTGGCAATGGTTCTGGAGCAATCTGTTTCTCCGTGGTTGAGACCTGCGGACCTGGAATATCATGTTGAGCAACTTCATTATTTGGTAACTGCGGTTCTTGTTCATCATTATCACTGGCAGAATAGTTGAAGAAATCGTCGGAATGATTCTCGAGATCTAATAAATTGATATCCCCAGTTTCCAGCTGGTCATTTTGCCGCTCGTGTGCTTCCCTCTGAGCACGAAGTTCCTGTAATCGTTCGTCTCTAGCTTTTTCAGCAGACCTTCGAGCTTCTTGCTTTGCTTCGTGTAATTTGGGAATACTTTTCACCAAGCCATGAAGTGATCGCTTCAACATGGAGCTGATTTCCTTGTTGAGCTGCCGTCTATTCAATTTCTCGGGCGATGTAGAGAGAATCATTTTAGAGTATTTGATGAACGGATTTTGTTGTAATTGTAACTGCTTCTCCTCGTATTCTATAACTTTGCGTCTCGCCAGCTCGATACGGCTACGAGCATATTCTTCGACATTAAAGTTCGATTGTGGCAACTTGAAAAGGAGATCGGACGAATAAGCACTCTGTTTTCTTCGCTTCTTATGTTCATTGCCGTAAATTGCCCTGGTCTCTTCTGTTGCGAGTACTTCATCAGCGTCGCTCATTTGCACTTCTGGAGATGGAACTGGCGTGCTTGACACCCTAAGAAGATGTGAAAGCGCCAATTCAGATAATTTACCTTCATCAACGATTTTCCTCCTGATCACCGTCTCATCTGTGATCGGACGGTTGTACTGCGGCGTAAACCTATAAGTATGATCCGGCGGAAGTGTCGGCATCCATTTTGGAACGCTCTTCGCCAGCGGATTATTCGGTGGTACTAAACTGTTTATCACATCTTGTGAAACGCCTTCATCTTCTGTAATCGTCTCTGAGGCTGTCTCTTGCAAGGAATGCAAACTTGCCAGCTCATTTCCATAAATTTTGCTATAATATTGCGAAATTTGCCACTGTAAATCTAATTCTGATGCAGTTAAGTTAAATCCATCCAAGAACAGTTCCAAATCAGCCTTAGCTATCAGTTCACGTCTTTGAATATTGCTAGATTTGCGTAAAAACCCTATCATATCGTTCAACTGGGCTTCAATCAAAAGTAAAAGATATTCAAATGCAAATTTGGAGATCTCAGCATTCATTGGCTTCAATTGCAAAGCTACAGCTTTGCCCAGTATCTTTTCACCACTCTTTTCGTTCACTTCATGGTCGATTTCTTCTAAAGTTGGTAGATGAGTCAACTGGACATACTTGGAATAACATGGATCCACCATCAAGGGCCTCTAAACAGCTTACCGGGACCCAAACTGGTCATTATTGAAGAATAACAGCCTTAAGAGCCTAGTTAACTACCATAGTTAACACAAGACGTTACCCGTCTATAACCATCATCAAGAGCTATAAGCACTAGATGACCAACTTGACCATCAATTGGACTCTATCGAGGTCTGCTGGCCATGATTCGAGCCTTGCAAGCATCGGAAAGTATATATGAACGAGTTACATAAATGCGCATTAAACATCACCATTCAATAAATTATCGAGTGCACCTTGAACTGAACCACCGCTTCGTCTGAGAGCCGCGACGTTCTTCTCGAAATCGTGGAAACCCATATCGTTGAGTTGTCTCAATTGTTGTTCATAGCGTTCTTCTGGTGGTCTATTGTCTCGTTCGACGTTTTGTTGCGTGGAACCACCAAGTAAAGACGCTAGTAGTGAGGGATCAAATGGTGGAGCCTGTTGGGTACCGCGGGCAGCGGCGTTTTGGCCCATCATAGCGGCGAAAGGATTGTTTGCTGGGTTAAACAGGGCAGCGAAGGGGTTTTCCGGCGCTGTGCCAGCGCCAGTGGTCGAACTGGCTTCTCCAGTTCGAGTTTCTGTATTTGTATCGCCCGGAGCTGGGAACGAGCCGGCCGTGGAGCCGGCTTCGCCGGCTCCATTGGGATTGAGCATGCTAGACAATTGCATACTCTGTCTGATCATCTGCGGATTGGTCAACATCTGTCTGAAAAATGGACTTTGCAAAAACTGTCTAGCCTGTGGACCCATCGCTTGCAATTGCGGATTCGATTGGATCATAAAATCGACCATTTGCGGATTGCTCAACATTTCGTTCATCTGCGATTGGAAAATTGGGTTATCCAACATCCCCAGGAGATCTTCCTGGTTGGGCATATTGCTCATCCCGCCGTCCGGTCCAAACATATCGGCAGAGGGTAAATTCGCAAATCCAGCGTAACGAGCGCTCGTCAGATCGCTCAGCGGATTGAACCCGCCCGTCTGACCAGAAGCAATGTTACTTGGTACAGACCGACCACTCTCACCCTGCGACGATGCTTGTGCACCTCCATTCGTATTCCCACCGGACTTTACCAAATGGATCGCATGCCCGTCCTGTATCTTATACGATTCCACGGTCTGATCATCCTTCAAGATCTTCCCAGAGTAAATTAATCGCTGATTTGCTGCTGGAATCTGTGACACTTTTGCGATCTCATCCTTAAATTCCGCCACCGTCTTTGCACCTTCAATGACAACTTCCCACTTATTCTGACCAGACTTGATCTGTACCCTAATAGACATGACTACAATGCACTCCAGACTCTCTAATAGCCACCAAACCCGCTACAATTCACACTCAATTGATCCCAATAGCTCTTAATCTTGTTGCTTGTTATACGATTTGGTATTCGTGTAAAACGATACGATCTTCTTTTTCGTGCAGAACGATACAACTTTGGTTTCCGTGTAAAGCGATATGAAATTCGTTCCAAACGATCTCTCAAATGTCCGCTTTGAACCGGTTCAGTCCGGACAAACCTCAAAGTCATGTGATCCCCAATTCAATAACTATGACCTTCTTTAGCCGCTGATTATCATGATAATAGCCATGGAACACCAACTTGCATCACTTTCGCTGTTCTTTGAGCTTTCATTGTATTCTTCTTTCTTTAGTAGCGGAGATGAGCTTGAAAAATTAAAAAAAAAAAAAAATTGTATATGGTAGCCCTTCAATGTTGGAAGCATTCTGCCACTATTGGCTTGTTGTGTGTTGGTCTAGTTGTATTGGCCTTTGGTAGTTGGTGAGATGGCAAAGACGTTGGCACAGGGTAGAAAACCCGGGAGCGGTAGGAAACCGGGGAAGGGAAAGACGCTGCGAGAAGGTAGAAAGCCCGGAAGCGGTAGAAGACGTAGAATTGAAGATCCTAATGGGTCAATACGAAGTACGAGTCGAGAGGCAATGACTTCTAGGGATTTGGAAGCAGTTGATGCGCTTCGGGAGTTGAATAACAGTCCTGCGCAGCAACTTCCGCAGCGGACACCGCAGTGTCCGCTGCAGTCGTCGAGCGAGGGTTCAGACCCCGATCCAGGGCATGCAGTATCGCAAAATCGACTACTTAGCAACGCAACAGGCAGCGTTCCGGACTCTTTCACGTTCCAGAGCGTTGGACCTTACATGGCATCGCCACAATACATGCATACGGGAACTGGCGTCTCGTCGCCGCTGTTAGTACAGCTGGCGAGCGGTAGCTTGCCAGCTGAATCGCCATCTGAGAGCACCAACAACAGAAGCTCCAACGGTGATGACGCGAACACGGTTCTTGTTCATACCAGTACATAGAGTGGTCTTCACAGGGCGTCTTGAAGACGCATTGAGTATATAGCGGTTATGAACTGTCAGATTGACAAGGTTTTATCTATCTGTCTATTGTAGGCCATTTTTCTTAGTGAAAAACCCACAGTATTGGTTGATTAACAGTATAAAGATCACTTAAACAACCACGATGGACTCTTTCGAGGCTAGATTACAGTTCATTCAGATCCTCAAGAATCTACAAAAATCACTTACTATACTGAGAACGGGCACCGAGGACGATGGCAGGTCAGATTCACCCAGTTTGAACAGATCACAAGGTACCGATCCAATTCAATTCTACCTAAAGAACTACACGCAACACTACGAAGATTTCCACCAATGTCTCTTTGACACTATGAGCAAGATGGATCCGCTCGATAGACTCAATATTCTGTTGTACTATACGCGGATCATGTTTATCCTAAAGAACAGACCTACCGATTTCAACGCTCAGGTGCTGAATCAGCACCTGCTGCCGTCAATCGACAGACTATTTCTGCTGGCTTTGCCAGCAAACGACTGGACCTCCCTAACCAATTTGAAAGCGTGTATCGAAACGTTCGAATGGCTGAACCAAGAATGCGGTAATGTGGTCGAATTCACCGACAAATACGTTCAGCCCGACAACTCGACCCCCATCTCAGAACTAAAATGGTTTGAACCATCTACAGAATCTACCAATATGACTCATAGTTTCCAGACAGTCACACAATTACTACACGACAGACTCACAAAACAACACTACTTGATAGAATACTACAGAAACAACGGTGTGTGCAACATGCCCACCACCACAGCATCCTCCACAATACTACATCGAATGGAGAACGATCGCGAGAAACACAAGAGACTCAAAGAGAATAATTGGGTCCTAGAAAGACCTACAAACAAAATCGTGGATCCAAAAGAGTTTCAATCGTTGTGGGAAAACAAGCCAAACAATACGATGACTAAACAAGATTACATGAACGTCAAAGAACTGAATAGAATAGCAAGGCAAAGCTATTCAATTGGCTATGGCCATTAGCGTTATCGTTAAGTAACTGTAAGTGACCTTTTAAAGATCGTTACGAACGTGTCATCGCTATTAAAGGTCCTATTAGTTAGAGTCACCAGGCTAAAAGGTTTGAATATTGAATGATATTGAGCTTCTAAGGTGTCTGTTTGGTGATCTAGGGCTATTGGTTGTTTGATTGTGAGTCAGGATTTGGTCTGGTGAATTGAGCTGGGTTCAATCGTTTAAAAAAGTGGTAAATTGGCGGTTTTGTTCAAGTTTTGGTCGTTAATCGAGGTTAAAAGGGTAGTGAATTTTGTTATAGAAGTGGTTTGATGAGTGATAATAATGGTATTTTGAACTGTGATGTTGGTGGTGATGTTCTGGAGGGAAAATCTTCGAGAAGCGGGACGTCAAATGGATCGAAAAGTGGATCGAGAAGACGTTCTAAGGCAGAAATGAGTTCTAGAGGTCGTAGTGTGGAGGTTGGTCAGCAACCGACGTCTTGGATTAGAAGTGCTTCTACTTCTAGTCTTCTGAGGCTTAAGAGGAATGATAAGATGCATAGTAGGAGTAGGAAAGAGGAGTTAGAGATGAATAGATCAGAGTCTCTTTGTAAAGTGGAGACCGCAATGGCAGAAGAGAGGAAAAAAGCGGAATCTGTGGTTTTAGTGGATGTCCTTCCTTCTTTTGAGATGTACAATTCGTTGCATAGACATATTCCTCAAGGTAACATCGATCCCGATCGACACGATTTTCCGCCCTGCTATCAGGAGGCTCAGGGACAGTGTAATTCGATCCTGAGAGGTAGTGATCAGCCGGAAAGTATTGCTTTGGATGTTGCGGACCCGAGTGGTGCAGGATCGAGTTCGTCGGTTTCTTTGAGCAATCTTCACCCGCTTTCCACGCGGCATTTGAACCTTCACGAACCTGGGAATGCGTCAGATGGTGATCTTAATGCTATAGAGGATGATTTGAACGATTCGGATAACATAAACATCGATAAGCTTTACTCGTTGCCTAAGCTTGCCACGCCGATAGAGATAGACATTCGTATCGCCAAGCATGCTATAAAACCACATGAAAGACCTGAGGAAGAATCTATGCTTAAGGAATACACGTCTGGAGAGATTATTCATGGTTACTGTGTTATAGAAAACAAATCAACTCAACGACTGAAATTCGAAATGTTTTATGTTACGCTAGAGGGATACATATCGGTGACTGATAGACAGAAGGGCAAGCGTACGGTGAAAAGATTTTTGAGAATGGTTGATCTAAGTGCCAGTTGGTCATATGGTGTGGTTGATATAAGCTCAGGTATTAAAGTTGTTCCAGGTGATATTGATTTCGATAATACACATTTGGGACTCACTAATAACAGGATCCTAGAACCGGGGATAAAATACAAGAAATTCTTCATGTTTAAACTACCAAATCAATTATTGGATGTCACTTGCAAACAAGAACAATTCTCTCATTGTCTTTTGCCTCCCAGTTTTGGTATAGATAGATTTCAGCAAAGAGGCAAATACTCTGGAATCAAGGTTAACAGCATCTTGGGTTGCGGCCATCTGGGGATTAAAGGTTCTCCAATCTTAACATATGATATGGCTGAAGAGCCACTGTCAATCAACTATACGATAGATGCCAAGTTTGTGGGGAAGGACAAAAAAACTCATCAACTCAATATCATGAGAGAACATCAATATCATTTACGAGTGATTCCTTTTGGGTTTACTTCCCCAGTTATTGGTGAGAAGGTCTCATCGCGACAACTCGAGGACTTGACAGCTTTGGTTAAGGAACGGTTGGAGGCTCTTACACGGGTTTTTGAAAGGTTAAAAAACCGTGAGCCTATTTCAGCCGTAGATATTCATGGAACAGATATCAGCGGTACAGTTAACGACATTCAACTGGATTCAGAAGAGATTTTGGCGCGTAAAATGGATCAGCTACATCTAAAGAATAGGGTGAACCCTCAGTATAACTTTCTCAGGAAAAAAGATCTAAAAGACTCTACATGTGAGGCTGACTTTTGTGAAGCGGAGCTAAGTTACAAGCTCAAATCCAAATCCGCTTCCGCCCTCACAAGCGGAATATTCACAGGTTTCAAGAGCTCCCAATCTAATACCAATGATGGTACAAAGGATAAGCTCAATAAAGTAGGTCTGATTGTCTTGAAAGCGAAACATCCTGACCTTGCATTGCCTTACCTGTCACCATCTCTACTCAGAAAGAAGAACAAATTTGAAGAGAAGAATGAGCATGATCAAGAGAACTGGTTAAGAATTTCGAATTTGGTGCCCGAAGAGGTGAGGAAGAAACTAGAATACATAGACATCGAGTTAGAGTGCATTCAATCCAACAATAGTGCACCTCACGAACCACCTGAGATACAGAGCGTCACAACGGAACTCATATGCATAACAGGCAAGTCGGACAATTCCATCCCAATTAAGCTGGATGCAAAAATATTGATGAATCAAGACAAATTACAACATGTCAAGCGACAATATAACACATTTGTTTCGGAAATACAAAACTATAGTGAGAAGTTTGAAAAGAATTTGGTCGAGCTCAATGAATTATACAGCCTGAACAGCGTTTCGACAATTTCCAGACAGTTGAGCTTTACAGATTTTATCTCCGATCAGATACGTAATGATGTCGAGAGCTTGGCAAATTTGAGCACAAGTGTGGTAAATCTTCATGAGATTTTCAAGAAACAAACGCATACGGTGAAAAAGTCATCGCAGGATAGCATGTCATCAAACTCGTCGAGTAGCTCACTGAGCAAAAATGGATCAGGTACTTTCATTATTGGGGATACACCTCGAACATCAACTAAACATAGCGAACAACCAGTACCTGAATGGGTTCCCGCTTCTCCCATGCAATACAAGAGAACCGTCAGAGTTAATCTCGAATATAGCGACAATGTCAAAGAAACCTTGGTCCCAACATTCGAGAGTTGCTTATGTTGTCGCTTCTACTGCGTTCGCGTCAATATCAAATTCGACAATCACATCGGTACAGCAAGTATCGATATACCTGTATCTGTTAAGAACCTACACTGCTGACCAAATACTTTGGGATTTTTGGAACATGCCAATTGAAATTTACATGCACATAGATAGAAATATAAACAAATCATTGAGCAAAAGCTTATACCTTCACACCCCAGTGTATAGCACAAATGCCAAAACTTAGACTCTCATATCCTGCAGATTCAAAACCTGCCTTTTGAATCATTTCCTTAAATGTTTCTTGATCAGGAAACTTCTCGATCGACTCAACCAGGTATTGATACGAATCATAATCGTTGGCTACTATTGAACCCATAACAGGCAAGATCTTGGCCCACTGTTGATAAGCTGAATCTACCAGATAATTCTGAATTTTCGAGAATTCCAAGCAGTAAAAGATACCGCCGGGTTTCAAGACCCTGTATGCAGTATTCAGCCCTGCCTGAATATCGGTAAAATTCCTAATCCCAAACGAGATAGTATACACATCTTTCGAATTCGATTCTATCTTGTCAAGGGTTTCTCCATTTTGAACCAAAAAGGTAACTCTCGGATCATTATAATATTTCTGTTGCTCCATAGCTCTTTTCTCACCTTCTTTCAACATATCAGGATTGATGTCCACGATGTGCATAGTAGACTCTGTATCATGAAATTTCTGCTCAGCGTGGTCCAGAATTCCAAAAGCAATATCACCTGAACCTCCCGCTACATCAATGAAATGCAATGGCTCTGTAGAATTGGGTCTCTTACCAGCATCTAACTTGTTTATAAAATGATCCTTCCATAACCTGTGAATACCAAGCGACATTACATCGTTCATCAAATCGTATTTCGAAGCCACAGACGAAAAAACATGCTTAACTAACTTCTCCTTCTCAACTTTAGGTACTCTCTTAGAACCAAAATGGGTGAACTGACCAGTTTCAGCATTATCACTTTTAGCATTAAACGCATACAATGTTTGAGAGAATGGTCTTGTTAACCTGCTCTGCAAACGCCAGGCGACAGGAGATCGAGCAATTGATTTCAACATGCAGTATCTACCGAATCAACAACGTCCCAGGGCTATGCTACAGCTAAGTTCTTTGAGAAACCCATTCTCTTAAATACCAGACTGTTCTTCATCTTGTTGACATCTTTAAACCTGTAAACGACGAGCGCGGGTTCGAACCCGGTGGGCGACTTTAATAAATAAATTCAAATCATCGCGGGTTCGAACCATCCCAGCGCACTTTATTCGAAGATCGCAGGTTCGAACCCAGCCAGCGGACTTTCAGACCACAACAATAATTCAAAGATATCAAGCAGGAATCTTCAACATCTCGAGTGTTATGGGATTGGACAGTGGCAATGGAGCTGCAGATTGGTATCACTATCGCTTTTTATGTTTGCCTGGTTCGAGAAGAGCGATTCGATGTTTAAAGTGACCTAGCGATTGGTTGTCATCAGATCGACGATCAAGAGGGTTTCGGTTGGTGATGACGAGGATATCAGCTTTCTTGGCGTCGTTATATGTGGCGATCTCGTATGTTGCAGCGATTTACGCTACATCTCGAGATCTGGAGGACTACCCCAGCGGAAGAGATGATCCTCGAGTGATCAGACGACGGATGAAGCGGATAACGTTGGTCGTTTTGGTGAATATGCTTGTTGTGCCCTGGCTCATTAGTCGTTACGGTGATGTGAAGGAAGCGGTGTCCTTTAAAGAAGCCGTGTTGAACTTGGGCGTTGTCCCTGGTTATCGCAGGAACGGAGGATGGGATATAATGGGATATCTGCAAGAAATATGGCGAGCAATCAGTCTTATAGGATTGCTGTATGTGGGACCACTCACAGATGCGTTTCTTTACTATCTGCTGGTCCGCGGGAAGCACTGGTACACTGACTTTAGGGAAGAAATGTTCAATATCTGGGGTTTCAGAAACTACATTTTTGCTCCAATTACGGAAGAGATAGTCTACACGTCCATGTTAGTCAATATCTACCTATCGATGTTCCCGGCAGACTCACCTGCCAGGCTTAAGACGGTCATCTGGAAGACACCGCTTTTCTTCGGCGTGGCACACTTTCATCACGCTTACGAGATGCAGCGCCAGGGCGCTGCCAGTTTGATCACCATTCTTTTCAACTCAATGCTTCAAATCGCATATACCACTCTATTTGGAAGCTTAACCAACTACACGTTTCTCAGAACAGGTGGTAATCTATGGGCATGCATCGCGGTACATGCTCTTTGCAATTTTCTTGGATTTCCTGAATCTTCCAAGCTTGCAATTCATTACACCGTTGTCAAGAAGGTCGATTCAGCTCATCTGAGTATACTTCTCAACATTTGGAAAAAATGCTATTTAGCACTGCTCGTGATGGGGCTACTTTTCGCCAAGAATATGTATCAAGTGCTACTGCAGTCTGACGGTAATCAGATACTGCTATAGCAGCTGCTAAAGCAGCTGCAATCGATCCATCATAAACCAACTAGCTCAGTTATAACCATCAGTAAGCGCAGGTTTGTTCATCGGATATCATAACATACGACAATTATGAGTAACCCGCTATTCTTCATCATTGAGTACGGAGTGTAAACTCCCGTATAACATTATAAATTCCAGATCATTGAACACGAAAGTCCCCCTCACTTTCCACGATCTTTTTTGGAACGGCGCTACCAAAGGCCATTACCCGGCTAATAAATTCATTTGTCACTTTTGACGAGGAGTTGATCTAGACGCGTAGCGTTAAGAGCACTATGAACTCGATTATTTGGGTAGATTTGATGGATAAATAGCGGTTTAGGTGGTTCTCCTTGGGTCTAATCACGGTATTTGCAAGATCTTTAGGTTCTTATCGGTAGAGCAATTCACTCAGGGATCTTTCGCTATTGTCATTTTATTGAATCGACTCGAAATTGAGCCAACATACGGGGAGCCCGTGATATCGTACTGTCTACATACGTTGGTGGAGTTAAGTTAAGATTAAGTGCAGTGAGGATCGCAGATGGGAAGGGTAGATGAGAGGCCAAAGCTGAGTTTAGAAGGCGACGATCGATCTAGTCAAGGAAATCGCATTACGGAATCGCAGCGGGAGAAACGCAAGTCTGAGGTGCTGATAGCGGCACAATCTATTGAAAATGAAGTTCAGAGTGTTAAGAGCTTGAAGAGAATTTCAATAGGGTCTATCGATCTTTTAATCGACCCTGAACTGGAATTTCGGGTTAGTAACCCTAACGCCAGGAAGTCGTGGTCGTCAAATTCCTCGTCCAGTGGAGAAGACGCAGATGTTAGATCGGTGTCAAGTCAAGAAAATGAATCGAATATCAACAGTCAGGAAAGTGGCTATACAGTGGGCGCTGATGGACCGGAAACTAGTTTTGATGTAACGAGCGCTGATTATTTGCGGAATTCCGATTCTGTTCAGGACGATTCGGGCATTATAAGCTGTTCCAGTTATTCACAAAGATCAAGTTCACCACAGTATTCTGCTAAAAGAATTCTCACGGGCGTGGGATCCTTAAGAAGAGGTGGTGTTAATCGTGCAGTGAGCGAGGACTCATCTTCTGTGCCTGTAGATGAGGCCAGCTCCGGTTCAGGTGGTTCCATGTTAACAAAACAGTTATTTTGGGTTCCTGCAAATCAGCATCCTAGCGTTAAACCGGAAAACTATTTGGAACTGGTACAAGATACTTTGCATAGCATACAGTTAGACGACAAGGATAAGATTTCGGACAGTGGTGATCAAAAAGATATGGATTTGGCCAGTTTTGAAAGGGCACCGATTGATTTAGCACGCAAGCGTGATTCATTAGTGCGAAGACCTTCCCGATTAAGGAAATCATATACAGAATTCGAAGATGATACTGAATCTGAAGAAGACGAAAATCGGCAGGAGGGATTCTATAAAGCGGCCAGTGAAGTTAAGGGATCTAACCAATCCTTAAGAGGGTCCACTAGAACGGTTTCTCTGAAGGACATTACAGAGGAGCTGAATAAAATTTCTAACAATGCTGGATTAACAAGCTCGGATGCCATTACTCTTGCAAGGACTTTAAGCATGGCTGGCAGTTATAGCAATATGGATAACAACTACGAGGAGGGTTCTGCGACGAAAGAGGCAAGTGATGCATACGGCTCAATCGGCGGCAAAAATGAGGACGAGAGTGAATTTGCCTCCAATATGCTTATGAGGCATGGCGTGGTGATCCCTGCAAGATCATCTTTGCGAAGAAGTAAATTTAATACGTATAGGATAAGATCTTCTGGAAGCTCATCCTCGCTAATTAGTGGACATTCAAAGGCGGAGAATCATGCAGTTACGGAGATCAAAGAGCAAGCCAAGACAACTCGTGAAAGCAATAAGGAACTTTTGGTTAAACATCAGTCTGTTCGAAATGATTTAATGAAGGCTAAGTTAGCGACAGAAAAACAGACCGAAAGTACTCTTTCTTCGCCCTCAACGATCAGTGATTTTCAAGACATATACGATCACTACCGCCAACCTAGCGTTGACTGGGAAAAAGAACTTGACGTGGCGTTACCACGGCAGGCAGATAGCCCTGTCGCCAACAACTACGGAGTGTTGAAAGAGAAAGAGAGTTGCGCTGCGGAGAATTTACCGTCGGTTCAAGACATTAAGTTACTGAAAACAAGCTCAGTCGCTGAGAATCAGGAAGGTCACCCTTCAATAGCAACCCACAATAATCTGGAGAAGAAATATAACTGGTCATGGCTAAATGGTATTGGTACCAAAGATGCAATCGCTGAGAAGCAAGCGAAAAATGACTTCAAATCACTGCCGAAATCCGGTAGTGAAGCGTATCTGAGTAATAACCTGGACAGTGTGCGAGATCATTCAAGTGTTCATTCAGGGAAGCTGGCAAACCAGAGGAGTAACCACTCGAAGAATAGGCATTTGCCTATATTTAATGCAAGCGAGTCTGCCAAACCTGATCGTCCTCCAACAGAAAGCGATGCCGTAGGCTCTGAATCAAGTAACCTGAAAAGGCAGAGATTTGAGAAGAAGTTCGTGAATCTTTTCAAAAGGAAGACCAAAAATAAGGTTACTGGTCATAAGATCTCCAAAGACACCATCAATGAAGACGTTTCATCGAGCGAAAACTTGTCCAGATCGAGAAAAGCTAACAAGAACCACATCAGATTGAGATCTGAATCAGGAGCAGAAGAGCATCTGCGAAATTCGCAAACCGCATTAAGCCACATCTCGAGCGGTGGCCATGAAGACAATTCGGCCAAACAGGATAGCGCTCTGGATGACTTGCCAGCGTTACAGCCCGCCGTCAGCGTTACTAGCATGAAGAGCCACCACGGGCTCACCAATGATCCTTCTGTGGTCGAATCGGTGAGGGAACTTAACGGAGACGACTCACAGGATCTAAGCGCCGATCAAAGCGTTGATTCTGGGATAGACCTAATGCAAGAAGCCCTGGTTATCAAAGAAACAAGTGAGAAACCCGTTCCACGACCATCAAAGCATATCATACCACCGAGGAAGCTAACTTTTGACGATGTCAAGAGACCAGAACGTCCCAACTCCCCCATGAACTTCACAGACAGTGCATTCGGTTTCCCATTACCGATGCTCACCATTTCTACAGTCATAATGTTCGACCACAGGCTCCCGATCAACGTGGAAAGAGCTATTTACAGACTGAGTCACCTAAAGCTAAGTGATCCCAAGAGAGATCTACGACAACAAGTCATTTTGAGCAATTTCATGTACGCTTACCTGAACTTGGTCAATCACACGCTGTATATGGAGCAAGCAGCGCAAGAGGACGAGAGTACCAATGCAACCTACAAGATTGATCACAATTCAGCTAATGGATCCATCTGCATACCAGATACGTTGTAAACGGTATTATGATCGTCCAAGACGAAGGCTATAGAACTGAAAAATTTGGAAGATTTACATGGCCATTGCATCAATTCAACACTCTATCAAACAATCCCCGGCCTGCCCGACCACTGCGGTATCATGAGCGACAACGACAACCTCTACCATATGATTATTCTTCTTGAAGAAGCGATAGAGCCGGCAGAAGCACCCGACAACCAAGAAACGAAAAAAATGCACGAATTCGTTGAAGAACTAGTTCTTCCCTTCACAGTCGACGAACTAGACGTTCTAAACAAGTGGTTCGACAAATTTGACGAAGAGATCTGTATACCCAACGAGGGACACATCAAATACGAAATTACCAGTGATGGTATGATAGTTCTCATACTCGACAAGCAAAGCGAACACCTGATCACAAAAGTTAGAGATTTTGTTGAAACCCACGGATAAATTACGAACCTTGACCATCCTCAAAGGACCCACGGTTAATTCCATAGACAAGCCACATTTGCATATAGAAACAATCATTGTTCCCAATCATTCGCCTCGTTTAACCTGCTACCATCATTGCGGCATATTATTGGTGCTTCCAATACACTTCCCACTTCGTTCCGTGTCGCTACGAATTACTGACGCCGCATTCTTCGGCGACCAAATCACCCCCGTATCGCGTACCAACTACCAAACAAAGCCCACTAAAAATTCTAAATACATCGGGACAACCGAAATCACTGGTCCTGGAACCGATATCGACCATACTGGTTGCAACTAAAATGGTTATCGGTTTATGGTAGTTTAGCTGGCTTTTTGCTGGCGCGCTCTTAAAAGGCTGAAGAAACCTGTAATGAAAAATTTGACTCGTATATATAGGTAAAGTAGGCTAATGAGTAGCTATTGTGAGTTGTAGTTTAGTCCTGTAGTGAATCCTGGTTAGCGAATTGAATAATGTTGGTTGATCAGTCAAAGACTTTGCAGCTTTTCTCTAGGAAACAAGTTTTAGAACACAATACTAAGGATGATTGTTGGGTGACAATTTCTCAGAGAAAGATTTATGATGTTACTAGATTTCTGAGTGAGCATCCTGGTGGTCCTGAGTATATCCTGGATCATGCTGGAGAGGATATTACTGAGGTTTTAAAGAATAAGAGTATACATGAACATAGTGAGTCAGCATATGAAATTCTGGATGAAGAGTATTTGGTGGGTTATTTAGCTACTGAGGACGAGGAGAAAGAGTTATTGAGTAATCCCAGTCATAAAGTCGAAGTTAGAGTTGAAGACGAAAAATTTGATTCAACGACTTTTGTTAATGATCTTCCCACAGAGGATAAATTGAGTATTGCAACTGATTATAATCAGGATTTCAAGAGACACCATTTCTTGGATTTGAACAAGGCTTTGTTGCCGCAGGTGCTTTTTGGTAATTATACAAGAGATTTTTACATTGATCAAATTCACAGGCCAAGACATTATGGTAAAGGTTCAGCTCCATTATTTGGGAATTTCTTGGAACCGCTCTCTAAGACGGCATGGTACGTTATTCCAATTGTTTGGCTTCCCGTGGTGTCGTACCATTTAGCTGTTGCATTGCAATATTTAAGTCCAATGGCTACAACATTTTTCTTCACTGTTGGTATGGTTGTATGGACTTTGATCGAGTACGGATTGCATAGATTCTTATTCCATTTGGATGACAAGATACCTGAACACAACGTTTTCTTTGCTTTACATTTCCTATTGCACGGTGTTCATCATTATTTGCCCATGGATAGATACCGTTTGGTTATGCCACCAAGTTTGTTCGTTATTTTATGTGCACCTTTCTACAAATTGGTGTTCAAATTACTGCCACTCTATGTTGCGTATGCGGGCTTCGCTGGTGGATTGTTCGGTTATGTTTGCTACGATTTGACCCATTATTTCTTGCACCATTCCAAGTTGCCTCCATATATGCGTCGTTTGAAGAAGTATCATCTGGAGCATCATTATAAGAACTATCAGTTGGGTTTTGGCGTTACTTCGTGGTTCTGGGATAAGGTTTTTGGTACTTATTTGGCACCAAATTCACCAGTATCGCAGATGAAGTATGAATAATTTGATTGCTGATCGCAACGGGGGCTCTCTCGTTGATAAGTAAAACTATACATTATGCCCTATTTAAAGACATTATCAAGGTTCGGTAATTGATTCAAATTCAAGCATTTGGATGGATTACAGTTTCCATCTCTTTGCTCGGTATATTCGATTTAAAAATTTAATTTTCAACAATTAAACAGGTCTTATAGTGTAGTGGTTATCACTTTCGGTTCTGATCCGAACAACCCCGGTTCGAGTCCGGGTAGGACCTTTTTTTTCATTTAACTTGAATAGTTGAAATCAGCAACCGCTGAGCTTGCTTATGGGCTTTCTGACGAGTGGACAGTTCGATTAAAGCTTTTCGAGATACGTCTCTAAATTATGTAATCTTTCCTCTACGCTACCTGTGTTTCCGCAGCTTTCGAAGTCCAGCGAAAGCGCACTCAAGATCATCTCTGTTAGCTTGTTCTCGTCGCGATACCTGCACCACGATTCGTGGTAGTTTAGTGTTGAGTAATTGTGTAGAAATGCCTTGCGGAAACACGCCGAGCAACGTACAACGTCGTTTCCTATAGGTTCATATCCTCGAACCAGCAGAGCGAGTAGTTGATCGTCGCCGTCGTAGTGGAAAACCTTCTTCAGTTGGGTCAATTGATCCGGGGATAAAGGTTCTTGAGAAGTCCTGGGAAGGTTGCAGGGCTTCTTCAGAGCCCTGCTAATTCTTTCGATGTCATGAACCAGATTCGACTTGTTCAAGTAGTATTCCTTGTCGAGATTAAACTGTACGTTTCTCCACGGGCAGCACGCACCGTGACCCTTGACGACCCCGTTCAACCAGCAGGACCGACGCAAGTACACTGACGACTCTTCAGGGTTCAAATCCACAACTATAGTCCTACAACACGACCTGCACCGGCAAACCAACCTTTTCCTCTCATCTACGGACTCAAAAGCCCAACCCTTGGACGCCAACGACAACGGATTGATCCATTTATCGTCCCATTCGACCACCACACTCCCACAGCCCTCTTGGAACCCACAACACCGCTCCAGAACCTCTTTAAGACCACATACACGCGCTCCATGCGACTTTCGCACCGCAATTTCGACCAAATCGTCATAAAGAGGCGTCAATCTCTGCAATTTCTCCGGCAAAAACCGATTCCACAAACTAACACGCCCCTCTGCCACTTTCCTAGACCTATACCTCCATCTCCTGATCACTTTGTTCTTTCCCCTCGTACTGCCCTCCCAGACCTCCAATTTCTTCCAAACGACTTCCAATCGTTCACCCACACCAAGATCCATCTCTCCACAATCAATTGACCTCCAGAGACCGCTACTTCAACCGCTAAACCGCCATTTTTATGGTTCCAGTTCTTATCGATGAGCTTATTCTTGTATGCGATGAGCTCGTGCTAAGTGATATCTTGAAAATTTTGCAAGCTGGGCCCATAGTATACTAATAGTGTTGAAAAAACTCAACTATGATGAGACTAAGATTGAAGATTTAAGTGAATATTTGGTTTAAGATCGTGGTTCTATTTGATTCGTGGTTCAATTGACGGTTAGGTGCAATTTTTCTGTGTTTAATACAATTTTTGTGGTTTTTTTTGGTTAAGTTTTAGTGGAATTAGAGAGGTTTAAAAAATTGGTGAGTTTTGCCCGTGTAGCTAGCTAATTGATTTGTTGACGTGAGTTTGGGATATCAGATTGATTGAACGATGCCAGCAGTTTTAGAAGATTATCAAAAGAATTTCCTTGATTTAGCCGTAGAGAGTCGAGCATTGAGATTTGGATCATTTACTTTGAAATCGGGCAGGAAATCACCATATTTCTTCAATTTAGGGTTGTTTAATACTGGGAAATTATTGTCTAACTTGGCTACTGCTTATGCAATTGCGATTATTCAATCTGATTTGAAATTTGATGTTATCTTTGGACCAGCTTACAAGGGGATCCCATTAGCGTCGATTGTATGTGTTAAATTGGCAGAGATTGGTGGGTCTAAGTTTCAGGATGTGCAGTATGCATTCAATAGGAAGGAGGCTAAGGATCATGGTGAAGGTGGTAACATTGTAGGGGCTTCTCTTGACGGGAAGAGAGTTTTGATCATTGATGATGTGATGACCGCGGGCACAGCTATTAACGAAGCGTTCCAGATCATTGCAGAGGCTCACGGACAAGTGGTCGGATCGATCATAGCGTTGGATAGACAAGAAGTGGTCAGTACTGATGACAGAGAGGGTCTAAGTGCAACGCAATCGGTAAGTAAAAGATACGGGATCCCAGTGTTGAACATCGTTTCATTGACTCATATCATCAATTACTTGGATGGCAGAATTTCACCAGAAGAGAAGAAGGAAATTGAACTGTATCGTCAAACGTACGGTGTGGTATAATTCGATGTATTATGATACAATTAAGTTTGGCCATCTAGCTATGTAAAACTACCTTCTTATAACCTTAAATTTGTTCTTTATCGCCTTGAATTGTTTCTCTGGCGCTGCTGGTGCTGGTTTAGTGGTTTCATAGATAGATTTAGTCATTGGATGTCCTATCAAGAAGGGACTGTGTAACGGCACAATATCGTTCATCTTAAAGCCCTTGACCATTGGCACTCTCCTAAACTCAATACCGTCAAACTCCGGTCCGTATGGTATCTCTCTCAAACTTTCTGGTGTGGTAGGATGTGTCGCCATATATTTCGCTATTTCAACCATCAATTGTCTCTTGCCCCCGGAATACGCAGCTGCCGATGGGACCAATCGACCGTGTTCCTTCAACAACACACGTACCCTACCAGGATTACCAAAATCCTGCGGATGAGTCTTTTCACCTTCAAATATACAGAGCAGTCCCAAACTGCGAACTGCGTCTGCGACAGTCTTGGCAAGCGGATTCTCCACCGCCAGCTCAACTGGAACACGTCTGCCCTCCCTGTGAGACCTCCTCTTGTCGAAATAACACGGATACAATACCTGGAATCCCTTCACTTCTTCCAATTCTTCCCTCGATATCTGACTACTGCCCTCGACCTTGCCCGTCTCAGGATTGATAAAACTTACCTGGCCTGTCGAATCCTGGCTTCTCACAACCTTGGGTGCCACTTTTGGTGCTATAGGTGTCCTCAACGATGGATCCAACTCTGCCAAATCCATCTCCAGGTTATCGATATCATCGTACTCTTCAACTTCCTCAATCCTGGGCATCTTGCAACAAACTGGAGGGTCTCAAAGCAACTCAACGGCCTGGCTTATAGCCTTTATGTATACCAACAAGTGTTGAAGATTTTTCACTTGTATAATGAAGGTTACTTCAACAACTTATACCTAGTTAAAGGCTATAAGAAGACGTTAGATGGGTCAATGAGTGATGCTGAAGGCGGTCGTGGTGACGATGAAGTTGTCAAGACTGCGAATGAGTTGTTGAATTCGCTGGAACAGTCGCATAGAACGGATCTTGCACTGCATTTATACTCGAGTTATCTGGTCAAGAATCTTCTTTACAGGGCCAATGAGAGGAAATATGGGTTAGAAGTTGATCAGTTTCTGAAGACGTGTATTGGTGACGGTTGGACTCGTTGGCCCGATCCGAGGACTGTGGTTGATCCGCAAGTTGATAGATTGTATGAGGACGATGAGTATGGAAGCGGTATAGAGGTAGAACGTGGTGAAATATCGAGCAGAGCATTGGTTCATGCTGGCGATATGTTGCGTATGGAGTTGGATTCGTTTTGGCAACATTGTTTAGCGGAATCGGCCAGAAAGGCAGATTTAGCGTTGGATGTGGATAGAATGGCAATGCCAAGGGAACTTTCAGACCATGTTATGTGGAAATTGGATCATTTCTTTAATGGGATTCATAATAAGGTTGCCGCTAGGAATAAGATCGAGATTCAGCAGCATCAGTCGTCGCAGAAGTTGACTGTGTCGCAGGCTAGTAATGACAAGGTTAAAGCTAATAATCGCACCAAGTTAACGTACCATGATTTTATCGCAAGAGGCTGTGAAATGGGGGAAGATATGGAGGAAATTTACATGAAATCTCTGGAGCTTTTCAATGATATACCATCTTCTTTCGATAAGAGTCCCTACAAGCTGCCGAAGTCGGTGATTAAAAGATTTAGGTCAACTGAATCGAGCAACTCGTGTCTTAGCGCTATGAAGAGGTCAAGAAACGATTACATTTCGTTGGAAAGACTGCTTAAGGACAAGAGATTGTTAGCCAGTGATAAGACTCATCTTAGGAAAATTAGCAAGAAAACTATCGAGCAAAATTTGAGTAAGAAGGCCTTCTTCAGCGTACAGGCCTGTAAATCATATCAATTGGAAATGAACGACCACGATGACTCAGATATTGATTCTTACAATGTGGAAGATTGTTTAGTGAGAATTCCGCGTCTCAACAGGTGAAGTGCCATGATCCTTACTGCAAAGTAGCAATTCTTCGAAAATTACATCGAGAATCTGCAGAATTAGACTCGTAGTCAGGTAGGAGTTTTGAGCCATATCATGAAGCAGTCCAGCCGCTTCCTGTGCGTTCTTTAACCCGACGACTTTTCCACAGACTTCGATAAATAAGCATTTGAGCATGAGTTTAGACTTTGCTCTAGTTCGTTCTATTTCTGCCGGCAAACGCTCAGGCTTGCTTGTATCATTTCTTCTCAGGTTCCTTTCCTGCAGTTTATCCTTGAGCAGCGTAAGAAAGCCACATATCTGAGATTCCGAGGTTAGTTTGGTCATAGTATCCACGATATACTTCTCAATAGCACTGCCCATCAATTGTTGTAAAATTGTAACGATTGCTCGCCCTCTGAGCCATCCAGTATTCGTCTGATTCATCAAAAATACTGAGATGAACATGTCACAAATTGCTTTTACGTAAGTTCTATCGTGTTCGCTTGTTTGGATGTCATTACTCTCAATAGAACTTTGTTCATCATCGAAGAAGCTAAATTCGTCGTCGTTTTCATCATTAACGTCTAGTGGGATTGATACCCAAGATGAGTTGTTCTTTCGTATTCCAGTATTCTCCGAAGTCGACGAACGAATGGATTCCTCAGCACTGCTGTTTTCTTTCGCTTCTTTCGACTTGACTGAAGTAATGATGCTTGATTCGCTAAATGCGCTAGAGTCAGTTAAAAACTTGCGGAGCAGATCGTCTTGGCATATCTCGGGTATTTTAAGCAGTTCTCTGATATATCTTTCTAGCTTTATTTTCCGCTCTCGACGCAAGATATTTCTTGTCTGTAGACTAAGGAATAGTGGTACTTTCTTTGGAAATTGTTCTCTATGGGTAATGTTTTTTAGTAAGCTTTTATACCTCGTCTTCATGTAATTGTGCAAACTGTAAAATTCGTTGAATCGTCTTGGAACAGTCCACATTGCAACCTGACCATTGTTAATGTGTTCAACACTGATTAAGTAGTAAACAACCGCTCTTCCATCATTGTCGTTATTGTCTACAAAATAGGATTTGATGGCGACCTTCGTTTTCTTATAAAGGCTGTTGGCATTTTGGCAGATGGTTAGCTGTTGCTTTAAAAGCTCTTTGTTTTCCATATCCCTTATCAAAGCAAGTTGCGATTTACGCAGTAGCTTTAGCTGTTTCTGATTGTTGGTTAACTCAGCTTTTAGAATGAAGTGATTTAATAATTCCAGTTGCTTCTCAATCTTGTCTACCGAGACTGTCAGCCGTGCAATTTCGTCTTTCAAGTCCGCGAACTTTTGAAGCGAGCCATTGATAGACTTATTTTCAGCCAGCTCAGGATGGTCTATTCCGTCTTCTGTCGCGCTACGCTTTCTCAGACTAAGCCCCTCGTTATCTTCGTCTTCATCCTTAAAGAGCGTATCCTCATAGATCCTTATGTCATTGATTTCTAGCGGTTTGCCTCTCATTTCATCATGCTGCTGAACCTGAAGATAACCACGGTCCCTTTTGCTTGAACTGTTCAATATATCTTCAATGGCGTTCTCTACTTCGGGATTGGTAAACACTCTGACAGCGGTCAGGCGATCTTTGGCCTTGGGGCCGGCTAAAAGTTCACGAGATTGTGACTTAGCAACAATTCTGGCATACGATTCAGTGCCAGTAAAATCCGCGCTTGCCATCATGTCCAAAAAGATGTTTGAGTCTTTGAAACTTTGGAAAAAATCATCTTCCAGTACTCTTTGGGCTTCACTTTGTAACAGCAGGATACTTCTCCTAGCTAGAGGGAAAGTACGGCTTGTATCATTACCAGTGTCTTTTACGAAAAGCAGAATATTCGTGACAAGACCTGGATCCAACATCCTCATAAACTCTAGCTGCTCGTTCTGAAAAAATTGGGAAGCAGTCTCCCGTAGTTGTACGATTTCTCGGAGAGAGTTCGTGACGATAATGCCTGCAAGTGCATCTTCAAGCGGATTTCTCATGCTTTCAATCACTTTCCAAAAATTCAGGTAACATAATCCACGTTTGTACAGTTCTACCGTCAAAAATTTCTCGAAATAGATGGTACATTTCGGTTCTTGTAGAACATCCGTTAGCTTAACACTCTTCAGGAAACCATCAAACTGATCAGCAATTTTCATAGCATCGGTTAAATTTACGACATACGCATAGTGCTTTTTGGTGGTACCTCTTGAATCAACAGAGCTCAATCTCGTTTGCAATAAATTCAAAGATAGTAACAATCTTTTCCCGTAATCAGAGGAGTTTAGAGTGCTCGCATCATTTCTAAGGCGCAGAAGTTTTGCAATTATTGAAAGTCGCTCCTTTTGTAGATTTTCGACAGAGTTAAGTTGACTTATCTGCCTTAAATAAAGCTCAAATTGTTTACCAGTAATTCCTGGATTGAGTTCCTGCTCGACATGGTTCACGGTATTAATATTGGCTTCACTATTCTGCACTTCCAATTCCCTGGATAAGAATTTTCTAACTTGCGATACTTGATCTTGCTCTTCCAGCACTTTATCAGAGATTGAGATCATTGCCAGATTCCAAAAATCTGCACTTGACAGTTTGGTAACTAACGGGTTCAGTATGCACATACCCAGGATATCCCTTAACAGAACGAATACAAACGTTGAGCTTAGTTCCTTCTCGTCAATCAGAAAAGGTAGCATTTTTTCCATTTTAGCCGTCAAATATACCTCAACATCGCGAGTTAGAGAGCTAGGTCTCAACGACAAGCAATGATGTAACTTATGCAGCTTGTTGTATTCAACTGCAAGTTCTAATTCTGTGTTACCTGCTCGCCTGGCAAGCCGAAACGCTTCAAAATGTTTCGTAACAAGTGGCATCAATTTCAATACCAACAATCCCGTCCCATCCATCTGTTCTAACAATAAACTTAACTTCGCTACCGATCCATGTATTGTATTCTTCACAGTTTCTTCAAATCCAGACTTTCCCGCTGCATCGATATGCTGAAACCACGTACTCACATAACTCTGAACCACTAATCCAGAGATCTCATCAACTTCTCGAGCAATATCCCCATGATTCCTCGCAAATTCGCTGTTCTCCCAATTCGATCCATACGTCCTCCTGACATTGCTACACTTGACACGTCTAGTTACGCGACGATACTCTACCTCAGGAAACGATACACTAATAGCAATCCAAACTAACATAACCATAAAACCAACAATACCAACCAATATCGTAATACCGGAAACCCTATACGTGCCAGAACAAACAACTAGGCCTAAAGCAACGCCGTAAAACAAATTTCGACAACCATTCTTCACCATATAACAGTCAATTGATCAACCAACAGCCCTCAACCGAATCAATAGAGTCCATTCAGCGACCTAAACTTGCTTAAAACGCTTAACCATCGGTATACCTCCTTATATATACCCATACTACTTAGGTCACGTGACTACTTTTTAAACCATATATAAGCCGTAACTTCACTCTTATTGACCATAACGGCCTCTAGCAGCTCTTAGCAACTTCCTGAAGGTCCCAATGGCTCAATCTGTTTTATCTTTGTAGTTTATATCTTGTTCACCTGAAATGTAGCGAAAATCAACTAAACATAAAATAATGAAAATGCAAATAATATACAAAAAGCTTTGAGCGTTGAGCGTTGAGCGTCTCAATTGAGATCAATTGAGTCTCTATAAGGCCTCGTTAGCTGGTGCTGACGATCTCTTTTTCTCGCAGTAATTTAGCCTTTTTCTTTAATTTCTTCTCTCTTTTGAGCCTCTTCCTCTCTTTCTTCTCTTTCTTCTCCTTCTTCTTCTCCTTCTTGGCTCTCTTAGCCTTTAGCTCCCCATCACTACCACGTCTCTTCCGTTTCGCTACAACAGCGCTGTCAGCGCTGTTGGGAGTGTGTCCTATGGTTCCCTCCAAACCCTCTCCCTTTACAAACCATCTGTAAAGAGGAGAACTAGACTTCGAAACACCAGTTGCTACCGATTCATTTTGTTTAAACTCAATCTCACCGCTCTTCCCACTAACATCAAGATTCTTCAATTGACCGTCAAACAATCTTTCCCACCATGCTTCGCTATCGTCGTGACCGGGAGCACACCCCAATCCCTTCTTATCCTTCTTATGTTTCACCAAGATCGGCCTTTTCAACCCACCTTTCCTGAGTGCTTCTCCCTCCTTCCAGCCATACGATATCAGATACTCTTTGCTGTCCATAGGAAACCGATTCTAGGCTACCAGATGACACCAGAAGCACTGCTAGAGACGACTTTCAATGGTCTTTAACTGTTGGTGTTCTTATAGTGGTGAAGTGAAATTTTTCAGCTTATCGCACTAAGAAAACCCTGTAGAAAGTCAGGTTGAACAAGCTCATCGCACATCAAGTAAGGTCAAAATAGCTTGATCCAGAGCCAGGAGGCTGGATAGTTGGTATTGTGGTATGAAACGGTCCTTGGACGATGACAATGTCGAAAGAAGCAAGAAATTTGGTGTCAAATTGGGTACAAGAAGAGAAGTGACTACAGTAGTGGTTAGGAACCTTCCCAAGAGTTATAATCAGGCCAAAGTACGAAAATATTTCCAAGATTGTGGTCAGATTGATGATGTGAGTGTTTCAGAGTGTTTGGATAAGAATAGTAGAATTGCGAGGATCCAGTTTGAGAGACACGATGAAGCTATTGCAGCTTTGACAAGGACATATAAGAGGTGTGGTCAGAATGAGATAACTGTGTCGTTGTTAGAGAATTGTACTATTTGGATGACCAATTTCCCGCCTTTTTATAGAGCTCGAGATTTGAAGGAACTTCTGCAAAGTGTTAATGTGGTTGTGCTGAGTGTGAGACTTCCATCGCTAAGGTATGATTCTAATAGAAGGTTTGCGTATGTGGATCTGAGTTCTACGGAAGAAGTCGTTACAGCTGTTGAACAGCTGAACGGGAAGGTTATTGAGGGCTACTGTCTTGTAGCTAGGAAATCGAACCCGCTGGAGAAAGCGCAACGAACTGACTATGGTGCTGCCGAGAGAAGAGAGGTCATGGTACGACAGCTCGACAGGCAACGATTGAGTGAGGAATGTCTGCGACAGAATTTCAACGAGTGTGGACCGATAGAATCAGTGGTAATCCCGGCTAATCAGACTGAATCGAACGAGGGCTATGCATTCATAACATTTCAAGATCGATCTGCAGCGAAGGCCGCAATAAAAGTCGAGAATGTGGATGGCAAGCAAGTTCAGGTTGTTCTGGCAGATAAGAAAGCATTCATTGAGCGTCAAAAGGTTAAAAGAATTATGAATAGCCGTTTTACTGACGATCGAATCGTCTCGTTGTATCCATTGAGTGACAAGACTTCTAAATCACATATTGAAGCGCTACTACTTGATAAGGTTATTACCACTAGAGACGCTATAAACGAAATTTTACTCGTTACTGATAGAGAAGCTGCACTCGTTTCTTTCAAAGAGCCGCAACTAGCGGCCAAATGCATAATATCGTTGAATGGAATTGAGTTTCAAAAGAAGACACTTCATTGTGGACCGGTAAGCGATCTACGTCAGCGAAAAATAGATAAAACTCGAGATCATCCATCACTTGCGAGTGAAACTGTTTCTCCGAAGCCGACGCTAAAGGCCAGCGAAGATGGGCAGAAATTGTCCAATAACGATTTTCGAAGGATGTTCTTGGGCAAATAGTTAGATAAAGTTCAGTCATTTTCCATAGTTACATCCAAATGCTATAATGATCAAGCCTCTGATAGACATTCCTGTAGTTCCTTTATGTGTTTGCAAATAGTTTTCACGAATTCTAGTCTTGTCGTCTCATTTTCTAAAAGATGCTGTTCTTCGAGGCTAGTGGGAACTATGCGTGAGTTTAGATATTTGGGGTGTGTCAAAAGGCGGTTGAGCGTATTCTTCAGCGCCTTGCGCTCATGAGCAGTATCCAAACCAATAATAAGCTCGACTTCTTCTTGTTGATCGCCAATCTCATATCTTGCAGGAGATTTCGTCAGGAATTGTTGATAATCCAATGTTCGCATAATTCGTTGAAAAAGAATTAGTTGCGATGTCTCCCGGATTAGAGCAGATGATACTGCTGGCTTACTGTCCGACCATCTGTATATTGCGCTTCTGATCTGTTGGCTGAAATACGATGCGAATAAACAACATTCAGGCATTATCTTTACACCAAACTGGCTCAATAGCAACAGAATCACGGAGAGTATTCCATTCGTCCATACGCTGTGAAGGTTTGTCTGTTGTTCCGGTTGAATGCCTCCTTGTTGAATGGCGACAGAGAGTGGGCTTTCAAGGATGACCGCAAATAGCCCGCTGGCAATAAAGCTTTCTGCAATGTGACTGACAGTACACAGCTCTGAAATGAAAGTAAGAGTCAAAGGTCCAAAAACCGCTTCCCCATTAAATTTGAAGAGATGTGAACTGGAGTATAAATTTAGTATCACCTTAAGTGTACCAACTTCTCGCAGTGAAGAAGCCATAATGAGATTGAATCTGCTAGGGGGACGCAGAGCCTTTATTCTTGTAAAAATGGACAACATCAGAAACAGATCTTGTACGCGCTCTTCCATATTATAGATGGCAACCTGCTTTCCGCTGGAGGTAGATGTGCTGATGTCAGAGAGTATCTCAGATAATATTAAGTGAACGCCTTTGGAAAAAGATAGCTCAAAAAGCTCCAGTAGGGTATCCGATTCTATTTCGATGAAATGACTGCCAGTAGTGACAAAGCTCAGCACAAGCAAAATCGAGCGAAGGACCGGTCTATAGAAATTCTTTCTAGTCGAATGCCCAATACTGCTCACAAACGCAAGTTCATCGGTCTTGAAAATAGCTGCTAATAGTTCTAACAGCTGGAAAAGAGTCTTCTCCGCTACCGGTTGGCCTTTTTTCTGGAACGAATACAAGATGTAGAAAACCAACTGCAATCGTTCGCAATATACTCCCGCAAAAAGAGGCACCTCTATTCCCAAATCTAAATTGATCTGTAGAAAGCATGCTGCTAGATCGAGAAAGGATGTTTGTAAAGGCTGAGAGCTCTTCTTTACAAATGTGGTCAAAAGGGCACCCCATGCTTTTGCCGCCGCAATCTTATGAGTAACATATTTCAGATTTGATGATGCTACAATTATTTCGTCTCTGTAGCCGTCCGCCGTCTCAGATCCCACCCATTTCTCATCATCTCCAAAAATTTGGTCCATGAGGGAAATAGCGAATATTGAGTCCTGAGAAAATAAACCTGTATCGTACAGTGAAGTTACAGCAAATTTGCTGAGTTTCAGCTTTGGCCATTTTTCTTCAAATCTCCTGCTGAGAGAGTCATGCAAAGGCTTATCGTATCCATTAAGTTCGAAAAATGGCCTGATAAACTGAGCTAAGTCTTGACGATTGAGAAGTGAGGATATCTGGGAGTCAATCTCTGAGGTGGTGAAGAGATACAACGCGAATATCTCGATGATTCGGGATATCAGTCGATAACGGATTGATTCAGCGTTCATATCGTCGACAGATCTAGCTTCCTTCGCTGCGAATGCCTTTATTTTATGCAAAAGTACCGATATCAATTTCGTGTCAGTGTCACAATCTTTAGCGTTTGCCCATGTATTAAAGGCATATGCGATTGAATCCAGCAAACAACAGCCAACATCTTCTGGGAGATCGTTGAGGTTTAGAGCATTCTTCTTTAATATGCTCAACACCGAAGTTTTACCTATAGTTTCTTCTTGCTGGCTCTGAGTTTCATTTGTAGCAATGCTACCGGTCAGGAATAGAATAGACAAACCATCTTGTTTGCTCTCCATCAATGCACCGAAGAACATATACAGATCTTTTGAGAGCTTATGATTTGATAGCGGGCTCTCTAAATCAGAAGATATGGAGTTGAGCAAAATCTCTGCATGTTCTTCACCTAGGAAAGATAGTAAGAACAAATAGTTCTCTGACCAGGGAACTTTTACCAGCGAATGAAATAATCTCACAACGTGTCGTTTGAGACTAGGATGTAGATTGTAGATATCCACAAATTTCGGTGAGCTGGAATACATCATTTTCTCTAATGAACTAGGGGCCATGTTTAATAACCCACGTAGGGAGATCAACAGTGAAGCTAGCTCAAAAGATTGTTTAACGAGTCTCGGACAGCCGTAGCCAAAAGCTCCGTCACCATGAAGGGCTACTTGGCTGTTTTCGAATAAAAGCAAAATGTTCAGCAAAGACTTTGCTGGGCGAACGCCGGGAGACCTTGAACCCAGAAAAGCATCCATAATCGTGGTTCCACAAACAGATAGTGTCTTAGTGACTTTTTCACTTGGTGGTGATCCTGGATCTAGGCCATAAACTGCATAGAGCACTTTGGTGAAAAAAGAGGTTAGATAAAATCCCATTTCAAATCTTTGTAGGACATCAGCGTACTTCCAATATTGATAGCTTTCAAAGATATCGAGCAGATAGTTAGTCAGCTTTTCAAGAAGATCTTTCTTAGTCCTGCTGGAAAAGCCGCTCTCTAGCGAAATGGACTCGGATACCATTTCATCAGCCAACTTGATAAGTGAAAGTGTGAAATCGTACCTGCCAGTGGCTAATTCAATAGAACCTAAGATGGTACTTGCAAGTCCAGTCTTCCCATACCTATCAAGAAGATCGGAACGGGCGATATGGGACCATACGAAGTGAGGATAATTAGGGAAGAGGGAGAATAGGAACTTTGAACAGATAGATGCAACCTCGTAATTTCTTTTGTGCAAAGAATGGTCAAGTATTCTTAGTATGACTGATACAATGTCGCCCTCGGTTATGGATGCAGATAAGTACTCGATGATCTCCATTGATCTTTCGAACGGCGTAGTCGGAGAGACGATTTGCGTAGTAAGCTCTATTATCGAGATCATAACATCTCGTGTGTGCGTTTTCAACTTTCGATCGTTCTTAATATAAAGCTCGCAGATGTTCTGAAGCACTCGGCCTAGTAATGCCCAACCGCTGTATTCATAAAGGAAAACAATAACTTCTTCATCCGAACTAGGCGCGACTGGTAATATTTTACCTTTTGTATCCCCTGGTAGCGGCAGATAAACGTTTTCATCAAACTCTAATGGAGGCTTAACATAAGTTTCTTCTTTAAGAACAATTAAATCCGTAGCCTCAGCTGCATCAGAGATATCATAGTTGAATGCAGCGAGCTTTGATTTGACGGCGTAAGTACTAAGACTTTTCCACTCAAAATTAGCAAACTGAGGATGAACTGTTGTGAGATTTATTAATGGCAGAAGGGCTTCATCGATTAGTGGCAATTTGGCCTTCAAAACAGTCAATTTTTTCTCGAACTCTCCATCTGAAAGAAAACTCTCCACAAATTCCTTTGGTGCTTTTAAAAGCACGGCCTTTATCATATCGGTGCTATGCGAATTTAATGGAATAAAGTTGATAGAGAGAGAGACATAGGCGCTGATTATCGCCGAATATAGGCTGTCAGCGGAAAGAACAGTTGAAAGCTTCTTAATAGAGTCAAAAACACCACCACTCTCAGCTCTAGCAGCAAAAATTGTCATCACATCATGAATTGATTCATCTGCAAAAACTTCCTGAATGAACTGAGCCTCTTGGTCTGGGTTCTCCTCGAAGGCGTAAGATTTGAAAAAAAGAATGAACGACCACATATAAAGCACAACTGGACTGATGAAGTCTTTTTTTAACACCAAATTGATTTTCTTGAAACACTCGGCATCTTGGTAATATGGAGCATCGAAATCAATAGACAATGTAGTACTATCGAGTCCCAACATCAGCAATGTTACTAACGTTATAAGGCACTCAATTTTTGCAGAAATTAGTTCTGGAGTCGATGAATTTCCATTGCACATTGTATGCAAGCTTAACCTGGTATCATTCAGAAAATCAAACCAAAGGTGCACTATGTCAATCGGTATACCCGCATTCAGTACCAACATCGTGAGGGCCCGTAGTATATTTGTAACATAAATCAAGTTTTGGCATTTTTTAAGTTGCAGTATCTCTGCCACTTCTCGTTCTGATAGATCACCGCCGAAATCTTCCGGCTCAGTTGACAGATCCAAAATGATTTCTCGCAGAAGCTTTATCATATCTGTGCATATTTCCGATTTTTTCCTGATAATAGTATCCATCACTTTCTCCTGCGAAGTTGCCACTTCTTTATCATTCAATAATGAAAGCAGTATATCCAGCACTGCATTTCTCTCTTGGAAAGCTCGACGAGCCAGTTCCACCACGCTTATGCGAGGCGAAATCTTCGATTTCGCCTGCATAAAAACCCGAATTAACTCTTTATAGTCAAGTCCCGTCAATTTAACTACCGAAATAGCCTGATTACAGCTACTTTCATCTATATTCTGACATGTAAATCCTCGTAATTCTATCGATTTTAATGGTTTCAACTCCTTTACTTCGTTCCGATTTCCCTGAAAGCTGGAAATACAAACAATTGCTGAAATATTGATCAATAGGAATTGTTCCAGCACTTTACTGTTGCCATCTACACCCGTTTTCCCCGGCTGATACGAGCGAATGAAAGATGCAACATCAACAAACGAAAGATCACCGACAGCCACATCGGAACACATTGTATTCAACGCTAAGAAGCTAATACCGCCAGCAAACAACCCTATATGAAAGGCTCCTGTTGATTCACCTTTGTTGTTATTGATTTACAAGCTATTTACACTACAAATTTTCGTTAAAGACTGGAGTGCGGGTAACCCCAAATCTTTAAGCTTATAAGAAGCTCCATTTATTCACTTCACTGGATATTTCATGTGGTGGTTTAAGGCCTGGATCGATCTTTATTCCCTTGCCAGCTCTTGTCACTTGGCAAACGTCTTCTCCTTGCGCGAGTTGTGTTTTGTCTATTAACTTTTGCCAGGCGCGACCACATTCTTTGATGGTCGCGATGGTGTCTTCAATATCTTTGTATTTCTCGTCAAATGCGAAACTGTTGGGTGGTTTACCCGCTGGGATCTTGTAGTTTCTGAACCATTCCCTGGTGGCATCGAGGATTCCTGGTAATTTTCGTTCGACGTCGTCTAAGTTGTGTATCTCATTTGCAAGTGGATCGTCGACGCTGATGGCGATTACTTTCCAATCAAGTTCGCCATCGTCGATCAATGCGAGAGATCCGAGGATCTTGACTCTTTGTATGGTCCCTGTGGTGAGTATCTTAGAGCCGATCTCGCAACAGTCGAGCGGATCGTTGTCTCCTTTCAGACCATCTAGACTGGTTTGATTAGGGTCTTCCCAGGTCTGTGGTAAGGCTCCATAGTTGTGAATGTATCCATGGTAGGGGAAGATATTGTGTACAAACCTTACTTTGCCCTTCTTGGTATCCTGAACGATTGGATTAAACTCGAGGTTTCTTGAAATTTCGAATTTGGCATTAGACCATCGAGGAACTTCAACTACCATATTTGCAGTTCTAGTGTAAACGTCTAATTCCAATGGAACGTCATGGAAGTAAGAACCGATCTCTCCATTGTCAAGTTTCAGGTAATTCTTATAACTCGTACTGTATTTACTTCCTGTTTCAACGGAGTGGAACTTTCGTGTACCAGTCAGCAATCTCTTGAGCTGACCAATTCTACCCAGTGAGATTTTGCTCATAATTGGATACTCCTGTTTGTTGCACTTCTTTAATGTAGTTCTTGTCACTGTACATGATAAAGAATGCGAGAAGTAGTCGATCATACAAAGAGAGTCCAGATCTCACAAGACTTGGCTCATCGAACTTGTAGAGTATTATAGATATTAGAAATATTACATTGCGATGCTTTAATATTGATACAAATCTACTATTTATCAGGAAAATGGATCTTTGGTGCCCTTGACGTCCTCCGAGTTCTCTTGATCTTCAGCGATACCGGCTGTTGGTGGTCCATCACGCCATGTCACCTTTCCAGTCTCGTCAATCGTTGCGTTTGAATCTGATATATCAACAATTGTGTTTAGTTGTTTAACCTGATATGCAGAAAATCCGTAAGGATCCTTTGCAATCCACACAGACGGGCAAGTTGCATTTGCAGGTGGATAATTATACGAACTGGCGATTTTCTCCTCTGAAACTGCTTCTTCTGGGTCAAGAAGGCCATAGATTTCAGGTAACTTCGACTTCACTGCTTGGAACGAATAATAGATATGAGGCAGAAGAAACCTTTTGTAAAATGGAGCTGGGGGTATCTGACCTCTTACACCATCCGCGAGCAGAGGTATCCATGTTATTCTATTTTCCGAGTTTTCATGATACTTGACGTTGCCGTTGTATTCAATTGTTTTCTCACTTAGAAGGCTTGATACTCTATCTGAATGCGCTGAAAATGGATTCTTGGGTTCATATTTCTTGATCGAGAATTTAGGCAACTCTCTGATTTCATCCTCTTCTAGTTGGTCATTGTAAATGTTTTTGAAAGAAGGTGTATCGGATTTACCATCCAATGCTTTCATGGTATCAACTGGAACAAATTTCATCAAATGGTCAAAAGCGCTATTGAGCTTCAAATGGATGAACGTCGTGACTACCAGACTCACTACCTGTAATACGATAGGTCCCCAACCTGTTCCGACAGCAAACAAACCCAACATACACACCTGACCAATGTATATGCCAACGAGTGTTTGAAACAATGCCCTTGGGTAACAAATGCCTCTCATATCTGGGGCCTCCTTTTGGATGTAGAGGAGAATGTAAAGGTAAGCAACATAAAGAAGGAAGAAACCGCAAGCTGCAAACAATAGTATAATTGGTGAGATCACGGCGTATGAAAAAATGATAACTGCCAAGTTGGTGTAAACCGGATAGGTAGTGCCCCATCCTGGGGCGTCTAAATCAATAAACCGAGACCATTTCTTTCTGGGAGTATTGTCGAAGAGATAACCCAATGCGTAACGGAAGAAAAGAGGAATGATCTGAGCCAGTGAACCCGAAGAAACGGACATACCGGTCAATATGATGTACGAGATGAAGAAATTCGAAGATTTGGGCAAGTTCGAAGCCAGCAATGACATTGCTCTCGTCGGTTGTTCTGCGATTTGCGTGGCTGTTGATGTCACGGCAGAAGATAGAGTTGTGACGAGGAAAACTTGAACGACTTGGAAAACAAAATAACCTTGCTGAGTAAAATATTCCACTCCCTGCAGGGAAACAACGCCATTGACTTTCGCAAGGAATCTGATAATCACAGGCAGCATTGACATCAACCAAGCAAGGGCGATAGTTGGTGCCAATGAAGTCAATAAACCGAGCAAGGCCTTTGGCAACCGATAGATAAAGTCGAGCCAGGGAAGCTTATTTGTCAGATATGTGATGTTAGAAACCATTCCCACGAACGCAACAGGAATTGCCCAAAACGCAGCCAAAGCAACAATGGCGGCGATAGCGACGACATTTCTTATTATTCTCTCTGACCAATAAATACGCATATTCATCCAAATGATATCCGATGGCTCTATCCCAACAAACGATGGCGTCATTGACAATGGTAGATGGTGTGTAACTGTCTGCAGAGCAATTTGGGCTTGATACTGAGATTCGAACTCCACGAATACCGAGTGGAACGGATATTGATTCACGTAATTAGCCTGCAATTCTTCAACTTCCTTGTTGAGCTTTGGGATCATCTCACTCAAGTAAGAAATACTGTCAACTTTCCGCCCGATTATAGGCTTCAATCTGTGAGTCGGTCTCTTATTCTCGGGAATGTACTGACCGATATCCGAAGAAATCATAGCGTCTGGCGTCTTTTTCCTGACCTTCTTAACTTTTTTCACACCATTTTTAATGTATTTGTTAAGTACATTTTCCAATTGCGCTACCATAGAGTCCCTCTTAGCCACTTTACTGGCCAATTTATTGTTACCGCCTCTAGTGATCCACACCCTTTGAACACCGTCAAAGAGTTTGGCAAACTCGCGCTCACTCAAATACTGCTCAGGCACTGTCTGGAACAAAACAGTTCTCGAAGAAAGCTTCTTAGCATACCGCGGAGACGATAAAACAACCTGTCTCATAGAATTGTAGAAAAACAGTTCCCTGTACACGACGAACATAAAGATCCAGTAAAACACCCAACCGCAAAACACATGCGCATAGTAACGACCAGGATGCTTCACGTTCTGGAAAGCCAATTGGTCAAGCCCGTTTTCATGGTTCCCGTTGCTTGCATTCACAGAAAACAAAATGGGATACATGTATGCCATTGACACAACGCAATAAGCACACACAAGGAAAAGATAACGCAGGAAAAAGTATCCATCCAAACCAGCTTGTTGAATAACGAAATTATCAGATTTTTTCAACAATGGAACAACCCATTGCCATAATCCGCGAGGTAGAGGTTCTGGTTTTTTCTCATCACTAATAAGATCAAATGATGATTTTGGTTCATACATTCTCTTTAACTTCAACCTCAGTACTAAAAAGATCGCCATGAAAATACCAAAAATCGTAGAATTACTGACAATGGCAGTTAGAACTTGCGATGTCGAAGTCCCATGTGACTTGGGCTCGTCTGCCATTGTTCCAGTAATCGTTTCCGTATATCTCTATTTGATCAGTTTTCTTCCTTGTCTCTTTAGAACAACTCAGTATTAATACTTGCTTTGTTTCTCGACGTTCTTCACAGTGTTTATCAGCTCTACAACGTTTCAGATCGGGTATGAAAAGTTTTACCAGATGATGCAATCGAAGACACGGCTGCTTGTTCGATCTTTCGACGCGCTTGCGTGTTGCGTGTGTATCCGAATCTGGAAAAACGCAGTCGGATATGTTTGATCGCCGATTTATGCTGAGACGTCAAACTTTTCGCTGCCTTGGCCCGTAGAACCTGTAAATTGTCCCAATGCCATAAATTTGCAGGTTCTTACAAAGGTTGTTGGGAAGTAGCAGTTCTTTCCGCCGATTGCCGTTTAAGATTCCGTCGTTCCATGAACCGATGAGTTTCCTTTTTGGGACATTTTTCATTGCCAAGCGATTAATTTCCCAATTTGGTATTCAATTTTCTTGTTGCCATGGTAACTTAAGCGATCATCGTCAGTATAAAAGAGTCCCACTTGACAGAGTCAAGTGGTTGTAGGTTTTGATAAGAACCTATGGCTGAGTTGTCACCATGTAATGTGTAGTACTCGTTAGAAGAGCGTACGCCGATATCAGAACGCGGGGATGGAAGTGGGCGTTGGCGTGTGTGGGCTGCAGTTGATAGTGAAGTGACGATTATAGCCGTGGTTTGTATCGGATCCTTAGCAGTTGCGCTAGGTTTTCAGCGATTGCTATGATATGTGGGGGTCAGCGGCGCAGGCAGTCAAACAGGGGTTAACGCCATACTCCTATGATATAGCCGTTTAACTCATCGACCACGGTCTCAAATGCCTAGATTCGGCAGATGCTTGCAGCTCATCCTCGTCTGAGTTTGAAGCGTGGGATGTCCTCACTCTGGCGGCAAGCCTGTCTAAATCCGGTGTCATGTATTCACACTTCAATAGACGTATGTTCATCTTGACCTGTTACAAAATACATTGACCAGTTGTCGCCACTTCTGAGTTTGCAGTCGTCTGCCTCATTATCTGGGTCTATTTGAATGGTGGAAACCCAGTACGGGTCCTTCTGCGTTTGTCTGTATCGGTTTATGTTCCCTGATAATGCACTATATTTTGGGATTTGTGAACCAGGCCTTTTGCTCTGCTCCTCATGATGGCCAAGCGATCTAAAAGCTGCAACTGAGTTGTTTCTACCGTGCAGAGCAACTAGAGCAAAGGCAAACTTGAGCCTCTCACTGAATATGGTGTTATTATTTTGCTTCAATTTTCGAAAAAGGCGGGCGTGTGGTCTAGTGGTATGATTCTCGCTTTGGGCGAATCTTCGGCTCACCGAGGATGAAAAACGTACAAGCATGTGAGAGGCCCTGGGTTCAATTCCCAGCACGCCCCCATTAATTTTTTTGAGGCTTTAAGCCAGCTAGGGCCGGGTAACGGGATTCTCTTAGTATTTAAGTATCGAAACTGTTGGCGGCTAAGACAAGATGAATCATTCGCGGTCAAGAAGTTCCTCAATATCATCTTTTCTGATCTGTGTAATATTTAAACCTCTTCAAGTTACTTCCGTATACAGGAAGCCGGGCTGGACCTGCTGCAAAGTTGAAGTTCAGACCAGAGTCTCTTCAGCAATGAACAACTAATCCCATCGACAATCTGACAAATCAACCAGTTTTCCCATATTTTGACTGTATTGTGAGACGTTATTCATAAGCGCGGCTTTGATTCCCATTGATACTGGTGGTGAAAACTTTAGTATGATAGGCAGGATTCTAATCAAGAAGGTATAGATTATGGAGGACCATGAACCTGTTAGAAAATGGAACAGCTGTAAAGATCACCTGGTGATTCCTACGACTCCAAGATCAGGCATTACGAAGCTTCATGTTTACGATTTCGACAATACCCTGTATTGCAGCCCGCATCCGAACCGCTATCTTTACACCAAAGTGCTTTACGACACATTGTTCAATTCTTCGACCATTCTCGGCGGAGGTTGGTGGTCGGAACCGAGTTTTTTGGAACAGTCCTTTAAGGATATGCTTAATTCTGATGAAGAACAGCAGGCGCAATACTGGAATCAAGAAATCATCAAACTGGCACGGATTTCGTATGAAGATCCGCACACCATATCTGTTGTCTTAACTGGCAGGAAAGAAGTTTATTTCCATGATATCTTCAATGAGATGTTTAGCTCTTTTGGGAAAGCTTTCTTCAATGCAATCTGTTTGAAGAGAGCAAATGTAAGTTCAACTACCGCCGAATACAAGATATCACTGATTAAAGATTTTCTGGATTACTATAAATCCCTGCAAGAACTCATTGTTTATGATGATCGCCTGGCTCAGGTTAAAAAGTTCGAGAAGGTGTTCGGGAGGGACAAGGTAATGCAGGTGCAACCAAGCTTCAAGATGCTAGACATGTCTGACGAAGTTCGATTGGTTGGCCAAATTTTCCAAACGTTAAAAATGAAAGAATGTCTCGCCTGGACTCCCAAAGCAGCGGGCTTTATATTAGACTACTCCTCGCATAAGAAATTGGTCCGATGGACGTTCAACTTCTTCAGAAAAAAGTATAAGATGTCTTCACTCCCCCAATGGCCCACGTACATCCCACTGACGGTTGAGTCCGATCTCGAAATCGTGAAGATCTGGTCCAACAACGATCTAGCAACCGTACAATCACAAGATAAGGTCAGACAAATTTGCGACAGTTTCTACTCGCAACCAAACCTGCAAGGCGAGAAAACGTTTCAATTCGATGTCGTTAAGATGGGATACGCCCTAACCGACAAGAGGCGTAACAAGATCACCATTTTCTACAAGGCCATCCCTGCGGACAACACCTATGTTTCTTCCATGTCCCAAACCATGTTTGTAATCAGTACCGAGGAGAAGACATCTCGGAATCCATCGCTACCCACAGGTATTAGATGGGCGTCTTTGGACAAGCGAATTAGAGTGAGAACCTGTTTCGGCCACACCGAGAGGCTCACCTACGTTGCAAAACCCTAATAGCATAATAGAAAAAAGATTGTGAAAGAAGTACAGCTCAAATTCAATCCGAAGTAAGAAATCTAGCGGACCAAAAAATTGTTGAGCCTGAATTCCCCTCTCCATAAAAGTTATTATCAGCACAATTTGGCTCTGTTGGACAATTGAAACCGTCCATCAGGAATTTGACATATGTGCTAAGAAATATCAGAAGATATGAAATGGCAACTTATCAAGTTTGTCAGCTGACAAGCATGAAGAATTTTTTCCAATACTGAAGTTCCTAGAGTTGCTTGCTGCTATCCAACAATGGAAGACAAGATACAACTTCTAAAAGGTCAAGAAGCTAAAGACTCTTTAAGCTTCAAGCTTTAAAGTATTCGACAAGAGATCACTTAGGACGACGATCATTTGAAACGATAAATCACTTGCGACGACAGATCGATGATCTGCTCATATTACAGCTAAACCAAGTTGAGCAGACGATGAAGTACCATATATTCGGTCTGAACCATCTAGATGACTGTTCTGCGGTACCGCAGAAGCGTCTATTACTTCATCGATGAATCATTGTAAAAAAAATGTTGAGCCATGCTGTGAAAGCACCAAACACAATTGGCCGTTAAATCACCCAGCGAGGTCTGAGATGTGCCCATTGAGTCCTGTAGAACACTCTCAAGCTTTCTGATTCTTGTTGTTAGTATAACCTTCAAATCATCCAAGACTTATCGAACGCGAACAAGAGACGGAACTGAGTTTCAATCTGCAAGAGAACGAGTTGAAGGTGGATATGGAGGCATCGAATTTGCAGATCTATTGGCATGAATCGCAGCCCATTTATAGTCTTTGCTTCCAGCCGAGTGAGGATGCGAAACCCAAGTTGGTAACTGCAGGAGGTGACAACAGGATACGAGTGTGGCATTTGAACTTTGATGGAGAATCTAAGAGTAAGATCGATACGATTGATTACCTATCGTCTTTGAATCAACATGAACAAGCAGTCAACGTTGTAAGGTTCAATCATAGTGGAGATATTCTAGCTTCTGCGGGCGACGATGGCCAACTTCTTCTTTGGAGACTAAATGGAACTAAGATCAAGGAGTTTGGTGTTGATGAAGCAGAATTTGAAGAGTTCAACGAAACCTGGAGTGTTTGGAAAAGATTACGTTCGAGCGGTGGTGGTGGAGCATATGAAATTTACGATATTGCTTGGTCACCGCAAGATGAATATATTGTTACGGGTTCAATGGATAACTCAATCAGAATCTTCCACGTTAATAGTGGGGAATGCATTGCCCATCTCACGGATCACAATCATTACGTACAGGGAGTATTTTGGGATCCGCTTGACCAATATATCATCTCTCAGTCAGCGGATAGAGCCGTTCATGTCTATGAAATAATACGAAACCAAGGTCAAGATGAGAAGTTGCAGATTAAGCTGAAAAATAAGATCATGAAATGCGAGCTTCCGCAGTGGCAGAAGGATACCAATTGTTTGGATTTAACCAAGACGAAGCTGTCATTTTTGTTCCACAATGAGACTCTTCCATCATTTTTTAGAAGACCGGCTATTTCCAGTTGCGGTTCTCTGTTTTGCATCCCAGCTGGCATTATGAAGAGTGATGCAGGTCCAGAAACTGCAACCGCGTCAGATTCAAACAATGCAGTATATCTTTACACAAGGGCGTCAATTAGGAGCGGAAGCAATAAGCCGTCTATGTGTCTACCATTCCTGAAGAAACCCGCTATTGCCGTTTCATTCCATCCCTGCCTTTATGAGCTTTCTCCGAATTCTAACAGTTATTTGAAGCTTCCTTACAAACTTGTGTTTGCCGTGGCAACCTCGAATGAAGTGCTAATTTATGATACTGAAAACGTCAAACCGTTAGCGGTTGTTGGAAACTTGCACTATACGCCGCTAACAGATCTTGCGTGGTCACCAGATGGTAATCTGCTCATGATCTCATCAACGGATGGCTTCTGCTCGTACATATCCTTCCACGCTGATACTCTAGGCAAAAGAATCAGTGTAGAGGACAGATCTAGACTGCTCGCTACCCTACAACCGTCCGAAACGTTACAAAAGCCCAAAGGACCGTTGACATCGGCTACAAAGCCAAGCTCTGCCGATATAGTCAACATACTGCCTATAAGACGGAAGGAGTCGACACAGGATAAGCCCATGAACGAATCAGACGGCACCAACACGCAACAAGAGAAGGGAAAACGCAGAGTTCAACCGATTCTTATAACATGAAATAGCTTTTGTAGAGCAAATGGTTTACTAAGCTAAGTAAGCTACAAGGTTGGAAATATCACAAATCTATATACATTATCGTGATAGCAAGATAAATGCTAAAAATGACCGTGGTAAAACACTCAATTTACAAGACTTTTCAAGCTTTCATCAGTCTCTAGTCTCTTCTCCAGGTTCTTCCTCGCCTGCCAAACCATAAACTTCTTCCTCGTCTCGATATCCATCCCCTTGATATCCCGTCCACTGAAATCCTCGGAAAGATCAACGTTAAACTTCTCCAACAAGTTATCAGGCCTTATGTTGTCCTTCTTCCGTGGATCACCATGATCCACAGTACCTCTTGGAGACGCTCTATTTGCCGGTGTAGCCCTGTATCCAGGCGGATACGGAAAATCATCACCTCTTAAAAATCGTTCCACGGTCTCTTCTACTGATCCAGTCTGTTCCAAACTGTATCTGATCTGCTCGACGTGCAAATGCGGTGCCAAACTCTGAACCACTTCAATCATATCAGGAGTCACGGCTCTTCTCACGCGACGGCCGGCAGATTGCCGGCCCGTTTCTGTGGCTTGCTGATGACCACTATTGGCTCCTCTGGTCCTACCAGTCTCTTCACCGGAAACTTGTTGAGCAGAAGGATGCTGATCCGTCTGAGTAAACCATTTCAAAAGAACAAAACCAATTATTATAGTGACCAAAAACGTTACAGTAGACTTGTCCATCACAAAATCGTCTATCCAACCAGTAACTACCACTCACAATGCCATCTTTCAATCACTTTCACTGTTCCTATCCCTTCTATACGGTACTGGCTATGATCAACCTCCTTCGTCCAAAGTGACGCCTTCTTCACTATGGGACAAGCTATACCGCCTTCTAGATGGCTCTTAGCCTTTGAATTCCATCTTGAACCTTCTCTTTTGGCTCTTGACCTTGTAGATGAAGTGTGGTATACACTCTGTCTCCTTTACCGTGTGCGCTGTGAAGTGTTTCTTCACTTCGGACGCTAGATCCTTCTTGAAAACCCTGGCATTCTGTGAACCGGGTCGATTCTGCTTGTATGAATATGTCTTGGACCCCAGATCGGACCCGAGAAGGTAACCTCTGAGTGTCATGTTGTCTGCCATCGGTATGTGGTAGTGGTCCTTGTAGCGACGCAGAAAATCGTCTGAGTAGGACTCGAAATCAACGGGATCAGGTTTGCGTGTCAGACTCGGGTGATTATTGGTAATACTGGTCCTGACCAGCTCTTTAATGTAATGTTGTTGCGCCGCCGTGAGTCTTTGCTTAACGTTTGAACGCGGACCGGCGCTGGTACTGGTACCGGCGGTGTTAACGTTTGTAGATCTTGCTCGCGACTCTGATTCACTGTTAGAATTGGTATTTCGTGGCATTGGTTCGATTGATCAATCTTATATGTGGATATTTAGCAGTTCTGTAGTGGTCTTTGATAACAATTTTCACCACTTTATATACAAGTCCGTCTTGCTATGCTATAAATCTGTGATAATTGTCGTATACAAGGGCTTTAACCTGGTCCAGTGCGCCCAATTGCAGTATCTTGGCGAGCTGTCGGCATGTATATTCCAATTGGTTCTGCAGATCGTCCTCGCGTTCGATATCGACGGGGAAATCGGTCTCTGTCAGGATACATCCGGGCGGAATCAGTTTCAGTAGTTGTTCTGCCGTACTCTCGGTTCTGAAATTGATGTATTTCGAGACGCTGAGAAACAGCCGATCCTCGGGGAACCGTCGTAGCCAGCATTCCCGCAGGGTCTGCGGTGATCCCGTGTACGAGTGTAAACATACTTTGACCTCTTGGCAGGGCAAGATCTCTCTCACACACGTCTCGAACAGCACGCCATGGCACTTGACGTCGTGAATCGAAATAGGTTTACGGCTCGCGCATGCGAGCCTTAAAAACCGTTCAAAAACGGCCATTTGATGCGAAATCTTCACTTTAACCCTCGATAACGGAGCCGGGTTCTTGCTATGCACATAATACCCGTTCTCAGGCAGCCTAAAAAGCCTATCAAGCCCAATTTCCCCCACTACATCGACCTTAGACGGGTCAAACTCCCGCGAAATGTACTCTTCTAACGGCACAGGCTCCGGTAGCCGTTCTAACAGCGATTCAAACGCCTCATCGTCCTTCCACACAAGAACAGACTCATAATGCGACCGTTTATCCGTCTCACCAAAACTGTACAAATGACAGTACCAAGGATGAATTCCAAACCCACGTCTTAACCTTCCCTCATCAGCAACACTCTTCAACCTCCCCCAATCGAATCCATTATTCGACATAACACATCTCAGCGTAGGTCCCTCGACCTCTAGTTCACCACGCAACTCGTCACCACTGCTCACATGGCAATGTGCATCCACAAACCTACTCATCAACCTTCGTTCGTGTTCTTCTCATTCTTTCGTATTCTTTGTTCTCACAAGGGGCAACCTTAGCTAGTTGCTTAACCAAGGCCCCTTATAAGACGGGGGTTTAAAGAGACTGTTGATAGCAATTGCCATCATTGAAGTCAACTAGACGGTGTCAAAGACGGTGTCAATCAGTATAAGTTACTGTAGATCACAGGTTTATAAGAGATCGGTTGCTTTGTTGTTTGATAGAGTAAGACAAGAGTGAAAAGAGTGAAAAAAGATGGCGATCATTATAGCTTCACTTTTCCTGCCACATCAGCCTCAATTTGAGCTTGAAGGACCTTTAAATGAGAAGCAAGAGCTTGTCGATTCGAATTTGGTGAAAATTAATGAATCTACGGCCAGTTTAGGTCGTAAAAGAGGTAGTTCTGTGCATTCTAATTCGCCATTTATTGGGTACGATGGTAGTCAAGAAGTTTTGAAACCTGTTGATGGGTCTAGAGTGGGTAGTCCCGCTCCTAGACACGAAGAATTGTTGAATTCTGAGAAATTTATGAAAAGTTTGACTGCACATGGGACGCAGGCTTCAACACCGGCTAATGTGGCCGTTTCGGGGTCGCAGAGTGGTTCAGCGCAGGAGTTTTTCTCGAATAGGGATATTGTTTCACCGTTTGCGTCTGTTCCCGGTTCGCCTGGGTTGGATGGTGCGAGTGGAGCGGGTGGTGCGTCACAGGATAGTACTGCTAATTTGCTTAAGAATGTGAATAAATCGTTGTTGTACCAGTCGGTTTTGAATAGCGCCAATACTTCGCAATCGGCGCTGGAAGGTCGCGCAAAATTGAACCGTAGATCTTCTTCAGGTACTGTTATCACTCCGAAATCAAGAGCTGTGCCAGATGTGCACTCCGCTGTGGTGGATTTTGCCAAAGTTAAGCAGCAACAACAGAGTTCATCGCTTCCAGCGATGAAACGGGTCCCCAGGACCGTCTCGACGAATAGCGTGTCCACAAAATCCGGTCCTTCGCATTTGAAGTATTCTCAAATGGCTAAGGATTTGGAGAGCACTTTCTCTGACGAAAGTTACATTTCAGAGTCCGATTCTGATGAGGTTTTAGCCAATGGTTCCGAATCCGATCTCGAGATGGAGCGAGAGCAGCACTACCATGTTCCGAAATTCGGTGGATATTCCAATAATGCTAAGCTGAGAGCTTCTCTTTTACTCAGTTCCCACAAGCTCTTTGGACGTGTTCCTTGGAAGATCGTTCCTAGTCTTAAGGGTAATGGTGCGCTAAGAAACGCTGTTCAGAATGCTACTACTGAGAAAATCATCAAGGATAAAGTCACTTGGGTCGGCACAATAGGTATTCCAACGGATGAAATCCCAGAGGCAGTGAGCTTGCAAATTTCGAAGAAATTGAGTGCCGAATATAATTCAGAAGCTGTGCTCACTGATGATGTGACCTTCAAAGGCGCTTACAAGAATTTTTGTAAGCAAATATTGTGGCCAAGTTTGCATTATGAAATTCCTGACAATCCAAATTCGAAGGCGTTTGAGGATCACTCATGGAACTATTACCGTCATTTGAATCAACTGTTTGCCGATAAGATCATAAGCACTTATAAAGCCGGTGATACTATATGGATTCATGACTATCATTTGATGTTGGTTCCAGAAATGGTGAGGGAAGCATTGCCACAAGCTAAAATTGGGTTCTTCCTCCATGTCTCATTCCCTAGTAGTGAAGTATTCAGATGCTTTGCCCAAAGAGAAAAAATATTGAAGGGAATATTGGGTTCCAACTTTGTTGGTTTTCAAACCAAGGAATATGCAAGACATTTCATGCAAACTGCTAATAAACTTTTGATGTCCGATGTTATAGATAATGAAATCAAGTATAAGGGGAAAATTGTCACGGTTCACAACACACCTGTTGGTATCGATCTGTTCCGTTTGAATGCGCAGCTCAAAGACGAAAGGGTGCTTCAATGGCGCCAACTCATTCAGGATAAGTGGAAGGACAAGATGCTCATTGTTTGCCGTGATCAATTCGATCGTGTTAGAGGGTTAAAGAAGAAGATGTTGGCCTATGAAAGGTTCTTGAAAGAAAACCCCGAGTACGCTGAGAAGGTAACGATGATCCAAATTTGCATTGGGGCTCAAAGAGATGCTGAACTGGAACGGTCGGTTATGCTTGTAGTCGACAGAATTAACTCCCTTTCTTCCAATTTGAGTACCAGTCAACCTGTCGTATTCCTACACCAAGACCTGGATTTTGAACAGTATCTCGCATTGAGTTGCGAAGCCGACATGTTCATGGTCGATCCCCTAAGAGAAGGTATGAACTTGACTTGTCATGAATTCATTGCCTGCTCTGAAGGGAAGCATGCCCCATTATTACTATCAGAATTCACTGGTAGTGCAGAAATATTGAAGGATGGAGCGCTCTTGGTTAATCCTTGGGACATCGAAAGCGTGTCACAAATGATCAAAAAGGCTTTGGAAATGCCACCGGAGGAGAAAAGATTACGTTGGAAGAAAATGGTAAAGAGCGTGATCAATAATGACTCTGATAACTGGATCACCACTTCATTGCAGGATATTAACAACTCGTGGGAATTCAATAAGGAGAGATCGACAGTGTTCAACTTGTCTGTGGACCAAATCTTAAGCGATTACCGGGAATCCAAGAAGCATCTATTCATTTTCAAGATTTCAGAACCTCCAACTTATAGAATGATCTCCATCTTGAATGACCTGAGCGCAAAAAACATCGTCTATGTCATGAATTCCTTCTCAAAGACCACTTTAGAGAGTCTCTACAGCCGTGTTGCGAACCTTGGTCTCATTGCAGAAAACGGTGCATACGTCAGATTGAACAATGTATGGTACAACATCGTGGAACATGTTGATTGGAAGAGTGAAGTGGTGAAAATTCTAGATGATAAGGTCGAAAGATTACCTGGATCCTACTATAAGATCGCCGACTCGATGATCAGATTCCATACCGAAAATGCTGAGGATCAAGATCGTGTAGCTGGGGTCGTTGGTGAAGCTATCACCCACATCAACACGTTATTCGACGAAAAGGGAATCCACGCATACCTACACAAGAACATCGTCTTTGTCCAAGAACAGGGCCTTGCCTCTACAGCGACCCAATTCTTGCTCAAATTCTACAACAGCAGAACAGACGCCTACGATAACAGTTCCATGCCCGTGACCCCTGCCGATATCGGCTCCACAGCCACCACTCGTGGTGGCTACTTCACCTCCAAGGGTAAATCCCAGTACCACGTCGATTTTGCCTGCGTTACCGGCTCATCATCGCCCGCGATCGAACCAATTTTCCAACTCATCAAGGAGGAAACCAGCAAAGGCACCCTACGTTTCGGCTATAGTTTGGTATACGATGGGACCATCTCCACGTACGCTAAGGAACACGTAGACGGCCTCAATGGACTATTTGCCATCCTCCAGGACATTATTAGGACTCCACATCGCTAGTGAATAGTACCCACTATCACGTGACCGCTCTTGTAAAAAGGTCCTGGTCTTTCTAGTATCATAATATACGAATATAAACGAGTTACTCGAAAATTTGTGCTCATTATTGACGGCCTTTGCTTTTCAGTAGCTCATTTTTAACGAGGAATGGCGCTACCAGAACCGTTACCCGGCTACGAGGCCTTGAAGATGTCTGGGTTTTGTGTTTTGTATAGATCATCGTGAACGACGTTGAAAAATTTTTGCGAAACAAGCGATGAGCTAGCTGATGAGAGTGGTAAAATAGAGCTATAGAAACAGTGTAAACGGCTAGTTGATATCTATTATAACTGCTGATTGATTGTTATTCTAGGCTAGCTAAGGTCTGGTTATTGTACTTGTATCAAAATGGGTAAGAAGAATACCAAAGGTGGTAAAAAAGGTAGAAGAGGAAAGAACGAAAGTGATGGTCCAAAACGTGAATTGTATTACAAAGAGGAAGGACAAGAATATGCTCAAATTACCAAGATGTTGGGTAATGGTAGGGTAGAAGCTACATGTTTTGATGGTATTAGGAGAATGGCTCATATTAGAGGCAAATTGAGAAAAAGAGTTTGGATGGGACAAGGTGATATAATTCTGGTATCTTTGAGAGATTTCCAGGACGATCAGTGTGATGTTGTTCATAAATACAATTTGGACGAGGCTAGAACGCTGAAAAATCAAGGTGAACTGCCTGAGAATGCAAAGATTAATGAGACGGATAATTTTGGTTTCGAATCGGACGAAGACGTCAACTTTGAGTTCGGTAACGCAGACGAGGACGAAGAGGATGAAGAAGACGAAGAGCTTGATATTGATGACATTTAAACCAACTGATAATGACGGTTTTTCCGCCTTATCATACGCATGGACACAGCAACACACATATGTAAAAGAATTCTAATTTATACAGATTGAATCCGTTAATCATTGAAACGGCGTCCCTATGAGGACCTTCAATCAGCCTGATTGAAGGGCATATTTGGGCAAATAGAATTTTTATACCATTTTTCAACCTGTATGCTCTCTTCAAGACACTAACAACAACTGGTGCAAGATACAATACGCCGTTGGGTAGCCAGCATGGATCAGGAAACTCGCGAATCGATCGAATCTACAAAGAATTTACTGCTGAAGTATAATCCTTCAAAGATTGGGTCTGATAATCAGGAAGAAGTGTTGAAGCAGTTCGTTGAATGTTCCCAGGAACTGTTTGTTTATTTCCAGAAGAAGACCAACGGTGTTTCTGATAGTCTAGCCTTACTAGCGACTGATACCTTCTCTATATGGGTTTTAAGGACAAGCCAAGTGATCTCTAACAAGAATATCGACACCAGCGGCTACATCAGGGTTGTGAAGGAGGAGATTCTTACCACTGAGAGAAGTACCGTAGTCTTTGAGTATGTGGTTGACTTTTGGAAGAATGGCAATCCCGCATTTATAAATGCTTTGAAGAATTTGTTTACCAAACTGTTGCATCTCATAAGATTGATTTATCCGCCTGTTGAATGTGACAAACTTTTCAGTTCATGGCTCGACAGGACATTGCAAGTTCCTTCGGACCTACCTGTGCAATATTATTTGATCGAAGCCTTGGCGGAAGAGCTAGATCTGTACCCGGTTCTGCAAAAAAGGCCAACTTTCGTCGATAAGTCACTAAGTCTAATGCAATCAGATGTTCTGTCGAATCCAATCGGCAAAAGTTTATGCAAGATTCTGATCAATGTGTTTTATAATCATTTTAGCGGAGACCTTTCGAACCTTCCAAGCTGGCTCAGCTTTTGGCAAGAACCAATAATGTTCCACTTGAGCGATCAAAAATGCAGAAAATCCATTGAACTTTATATCCTACAGCCTATGTTCAAAGACATGCCTCCTGAGGCCTTTAGAGCTTTTGTTGAAGGTATCGCATGTCAAGATCCATCAGTCCTGTTAAGCGTGATCAAAGTTGGCCAAGAGCTGGGCATTGAAGAAGATCCCTTCCTTAACAACAGTTTAATTCCTATAGATATGATCGGAAGACTCCTCAAGCTCGACGAATCCAAGCTTGCCGCCTTTGAGCTACTGACCTTCGCTACTAAGAAATCATCACCGATACATTCCAGCATTTTCGAATTGATTAAAGAAAACTTGACAGTATTCTTTGTTGACACACGAATCGAAGTGAGAAACTACTTTTGCAGTTCCTTCAAGCATTTCATCTACCGCCTAAGAGATTCTTCACATTCTTTGCATAAAAGCGCTAGCAGTCTGGAAAAGGCCGGCAAGTTTCCTGCCGAGCGGCAAGCCAAGTTCGGATATGTGCAGGAATGCCAATCATTTTTGGAATGGCTATTGGAATTCATAAAATTACAAAGTTGTCCCGGTACTCAGTATCAAAGAAATGATGTGGCATTGAAGCTGCTCAATATAATCATTGAGAGCGGCCTAGATGCATCTATTCCTACAAAATATCTGGATATGAAGAACTCACGAAGCTATCCGTTTTCAGTACCTGTTTTCAGAGACAGCTCTATGGTAAGATTATTGCTCGATTGTTTGTCAAGCAACTTTGCTGATATCCGCCAAATGGCCAAGAGGTTATTACTGCAGGCGCTTGAGGGTTCCGATTCCAGTATTTTGAGAAAGAGCATCGACTGGAATCATCTAAGAAATCAGGCCGATTTTTTCTTGCGACAGTACCAATACTCTGACATTGGAGCTGCTCTCGAAAGTATTCGGTTCTGTTCAACAGCGGATAAACTAGCCTTTGTGAAAGAAATGATTGACACTTTACAGGAAAAAATCTGCAATAGCAAGGAAAATTTACTCCATCATATCCACGAGCCAATAAGTGGATATTTAACTTCACTGACACTTATCCTGGAAGACAATCAACTGAATGAGATATCAAGCCGTCCCATAGTTGAAAAATGCATTGAAATTGTTTTGATTAATTGGAGTGCCGTAAAGCATGTAATATGCCATGAGTCTTGCGAGGATAATCTATGGATGATGTATCCGGACGGCAATATTGATTCTCAACTCGTCTTGAGCACTGCTTTCAGAACGACGAAGGAATCATCTATGTTGCTGCGCGTCCTGCTTTCAAGATACCCTCTTTCTCCAGATCAGTTGGTTGTCGTTGGAGACTTCTTAATAAATCAGCTCTTCGACATCCGTCATAGTGGTGCATTTCAATCTGTCACACCAACATTTTCAGTGTTATGTCATAGATGCAAGAAAGAAAATACCAGTCAATTAATGGAATGGCTAAGGACCATATTAGAATCTGTCGAAGTTAAAACTCAGAATATTACTAGAAGATCCGGAGGTATACCGCCCATGCTTACAGTCATTTTATCAGCAGAGTCCGGAAAAGAGCGTCCACTATTGAAATATGCTTTTGAGCGGTTGATCAAAATTGCATCAACAGCAATTGAAGAACATCAAGACAAGGTAGATCTTCCACAGGTCAACGCTTTTAACTGTATCAAAGCGATTTTCACTGAATCAAAACTGTCGCAAGCTTGTGAACCATATACATCTGCGGCTCTTTCATTAGCGCTAAAGACTTTTGACTCAGATACATGGGCACTGAGGAATTGCTCTATAATGTTATTCACCTCGCTACAGAACAGACTTTTTGGCAAGAGCGGAAAAAGCGTCAGCGCACGTATGTTCTTTACCAGATACCCAGGCATTAGAGAGGACCTACTTGAAATACTGCGATCTGCAACAACATCAACTAAAAGCCGGTCACAGATTGAATCCATATTTCTCGTATTGAGCTTGTTACTTCGCTTAAAACCGACTCCTGGATACAAAGGGCTTGAAGCATTCCATAACGAAGTGAATAAGTCATTGGAAAGCAGTAATTGGAAGATTAGAGAATTGGCTGCTCGTTGTATATCTTCATTGGCTGAAAATCCGATTGAAGTCTCGAAAGAAATCGCCGAGAGGATAACTATTAAGAACCAAAATAGTCTACATGGTGGCTTGTTGGCAATAAATGATATGCTTCCATATTTAAAAGCTTTCGATGCTGAACAATTATCAGGTTTGATCGAGACGTTGCGTAGTAAGTGCAATGAGCTTCTTGGTGACAATAAGTGTTTCCTAACGGCAAAATCATATATTTCATTAATGGGAGACATTCTAGAGTTCACCGATGACGATATCTTCCGAGATCAACGAGACAGTTTCCTCGACAACGTTGCACAGTTTTTTACTCTGCACTCTCGGTTAAGTACAATCGATGGAAGTAAGCGAATCTGTCTAGCTGCTGCACTTGAGATATTACTTAAATTTGGCAAGGAAAAGTGCGTCTCAGCTTTACTTGAGCAAGCTATATGTTCACCGTTTTATGAAGTTCAAGAAATCGCTCTGAAATCTCTAATGAGCGATCATAAGAACTTGCCACACATAACGAATATCTTCATTGATTCAACCATGCGACTACTGGATGATGAAGACATTGCACCTTCAGTAAGTTCTCTAAGTTTGAGAGCTCTGAAGCACTTGGACAAAAAGATCGATTTGAATCTGCTAATGAACATAATAGAAGAACCTCGAAGTGAAGATCTGCAGCTGGCGGCGATCGAGTCGCTTGGTAAAAATGTTACGCTTGATAACGTTGAGATCCTAGAGAGTGTATGCCAGCAGTATTATGCCGATAATCAGCCAGTAGATTTCAGAACTGCATGCTTCCAAAGTATGATAGATTACCCAAAGATTTCCGATAATGTTAGGTTGCTTCTGCTTCTGAATCAAATGTTGAGCGATGATGATGAAGACATAAGAGTATCAGTTGCTTCTTTTCTGAACTCAACTTTCTCATTTACCGGTGAATCGGAAGCTCTGAATCCGCTGGAGACATCACGTATGCTGTTGGCGCGAATCATCAAGCACTTTGACAAGAAACTTGTGATGGAACATGTCATTAGAATTCTGAAAGAGTTCTTTGAAGGCTATGATATGTTTGCCCCAGAAATTCGTGGCAACTGTGTCTTCGAAACTGAAAAGGATAACCAGTTCAGGAACGATTTTGAACTCAATCTAAAATATGTTAGGATTCTTCAAATAACTGGTTGCGATGATCAATTTGTGGATTGGCTTGTAACTTTGGGGGATAAAGTCATCGCATATCTTAATGCCGCCGGTCTGCTAGACGGACCTTTTGGTTGGGCTAGCAATGGTGAAGTTTTTTCCAGGTTGCTTCTTTTGCGAGCTTTACTGTCAGTAATTGATACTCGCCATATACTGAACTTTGACCAGGCTTTAATAGAAAGCAGAATTCATCCCGTCATTTTAAGTCATGAAATTTCAGATTCAATTGATCTTATCTCAACCAGATTCGATGAAATGAATTTGTCGTGAGAATTATATTGCCGAGCAGCTTTCAATTTCTTATTGGAAATACAGTGCTTAAGTGGCTAGACTGGCTTGGTTAGATTGATGTGCAAAAGCTACTTCTCTTTGCACCCACAAGGATAATATTGTATATCATAAAACAAGACTACGATAGCAGTTTGAGAGCCGAACCTGCTCAATCACAAGTCTGATAATCCCACATTTCAGCGTTAAATAGTTTCAACAACATTACATATGTAAACTACAGTTTTAATAGTACGCTTTGAAGTCGCCAGACTCTTACTTATGAGAAGTTATCCAAGGACCATTGGTGGCTCAGGTACTTTTTAATTTTATTCCTAAACGTAAATTTGGAGACTCCGTGGCCAAGCTGGTTAAGGCGTGCGACTGTTAATCGCAAGATCGTGAGTTCAATCCTCACCGGGGTCGTTTTATTTTTTTGTAATTTATTCCTATTTGACATACCCTGTTAATATCAACAAGTTAATCTAAAGCTTGACAGATCCCCATTCGTGCCTTGGCGAACTTATCTTCTTCGAATTTAATGTTCACTGTCGAGTAAATAATGCGCCATGGTTGAAAAGGATCAATTGCTTACCGTTCTCTCAAAAGCTTCATCGTTCCTGAATCAAAATGACTTACTCAGCTTAGCACAAACCTCTAGACTTTTACATGATAACCTGGCAATTGAAAGACTATATCATAGCATCACTATAACAAGGGATCCCATCCGTCGCACAGACTTTTGGTTTATCGATTGCGGTAGGAGCTATCTGAGTGGCTATAGAGCTCTCAAGAAAAATGCCGATCAGAATGATCTTTTCCTCTACGATAGGATTGAAAGACTCCTGGAGTCTCGACATTTACGTCACATTCGCCGATTGGTTATTCAAGATTCTGTCTTTCAGGACCGCCAAACTGGAGACCCGCTGCTGCGAAAGCTGCTTGAAAAGATCATTGATTTGGATCAAATCGAGCTACTTGATATTAGAGATGATTTACTGTTCCATGAATATAAGGCAAAAATTCTGAATCTGAGCAATCTGAAAAGTATCAGGCTTATCGATATTGCGTCTATTGGAAGGACAAAATCCCTGGCTGGCTTGACTTCAATAGAATGGGTTTTACAATATGCAACAATACCTGATAAGCCTTTATCCCAGCAAGTGATTGAGTTTTTGTCAAATAAGCTCGTCAAAGCTGAATTGATGTTTGATGATGCGGAAACTTCAAGTTTACTGCTTATCTCTTACCTGCATTCGCAAGGAGTAAAGTGCAGTTCCTTAAAATCGTTGAAATTGAATCATGTACATGGAAAAGGCTCGCATGACAAGCACTTGCAGCATATAGAGTTTGCACATCTGGAAGAAATGGTGAATTTACAAACCTTGGAGAAGTTGGAACTAGGTCTATCCTGTGAAAATGTGGGCTGTGGATGTGTCGATGACTTTCTTCAGGAACTTGCACCGCGGTTGCTGTCATTGAAGGAATTAGCCCTGATTGAGAAATCGACTGCCGTTTCAACCGACCACCAAGCGAAAGAAGATTGGGACATTATGATCAGCAAATTTCTTCTTCATATACCATTTGTCGGTGCAAACTTACGGAAACTGAGTATAAGACACCAGACACCATTGAATGGAATTTCAGACGATAGCGTTCATGGTAATTATTTCCGCAGAAGAACGTTGTATGAAACTGTATTGCCCAAATTAAAATCGTTACAAACCCTTATTGCTCCTACAATGCTACAATCTCTGAGTGCATACGAAGTCCTCGTCTGCGACTTGCTCTGGAATGGTTGCAAATGTGATTACTGTGCCAAAGTTCTGCCCATTTTCGACCAATATATAATGAATCACCAATACTGTCCCAAGGAAAGCGGAAGATACATGGATGTTATACCAACTGTCTTCTTTGCCTATGCGGGAGATTTTCTCACTCACAACTCTATGGATCTAGTTCAATGGGATTTGGAGGCTTTCAACTACAGTCTCTTTTACCGTGCTTGGAACATGCATGGCTATGAAGCCCTACACCATTTCGAGAACTACGATTGCTTATTCGACGAGTCAACGTTCCAGCCTCTATCGGTGGCGATCACCCATTTTTTCGACTCCTATATGGACTCATTGGTGCAAATACTACCAAGCCTGAGGACTGTACTGCTCTCTGGCATCTACTATGCCGTTGATAGTCAATCGCACACCTATGAATCGGTTTATTCATGATTTACGAGATACAAACTCTTACTATAACGATCTAGAACACAAGTCTTTAAACTGTATATTTTCAGTCAGTATATGCCATGCTCGGCGGCTAATCTTGTTCTTTGAATACAACAACCACTTGTCTGGATACAAAGCAGACAAAAGGGAAACCCAGAGAGACTGGTTGTAAGTTTAAGTACTCCAGATTTGATCTACAACAGAAGAACGGAAGAGTTGAAGAACGAAGAGCTGAAGAACCACCAAGCCGCCGGGTTTTAAGTAAAAGTTGTGTATGAAAGTGGAAGAAGATATCATAGATCGATCGAAGTCAGCCCAGGTATCACATAGAAGATGGTATGCCTTTAGTATGTCCACGAATGGTAGAGTTCACTACGATTTAAGCGTTAAAACGGTACTGATGTTTTACCACGATTAGAATGGCTACCTTTAAGCCTGTGTAAAGACTAGAGGAATCCTGAAGCGATTTAATGGGTTCCAGAATGGCTATTTATTCTTGCAGACGCTGGATACCGTTCCATCAAGGTTAAATGAGCGAATTGTCAACTTTCCAGATGGAACAGATATGAGAGAGTCTCATCAACGTTTCTACGGGTCTCAAAGAGCTTGATGAGCTTCTAACTCGCTACTAGAAGTGTTGTTATAACGATAGACTGTGAACAAGCTACGCGGGTCAATTTTTTTTTCACTTTACATGGTTACAGCTACTTAAAGAAGAGTTAGAAGGGTATACCTGGTTGGTTTCCCATTGGCGAGGGACTTTAGATTCCCGTTCTATTGGTTTTATCATCATTTGCATTATTTGCTTCCTTCTGAAGTTTTCTTCCTCAAGTGGTTGCTGGTTCTGTTGCATAGGAACCAGTTGTACTGAAGTATTGTCAGTTCTGCATTATATCCATATCATTGCATTCTAATAATATATGACCCGCTTACGAGCGACATGCTACGAAGAAAGCCGTTTTTATGCCCTGCAGTACGAATATTGCATCTATTTGAAATTAGTTGGACTGTGAATCAAACGTACAGGTATTTTACATGCTTTCGATCTCCAGGAAGAGGATGTGAGGATGATATTGCAGATTGGGTTAAGGGTAGTTTGTATGAGCCGATCCCGTCACAGCATTTTCAAGAGCGGTTGTCAGTTAATGATAGTGGTCTTAATTCAAGGCTTTCGCATCCGCCTTTGAAAGTAGTGTCTAAAGAGATCTATCTTGAAGAATGGCATGCGAAATTTGTTGAAGCTGACCTCAGGACTGTGAGAACTGTGCTTAAGGGTATTCGAAATAAGACCATGTTTTTCAGTTTGCCGCATCTGATGACTCTTCTGCGATCATTACACTCGATCAAAAGGTATTATGAGATTCACGAAATATACTGTGCCCTTGAGGACTGCACTGCATTCATCAGAGATGAAGGCACTTATCCAAACATCAGGCAAGAATTCTTAAAGATTGTTCTGCAAGCTGAAGATATCCTAGGAAACTATAAGTTATGCGAAAGTGTTTTCTCGGAGTATATTAAATTACCAACGCTTGAGCGCTATAGTATTTCCATCGGATTGAGATCGTTTCTACGGAATGATAACTTACAGCTTGCTAAACAGTTCTTTATCCAAATATTAGAAAATCCAGAAACTTTTCCAATTACAAAAGCAGAGTTTAAAATGTTCTGTCGTGAGCTGAGTGACTTAAAAGACCTGGACTCCATGTTGTTCATTTTCAAACTTTGGGAGAAGAAGAGATGTTTGGGAAATAGTAGTATGGATTGCTGCGATCTGGATTATGAAACCATTTCTCTTTTTCATCGATTATTCATACGATTTGGCGATGGAAAAGGTCTAGAAGAGTTCTTGGAGTATGACGTTATCAAGAAAACTAGCTATCAAGCGGATGTTATTTTTCAGATCACAGAGTTCTGCCAGAGTTTACATCAGATAAAGAAGGACAGATCTTCTGTAGAAGCCGCCACAACAGAGGAAATTGATAAATTTGTTACAATTCTCGAGCAGAGGCCCAGTGATCGCCGGAACTTTTATCTTTCCGTGCTTAATGCATTAGTTATGGGGGATGATTTCAACAATATAAGACATGTTATCGGGAAAATTCAGCGGGACAAAGAAGTACACATGGATGGTACTTTTCATCTTGCAATTGCAAAATTCTTCGTTAAACATGGCATGCTTGATCATATGGTTCAATATTATTCTGACATAGTGTTTAATCGAGCCGCTGGACGGATACGCTTGAAGATCAATCACGTTGAACAATTATGGGATTGTGCGCTGCAGGCTTATCCAACGCTTGCAAAAGAAATAACCAATGAGTTAAAGGTTATGCTGACTGAAAATGACTACATCAAGGTGTTTCCGCAACTCAATCGAGTGCTTAAACAGACTTCGAAGGTAAGAGAACGAAAAATAATGGGTGGTGAAGAGCATTGCAAATCGGGTTTACCTCTGGTTGACTATGAAAGGCTTCGAAGATTTGAAACTTTTATCGCCAGTCATGATATTGCTAGCGCAACTGACATCGCCTTAGAAACTTTGAAGCGAGGTACAAAACCACATTTCGACTTTTATCTCTGTGCAATACGAGAATGTCTCGCTTCTTCTCTCCCGAACCTTGCCAAAATTTTGAACGATATGCTCTCGAAACATTACCGAATACCTTTGAAATTAAGCATACTTTGGCTTAGATACGACATTGCGACAAAATACCAATCGACCATATCACAATCTGAGATGCTATCATTTCGAAAAGTTCCTCTACTAGAAGCTCAACTAGCCGAATTTGTACGGTTGCACCGAGAATCCCTCAATTTCCAGAACTACTTACAACTCTCACAGATTAGCATTCTGATCCGCGATTACCACCAAGCAAGCATTTTAATCAAAGAAGCGGCTAATCTTATCGACAAACGAAACAGACAACAGTGGATCATGTACTACATGACGGCTTTGAAAATCGCAGCTCGTCTTTATAAACCAGACGAATTCCTCACGTTACTAAGAGCATGGAATCAAAACGACGACGCAAAACTTGTCACTCGCGGTTGTATAAGACAGGTTAAAGCTTACCGCAAGTTGTTCGAGAAAGGAGCTGACAGACTACCTGCCGTGGACAACACATGCCTGGGCGAGATCTCGAAGGAGATCGAAGTGCTAATCGAAAAGCATATCTTTTTCAAGTTCGAAGGACTGAACGAAACTCGCAAGTTATACAACTTTCTTCAAAGATGGTTAGATCAAGAGATTAAAGAACGATTGAGGATTGAACGCAAGAAGAGGAGGACCTTAACCGTTACTGCATATTCTGATAAAGCATAGATTAATGAACCACTTGTATATAACATATCATCAAAGTAGATAACAAGACTCTGATCAAGGTGACTGTGTAACTAGGATATCTGATCTGGAGAGACTGACGGTAGCGAGAAGCTGATACCATAAGCTTGATTCCTACTATTGTTATCAAGCAGTTGAAAAAAGTGCTGAAAGACCACTAGTTGTAACATCTTCGATCAAGGAATTGGAAGTTGAAGGACTAGTTGAATCGATAACAGCTGGTAGTTGACTGATTCATAGTATTGAAGAATAAAGCGAAGCTTTTGACAAGTTTTATTGATAAAACTTTGATCTCTTCAATTAGCTCATCGCAACGAACAAGTTGAACAACGAAAAGTCCAATTGCCATGTCAACTTTAGGTGCAACAGTTCTATCAGAGCTGCTGTTCAACAAGAATGGGCAAGGTCAGAAACAGGTTCTCTGTAAGGTTATTGACTCGTTGATATGTTCGATCTGTCAAGAGCACATGTATGTGCCAATGATGTTAGAGTGTGGTCATAACTACTGTTATAATTGCTTGTTGACGTGGTTTAACAGCAATCAAGACGAACTCAGTTGTCCTCATTGCAGAGGAAATGTGCGTAACATGCCCTGTTTGAATAGCGCACTTCAGCAGTTGATGGAAACCGTTATAGAGGTTTCTTCAGCTGGTGAGGGCGGTAAAAGCCTCGAATGCAAGCTCAAGAAGATTTTGGATGCCAAGAAATTATCTGATGACCAGTATAGGAAAGATTCTGATGAAAACCGGCTGTTCAAAGGCGTATTTGAGAATACTGCTGTCGGTGTTGCAGATGAGGAAGATGATGGGATACTTAGATGCAGTAATTGTCATTGGGAGCTTGAAGACGATGAAGATGATGAGTGTCCGCATTGTAGTATGAGAATTAGAAGCAGACCAAGACCAACCCAGGTGTCTCCATCTGAAATGGAAGACGAGAATCCCTCTGAAACGGACGAAGAGGAATACTCATCATATGAAGAAGACTCATCGTTTGAAGAACAACTAATGAGTCAAGAGCGATACACTAGTGGCATTTGGCTTGCGGAGCTTGGTCAAGCTTCTTACATTTATGCCGCGAAGATTGCAGAAATTTTAAGTGGTATTAAACATGCTGATGGAATGGTCGAGAAGTATCGTAACGCTGACTTTTCACCTAATTCACCACACACACGTTTCCCACTTATATTTTTAAACTTCTCGCTTGCTGATGGAACTGTTGTCTACTTCCCATCATACATCCTTTACATGTCGCTGACGAATCCCAAACTGACTCCAAAGTCAGCAAGAGGTATGTCAATTCTGCAAAGAATACAAGATGTTGAGCTTTCAAAGCGACAAGATGCAATTGAAGATCTGCTTAAACACTGGATGGAATTTAATTTTGAGCATATGGTAGCTGAAGTACACTTTTGGCGTGAAGTTCGTGAATATGGCGCTGTATCAATCAAATATGAGACATTGATACGTGAAGCGTTGGAGGCAAATCCCACTCAAGATTACACATCGCCAAGCGCCTTGTCTCCAAGCGGCACGGATTACCACTACCCATTCCTTGTGGAAAGAGGAACGTCCAAGGGCGAAAGGCTACTCTTCCCATCGTTCTCGATCTTTATCAAAGCTGATCCAGACCTGACAGAGAATGAAAGAAATCAGGCTCTAGCGCTTGCGAGTCGATTGGAACAATCCGTTATTACTCGAGGTGATTTCTCTGGTGTGGCGGTTCGTACCAGCCCACAAGACGAAGAATACGATTCAGTTAATGATTTCATTGCCAGCGATGACGATCTGGAGGCCGAGCATAGCGAGGTCTCCATCAAAGAACGTCCAGGCATCGAAGCAGAAAGCGAACAAGATAGCGAACAAGACAGCGATTACTACGAACATAACGAGGGCGACGGATACGTTTCTGGGGACAGTCTAGACGATGCCGTCCATACAAGACCCAAATTTATCGATCAAGATTCCGAACAAGAACAAGACAACGAAGACGAAGAAGAGTCTACCAAGATACGCGTTCCTCGCAAGAGAATCCATGCCAAAGTCAAGCTAAGTGACGATGATTCTGCCTAAGTTGAAGCTTTTATAGCTTTTAGAACTGAATTTCTCGATTCTGATTGGCTGTCGCGAGGTCTTCAAGAACCCGGTCTTAACGGTTAAGCTTGTATAGTGAAAAAAGTGTTGAAGTATTGAACTTTGTAGTATTTTAAGAGCTATACCATTTGAAGAGGTCTATCTTAGCTAGATATATCAACGTAGTATGTCTAATAGAATCATTGAATTGCAGAAACTATTTCAAACCTCCACCAAGCCATTATGGTGGAGACATCCAAGATCAGCATTTTATCTATATCCATTTTATGGATTGATGGCAGTTGCAGTGGTAGCACCATTGCTATACATTCCTAATGCAGTTCGTGGCATTAAAGCTAAGAAATGAATGTTAATGGAATCGTTTTTATATTCACATTGATTGAACCGGGAAGCATACCAGCAGCGGTAGCTGCTGGTATGCAGACGGTTTCTATAGGTTATAGTTAATAAGATTGATGGACTACTTGCTTGGATTACTAGCTTGGACTTACTGACTTGGACTTACTCACTTGATGGACTTGTTAGTGAGCTTGGGCTGACTGAGTACAACTGACCGAGTGCTGACCGCACTCGGTCGTGTCTGGCACTGCCCTGGCTTGGTAAGTTTGCCAGGCCACTCTACACAGCCTTTTGTGTTGACTTCATAAGTGTCTTGGTCTTACTCTTAAGACCTTTACGATAGATGCTGTAACAAGAGATACGGTATTGGCATGGAAAGAGCTGATGAGACAGTGGGTTAGTGGTAGATATATAGGCTGGGGTCATAGATATTTGAGGCAGAGTGGTCGATGGATCACTACGAAACCAGAAGACCCAAAATACGTATTCTCTAAACCGCCTGAACAGACGGTAAATCAACAGGCTAAGTCTCATGAAGGTGTTAAGGACGCTAAATACATCTTCTCGTCACCAGTTGAAGATTTAGTGGACTCTAGAGATGGTAATGAGGAATCCAGTGTGTTGGGACAAGCGATCTTGCAACAACGACGCAAACGTCGCAAACAGTTGCTGAAATTTATGTTATTTGGTGTCTTTGGTACAGTCCTGGGCTACTCTGTTGGTTATAAAGTACTGTATTTGCGTGAACAAAGCTTTATCCCATTGTTCCCAGCTTCTAGGATACGCAAACTAAGTGAAAGAGATCGAACCAGGATTGATGTTGATGCAGTGAAGAAATTGGCCCAAACTAGAGTACTGCAGCAGTTATCACAGCATGAGATGATCAAGGAACAGTACGGAGTGCCTTTACATGACTTGGAGACGAATGAGATTCCGCAACTACAGGAATTCAGTATATGGTGCGAAGATCAAGACTTTAGCGTCACTGGGATCCTCATAGAACCTAACGATGGAAGATCAACGAGCCACCAGTGGTATCGAATTCCATTTCTTGTTAAATGGAGGTTGACTCACAAGCCATTGAGTATCCACAAGTTCGTTGACGAATTGATGGAAAGTATAGGACGTTCATCGTCGGATCTATATCAGATTATTGCTCCTGAAAGAGTCTATGGATCGTTTAAATACGAGTTTCCTCTACGTGGTGACAATCAGGCGAAGCATATCTGGTTTCTCGGTGAGATGAAGTTGAGTAATGACTCGTTGGTGGTCTACAAGGGTAAGTACCATGTGGACGTGAAATTGGAAGAGATTGACCTGTTGCGGAAGGAGGAAGGTAAACTGGTTCGCTATATTCTCTACCGGGACGACGAAAGCAACCGCAAATGAATCCTTGTTATCTATATCTTTAGTGATTTGTTTAGCTTTGCTAATATCTCATCTTCTTCATCTTCAGCAGACCATTGCAACTTGGTATCGCCTTTCAAGAACTCATCCAATAGCTGTTTCTGCTGCTTTTGATGCTGGTTTTTCTCATAGATCTTTCGTTGCTCTTCTATTTTCTTCTTCAACAGTTCTTTCTTATCCTTGTGGTGAGTTGGATCGACACTCTTATCCTTAAGACTGAATGTCAACTGCGGAGTCGGCTTGTTGTGCTCCTTCTCGGAAGTTTTCCTATCTTTGGAGTTCTTCTTTCGCGGTGTCTTTTGTTTGGCCTTCCGCCGGCTGGTCTTGTCAGGTTGATCGTTAGACGGATCCTCTGGGACGTCAGCCCATTTTGATTCCAGAACCATGTTGATCTTCTATTTTTCCATGCTGAACCCTGGACACTTGCTCGCTATCGTGATATTTTCACGCTTTTAGCACAACAACGTCTTTAAAGCTAACCCGCAAGACAAGGTAGTTCTGATAAGAAACCTTCTTCAGCCACACGCTCAGTTCAGGGCATTCGCAAGACGCTCCGCGCGAATTAGTAGTCAGACAAGACATGATAATGGCACCTTGTAGTGTCTTGAGCTCTGTAGCGACCATCTTAATCTGAAGGCCGCTGACAAACAACCATCGCATAGTCAGACAACTCAGCTCAGACCAAGAGACCATGTCGAAAAAGGATAGCAGCAAAGAGTTTGATGTAGACGTGAGACTCCATAGCGAGGAGTCGGGCTATTCAGCTCCCAACACCGGTCTGGTGCTGCTGATAATATCGTATTTTTTCAACTCCAGCATGGTGGTCTCTACCAAAGTGCTGGAGACAGACCATGAGGGTGTGCCAGGCCAGGAGCCCATCAAACCGCTCCAGATACTGTTGGTACGGATGTCGATCACCTATGTTGCGACGTTGTTGTACATGTTCAAGAACCGCAGTTCGATACCCAACGTACCCTTTGGACCTCCCGAGATGCGCAAATGGCTTGTCTTGCGAGGTGTGATGGGTTTCTTCGGTGTCTTCGGCCTTTACTTCTCGCTCATGTACTTGAGTCTCAGCGATGCAATTCTGATCACTTTTTTGACCCCAACGGTAACTGTTCTACTGGCATGGATCGTGCTACGAGAGCGACTCACCACCATCGAAGCCATCGGCTCGCTCATCTCATTCTGCGGCGTCGTTCTGATTGTACGACCCTCGTTCATCTTTGGCGTGCCAACCGCACCGGACGGTTCCGCAGAGTCCGAGAACACTGCTGACCGATTGATCGCAACCGTTTTGTCGCTTGTCGGTGTGCTTGGTGCCAGTTCCGTGTACATCATAATCCGACACATGGGCACAAAAGCACACGCTATACTTAGCGTGAGCTATTTCTCGCTCGTCGTCACCGTGATCTCGCTTCTCGGCCTACTGTTGTTCCCCTCAATGACGTTCCAGACGCCAACAAACCTCAAGCAATGGCTATTATTCGCAAACCTCGGGGTTTGCGGTTTCGTCTTCCAGTACCTATTAACACTTGGCATCCAAAAGGAGCGTGCCGGTCGTGGCACTCTCATGGCATACACTCAGCTTATCTATGCGGTGTTTTGGGATGTCGCACTATGGCACAATTGGCCTAAGCTATGGTCCTGGCTTGGTATGCTGATTATCGTCGGCACTGCACTTGTGGTGATCCGTTACAAGCCCAAAGCCCAACTGGCCCGCATCTCTGACGAAGAGCGCGAGTCGTTCGAGTTGGAGGAGATGTAGTTGTTGAGACACAAAAAGTCTTGTTGGAGTAAAACATCACAGGTTTAAAAGCTACAATCGACCAAACAGTAAAACCCAGTTTCATCCGTTGAACCGACTAATGTTCGGCACCGCCGTCAAACGATTAGCGTTCAAGACGTGGTACGAGCTAAACGCTCGTGAGAAACAACGGTTTGTCGAAGCATTTGTCGACACCCACCAAAGACAATACCCGCGATCCAGGACTAACCGTTCCTTAAGAGCTTTGTCGGCAAGACACGACACCCGTCATGAGGACTCACCCTCGCTTTTCGCCGTCTTTTACAGCGATATACACTCAAATCGTTGCCGCCGTTTCAGTGATCCCAGTTTCCAGCGACTACTAGTCGAGAAGTAGACTCAAATAGCCTATAAGTTTGATAGAATTTAAACAATATACTATTATAAAATTATTACATCTTTAAGCTCAATGGCTCCAAAATACATATATAACGAACGAAAACACTAAAAGTCCCAATTAAAGCGTTATTTTAAAATAAAAACGCTAAAGCACCAGCTGCAGCAGCTCCTACAATACCAGCATTCAAAGCATTGTTTGAACCGCCTACCGCAGGAGCAGCATTAGACGTAGTTTGATTTGAAGCATTTTGTGCACTAGTCAAGCCGACAAAGGCAACAGCAGATACAATAAGTTTAGAGAATTGCATTTTTTTATAACACTTGAATATCTTATTCTTTGGTTTTACTAAGTGAACACAACAGTAAGACCCAATACCGGTATCTTGTCCTTGTTTATATAGCTGCGGTCTCCGCAGCTCGAGTCATCGAGCCGTTAAGGGGGGCGCAGCCCCTCCGCGTCTCTCTGGGAGAAACCGTTAAGGGGCTGCGCTTTATTTGGCGCAATCTGGCCAGACCCGGCGCAGATTGCTGCCGCAGCAAAACGCGTCTCCGCGGGAAACTCGTTACGCTTCCCTTTCGGGAAGCGTAACTCCGGGTTACAGGGAGGGGTGTTAGCCGCCAAAGGCGGCTATACATTACGCTTCCCGAAAGGGAAGCGTAAGTCCGGGTGACAGGAGAACGGGGGTCAATTCGGCGGCTAGTGATTATATAGCGTATTTAGCAAGTAGATTTGTAATTTCTAGTCAAACTCTTACGATGTTCCGGCTGTAGTTCAAGGGGCGGTTCGTCTCCAGAAGTTGGCGAAGCCAACTTCAATAACATCTTGTACACAAAATCACGTTTGTGTTCCGAGTGTTCGTCCGCCGGTAGGCTCTCGAGCAGTATCTTGTAACTCTTGATCAGTTTTGCAATCACATGCTCGAGGTCGAGCACAAGCAATTGCGCGAGGTCGAGTTTCATCTCGGACCTGAACACCACACGCAACACTTCGTGACGGTCCGACCCGTCCGTAGAGCTGGGTAACGGGTAGTTGGGAATGATCCAGCCGCGGCTACGGAGTAGCGCGGCGACCATCGACTGCGGGATCTCCGGGTACTGGTCGTGGAAAGCGCGCGAAAGTTTGAACGCGGCAAGCGGGATACCCGGCCTGAACTCCGCGGGTTTTTCCCAGTACTCGGTGACCGAGTCGGGTAACGGTGAACGGCCCGGTGGTGCATCGATACGTTCGTGTATGCTGCTTACCACTTCGAAGAAACCGGGCATACCCTTTGATGCGAGTAGTTCGTGGCAGAAGGCACGTGCCACGAACATGGATTTGGCAAAATGGGCATGGTAACCCGGTCTACCGAGTGATACGAAATTGTAGTATTGGTGGATAACTTGGAACCCTGGACGGGAGAAGTTGAGTCCGAAGGACTCTTCGACGCCGCCAAGGTAATTGATCTTGAACTTGAGTTCGTCAGCGAGTAAATCTTCGTTACGCCATAGTACCCAGCCAAGACCTGGGGTGGTGAGACCGAATTTATGGCCACTTGCGTTAACGCTCACGACACGCGGATGGTTGAACCCCCAACGTTTTAAACCGCAGCTTGCGAGCTGACGCTCGGAGAATGTAAAGGGTACGATAAACCCGCCCGAGGCGCCGTCCACGTGGATCGGGATCTCGGTGTTGGACCAGTCCGGATGCGCGCGTTCGATTCCGTCGAGCGCGTCTGCGACGCGCTCGACAGATTCGAGATGGCCTGTGTAGGTAGTACCCAGGATCACGAACGCACCGATTGTGTTCTCGTCGACGTAGTCGTGCAGCAATTGCGGATCGAGACAGTGGCGGCTCTTGGAAGACACGGGGATGAGTCTGCATTCGACGTCGAAATAGCGGGCAAATTTCTCGAGTGCGACCTGCGAAGCGGTCGACATGATAATGTTCGGGTTTGTAGTGGGCTTCCCCGCGTCTCGCATGCGGTGTTCCCAGCGTTTTTTCATTGCGAGACCGCCGAGCATGATCGCTTCGCTGGATCCCGTAGTAGCGCAACCGAGCGGATCGTCCTTGTTCTCGTCGCAATGCCACAGCTGCGCGAGCATCGAGATGCAGCGCTGTGTTAGTTCGATCAGTTGCGGGTACTCGTCGTTGTCTGCGAGGTTCTTGTTGATGTTCTCGGTGATAAGCTTTCTTGCCGTGTCTGAAGTCTCAGTGTTGACAAAACTAGCCAGGTTCAAGTGCGGGTTGCCATCCAGCGATAGTTCGTTGTGAATCAGATCGTACGCGGTCGCTTCCGGTAGACCTCTCTGTGGGATCCGGTACCGGTTGGCCTGGAAATGGCTACCGCCATTTTCAGACTGAGTGTCCTTCACGGTACCAAGATGCAGTCCGTGAACTTGTTCGGGCAACAAGTTAGCTTCTTCCAGCTTGGGAGATTGCAATTCTTCGCGACGGCACACTAATGTTCTTGGTCTCTTTTGTTTGGCAGAATGTCTATGTAGCATCTTGATGCGTTTCCTAGGTTACAATGGACATCGAATTGACTGCCATTGAGCCAACAGCCGCTTCTTATACCCTTGCTGATCGAATATCCCCTGTCTTGGCGTTTTGCTTCTAGGTAAAGGGCAGCGCAATTGCTTGGCGTTGCTCACGAAAAGGGTTACCAAGAAACGGTTCTTAAACGATTGCAACGACGATTTATCATTGGGTATGAAGCTAAGTAGATCGTTGAAACCTCATATATAGTAATTGGTAGTCTTCCAAGTCGTAGATTATTCTGTCTTTCCTGGAGTATCCGGGGACTTGCTCGCCGATTTGCATGTATCTACTGTAGGATTCGCTTAGGTCGTCCTTTGTGAAAAAAGTTACGCAGAAATCTGTAGGTTGGAAAACTTGTAGCACATGGTTGAGTACTTGTACGTTATCCTGTTTTCCCTGTGAAATCTTGGCGACGGGGACGTTACTTTCGAACGACGCATACGACCAGCCCTTCTCTGGGGTGACATGTAATGTGTAGTAGTATTCTTCGTCTAGCATCATGTTTGCCGAGTAGCCGCAAGGTGTGAAGGCGAATGCATCGTGGTGGAATGCGGCTTTGATGTTATTCTCGTAGACAAGGTCTAGTTTAGTGCTCTTTGTTATGTTAAATCCTAGGAGATGGCCTTCATCTTCATTGGAATTTTGTGCCGTTTGATGATCGATAAGACCGCGCTTGCAGACGAATTGTTTGGCTCGTTCATGATCGAGACCTGTCATGAGAATTTCAAGTGTTTCGTCTGGATCTTCGGTCTTGGCCTTTTGAACCATCGATTTATTGGTCTCCGTTACGTACAGATTCCAATGATTGCTTTCGTCGTTGCGGCCAACCAGATAACTGCGACCGCAGCTGAAAAATGTGTTCAAATAATCGATCTCGTTGCTCCAATTCTTGTGAATACTGCGCTGTTTCAGGGGAAACATAAAACAACGTCTTGAGTAGAACACTTTGTATGGGAAGTACTTGCCCGTGGACTCGATTCTCTTGCAAACGTCCCAACCGAGCTCGATCGTTATTGTATCAAACAATAGCTGAAGACAGAGTAAAGTAGTGGTTGTACCGCACGTCTTGAGAGTAATCTTATGGTCATACACAAATAACGAAGATTCACTGAGTAAAAAAGCATCCATCACAGCAGTGGATCTCACAGATAAAACTTCGCATTTGACCAATTTAAGAATCTCTACCCATTTGGCTACTTCTATATCACGCAAACTCTTCTTAGTCCCCTGAGGCTCGGGAATATCCTGTGCATTAGCATAAAACCATATCTCTAGTAGTTTTTCAGGTCCTTCAAACGCTTCGGTTGAATCCAAATTCACTGACAACTCATGGTCGATATAACTGTGATTTGTCAATTCCTTTTCCGTCACTGTCATAATGATATTTTCGATCTATCTCTTGGTTTCTCTTATTTATACGCTATTATCGTGGTTTGGCGGGCCTGCTGTATAAGAATCGATTGTCACTGGACATAAAAGATTATTTGCAATTGTCAAATAAACAGAATAGACTGCAATCGTTCTGATGGGAATTAAATAACAATCTGGAATGCTAAAGTGTTGATAGTTTTCTCTTTAATTCGATGAGTATTGAAAATTTTTCGACTCTTCTTATTATATTCTAACACAAAGAAAAATGACCATCTCGATGAGATGCTTAAATTCAAATGCTATGTTGATGGATCAATAGCTGAAAGATCTTGATCAGTTTAACAGTTTCTTGATGTATTTCTAGCTTAAATATGTAATGGGAACCACGAGAGGCCAGGCAGTATAGTCGTTTAGTTTCCCAAATTTTCAAAAATTAGTATGGGCATGTGGCGTAGTTGGTAGCGCGCTCCCTTAGCATGGGAGAGGTCTTCGGTTCGACTCCGGACTTGTCCATTTTTTTTTCTCATAAGGTTGGTGATATTCAACCTACTTTAATAGTTTTAAAGACTACTTGACTAAGAAACTTTCTGAGAAGCTGCAACTTTATGAGTTCCATTAAGCGATATTAAGTCTTTACTACGTTCAAGATTTTACAGATTAAAAGGGGGTCTCCAACTGACTTTGAAGAGGTTGTGTTATTATGTCATTTGGTGGTGTGAACACATTTCAACAGTACTCTACAGATTTTGGATTTGGTCATAATGGTGTGAAACTATCTTTCAACTACTTTGATGGATTTCCTGAACCCTCACTTTTGAACTCTTTAGCAAGCAATGATTTGAAACTGATCTTTAAGTCTCTTTTGAAAAGAGACGAAACGACCAAGGAGAAAGCACTCAACGATCTGTTGGAATTGGTCGAGAACTATTATAGGGAAACTGAAGCGTTATTTGATAGTGATATTTTTTTTCTTTGTTGGTCTCAAGTTTACCCAAAATTGTTGGTAAGCGAATCCAGGACTATCAGAATGACTTCACATCTTGTCACTTCAAAGCTTGTGAAATTGCTTAATAAGAAGATTTCGAAATTTTTGAGAGATGTGATGCCATTGCTTCTTTTAGGCACTTGCGACACGGATTCATCGGTGAGTAAAGCTTGTGATACCTGTTTGAAGTATATCTTCGATTGTAACATGAGCAAGATCAACTCTCTGTGGTCTGTATTCCAGGAAGACATTCTTAAAATCACAAAGGAACTGGTGGTAATAGAGAATGAAGAAACGATATCTGATGACCGTTTTGTGGGTAAAGAAGACTCTCTCCTTAGGTTTAATCGGCTGATTACTAGCGCTATGCAATTGCTTACGAAACTCTTCAGTTCTGGTGGCTTTGATGTTACGAAATATGAAGAGATCACCCATGATATTTTGATTTCCGAAAGTTTATGGCAGTTATTGAGTCTAAGAGATACGCATTTTTTGAAAAGTTACGAAGCTGCCCTCATATTACAGAAAACTTTGTACAAGGGTAATCTCTTACAAAAATTCAAAGACGTATTGAAGTTATCGACCAAGAAATTGCTGAAATCTCTTTCCCATGTTAACTCTAAGAACTCTTTGAAGGTGGCACATCTGACTGGATTGATTCTGGACAATTTAACTATGTTGGATCAATATAAAAAAGGGAGGATATGGACTTACGATAAAACTGCGACAGACAAGTTTTTGCAATTCGTGGCAGCCGCATCGAAAAACCCTGTTCCAGGATTTTTCAACGCTTTATACAAGTTTTACGAGGAATCTTCAAGCCACAAATTGCTAGATGAGAGGAAGCAGTGGCTTCCTGTATGGCAGGGATCAAGTGAAACTCTCAGGGAAAAACAATTCCTTGGGAGACACGACGCTGAATTGCTGGGCGAATTTTGGACCAATTACAGAAAATTCGTCAGCCATTGCAGTATCCCAGATGTTTCTGAGATAGCGAAAGTAGATGCTCTGAATATTCTACGCTCCGGTAAGCAGCTTTCGAAATTGCCCTCTTTGAAGGCGGCCTTGATTGACTTTCTGGATCCAGAATTTGTTGCTAATCGAATAAAGATTGCTGTTCATCAAGATGATAAAGAGGCAGGTCCATTATTGAACAATTTGGTGCTACTATTATCATCTGGGGCTAATACGGAGGCAGCATTGCACAATATTGCAGGTACCATGCTTGAGCTGATATCGACAGATGAAGATGACTTTGGTCCAACAAAGCAAAAAGTACTTGAAATCTACCGTTATTTCGTGAACTTCAATATCCTTTCAGTTGCAGACGAAGTAACTCGTTTTGCTTACGAAGTTCCAACCTGGATCAACAACGACACTTACCAGAGTTTATCCATTTTCATAAGTGAGTACTCGAAGTCAGTAATAGCTCACAACGATAAAAATTTCGTAACGGTGATGGAAGACTTTATTATGGCTGCATCATCTGCTGGAGATATTGCCAGGTCGCGTATCATAAGAACCCTAAATCAGTTGGATGATCGTGTCTCTCCAGCGGTGCTCTCTTCAGCAACCGTTCAAGAATTTGTTCAGGGCTACATCAGCACGTATGCCTATGATGACGAGGGTGAGCTATTTAATGGCTGTCTAATCAATGAGCGCAATGTCGTTCCGCTTTATGAGAAATCAGTTAAAAGCAAGCAAACAGAATCTTTCCTCCATCATCTTTCCAGCTTGAGTTATGACGCTTTAAAGGCGCTTTTGAGTGAGTCTAACTTTTTATCAGACAATTTATTTGCAAGATCATTTAACGAAACAGAGAGTATCTATCAATTGGCGAAGCCTCTCCTCAACAATGGCGCAATCGTACAAAAATTGGTGAATGCTATTATCTCATATGTCAAATCAACGCCCTGCCTTATGGGTCAAAACTTTTTGTTAAGAATAGCAGAGGAAGTCATTGCTTTAGAAGGACATGGTCTGGATGATTTCCTACCTTCTGACCTTGAATTGGCTTTTTTTGATGCTGTCCCGCTCATTGATTATAGACTCGCTCTTGTCAGCTCTTTGAAGCTTAACACTCATCTGTTTGAACTGTCCTCAGATGAACTAGACTTGTCTAAAGTTGAACAGTTAATCAGACAGAGTCTATTTTTGGATGCTTTAATCAGTCGAGTTCCAGCGGGCCTGGATGACAAGCTCACCGTTTTCCTCACAATGGTATGTGATCTTACTGAAGACTTCAACTGTCTTTCAGAAGATCCTGATGGGGAAGCTAGTGAATTTAACAACACTCTTTTCAAGAAAAAACTGGAAGGCTTCTCTTTCGAAGAGATCATTGATTTGGTGTGTCAGATAAATCCAGTTGGTGAACGTCCGTCCGACATATTATCCCTTCTCATCACTGATTCATCTTCAACTACCATTACCTATTACCACCTTCGCATTCTACAGAAAATTTTGCAAAACGAGGTGGATTCCATCACTTCAGCATCTTTCATCAGAAAGCTACCTACCATTGAAAAGTTCGTTGCCTCCACGATCAGAAGTAAAGATAAGAGTCAGCACAATTATCTGTTATGTGGAATCATTTTATCTGCAGCAGAAAAATTCAACAATCTCGAGGTCTGTGGTAAGTTGAGAAACATTTTAGCTTCTGAATGCATTGGAATGAAAGAAAATGAGTTACTTGAGAAATCCTACAAAAACATTATCCTTCTAAGCAATTTGTTGCAATCGCAAGGTTCGACCGAATCACCGCCTCCAATTCCATATCAAAGATTAAACATGATGCTCAGCTCTTTGTCCCAATGGCTAGATAGTGAATTGGCATATGATTCAGGGTTCGCCCCGGTTCGATTGTCCCTACTTAAGCTGTGCACCCTTTTGGCTCGGACTCCCTCAATCACAGAAGCTTTTAAAGGTTTTTATGAGTTGAGTATCACTTTGTTGACCGATTCTCTGTCGATGTGTCTGCTGGATGATACTGATTTCTTACTTGAGTTGCGCTTGCACTGTCTATCACTGCATGAAGAGCTGACCAGAGGTATTTGGAAGCAGCATTTCGATAGGAGCGCCGACGAGATTCTGAATGCATTGATTGAACTGACCCTGATCAATTTTTCGACGGAGAAGAACAACCAGATATCAGCGGTATTCTATCGTACCCTTTTCAGAACCCTGAGCGGATATCAAGTCAGAAAAGTTGTTAAATTCTATCCCGATGTTTTATCTGCTTTTCTAGGCAACGAAGGATCTGCTAATATCAACAGAATAAGGATCTTATTCGCTGAGCTTAAGCGAATCGTGATAGAGAGGCAGAAAGATGCTTTCTTAGAATTTGAGTTTGAGAAGCAGAAAGAGCAGAAAAAGGGAACTGAGGATCAGAGTGACGAAGCTACCGAGGAAAACTTAGCTTTGAGCGACAAATGTCAGCTTCCTGCATGTCTGATCGAAAAAATGTGCGTCGAGATTCCTCAGGATTACTTAGAATGTGAAGATGAATATGGCTTCCTCAAATATTTATGGTTCTGGGACCTAGCCTTCAGTTTTTTCAGCGATGCTTCCTATGATTTGCGTCAAAAGTTCATTGATCAATTGAGAAGTAGGAACTTGATAACGACCTTTTTTGATTTTATCTCTGATCAAATCGATTTACAAAATACGAAGTTCTGGTCAGATGCAGGATCAGCTGCCATTCTGGAATACTCAGTTGAGAACAACGACTTCTCACCATACAGGGAGGATCTTTTCCCAGAGTGTGAGAAGCTACTTGGCCATTCAATGTATAATATGTTCCTAAATGTTGGATCCTTAACAAGCAATTGGTGGTTGAATATCAAGGACCGAACGTTACAATCGATGATAGAGAAATTTGTGACCACTTTCATTTCACCTATCTTAATCACCAAAGAGTTGAACGAAGTGGCAGAGAAGACTAGTAAATTAGAATCAAATGATACCGCATTAAAAATCAAGATAAACAAAGTAACGAATGAGGTCAAGGCAAGCTATTTAATTGATGAACAAAGACTCGAGCTTTCCTTTAAAATGCCTGCTAATTATCCATTAACCAACGTTGAGGCTATTGGTGTGTCGCGAGTTGGTATCAGCGAGCAGAAGTGGAAACAATGGATATTATCCGCTCAGAGAGTGATCACCGGGATGAACGGCTCCGTAGTGGGCTCTTTGGACCTTTTCAGCAAAAATGTCAATCTACAGTTTTCCGGTTTCGAAGAGTGCGCTATCTGTTATTCTATTTTACATGTGGTAGACAGGAAACTTCCAACAAAGACATGTCCCACATGTAATAACAAGTTCCATGGTGCCTGTCTTTACAAATGGTTCAGATCGTCCGGTAATAATACATGCCCACTTTGCCGTAGTGAAATTCCATTTAGAAGATGAGGCGAATCAGGTACTGACAAAGCAGACTAAAGACACGATGTATAACATTAATGCATATGGTGAATTTGATACCGACGATGAGGACACTTTCCTATGTGTCTCTTACAAGTTATTTGACGTTTGTTTTCTTTCACGTCGAATTGTCTGTCTTTGAACCTAAACATTAAAATCAACTGAACCTACTAGATGTGCTATACTGATTAAGCTCATTTATACTGTACATAGCAGCCTTTAAATTACGTTTCTATAATGTACCGGATATTGTATGTCGTCGCCATTACCTTTGAGATCGAACTCACTTAATCCAACAATGCCTCCAAAATCGAGAAACCTTTTAAACCGCTTCTCATTCAGTTTTTCGACTTTAGCAACCATATCTGGCCAGTAAACTTCATGCTTATATTTAAAATCAAGCTTGCCATTGTAAACGGCCTCTAGCTGAGATGCCTCGATATGGTTCTCGAATGGTTCATCAAAGATAGCCTTTTGTCTTGTTCGTGGATCCAAGAACGGATGTACCATCTTAAGGAAAGCCCAGGCGAACCAGGGTATATTGAACATAACACATTTGCTCAATCTCTCTGGATAATGATTTTGCATAACCGCCAAACACAATTTTGCAATCGAAAGTGGAGGCATCTTATCTGAAATGACTCCCGGTTCTTTATAACTCTTGAAATCGATGAGAACTGTGATAGTCTCCACACCTTGCGGTGTCAATATCACAGCACATTCCATCATAAAGATCAGCAATTGTACTTGTCTAAACGACGGTTCCGTGTTCTGTCGACCATTCTTCATATAGAAGAGAGGACTTCTATTGATATCAAATCCCAAAATGACCTGTTTCCCGGTCTGATTCTCCACTGACACCACTTCAGACTTCAAGGGCTTGACATTTTCATCAGCTCCAGAGAGACCTACCTCTCTCCTCCAAACCAGCGTCGAACTCAGATTCTTCACAGTTTGATCAACGTCCCATTTAGCAGCTCTCAGGAATCGTAAAATGCATTCTCTAGTGAGCCAACATTTTTCCTCTGGTATCAAACCTCTTGTCTCATCCAAAGACGACGTATTCAAAGCCAATTGCAAAGTCTCGTCCTGGAAATGCTCCAACACACGTCTATACTTCTCAAACTGTTCCTCACTGATCTGTGGTGGCCCATGAGCTTTTCCATACTTTACAGGTGGATCTACAAAGATCCGGTCACAACGAGTAAGATCTTTCCTCTCTACCAATAACGTACTATCTCTCTGCCTTCTGCCAAACAGTCCCATCGTCAATGCCACTAAATCTGCTGCCAATTGGCATTACAATGACCTCTATAATCCAAAGTTGTATCTAGTAGAAATGATTCAAAGTTGCGCGTACAAAGAGGTCCAACTTTAAACGACTCTAAACGCTAAACTTCACCATCTTCCAGCCTGGGATTCCTGGCCATTGGGCAAGCCTATCAGAACCACTAAGCCTGATTTCCGGTCCAGCAAGCGACCTTCACAGCTGTAAACTGCCTTGGACAAAAGGGAACAGTCCTGTTGTAGTTCAATGAACTCAAAGTTGAGCCAACCAGTCTTATAAGACCTCTTGAACGGTATAGAGTTACTTCAAGGGCCAGGATACCTGGTTTATATAGGGAGTTTTTTCATTTTGGGATACGTTTGATGTATATCATCCTTAATGACCACTTACAAGTGGTGTTGAAGACTGAAGGTATCGCAAGAACTGGTTTAAAAGAGCTGGTAGTTGGCCAGAATGATTATCTGGAGACGTAAGTTCAGGTTTGTGTTGTTTATAGGCCTGGGAGTGGCAATTGTGTCCTGTATTGTGAGAGCAGTGGTACAGTCTCAGTTGAATAAGGAGATCAAGTACTTTAAGAGGTACTTCGAGCAGAAAAAGGATGACTTGGAAGGTCTTTACAATCCACTGGCGATTAAACAGATTCCGGAAGAGACGATTGATTTGATGTACAATTTAAGAGTTGCAGCGAAGAAAGAACCGATTGAATGGTCTAGGTATGCATATGTTAACTATGCTACCGACGGTAACTATCTATGCAATACGCTGATAATGTTTGATTCTTTGCGGAAGTTTGGCACTAAAGCGAAATTGGTGCTATTGATATCTAGAGACCTGGTAGAGTCCGATAGTCGGCCAGATTTTGACCAGATTAGCAAGATGTTGGATCAATTGAAGCGCGAAGGTGGCGACCAAGTTGTGGTGAAATATGTGGATAATATCGTTAAGCCCTCTGACACTTCTCAATGGAGTCCAAGTATGACAAAATTATTGGTATTCAATCAGACCGAGTATGAGCGAGTTATCTTCCTGGATAATGACGCTACATTGAACGATAAGCTGGATGAATTGTTCTTTATCCCGGATTACATTCAGTTTGCAGCACCCGTGTCGTACTGGTTTCTGTCAGAGGGGGACTTGGCAGAGGCGTACCGAGAGGTGAAACAGTACGAGAAGCTGCCCGTTAATCTAGCCAGATACACCGATAAGCTACATGATCGTGTTAAGAGGGGAAAGATGATTTACAATCATTTACCGAGCTTACCTCCAAATCTGTATTTGAACACTGAGAATGTGGCACAGGATCTGATCAGATCGAAATTCTCGTTGGCATCATTATTCGACCACCATGTATCGGATAAATCCACTAAAGTGAAATTGGCGTCTAACGTTATGGTAATAAAACCATCTGCAAAGTCATTTGCATCGATAATGAAATCATCTGTACCGGCTTTCTTGAAAAAAGAGGGCAAATATGATGGGGATGTGATTAATGATGACCTGTTTAACTTGCGGAAAGTGCTCCATACTCAGTTCAAGAATTTCCGCCGATTGAGATCGCATTTTGTGCCTAGTGTGCTAGTATTGCCCTACGCTAGGTACGGACTACTCACTGGATCAATCAAGGATGAAGGTCAACACGTACTGTTGAGAAATGATGTTCTTGGCTGCAAAAGGTTGGATACCAGCGGAAAAGAGATTGAAAAGGACATAACAGCGATAACGAGAAACGCCAAGTACATTCATTTCTCCGATTATCCTTTGGGCAAACCCTGGCAGTATCAGTCCGTGGATGAAATCAAATGCAAAGTTGACGATAAACATGCCAAGGACATCAATAACGCCAAGAAAATTTGCCATTTGTGGAATGATTTCTACAGCAGTTACCTCAACAGCAGAGGACTATGCGCAGCATAACGTATATAGCCATTTAACATTTCAAAATACCGTTTTTGATCGCTTCTTTGTTCAGCAATCTGTCTACTTCTTCACCATACTTTGCGTTCCCCTTCCCGTTCTCCTTGAAGGCGTAATCCACTGTCAACTTCTTGTTCACCACAAGTTGCCCATTGAGCGTCGCTATAGCTTTATCAGCATGCTCATAACTCTTAAAATACACATATGCACATCGAACTTGACCATGACTCAGGTAGAAAATCTCAGGAACTCCCGCTAGAGGACCAAACTTACTGAACAACTTGGTAATATGTGATTCATCGATAGAAGTGTCCAAATCCTTAACAAAAATCTTGGCAACAGGTTGAATTTTCAAATCAATCGAGGATCCATCACCGGTCTGCTGGGCATTCGCTCTTCGTATTTTCAACGTCCTTTCATAAAGTTGAACGCAGTTATTCATCAATTGTATCACATATTGACAGTCCTCACAAGTGTAAAACTCTACAAAGGCAAATCCTTGGTAAACTTGCAAAACTTTGTCCTTGGGATATCTTATACTGGCTACAGGACTCACCTGAACGAACAATTCGTAAAGATCCTCCTTGGTGACATTGGAATCGATGTTGCCCACATAAATCGTTGTCTCGGGATTGTTCACAGTCGCATTCATACTGAGACGGGACACCGATCAGACGGTAAACCTTCAACTGATACTGGTCAACTGGCCCTATTAATTAGAGTGATAACGATTGATCGTTACCCTTCCTCTTGAATCTTTTCAGTTTGACGTCCAGTTTGTATAAATTTTCACTTCTCTTGTAGTACTTCACCATTAGCTAACAGTTAGAATAAACCTATCGTTGATGGATCCACCAATTGGACTCATTTAAAGCTTTTAATGATTGGCTTGAGCTTTTTATAAAACAGCAGTTTCATCAGTCTTTTGAGATTTCTCTATCTTGATGGTACAGATTGAAATGGGAACTTTGCCTTTTTAGAGCCGTTTTATATGGCCTTTTTTGCTGGATTTGCACTTTGTGAGTGTTTCACATTGATGTAGATCCAGTTCGTGGTTTCCTGTGGTGGTACTGATAGTGGCATGTTTCGCTTCCATATAGTGCAATGTCAGTGCTTGGCCACGTATGGGATACTGCAAAGGAAGGCGGTGTAGAATGAGCTTTCTGAATGCTAGTTATTGTTTCAGTCTTTGCCTTGAGAGGTAAGATCATCGCCTTTCAGGTGATGATCTAAAGATCTGTGGGAAGGTTGTTTGAAGATCGTTTGAGCTTAGTCCTTGCTTTAGATGGGAAATCCTTCTGGTGTAAATCATAGAGTTACTATCCCCCGTTTAATCGCTCATCTATTGAATTCAAGAATAATAGCATGTAGTTTCATACATGGGGTACATTTAGTTGTAGTTGAAGTTGACAAAGCTATACATTAATTAGTTACAATGCTTATTTTTCGTTGTAGACCTTGTCGACGTCCTCTTTAACAGCATTGAGAATCTCTTTTCTCTTTAACTTCTGTGCAGATGTGACAAAACCGTTATGTGGAGTCCATTCGTCATGGAAAAACACAACACCTTCAAGTAGTTCAATACCGTTTAATCCCTGGGCCTTACCGGTTTTCAAAAGCCTCTCTAGCACAGCTTTTTGTAATGTTGAATCGTGCAAATGACTCTCGACGTCGTCATTATCTTTCATAACTCCTACTTCGACTGCCAATTCGGCTAATGGACCGTGATTGGGTACAATGATACCGACTGGTTTAACTTTGGATTGATCAGCATAAACGCAGATGTTTTGAACGTAAGTGTTGGATCTATATACTGATTCCAATTTTTCCAAAGCGATATATTCACCATTTTGGGTCTTGACCAGGTTTTTCTTTCTGTCGATGACTTTTAAGTGACCGTTGGAAGTCCATTCACCAATATCACCAGTCTTGAACCAGCCATCATCTGTCATGACTTTTGAAGTTTCTTCAGGGTTCTTGTAGTATTCTTTTAATACAGAAGCACCTTTAATCCAAATTTCACCTTGATTGTTCTTTGCCAAATAACCAAGTTCTTCTACGTCAACTAGTTTGACCGTGACAGCACCGGTCAAGTCACCTGCCACACCGAGCTCAAAACGGTTTGGTTGCAAGACACAGGTGTTAGCTACAGTTTCAGTCAAACCGTAACCAATCAACATGGGACATAGTAAATTGGTGATAAACTCCTGAGCATCGACACTAATTGGAGAACCACCGTTCAAAGTGAATCTCAAATTGCCACCAGTGGCTTGCTTGATTTTTTTGAAAACCAAGTTACCAAGACTGTCACCACCGGGAATATGATAACGCTTCATCTTGATCTTTGCATGATACGCGGTCCAAAAAATCTTTTGAGACAACATAGGTAACTTATTGATCTGAGCCAAGATACCCTTTCTCACTGTTTCCCACACCGCGGCAACACCAACCATGATCGTGGGTTTGAATTCTTGCAAATCACCTTGACAGTTCCGTACCGAGTTATTGGTCAGGGTCTTAACCGTTGCATAACCCAGGACACCACCCCAGTAAAACGATATCAGCTCGAAAACCAACTCAAAGATATGAGCTAAGGGTAAGAAAGCAATAACACGATCATGGGACCCAGTGATATTCGCGGTATTACTACTAACACCACCAATACCAGCTACAATATTCGCATGAGTTAAAACCACACCTTTAGGATCACCTGTAGATCCCGAAGTGTACATAATACAAGAAACATCTTGTGCCTTGGGTAAATTCAATTCAAATTCATCCCTCGCGTTACGACCAATCTCTAACAACTCATCAAACGAATAAAACTGGATATCAGGTCTAACTTCTTTCAACTTATTCAATGCATTCTTAGCATTCAAATACAATTGACCATTCTGTCTCTTATCAGACTCATCGATCCGCTCGTTGTAGATGACGTACCTGATCTTTGGTGTTTGTTCTAAAGGCCTAATCAACGATTGCAACAGATGATTATCGGTAAACATCGCGTTTGTCTCAGTTTGCACCATAGAGTGAATCAATCCACTCTCACCCAACGTATCGTATGCGGTCACAACAGGTATATTTTGAGATTGTGCACCAAGAAACATTTTCATCCACTTATGAGACGTTGACGCATAAATATGTAATTTCTCTGTTTGACCCGGTTTTACACCAATCTTAACCAAACCACGTCCCAAATCATGCATAATACTAATCAATTCCTTATAAGTACTATGCTTATAGGGACTCAATTCAAAATATTGCCAAGTTTTCTCTACTTGTTGTTCTTTACCACTAATTTTCTTAGTAACCATCTTTTTCTCCTCGTGAATATCCACAATATCTCTCCAACCCATAGCTTGACGATTACCACCTTTCCCAAACGCTTCCATGGCATATTCATAAACAGTATCACAACTAAACCCAACAGGTCTAATCACAGCTTCCTTGGCATTCGTAACATTTCTTCTAGGGGCAGTTTCATGTTCATTAGCAGGTTTACCCACTTCAACAGTGTATCGGGCCATCTTAAATCACACTGATCTTTCAACACACTGATCTCTCTACCAGAAATACATTTACTGGCTGCATAAACATACCTTCCCTTTGTATTTAAAATCGATCTCCAACAGGACCCATCCCAACTGTCACCCGGCCACCAATCTCCAACAAACCGAAAAAATTGTCCAACTTGAAACTTGAACCTCAGCAAGTCGATCTTGTATTGAAATAGAACATCATGGAATATGATAGAACAATCGTTTCGTTAAATATGATCTCTCATCGATCTTCGCAGTTTCATAGAACCTCATAGAACTTGATAGAACTTTTTATCTCCGATTGAACCACTTCCGTACAATATGATCCCCATCTTTGTAATTTATCCTTAAATGTTTCTCCATCATATGGACCTAACTATACGCATTCAACGTAACCAACTGAAGTAACACCAACTATTAGTATGGGCTGGTTCTCAAAAGAACAGGATAATGAATATCATCCAATAGATAGATCCACTAGACGCAAATGTTGGGACTCACGTGACGAGTATTTCAATTGTCTTGATAAAATTAATGTTATTAATCCATTAGATCCCACACAACAAAAGAATATAAGAACAAATTGCCACACCCAGGAGACAAAGTTCCATAATAACTGTGCTGAAAGTTGGATCAAGTATTTTAAAGAGAAAAGAGTCGTGGATTATAAGAAGGAAAAATTCTTGAAAGAAATGGAGCAGCAAAATGCAACAAGGATTGAATTATCACCAGAACAACTCACTAAGTAACAGCAATTAGTAATCTCATGTAGATTTATTTGTTTTTATTCGACGGATATAAGGTGTGTGGGCGGTTTTAAGGACAGGGGATGGGCGGCTAGCTGTTTCCGGACCTTTTTTGCTTTTTTTAGGGGAGCGGGGTTGGAGGACGGGATGGGCGGCAAAGGTATAAAAGGGAGGGGTTTGACGGGGATTGTAGGGAGGTGTGTGTATGGGAAGAAAGTAGTGGTAAGATCTAGGATGTCGGAGTATTTTCTTAAAGCTAGTGGTAATCAGGCGGTGAATGTGAATCCGCCTACGGGATTGGATTATCATATTACAAAGCAAGGTTCAAGTTGGTTATGGGCTGTAACGTCGGTTTTTGGGTTGCTTGTTGTGGTTTATGCGATTTTATTTTTCATTGCAGAGATGCGTAGCAATTCGTTGACGAGATATTCATTGGCGGCACCTTTTTTGATATCGTTTTTCATGTTTTTCTTTTATTTTACGTACGCGTCGAATTTGGGTTGGACTGGTATCCAGGCGGAATTTGGACATGTTAAAGTGGATAATCCAGTTACTGGGTTAACTCCCGGTGTTAGACAAATTTTTTACTCGCGGTTTGTCGCATGGTTTTTGTCGTGGCCTTTGGTACTGTTTCTCATTGAATTGTCATCGGTATCGACTACGGTGCAACACAGTGACACACTTTCTGTTTTGGATATGATTCATACGTTGTTGGTACAGATCTTTTCTGCTTATTTCTGGATTATTGCTCTGCTAGTTGGAGCTTTAATCAGGTCTACGTATAAATGGGGTTATTTCACTTTTGGAGCTGTGAGCATGTTGATCATGGAGGCAATCTTGATCAGAAGACAATTTGTCACTTTGAAGACAAGAGCATTTAATGGAGCCATGTTGGGATTTATCATGGTTATTGTATGGTTGTACTTTATCTGTTGGGGTCTTTCCGAAGGTGGTAACCGCATTCAACCGGATTCAGAAGCAGTATTCTACGGTATTCTTGATTTGATACTATTTGCCATCTACCCAGCCTATTTGCTTTTCATTATCAAAGCCTTTGGTGACTGGCCAGCCTTCTCGTGGAGAGGCGGTTTCGCAAGGCGCACAGATGAAGAACATTTGGAGAAACCTTCTGGTCAACCTTCGGTCAGACAGTCTGGCGAAACAGCTGTCCCACAGACGCATGCGAACCACGCTGCAGGTGCCCCTGCTGCTGCAACGGGCCCAGCACTGGGTCCAACAGCTGAACATCCTCCCTCTGCTGCTGGTCCAACTACGATGGCAGAAATTCCAGCTGCGAACCCCATTGCGAGAGAAACTGCTTGATTGCCCAATAATATTTTTTTCCTTCTATTCGTTCAGGTTTTCAACCTATGTTTTTTCAACTTTAATGCTTAATTATGTATTTAGAGCTTAATTTGGGTTTTATAATTAATATAAATGGGGTATCATTTCTTAAACAAATCTATAAACATAAACCTAGTGAGCTAAACCATCAAAACTAACGTAATAAAACAAAGAACCAAAATATGCGTAATCCAAAGAATACAAGTCAAAAATGACTAAACACCAAACACTTCAATGTTTGCCTTGGCACCATTTTTAGCAGTGACAACACAGAAATTACCACCACCGGCACCAGAAGCACTTTGAGAACTGAAGACATCATTCACATTAGACGAGCTGGGATCAATCGAACATGGTAAACCTTCACAATTGGACTCATCATCACAGGTTATCTTAATCCCAAACGATGGCTTGGTACCCTTGAAACCGCTGTCCAGATAGATAGGATTCCAACCGATCTTCACAAACGTCGATCCATCGGACTGCTGGTTAGCGCCGGCCACATACGGAGACCAGTTACCATAGGGATGAGAATCGTCACCCCACTTACATCCGTCAGCAACGCTAACTCCGGGTGGGTTAACGTAATAATGTGCCGCTGTGCCCGCGAAATAGTCTGGGCCGGGCACAGCAAGCGTCTGGCTCGAACCAGATCCGATATCCGTGGGGATCAACATCTCCTCGTTACCGGGCAACACCGTTTGACAGAACGCGACATTGCTGCCTGCGGAGTTTTTCGCCACGACAGTTCCCACTCCGTCGTAACAGTACGGTCTATTGTTGTCCGGTTTTTGCAAGTTCCCGTTTGAGTCACAGTACAAACCACCGTACTGAGAACCGGGGTAACTATACGAAGTAACTGATGGATCCCATTGGCCCATCAATTGACCGGGTTTACAAGCATAGGGACACCAACTACCATACGAACATTGCTGATCGTTATGCATTGCCCAGCCGCCGTTCTGGCCGTCTTTCTGTACCGCGACCATTCCTTCAAAATTCGGGAATGCACAGGTACCGCCACGCTTAGCAGCGTGGTCATGATGAGACCTCTGAGCCTCGGGCAGCGCCGCTGGCGCTGCCGAGACTCTCTCTAAGAGGCCTAAAATAGAGAATAAAGCAAAAAATGATTGACTACCAGAGATCATATTTCCGGTTAAAAGCGATAATGAATGGAATAGAATAACAGATGAAGGAATGAATACAAAAGTCTTTTCAGAACTTTTTTTAGTTGGAATTTGACAAAAAAATCAATGAAGGAATGAATAAGATTCAATCGATCAAACTATCTAAGAAATTATTCAATTGGTTCTTTTATCATATCCAATGCCAATTCAACGTATGGCTATAACAATTGATGGCATATTTTTATAGTTTTCCAACATTCGAGTATCATGGAGACTATAATGACGATTATCGGCCCTTGCGTTTCTTTTGCTCGTCACATTACCCGATTCGGAACTGAGATCGATTCGTATGGCTCTCGAGGCATTGCCAAGACTCATTTCGTATAGCGTCATAGAGAAATACCGCGGGGCTCGCATGGTCCGGCCAGCTTGGATTTCCAGAAGAGGAAAAGTGATCGACGGGTCGGTTCTAGACCGACTACTTTGAAGGCAAATATCGGAGAAAAAAGGTTTGTATTCTGGAATGCCGTCGGGAATTCGTAAAAAGAAAAAAAGCAGGGCTTAGCGTTAGGGCACCTGTGTTAGGGTTCCGATATTAGGGCAGGCGGTGGTAGGGTTCCAATATTAGGGTTCCGATATTAGGGCAGGCGGGCAGCGATAGGGCACGCGGGTTAGGGCGGGCAATGGATGCAGTTAGGGCTTGCGGGAGAAAAAATTGCACATTGTCTGTAAGGTGATGTGTCTCGACGTATTGTTCTCTTTACATTGAAATCTTTCTTTATCGTGATGGTTGGTACAGCCGGTGGTAGGCTGCCAAGACATTGGATTAAGATATCGCTATCATTTGCTGTTGAATAGTGCTAATTAAAGTTGAGCTAAGCGGTTGAGACGATGAAACTTACTGGCAAGGAGATTAGGATATGTTCGTTGTTGGCATTGGATACGGTGTTCTTTCTATTAGAGCTTATCATTGGGTATATGTCGCATTCGTTGGCGCTGATTGCTGATTCATTTCATATGTTGAATGATATTATATCGTTATTGGTAGCGTTATGGGCTGTTAATGTTGCGAAAAACAGAAATGCTGATGCTTCGTATACTTACGGTTGGAAGAGGGCAGAGATTCTTGGAGCGTTAGTTAATGCTGTTTTTTTGGTTGCTTTATGTTTTACTATCTTAATTGAAGCGTTCCAAAGATTGATCAGTCCTCCCGAGATCGAAAATCCAAAATTGGTTATGTATGTTGGAATCGCGGGTTTACTGTCGAATTTTATCGGATTGGTTCTGTTCCATGATCATGGCCATTCTCATGGCCATTCTCACGGCGGCGATGGTGACGAACATGACATGGAGACGCAAACTCACTCGCATTCGCACTTTTACAGCGCAACTAATGGGACCGAGGAGAGCGATGCTTCTATCGACAACAATAACGGTAACATCCGCGAAGTTTGGCCACAGTCTGTTGTGGAGAGAATAAGCTTTGAAGGAACGGCGCTTTTGCAAAAGAAGGGTAGCGATGCCAAGAATGGGACCGCAAAGAGTAAGAAAGTGAAATCACTCAATATGCATGGTGTTTTCTTGCATGTGCTTGGTGATGCACTTGGTAATGTCGGTGTGATTGTGGCAGCGTTATTCATTTGGAAGACTGATTATTCCTGGAGATTCTACAGTGATCCCGTCGTGTCTTTAGTGATCACTTTGATCATCTTTTCTTCCGCTATACCACTATCTCGTAAATGTTGCAGAATTCTTTTGCAAGCTACACCATCAAACATCTCTGCGGATGCAGTCCAACGCGACATTTTAAGCATTTCCGGTGTCAGATCCGTACACGACTTCCACATCTGGAATTTGACCGAATCCTTCTTTATCGCATCGCTACATGTACAGATCGATGCCTCACCAGATCGTTTCGGCGACATTGCCAAATCGATCAGGAGTATCTTTCACAGCTACGGTATTCATTCAGCAACAGTACAGCCTGAATTCATCAAGGGTAACGCTAGTTTGGACGCTTCAAGAAGATTTTCTATGATTGCCGGTGGAAGCTCGATGTCTGTTGACCAGGAATCCCTCGATTCGTCCGCACAGGATCCTTCACCAAGCGCTTACGGTGCAATTGCTTGCGGTGACAGATGCTTAGTAGACCAAGCGGCCAACTGTAACCCAAACGAGTGCTTACCCAAATGATGTTTTTTCCAAGATCGTCCCCGTTTCTCAACCTTCTATAAGATAAAACAAGCAATTTTACAATATAGATACATATACTAAACCGTTAAACGGTCTGCCCATTGGATCTGTCTAACTCCATTTCCCATTTCTTTGCCACTGTCAATGGCTTTAATCTCAAAGCCTTCTATCAGTGCGGCATCAGGTATATCAAAATCTGCTTCATTAATCTCATAGTCATCACCCAGGAGTGCCTTTTTCAAAAGTTTATGTTTCCTCTTAATAGCTGAATTCACCGGTATCGTCATTCGTTCATAAGCGTTGTTGATCATTGGTAACTTCACATTGGTATGAGAATTTATACTAGCGTTAATCTCAGTGGCATAAATCGTGGCATCTTCCAGCGAACCGCGCGACGATCTAACCAACAGGTTCAATGAGTTACTTCTAGGTCTTAAAATGGGTCTCTTGGGACTCTTATAACGGTGACAAGGTTTAAAGCTGTTTCTAACAATTGATGAACAAATCATACGATTAAGCTCAATTGTTTCTCTCTCGAGTATCGATTTCGTGTTAAACGCATCCAAATAACTTAGTTCTGGTGATGAAGATGGCACTGACGATATATCACTCAATGGACTGATGGAACCTGCATCTGACCATGGCGAACAATCACTATCTGTTGCGCTAGATTCATCCGAATCCGCGAATATCAGACGACCTCTTTTCAAAGCATCTTCAGCCGATCTTGCGATCGGCTGAACAAGTCGTGGTGCCTTTGACGGTGTCACATTCACTGTCTCCACCGAGAAACTTCTGCCTCTTTTATTTGGAGTCCCCGGCACAGACGCCCGTTGCCTTTTAATCGGTGTCGAAAATGGCACTACATTCATGGGCCTGTCATCGCCCATCTTTGCCATTATAGTCACTCTTCCAAGATGCTCATGTTTCCCAAACAAACTCCAGAATTTAAAACGTTTCAAGACTCTTTTATGTGATATTATCGTACTACGATTTAAGCGTCATCCACCAACATCTATACCCGGGCGATTCATCCAACACATTGTTTTGATTTCGATAAAATAACCTGGCATCAAGACGAAGAATTACTCATACGAACGAATTAAGACATTCTTAGCAGGGATTATGAGAACAAACGATTTAATTCGCCTTCCCGACAAGATACGGTGGCTTTTCAAGAGAATGCAATTCTCGAAGTGACCTTGATCTTTGTTTGTTCTTTTCCAAAAGCAGTTATTTGTTGAAATTTTTCACTGCCAGAGCTAGTTCTGTTCAAGAAGTCAACATACACCATGTCTCTAAGAAGATTGATCAACTGTAAAGAGTAACTCGACACAGTGTCTTTGGAATCAACGCGGCAATATAGCGGTTTTATGTGATTGGTCGTTCGCATATGCACAATTTTAGCTCAAATTCGTACGGGAACAATGCCAATGCAATGCCAATGATCCAGAAACTGTGGTATCAGTTGTGAAGGATATGACATTACCTTGTCGTGCATCATAAATGAAGCTTCGATATCATTGTGCTAAGGCAAAACGTACAGGAATGTTATCTGCAAGACCGAATCGAATGTTGGGAGTATTCCAGTCCGAGATTATCGCTTCACAGACAATAGTGATTGTCGCTGAAAGACTCACACAGACCACACACTGCGGACATGCTGAGATCTGATATCGGTTACACTACAACTATCATAGCGCTTACCCGGGATCTTCGGCGTCAGTGAAGGAAAGTTTGTCGCTGGTAGGAAATGCGACACAAAATCAGTTGGATTATCACAGAGAATGGAAACGTCCTGGTATAAAAAGAATAAGCTGGGTTGATTTACAATCGTTTTTGTTAATCAATTTTGAATTTTCTCTTTATTGTGGTTTTTTAACAGAATCAAACGGAAAAATCTGCTTTGTTATCAATATGTCAGTTTTCCACAGAAAGCATTCAAATTCTTCACCAAAGAATCAACCAGTATTGCTTTCATTGGAACGTCCTAATAATAGTCAGACGGATTCCTTACCTGAGGAAGTAGAGGGACAAATGGAGGGGAAAGCGATAGCCAAGACTAAAGGTGAAAGGAAAATTCCTGATAGAACCATTAAACATGTCAAATCGTATCCATTAGTGCAGCAAACTCGTTCGCTTCTCTATCGTCTACCAGTTGCAAGAGTGGTAATTGCTAACACCAAACCTGTAGTGAAACAAGTTTTAGAGTCTAAACCATTACAATTGGCTTTCCCCGTTACCAATTTTTTTGATAATGTTGCCAACTCGAGTTTAAATTTGACTGAAAAGATTGTTCCTGCGATCAAGACTAAGACTTATCAGAATTTGAAAGATGACGCTATGATGCCATGCAACACCACGGTTGAATATAGCAAAAAGACAACTGGTAAAATTGTCTCGCTGGTGGAAGATAATGTTTACAAACCAAGTCACAATCAAGTTATGAAATTTAGAAAGTTTTACAATGAAAAGATATATGACACCAAGGGTAAACCATTGATTAGAAGTACATTGAATCCCATAACTGCTCCTTTTAACAATTTATTTGAGAATTTGACTATCAAATATTTCCCAGAAGGTGAGAAAGTTCCCACTGAAGGTTATTCAAGTGAATTAAACAGAAGCGTCGCGTTAGCTTGGAATTTTGTTAACAGATCATATCCCGTTGTACAAAAGGGAATTGTTCATATTGGTATGATTCCATGCAACTACGTTATCTACGTGAACAACGTTTTCAATGAAAGTCTTGACAGTCAACCTGATTTGAAACCAAAGCACTGTTGGCAGGCAACCAAGGTGGGACTTACGAGGGTTAGGAAGGAGACGATGGATTCCATCAAGCAGAAATCACCTCATAGAATTTTCAAGAAGAGGCAAACTGTTAACAAGACCAATTTGATTAAACCAAATCGTACACCAGTCGAGGCATTTCATGAAAGGATAAGAGAAGTTGAGAATCAACTTCATGAAAATGTTACTGCTTAAAAGTAACATTTGCAGGTAACCATTGAAATTTGCTTCTTACCTTTTAGCTAAAGGTTAAAATTTAGATAACTAAATAATTCAAGTAGTTGATTTTAAACAGTACTACTTCAGGTTTTAAATCCCATTTCATATAGTCAGTTTACACAAACTCTTAACCTTAACAAGTTGTTGAAGTTTTTAAGAGACTGTTTTTTATGTGAACACCCATACATCTACAAGCAATTTAAAAACACCTAGACACCCACAAAATTTAGGCTTTTTATTTTTCACAGAAAGCGAGTCTCGGTTAGTCCAGCAGGTCGCGTTGTGCTTGGAGGAAAGCGGATGGTCAGAGCGTACCAAGCGGGCCGAAGCGGTGGGAGCCGAACCAGTCTCTGCCTGGCACTACGCTGAGGTAGTCTGTCTAGCGAGATCTGCTTAGAGGGAAAGTTTCGTTGCGGCTAGGCAGAGACGAGGGAACATCCTTCTATCCTCACGGTCGCACAGTCTGCGAAATTTCAAACAAACGTTGAAGGCTATCAATCGTTAAGAAACCTGTCCTATTGATCTGGTAGTAGTCAGTGTAGGAAATACAGTAACGAAAAAAGTGAGTACAGTGTTATATGTGAAGATCTAGGTGGGGAGCGCTAACTATGAAGGACGTCGTTGCGTCTAATTGAAGGAAATTGGAAAGAATAGCATGATATAAAGAACGATTTAAGATTATAGAGAGGGCTCCCCAGTGTAAACAGATCTTTATTGCAAAGTGAAACGTTTTTACTAACAACAAGTAATAATACAGTGGCTCACTTGAAGGAATACCAAGTTATTGGCCGTCGTTTGCCAACTGAATCTGTTCCTGAACCAAAGTTGTTCAGAATGAGAATCTTTGCACCAAACGAGGTTGTTGCCAAGTCTCGTTACTGGTACTTCTTGCAAAAATTGCACAAGGTTAAGAGAGCTTCCGGTGAAGTTGTCTCTGTGAACGAGATCCACGAAGCTCACCCAACCAAGGTCAAGAACTTCAGCGTCTGGGTTAGATACGACTCCAGATCCGGTACCCACAACATGTACAAGGAAATCAGAGACGTCAGCAGAGTCGCCGCTGTTGAAACCCTTTACCAAGACATGGCTGCCAGACACAGAGCTAGATTTAGATCTATCCATATCCTAAAGGTTGCAGAGATTGAGAAGACCGCTGATGTCAAGAGACAATACGTTAAACAATTCTTGACCAAGGATTTGAAATTCCCATTGCCACACAGAGTCGAAAAATCTGCCAAGACTTTTGCTTACAAGAGACCATCAACTTTCTACTAAGCGAATTTGCGCATGCAGTTTTACTTCTCTATCTCTAATACAAATATTGTATAATCCGTTTTGTAGAATCTAACAAACAAACCTGAACGATATATCAGAATACAAGGACTGATAACTACTGGACTGTAACCAGGCATTAGCCTGGTTAGCCATCATTAGCCTGGTTAACTTCATTAGCTTGGTTAACCGTCTATATGGTAGCGCCGTTAAGCTTGTTTTGAAAATGCCGGGTAACCAAGCTTTTATAGACTGATTTGAACAGATATATCGATTGGATCAAGAGATTTCTATCGGTTGTTGGCATTTAGCAGTCGTTAAAGCTCTTTAATCGTCGAGATCTTGCGCTTGTCTAGCTATGGTTGAAGTGGGTGCATCGGCACCGAGTTGTAATGATGCTACGCCAAATAGCTCTACAGAACTGAGGAAGCGAAATCAGTCCAAACCAGCTAAGAATGAGGAAGATATTACTGAGATAGATTGGGATTTGCATGTTCCCTTGACTGAGATTCATTTAAAATCGCATGAATGGTTTGGTGAATTTATCACGAAACATGAAGTACCTCGTAAAGTACTGCATTCTTCGATCGGGTTCATCACTTTGTATCTGTACACTCAGAATGTCGACTACAAGAAAGTGAAATGGCCATTAATATATGCGTTTATTACGCTATTTATCCTGGATCTCATCAGACTGAGATGGAAACTGTTCAACAAGGCCTATTGTCGCACAGTGGGTGCGCTGATGAGACGCAAAGAGATCCACACTTATAACGGTGTTCTATGGTACCTCTTGGGGCTAATATTTGCGTTTAGTCTATTCCCGAAGGATGTCGCATTGATCTCACTATTCCTATTAAGTTGGTCCGATACTGCCGCGTCGACGATAGGGCGGAAATACGGTCATTTAACACCTAAAGTTGCCCGCAATAAATCCCTAGCAGGGTCGCTAGCCGCATTTTGTGTCGGTATCACTACATGTTTTATGTTTTACGGCTATTTCGTCCCTCATTATGCCAATTTCAACAATCCTGGTGAAATTTCATGGACCCCCGAAACAAGCAATCTAAGTCTTACAACCATATCGTGGCTAGGAGGGTTTGTCGCCGCATTAAGTGAAGGTATAGATCTTTTCAATTGGGATGATAATTTCACCATTCCAGTTCTATCATCAATCTTTCTACACGGTGTTATACAAACTTTCAAGAAACAATAGAGATCAACCCGGGACACTCAATAGAATACCTGTACCATAAAGAAAGACCATCTTATAAACTACCAATACCCAATACTTTCTTATATACTACTTGCAAATCGGTATACTACTTTCTGCACGTGACCTATCAAGATCGATTGGTGGGTCGTGCAAAATGATTGAACAAGTCTGCACGTGACCTGATTTTATTCTCGTAAGAAATGATGAGGAGTTGCACATGACCTGATGTTGCTGATCGTAAGAAATGATTGAAAAATTTCATAGCTCATCGAAAATTTTCACTAAGAAATGTATAGTTAGTTGTAGCTAACTAGAGTTGTTAAAGATCTAGTGGTGTTGTAAGGCTTGTTGGAGCTGTTGTGATATCAAATAGAGCATTGTTGTTGTTATTATTATGGCTTACGTTTTAACTGAAACTTCAGCTGGTTATGCTGTCTTAAAAGCTTCCGATAAGAAGATTTACAAGTCAACAAAATTGATTCAAGATTTGAATTCATCTGAAAAAGTGTTAAAAGAGTTTAAGATTGCAGCTTTTTCTAAATTTAACTCTGCTGCAAATGCTTTAGAAGAAGCTTCTGCAATTATTGAAGGTAAAGTTTCACCACAATTGCAAAAATTATTGGAAGATATTAAGAAGGATAAGAAGGCAACTTTAGTTGTTAGTGAGACTAAACTGGCTAATGCAATTAATAAATTGGGATTGAATTTTAATGTTATTTCTGATGCGGTTACATTGGATATTTACAGAGCTGTGAAAGAATATTTACCCGAATTATTGCCTGGTTTAACAGATGGAGACTTGAGTAAGATGTCATTGGGTTTAGCGCACTCTATTGGTCGTCATAAGTTGAAATTTTCTGCTGATAAAGTGGATGTTATGATTATTCAGGCAATTGCATTGTTGGATGATTTGGATAAGGAATTGAATACATATGCAATGAGATGTAAGGAATGGTACGGGTGGCATTTCCCTGAATTGGCCAAGATTGTCACAGATTCGGTGGCTTACGCTAGAATTATCTTGACTATGGGTGTGAGATCCAAGGCCGCGGAGACTGATATGAGTTCTATCTTGCCAGAAGAAATTGAAGAACGTGTTAAGACTGCGGCTGAAGTTTCTATGGGTACCGAGATCACCCAAATTGATTTGGACAATATTAAATGTTTAGCGGAACAAATTGTTGAGTTTGCCGCTTACAGAGAACAATTATCGAATTATCTATCGGCAAGAATGAAGGCTATCGCGCCAAATTTGACCCAATTGGTTGGTGAATTGGTTGGTGCTAGATTGATTGCTCATTCGGGTTCTTTGATATCTTTGGCCAAATCTCCAGCTTCCACGATTCAAATCCTGGGTGCAGAAAAGGCATTGTTCAGAGCTTTGAAGACTAAACACGATACACCAAAATACGGGTTGTTATACCACGCTTCTCTTGTTGGACAAGCTACCGGTAAGAATAAAGGTAAGATTGCTAGAGTGCTTGCCGCCAAAGCAGCTGTATCTCTACGTTACGATGCGCTAGCTGAAGACAGAGACGATTCCGGTGAAATTGGTTTGGAAGCTAGAGCTAAAGTTGAAAACAGACTCTCGCAATTAGAGGGCAGAGACTTGAGGACGACTCCAAAGGTTGTACGCGACGCCAAGAAGGTAGAGATTACTGAAGCAAGAGCTTACAACGTGGATGCCGACGCTGCACCAGTGGAGAACGCTGATTCAGACGATGAATCAGAAGAAGAGAACGAGCAGAAAGTAAAGAAGGATAAGAAGAAGGAGAAGAAGGATAAGAAAGACAAGAAGAGAAAGAGAGATGATGAAGAAGAAGAAAGCAAAGAGTCCAAGAAGTCAAAGAAGGAGAAGAAAGATAAGAAAGAGAAGAAGGAGAAGAAAGAGAAAAAATCAAAGAAGGAGAAGAAATAGACAATCTCGGGCACATATCTCAATAGTCGCAACTCTGTAAATTAGAATATTCCTTCTAAGAAGTGAACAAAGCACAACAAGTGCATATAACATGTATACGATATCAAGCCTACATAGTTAACCTAATGATGGGGCCAACAAACGATTTTTGACCTTGGATTGGAACATTGTTCTTGGGTATCGATTTTTCACTATAAGTCTTAGCTTACTACTAAGCGATGAGCTTGAACAACTTGGTTAGACTTGGATAGATTTGCTCGAGAAACATCTGGTTGGTTGTTATAATGCCAGATGAGATCTCCCTGTCATTGGAAGAGACTAACAAGATTCGTGCCAGTCTTGGATTGAAAGCTATTGAGCCAGCAAATGATCAAGACAAGGGCAACCATGAAGGGACCCGTAAGGGAGCCTTGTCGACTATAGAGGGATCAGAGGGACCAAGATTCATTGAAACTGATAAAATACATATGCTGAGAAGAAAGCTTGCCGCTTTGAAGGATAATAGTCGATCAAATGGCAATGATAAGTGTTCATCGCAAGACGATTGGTTAAATCGAATAGGAAGTAAGCCTGTCAAGATTAGTTTTGATGAAGATGGGGATGAAGATGGAGATGAAGTACCGCTAGTCAAAGTTTCGCATAAGATTGAAGATCTGGCGAGTTCCAAAGGTGTCATCTTAACTCTCAAGGAAAATAGCGTACTGGCAGATGATGACGATACTTTGGAGGCTGAGAATTTAGTTCAGGAAAGAGACGAGGCCAAGAGAATTCATATGAACCAGATGAACAAGAATCGAAGGCGAATGAGGAAGAAAATCCAGGTCTCAAGCGCTGACATTGAGCAACTGGAAGAAGCTGAAAATGAAGACAGTATACTAGCTATTGGAGTAGCCAAAAATTATAATTCTACGTCAAATGAACCTGAACCACATCAGCCAGGTAAGTTGAAGGTTTCCTTCAATGGTACAGATAGCGATGACTCCGATGGCGGTGATTTTAAACCAGTACAGATCAAGAAGAGGAAGAAAAATGGCACAAGTGGTAGAACTAAGGCCAACAGCGTCATGCTGCCCGTACGGATTCAACCTGTAGAGTTAAAGGATCATGATTCGGACGTTGAGGATGTGTTCATGCCTTTTAATTCGATCAAAAGATCGAAACTTCGATCTGATGTTGCAACGGCTGAGGAACTAGCAGCTCAGATTGCCAAAGAAAAGCGTGAAAGGGACCAAAAGATTGCCCAAATTACTGGAGCCTCAGATAACCTGGTCATTGATGAAAGTACAAGATTTTTAGAGTCTTTGAAGAGCACTATTCTTGAAGAAACTTTGCATCCAGATGTACATGAAGATACTGAACCGCCAGAGCCGGCTCCAGCCGCTGTGGAGATATCAAAGGAATCTCGAGACGACAAAGAAGTACCCGATTTTTACGATGGACTGGCATCCACATTAAATTTCGTTAAAGAGAGAAATGTATTACCAAAACTACAAAACCTAGCATCGGACTCTTCTAAACTTGCAATACCGAACTATCAGAAAGAAGTTCACAGGATCCGCACTCAGTACAGTGCCAATGAACTACAAAACGAGCAAATAGCACGTCGTATCAGTGAACTACAGGCCAAGACCCTACAAGATTACGATCCACAAGTCAACCTACAGTACAAGGATGAAATGGGCAACCAACTTACGACAAAAGAGGCCTACAAGAAGTTATCTCAGAAGTTTCACGGAACAAGAAGCAACAAAAGAAAGCAAGCTAAAGCTCAGTCCAAAATTGAAGCAAGAAAGACTCAACAAAACCCTAACGTCTTTGACGTGCTTTAACTGATCATCCCAAGACGTTGTTCAATCTACAGGACACTGAAACACTACAAGCATGAGACATAATGACCTCAACTCGAGTCCGAAACACAACCAATCAAGTATAAAAGCTGAATACAATGACAAGAATAACTCAAGATACCAAGCAAGTGTATTCCAAGATCAGAGATAAGCAAACACTCACGAGACGAGCAAGCACTCTTACGAGATGACCAGACACTCTTACGAGATGCGGTCTTCTCACTGGGCATCCTCATACAATCAGTACAGATCAATACAGAGCACAAGATGAAGCCAAAGAAGCTAAAGCCATGAATTGAAGACCTCTATCGGTATCCAGTTTTCTATACCATGCGATGGCCTATTGTTGCTAGTTGAAAAAAAGAGCAAGCTATAAAATTCTAGCTTAAGAAACCAGCAAAAGAGATTCCAGGAATCGATTTAATCCAGTTAGTTTGCCAAGTTTGCGACTCTGATTGCTACTTTGATTGGTTAAAGATCGATTGAATCTTTTTGTTGAATTTTGTGGGATTAATTGCAAAATTGTGCTAGAGAAACTGGCATATTGGATTAACATCCTTACGAAAAGTGAGGTATAACTTTCATTCGCTTTAATCAGTCTCTGCGGTGCTGAACAATATGATTACTGTACAGAGTACAACAACGAGACGTCGTTCTTCTGTACATCAGAATTTATTCGATCCCAAGTTGTATCGGACCAGTGAATTTGGTCAAGATGTGACTGAAAAAGAAGAGAAGGATAAGTACGCTCAGTCGTCGTTGGGGAAAGTATATGAGATTGTTATTGGGTTGCAGAAAGAGTTTGTGAAGTTGTTCCCTCGAAGTGTACAGGATTATTTGCCCGAGGTGGATTTTAAAGTGACATTGATATGTTTAACGTGGTATGTGACGTCTTCTATATCGAGCAATGTCTCGAAGGCAATCTTGAGAGATTTTACACATCCAGTGGCACTTACTGAGTTGCAATTTTTGTTCAGCGCACTGTTGTGTGTTTTGTTCATCGCTTTTGTGAATATGTTGCAACTACCGTTGTTCTGTGGGACAGCGATCGCTAGAGCGGTTGTAAATTTCCCTGAAGGTATATTGCCTTCGTATCTTAGTGGCGATTTCAGGCAGTCTGTGGTGAGGAAATTTTTAAAGCCAAGCAAGTTGATCTTCTTGGCTACATTTCCCATGGGAATATTTCAGTTTATGGGCCATATCAGTTCACACAAGGCCACAGCTGTGATACCAGTGTCTTTGGTACATTCCATTAAGGCACTTTCGCCAATTGTTACGGTTAGTTATTATCGGGTTTTCCAGGGCAAGAAATACAATGCAATGACATATTGGACGCTGATATCTTTGATTATGGGTGTGATGATAACCTGTTGGTCTACTCATGGCAGTAAAAAAGTCGATGCTGCTGATGGCCGATTATCAATGTTTTCGGGATTGCTTTATGCTTCAGCGTCAATGCTTATCTTTGTCTCACAAAACATCTTTGCCAAGAGTATCTTAACGGTGAAGTCCAAGAAGGGCATTTTGCCCTCATCTGCTCCCGCCTCACCACAAATCGGTAAGGCAGAATCTTCACCTTTCCACATTGACAAGATTACCATTCTTTTCTATTGTTCATGCACTGGATTTGCATTAACTTTACCACCTTTCCTCACGGGAGAACTAATTCAACACCAAAGCGTCTTTAAGGATTTGACATGGAGAGTATCATCGCTAATTGTCTTTCATGGAGTAACCCATTTCTTTCAAGCTCTTTTAGCCTTTCAACTGATCGGAATGCTATCTTCGGTAAACTATTCGGTCGCAAATATAATGAAACGTATTGTGATTATTACAGTGGCATTGGCATGGGAATCAAGATTTAATATGGCCCAAGTGATTGGTCTACTGATGACTTTAAGTGGGCTTTACGGTTACGATAAATGGGGTACTTTACGGAAAGTTGATAAGCAAATGAATGCTTTGTAATTGTGATTGTATGTTTTTTCTTAATAGATTCGATACCACTAGTCTATCATATGGATATCATGTTCAATGCTTGGCAATTGGCTTCTCACCAGTCAATTTACCGACAAACTCTCTTGCCATATCACCGAATCCAACCATGAAGACGGTTTGCCAAACACCTAAACCGATTCTTGGAGTTACACCACGGTACAAGCCCTTAATACCGTTACTTTGGTATATATATTTGAATGCTTTCCCCACAGTTAAATTCTTTGGTCTATTTGGATCTTCCTTCTCGGACTGCATTTCAACTCTGATAACTTCAATTGGTTGGTTCCAGGCACTCAATCCACCACCTATGGCAGAAGCCATAATCTTCTCCAATGCAGTCAATTTATCATCAGGATTAGTCTTCCCGGTCATCTTCCTAATAAACTCCTCTACCAACCTGGACAACCCAAAACGAGACCCCCAATTGGTCATTTGTCTAATGGCAACCGCATTAACACCTTTATTGATACCTCGGATACCTTCTTTACGATAAATTTCTTTAAAAGCACCCCATGATGATTGAGGTACACCACCCACAGCTGCCTTATGCTTAGTTATCTCCACGGTCTTCATACAAGTACAAAATCCCATTGTCAAATATGCCTGGGCAACACCACCAGTGACACCACCCATAATTCCAGCTGTGAAATTATTCAACCCAAGAACTTTAAACCGATACTCAGCTTCAGCAGATACAAACAACAATACTGCTCCTTTGGTCGATGCCTCGATCCATGCCCATGGTATTAAACCTTGATAAAATCCAAATATCCCACCTCGAGACCAAACATGTCTCACTGCATTGAAAAATGTGAAATCTCTATGAGCTGCCATAGTGGTCTTGACGACCTCTAATGGCTGACCGAGTGTGGTCACCTCACATAAGTTAAGTCCTGCTCCCAATAAGATATTTGAGAACGAAATTGGTTTCTTCTTTAATTCTGGTTGTTGAGTCATTCCAAACTGCCTTACCAAGACAAGCAAATCACAAGTGAATTGATCAAACTGGATTAATGCCTGTCATTTAAACCATTTTATTCATCAATTGCCAAAATTCCACTGGAAGACGACTGAAAAAAATGTCAGCGTCAGTAAATCCCAAAGCAGTAAGCGGCGATCTGATGCTGGCCCTGCCTGGCGATGCCTGGCACTGCTTTTATCGTTAGATAACCAGGCCGTTGGCCTGGTTATCTAAGCACCGTTACCTTGAACTGTCAGTTTTCTTACTGGATGTTGGTAGACACAACGAACTAGTCCAGTACGACAGGCTGGCGCTGTCATTTGAACATCGACAGCTTGAGCCATTCTTTGATTCCCATTCCCTGTAGAAATTGTGCTGCATATTCATTCTCGTAGTAGTTCAATAATCTTCCCGAGTCAATATCGTATTCTGTACCTCTTTGACGTAACATTTCAATTCTCAAGTATATCAGTGGCATTGACACGCTGTTGATGAGACTGAGTCCATCCTTAGTGAGCATATTGGGTGAACACATCATGATCGCTGTCTTGTTACGCTGTGAGTTCGATACTTGTGAAGTAAAAGTGCCTAAAAGTTCACGAAACTCTCTCGGTGCGACTTTTGAGCTTGTAAATGCCTTGCATTGTATCAGTACATTCAATTGAGTCTCTCTTGGTAACTTGTGTCTAAAGGGCTTGAAAGTAACACCGTTGAACTTGCATCTAGCGGGTATTTCAGTTTGATCCAGCTTCAGGATCGGACTCATCGTGTTAAATACCTTGGAGATGTTCCAGGAACCTCTAATATCGACGCCACGATCGTTGGCGCCACCAGTCTTGCGTAAATTGGTCATTGCCAACTTGCCCTCCAGTTCTCTCATAACCGTGTGTTCATAAAGTGTGCCCTGGAACACAGTTGTGTGGGCAATAGCTCGATTCTCGTCGATAAACCTCTTTATAGTGCTATTTGATTGCCATCTCCTGCCCATTGACCCTCTAACTCGGTTAAACATCTCAACTTTACCCATCTAAGTACTGTCTTCAACCGGACTCTCTTGTTCAAGTTATTGATATAGCTGAAGGGACTACCAAAGACCATGGATATAGATAAGTTGACCATCAGAGACGATCAACCGTTAGCCAACTCGACCACTATCACCAGAGAAGTTCGCTCTGAGAGTAGCGATGAAGATACGATTACCATGTTCGATGTAGCCAACAGGATCGAATTGGCCTTGAAAGAGCTTGAATCTAAGTTCCAGGATACCGATAGACAGTTTGAAACAAGTCTCAGTGCTCTGGAGGACAAGATTTCCCATTGGAATGAGTGAACTTGAGATATCAAGCCATTGCGGTGTCAAGAAAACTGGCACAGTCAAGGTGCTCAGAGGATCAGTCTGGGATCACCATGATGATCTTATCGTGGTTTTATATGCTGTATTTTAGTCGCTTTATCTAGTTAGTTGATGAGAGTTCATCACTTAGCTATAACTTCAACACTTGTTAGGTTGGGAACAGGTGAAAGAAGAGGTTTAGAAGCGATTGGTAGTGATGGCAAGACGATCTAATAGACGTAGACGTGGTAATGAGAGTCCAGGTGTTGATGAGAAGCTTAAAATCGCTAAACTGATCGAATCACAGAGTCCTAGGAAACGAAGAAACTCTTATAAGCCAGAAGAGACTAGTGGTCTACGAGAGCAATACAGTTCATTACTCTCCAGGTATAGTTGTCCCTCTGATCAGCCGCTGGACGATTCTAGTGGTTTGGTAGCGAGTGTAGACCAACGGGTTCCAGATGATGAGAAGAATCAAGGTGAGAATGCTCCAATGGATGGGAAACGACATGATGACAAGGTATCCAAGCGGAAACTGCGAAAGATGGCCAAACCAAGTCTTTCTGAATTGAAAAGATTGGCTATATATCCGGAAGTTATCGAATGGTACGATTGTGATGCTCAATATCCAGCTTTGCTGGTTAATATAAAGTCATCAAAGAATGTTGTGCCAGTACCTGGCCATTGGCAGACCAAGAGAGAGTATCTCTCTGGCAGATCGCTGTTAGAGAAGAAACCTTTTGAACTACCGGATATAATAAAGCAAACTGACATAGAAGTGATGAGAAAGACGATTCCAGAAGGTGAAAATGGGAAGGATGATCCTAGTTTGAAGCAGATATCTAGGGCCCGAGTTCAACCTAAGTTAGGATCCCTTGATATAGATTACAAGAAGCTTCATGATGTGTTCTTTAAATTAGGTGCCCGCTGGAAGCCTGATATTCTACTTGCTTATGGTGACCAATATTATGAGAATAGAAATCTATATGAAGAAGCTTTATGGAAAAGATACAGAGATCAAAAGAGACCTGGGAGGATAAGTTCGAAATTGAGGCAGGCTATGGGTCTTTCAGAGGGCCAATTACCGCCCTGGTGTACAAAGATGAAAACGGTAGGCTTGCCTCCAAGCTATCCAGATCTCAAGATTGCTGGCTTGAACTGGGATATCGAAAATCTGAGAGGAGAAGTATATGGTACTTTGAAAGGTCCGGGTGCGACCAAGACAACGCATCCACTGTTTGGAACCATAATTTCAGCTTACGATGAGCCTGATACTGCGAAAGAATCGAAAACAAAGCAGGAGGAAGCTCAAGAGCAAACCACTGAAAGACTGGAACCTGTGAAGACTATTACTATCGATGACAGAAAGCAGGTAACACTAACAACAGATGTTTCGCCGCTTTCAGGAAACCTGATACCGCAAGAGAGTTCGAAAAAGCCTAAAGCACTCTATACCGTTCTGAAAGAAAAAGTGGTGGAGCAAACTAGTAGGCACCAAGGCGTTGCTTATGTGATGCCCGATGCGGTTGAGCAAGACGACAACCAAACCCAGGCAGAGGTTTCGGAACAAACTGAAGGTGAGACTGATACAAAATTCAAATTCTAGATATAATTCATTGAATTACAGGGCTGTTACACTTAGTATATATGGGGCGCCATTCCGAAGGCCATTCATTGTTTGGGTAGCTCAGGCTAGTCTTTTTCCTTCTGATATATTGTCCCGTCGCATTATCGTGCATGAGTTTGCCCTCCTTATAAACAACCTTCCCTCTGGCAATTGTGAATCGAGGCCAGTTCTTAATTTCAACACCTTCAAATGGCGTGTAATCGCATGCGTGCTCCAGTAGGTCATTGGTGATTACTTTTGGTTTAAAAGCGTACTCTTTGTCGTTCGGATACCATATAACAATATCGGCATCGCTAGAGCCCGGTAAGAGGGCTCCCTTTTGTGGATAGCACCCATATACTTTGGCTGGATTTGTGCAGTTGATTTCAACAAATTTCATAAATGAGTTCAACTTATTTCGCATAACCGCATCGAATAACAGCGGTAAGCGAGTGCAGACACCTGGCATACCGTTGGGAATGTACCTAAATCTTCCACGATCGCACTTTTCAAAGGCGTTATGTTTTCCTTTTGCCTTACTGGAATAGAGATATGCACAGTGATCAGATCCTACAATAGTGAACGACCCGTTGTTCATGCCACGCCATATCGCTTGCTTCACTTCTTCTGGTCTAAGAGGTGGTGAGCATACGTTCTTCGCTCCCGCAAAATTATCCCCATGAGCACATTTGGTGTCCTGGTCTGAAAGTAAGGCATACTGAGGACAAGTCTCCGCATAAACTTTCAGTCCGGCAGTTTGAGCTCTTCTTATTGTGTTGATAGCCTCTGGAGAGGATACATGAACGAACAAAATTGGATTGTCCATAGTTTGCGCCAGCGTCACAGCCCTATTAGTCGCTTCACCTTCTACTATGGTGGGACGGGAAACACCGTGGTAATAAGGCTCCAGGAGACCCTGTCCCTCCAAGGACTCGGTCATCCACCGAACAATGTCGCCATTTTCTGCATGGATCATAGTCGTGATCCCGTTTTTCCTGCTAGCGTACATTGCGTTCAACAAATTGTAATCAGACATCTGCAACCCCGGATATGTCATAAATACTTTTAAACTGCTGACGCCGCAATCTTCATAAACGTTTCCCAATTGCTGATCTAAGATATCCTTAGTTGCCGTGCCCGTACCTTCGAGCCTTGCGAGGATCAAATGCAGACCGTAATCGCAATATAAGCGTTGTTCCGAGTACATGTCAATAGTATTCTTGACAGACTGACTCAAGGCACGCGGCCCCGTCAAAGACAAGTCCTGTGACGCGAATGCAATAATAGTGGTTGTGCCGCCAGCTACAGCACTTCTAGTTGCCTCCCCCATCGTATCTGCCACATCACCTAAAAGCTTCATTGGTTCATCTACATGTACGTGAGCGTCAATCCCCCCAGGCGTCACTATCCCGCCTTCAGCATCAATGATCTCGCCACCATGGACAGGATCAATATAATCGCAGATCGCAGCTATCTTCTCGCCAATTATTCCAATATCTGCCGGATAAAAGTCGCTAGCAGTGCAAATTATACCATTTTTGATCACCACATCATAAGTACTCATATTTCCACCAAGAGAATCAACAGTTCCCACTAACGAACCTCGAGCCGCAACGTCGCAGTCTATTTCATCTCTTGTAGGTCTTTATACCATCTTAAACCGCGGGATTCGCTCGCCGTTAGTCATCGCTTATCTGTATAACAACCAGGCGATCACCAATCAGCCTGATAAGACATCCAGTATTCATCTTGGCACTTCCACTAGGACTCCACCACCGGTCAATGCCATAACCTGGGTTTCCCAGACCCTAGGCACATATGTGACCCAAATCTTCTCGCTAGACACTCGGAACGCACAGAAACGGCATCCAGGCTGGTACCCGGTCCGCTAGTGGTCAATCAAGGACGACCTGACCTTCTAGTGGCCTTGAATTGTAGTTATAGCCAATATCACGTGTAGAGGTAATGGTGTTGTTGGGACCTGCTTAGTTCATCCTGATAGGTATGGTCTTGTTTAAAGGTCAGTTAACAGTGAGAATTCAGTGTTGTAGGTCAAAGATCAAAAGTTTGGATAATGTTTGCATCTAGGTTTGTTTCGATCAGGGCAAGAGTACCATTGAGTTCTTTATCTTGTGTTGTTCGCCATCAAAGTAAGCTCTTTATGAGCTCTGAGACCAGAAAGGCTATTGACCAGGCTGTGGCATCTGCTCCAGTGGTTTTGTTCATGAAGGGAACTCCCGAGTTCCCTCAGTGTGGATTCTCGAGAGCAACAGTGCAAATGCTGGGTCAACAAGGCGTTGATCCTGCGAAATTTGCGGCGTATAACGTTCTGGAGGATCCTGAATTGCGTGAAGGCATCAAGGAATATAGCGAATGGCCCACTATCCCACAGTTGTATGTGAATAAGGAATTTATTGGGGGTTGCGATATCATCACGAATATGGCACAAACTGGTGATCTTGCAACGGTCCTGGAAGAGGCAAATGCTTTGGTTCCGGAGGAGGAAGAATGATTGAACAATATTCCCTGAACCTTATTTATTTACAATACGGGAGATCGACTTTCGTTAGATCTTTTGCAGTTTTTTGTATTCTCATGCCTTTAGACTTGCAAATAATGGATTTTATATTTACAGCTCCGCTCTCTGTGCGATTCATAGTTCCACCAAAGAGTTGAGAATATTGTTTGATCTTCCCAGTTTTTATCAGAGATCAGTATCACTTAAGCGATGATCAGCAAAAACTTTTAATCCTTCCTGCAACATCAGATACGATCTTTCATCCACAATGGATTCCAATAAGCTGGGACTGCTTTGTAGTGTCTCTTGTTGTATTGTTGTATTAGAACTGAAGCTTAAATCAGATTGATGAAAACAACGAGATTGAGAAACCGATGGAAAACTTAAGTAGCGTCACCGGGAGATTTATTCTTCGGTTATTTTCTCTAGGTCGCTTCCAAGTTGACGACACTTGTCAGTAATCTGTTTCCTCCATAGACAGACCTCTTCATAATCACAATACTTGCAGTAGGTCATGACATTCTTCAAAGTTGGTTTAATTGGCTCGATATCTCTCTTCCCGAACCAGAAACTTGCACTATTGAAACATTCCGACTTTATTAGTTCAGGATCATAATCAAAAATGATGTTATGGAAGTTCTCACCTTGACAGTAATACTCGATTAGCAATGTATCACTTAGCAGTGGAGCGACTTCATGATACATTTGCGCTAGTCTCGCGGCAAAGTATCTTAGCGTTGGAGGTCGCGACCACAGGGTGAAGAACTCTTCGAACTTTAGGATCACATTCACATCGGTAATAAGATCGTGAAAATGGCTCATATCGTAAGTGTCAACTGGGCTTGTGCTCGAAAAATGGTCGTCGTACGTTTCAAACCCAATATCCTGTCCGTCTCGTAAACATCTCATATCTGATATGATCAAATCGCTTGCAGCCATTATACTAATCAACTTTGAAGGTTCAATTGGCTTGTCAATATGCATTTTACGTCTTTGGGCATTTAGAAGAAGTCTCTGATAGGTATTAGATGGGCTAGAGCCCAAAGTTTCGAGGAAAGATCTGTAATACATGACCTGCAATTTTGTCGATTTAACGACACTGTTCTGTGTTGGAACTTTTCGAATGGACCTTGTCTTGATATCACTCACTACAATCTGATATTTTTGCTTCAGCAATTCTCTCTGACCCTCTAGCTGGCTTATCACGTCGGCTATGTTTAAATTTGATCCGCTCTCCATGCAGCCACTTAACTCGATAGGTTTATCATGAATGCAATCTCGGTGCGTCAAAATAAGATGATCTATCACTCCACTGACCAGCACTTCTTCTTCGGAAATCGTAGGCCCCTCGATCATTTGACATGAGTTTGGGTCCAGAAATCCATGACACAGTACTTCTCTTGCTTCACCCACCATAAAAAGATTAACTAGCTTGACGATACTCTCATACCATGAGCCAACCAATTCATGATATTCATCGGTAGGAATGGCAACCTCGAAATGTTCCATAAATTCAAGCCAATCTTCAGAGATTCGATGTGTCTCATCCTCCAACTTCTGATGCGTTTCCAAGCCTTCTATGACCTGAGCATGCTCATAAATTGGCGCTTTCGCATAGATATCATACGATTCCCGTAATTCGCACCATCGCTTGGTTAAAAGCTTAGTAACAGATAGTCGGGGCTTACCATGTATTATCTCTTTGCCAGTGTCGGGATCAACTGTCCGCCCAAGATGCGCATCCCAATACGGATTTGGCCTGTCCTTGGGAAGCTTAAAGGGAAGATATTCAGGATAATCGGGATCAGAACCAAAGGCTCTTCGGACATCGGGAAGTTTTTTTTCCAAATATTCTTGTCTAGTGCTAGTCCTCCTTGCCCTGGACCTTAAATGAATCGATTCATGGAAAAATGGTAGAGATGAGATTCCGTCTCGTTCCTCTCTAGTTAGCAGACCTCCCTTGGGAAGAGGTCGACCCTGATGGGTGAAATAAGTAGCATTTGCACAAAATCGACGATAAAAGGATTTCATTAGATGAAGTAAAAGTTCAAAAACTATCAACTGCTCATATTCATTTAACTTGCTGCTTGAATAGCCTAAATATCTCCTGAAATCACTAATCAGTTCCTCTAACTTGGCTCTTATACGCGATTGTTGATGTTTCCTAGTGTAATGTAAACATATAAGACGCGACTAACTAAGACTTCAGATAATGGGTTATGATGAACTGTCTATACTGAGAATATACATATACATAGTTTGGGTATTATTTTAGTTTAAGCATTATGGGACAGTCTTTGACAGGACTTAGTTTTTCTTGATCTTGTCAGCATCACCAGGTTTTTGCTGGAAGATAGTTGTATCCTTCTCATGTCTGTCCTTTCTAGGGCCATTGAACCATTTCTTGAAATCGAGCACAGATTTAAGTGACCAGACCTTGACTCTCATAATGTAGTAACAAGCACACATGGCGAATAGGTTGAAGGCGATGTAAGCCCACATGAAACCGAAATTTCTCCATCTTTGATCCCAATGAACGTTGTACTGTGCCACCACTTGATCTTGCATGGAGTAAGGACAGTATTTACAATTCTCGGTGGCGTCATGGTTCACTAGGTAACCTGGATTGTGATTCATATAGGTGCTCAAATATTCGCCGCAGGTTTGGCCAGCTGGTGGATCCATGACAGTGAATTCATGTTCTGAACATTTAACCGGTTTGTTGTGCACCAAGGGGCTGACCAAAGCTTGCACGACGTAAGTGAAAGGTGAGACGTTGTACATGAATCTTCTCCAGAAACCAGGCATCTTCTCTCTAGGTTGTAAAATACCACAGAACAGAAGCATGGCTGCGAACAGGTTCGAATTGATCATCGAGGCAGAAGGAACATCTGGAGACAAGTACAAGATCCACAGACCATAAGAACAGAAGTAAGCGGGGAAAATCAACACGTAGAAGAAAAAGAAGAAACCTGCGTGTGATGCCCTGCCGCTGTAACGAGCTGGCCAATAGTAGCAGATGTAACACATAAACTGGCATATGGTGGACCACATTGTTTCAACCAGGTAATGACTCAATAGTAGGGCACTCCAGTGGAAGGTGTTAGAGGATGCTTCTCTGACTTCGTATAGTTGTCTACTTGCGAAAGCAAAGACTTGCAATTGGCTAATCATGGCCACAGCGAGCAATAACATCATGAACATAGAGGAGAAAGCTTCTTGGGCGCCACCAATGGAGTGATTGACACCAACGTAGGAAAGACCGACAAAAAGGGCACAAGAAACACACTCCAAGAATTTACCTCTGATATAGATCGGTGATCTCCAGAACTGCAGTGCGGTTCTTCTGACTAAAGCCTTCATTTGAGTAGAATAGGACGCAGCAAATTTGCCAGCCAACTCGGGATTGTCAGAGGTGGGTCTGCTTGGAAGAATACGATGAAGCTCTTCGACTTCTTCCCTTGCAGCAGCACATTCAGGGGAGTTTATCCATAGCTCATGCCAGTCAGCATCTGCACTGGCTGTAGCACCAGCACCAATACAATTCAACATATACTCAGCAGGGTTTTCAGACTTACCACACTTAACACCAGATTGACGCTCGAAGTAACTTAACAAAGTGTTAGAATTCTCACCGATATCACCAAAGTAGACCATTTTACCACCTTTCTTCAATAGCAACAATCTGTCGAACTGTTCAAACAACGTAGCAGAAGGTTGGTGAATGGTACAAAGAATAGATTGCCCTGAATCAGCCAAAGCTCTCATGAACTGAACAATGGACCATGCAGATTGAGAGTCCAGACCAGAGGTAGGTTCATCCAAAAACAGCAACAAAGATGGTTTGGCAACCAGTTCAACACCAATAGATAGCTTCTTCCTCTGTTCAACGTTAAGACCTCTACCAGTCTTACCGACCAAAGCTTCCGCATAATTTTGCATACCTAACAAAGTGATAATCTTTTCGACATATTCGTATTTTTCCTCCAATGGCGTAGATGCAGGTTGTCTCAATTCGGCGGCAAATCTCAAAGACTCTCTGACTGAAAGTTGGGCCATATGGTTATCAGCCTGAGCAACATAACCACAAGATCTGTTGAAAGAAGCAGGTAGAGGCTTTGCGTTGACAAGCATATCACCGGTTATGACACCCATATTGATTCTCTGTGCCAAAACGTTAAGCAAAGTAGTCTTACCAGCACCAGATTCACCCATTAGAGCTGTCATTTTACCGGGCTTCACATAACCGAAAACGTCGCTTAGCAGCTGTCTCGTAGCGCCATCGTAGGGAATAACGTAATTCAAATGATTCCAAGTAAAAACATCCTTCTCAGCAATAACTTTTGTCAAATCGACACCTGGACCATTCAGAGCTTCCATCATTTCTTCTCTCGTTGCAGTCCTAGCCTCTGCAGATTCAGTACCAAAAGTGGGCATATGACCTCTCTTGTATAGTAGTAAATCACCGCCACCTTCCAAAGGTTTCAAGAATTCCGAAAGAACGACGTTGAATACAATATAACCAAAAGTCCAAACAACGTTAACACCCCAATTTCTCCATGCATGCTTGTATGCAAAGTGGTACTGGCTTTTAATATAAGCATCTCCGCTCACATATAAGTGACCCTTGATGGCGCCTGCAGCTTGACAAACTTGATTGGCGATTGAGACATTTTCATAACCGGGACCGCTGGGAATGAGTTTACTGCATAACATTTGTCTTCCGTGAAATTCAGTTGACATCAAACTTTCGAATCCATAAGTCAGAGGATTCAAGAAATGGTACCATCTAATCCAGTGATGCATTTGACCGATAGGTAGAACGAAACCCGCATAGGTACAAAGCATCAAAATCCAAAGACCACCAACAGCATGAGCAGTTTCACCATCTTTTGTAAGCGTGGCGACGAATTTGAAGACGAAGGAAGTACATTCCTGCACTGTGAACAGGTAAAGCAGATATTGGAAGAAAGCACCAGCGGTAAATTTTAAATATGGAATCCAGTAAGAAACAAGCGAGAAAATAATAATTGCAACCAATTTAGTTGGAATTTCAGTGATAATTTCTTGTAATGACTCAGCAGAAATGTGATACATTGAGTATGATTTCTGTTTCACAACGATTGGTCTGTTAGCGAAAGAATTAGCGATTTCTGCCAAAGATGTAACAGCGGCGAAAAGTAGGACATAAAACAGTAAACCACCACGAGAGTATGCACCTGCAGTAGTCGATTGACTCTTGGGATCAATTCTATGAAACATGGAACCGACCACTAAACCTTTGATTAAGAAAGATGACAAATAAACTTTTGTGTATGTAGAATCACCTTTGACTCTTTGAAAACCACGTATCATACAATACCAAACTTGAGTCCAGTAGTTGACAACAAATTGAGAGCTGGAACGTTGACCTGCTTGTAATCTCTGTTCCTTGGCAACCTTTAATCTATCTCTGGTTTCCTCTGGTGGATGCCTTGCCTGATAATCATCATAACTTCTTAAGACTTCTTGGTATTCTTCTGAATTCAACCAGTACTCTTCAAATTCAGCACTACATTTTGGCACTTTGTCCTCATAACCGGGAGCGATATCTAAGGTTCTATTTTCAAAATCGACAGTGACACTGGTCAAGAATTCAGCTGAAGTCATTCTATTTGGTTTAATCCAACCCATTCTTTCAAAATAACCCACAGCTTTATCAGCTGGACCGAAATAAATTTGTCTACCACTGTAAAGCACTGTAGTCTTATCGAAAAGTTGGTAAATATTCTCACCGGCTTGATAAATTGCAACAACTGCTGAGTTATTAGCCATATTCGTGGCGGTTCTAATAGCTTGTGCGAATTCTAACGCAGTGGAAGCATCCAAACCTCTGGTAGCATTATCCCAAGAATAGATCGAGGCGTTCATAGCCTGTGCTTCAACCAAAGAAACACGCTTTCTTTCACCACCAGAAACACCTCTCACGAAATCGTTACCCACTTTGGTAGCGTATGTGTGCCTTAAACCGAACACTGTACACCACATGTCTCTAACGTTATTGACGTATTCCTTTCTTGTCATTTGATCCACTCTAACACGAGGAGTCTTACATTTCAAAGCGAAATCAATGGTCTCTTTCACTGTAATCTTGGGGAAATGGAAATCCAACTCGGGACAATAGATAACATAACCCTTATAGTTAGACATCATTTCATGTTGATCCAAACCATCATAAGAAAATTCACCTTGCACTTCAACCAATTCATTCGTTTCACCCGAGACACACTTTAAAAGAGTAGAACAACCAGCACCGGGACGTCCAACAACAAACAACATTTCACCGGATTCCACCACACCGGTACAATTTTGAATAATATTTCTCAATGGTAAATCTGTCTTCTTACCCAACAACCTACCAATATGCTTTGGTGCCGTGACAATATCACGTAACATTTCCTCCACACTGGGCCCAAACGCAGCAGATGCATCAATACCAATTGCGGTTAAATTCTTAAAGGCAACACCAGAATCACCTGGTTCAATACCTTGCTCCAATTGTCTCGATCTCAAATAATTCAACAATGCACGAAGATCAAAATCTAAAGTATCAACTTCAAATTTTTCCATCTGTTTTTTAGTCTTGGTAGACAAAACTCTTGCCATCGAAGCCAATCTTTCAACACCTTCTTCATTAGACAACATTTGACTCAAATGACGAGACAACTGTGATGTAACACCCAACTGTTCAGCATCTTCTGCATTTCTTGCAAAACTTTGAACAGATTCAGCATACGAGTGATTCTCGTCATTAGACGATGAATCCTTATCCTCATGTGCTTCTTTTGAAGACATCGTGAATGTTACTCGATTGAACTCCGAATACAAACACCCATCAAATTAGCCATACCAATCTTATTCCAACCACTTCTTATATACCTGTGAATTGAAATCATCTCAATGACGGGCCAAAGCGCGAATATTATCACCGATTAGACTATCGATGACATCAAAACTGTCTCTTAATTCAAAAATATCGAGCTTGATTCACTATCTTTTGTTAACAACATACCTGATCGGTTCTTAAACAACATCGCTTAACAGCCGATCGGTCCAAAAAAACAACGCAGTGAAAAAAAACTATGCAAACGGCGGCTAACCACTGCTTGATACCGGATTAAGTTCTTTGAGCTATTATAACACGATGCTTTATCTTGTTTTGGTGGCTTTGTAATCCCAACTAAAGTTAAAGATCAGTTCTGTGTTGTTTGTGTTATCCGAGGATTATCTTTCACTGGACCGGTGAAAGCTCTGCCATCGGAAACGACACGTCTGTCATCTATAGATACTGAATTGGGAGACGAACCGATTTGATATCAACATAAACATGATGTGTTAGCCTTGTAAAGTAGCTCTCTCATCACATGATTGGAGTGTAAAGTTGTTAAAGTCCCTCTTAACGGATTAAACTTGTCGTATATTTGCTTTATTTAGACCGGGTCCTTCGGTTTATTCCAGGTGTCCCATTTGTGGTGAGTGAGTAAAGTAAAATAAAGTAAAGGGTGGTTATGCCTTGAATTTCAAAGCAGATAACTTACTAATTCGATGATCCCGCCGCCAATAATCAGAAACGCTAGTAATAATAACCAAGGTTTGGAGATAGTGAACCCGGTTTGTGAATCGTTCTTTACCTTTTTCTTACCAAATTTTCTGTATTTTTCATTCTTCTTGGCAAACTTTTGATTGGCTAACCTTTGCTTGGGAGTCTGAACAGCCATCCTTACCAACGATAAACCCTCTGATTGATACTATATGCTAACGTCAGTTACTGTCTTGTAGTGATAATAGTGGCAAATACAGGCGCCCAACCTCTATAAACAACCGCCGTGTTAACTTTTCTTCGTCAATTGTGATTCGCACATCTTTTGTTACCCGGATATTCCATGTCCGTCATCTTATACGGCAGTCATCCTATACGGCAAATCGAGATCAATTTCGACGAGATCACCAGAAACATGGCTGACACACACGCGAAATGGAGCGACGACGCGACGCGAAAGGGTTTGTGCAGGGCCTTCTGAGGTGGTTTCCTGTTTGGGACATTGGAAATCTTCGAGACAAGCTGTTCGAGCGACAGCGACGCTGGTCAAAGTTCAGCATTCTTCATTATACCGGTTTGTTGACGGTATAACGACTTGTATTATGTTTGGAGATTAGCATAAAACTCAGCAAATGCCTGACGTTTCGTGGGAATCCGAGAATGGATAGGAATAACTTTCTTGGATAGTAATCGTTTTCGTTACTTCTCACTTTTCAGCTAGTGTTGTAGAAAAAAAAGTCTTATAATTAGTTTAGACCATATCAACTGCTTTCGCTTCAAATACCCTTGATTATAACTCCAACTGTCAGTCGTTCCTTCTATTGTTGATTAAATCTTCACTCTTTTGATTTTAAAACTGGGTAGAGAGAAATGAAATTTATCAAAAGTCTATGTGCTGTATCGCTGACAGCAGTATCGGTTGCGCAGGCCGGATGTGTGATGAACGGTGGTAATTACTACTGTTCTGAGACGGAAGGTGTAGTTTTCTCGAATGTTGGTTACTCCGGTTCGTATAAGGATGTGACTTCCATGGACGAAAATAGTGGGATCTGTCTTCAAGATACCGTTTCATTCTCGGGTTCGTTAGCTCCTCTGGACGAGGAGCTGTCTGTTCACTTTAGAGGTCCTTTGAGATTGTTGCAATTTGGTGTGTATTATCCGTCTGGTGGCAGCTCGCTGGGAAAGAGAGATAACGAGGTGCAAGCGGAGCCCTGTGAGGAAATTGTGCAAAAGCATCAACATAAGAGAGAAGTCGCTGTCGAATATGTGCAGGTGACTTCTACTGTCTATGTTAACAACAACGGCCAGCCCGTGACAACGTCTGTGGTGCAACAGGAGGCTCCAGGTAACCCTGCTACCAACATGGTTTCGTCGCATACCTTTGTTAACACGATTGTTACGCCATCCACGAGTGCCACTCCATCCGTCGACACTTCTAAAACCACTGTGCTAACTGGCGGGTACGTCGGCGGTAGCCCATCGTCCTCTTCCTCTGTTGTTTCCTCGTCTTCTTCTACCGGATCGTCCGCTTTGGCATCAAGCACCAGCGGTTCTAGCACTTCTGGCGCTTGGGTCAGAAGTTCTTATTTCCAACCGGGCTCCGCATCCAACTGTGTGTTCATGAACCACCAAGGTGGCTCCGCAGGCTCGGGAGTGTGGTCCGCAGCTTTCGGTAACTCTATTTGTTACGCTTCCTCTGATGGTATCAGCGGTGCCAGTTCCGCTCAGGTATTGGGAGACGTAACCATCAAATCTGGTCAAGAATATATGATCTTCTCTGGATCCCAATGCAGTGGTAACGACTGTGGCTATTACAGAAAAAATATCCCTGCATACCACGGATTTGGCGGTGAGAACAAGATCTTTGTCTTCGAATTCTCCATGCCTTACGATACCGCCGGCAGCGGGTACAACCAGGACATGCCTGCTATCTGGTTATTGAACGCCAAGATCCCACGTACTTTGCAATACGGTAAATCCGAGTGTTCCTGCTGGAAGACCGGATGTGGTGAATTTGATCTGTTCGAAATCTTGTCTCCAGGCTCAGACAAGCTAATCACACATGTCCACGATGGTCAGGGTAGTGACGGCACTTCAGTTGGTGGTGGTGGTACCCAGGACTATTTCCAAAGGCCTACCAGCGGTACTATGAAGGCCGCTGTGATCTTCAATGGTTCCGATAAGACCATTCACGTCGTAAAAGTGGATGATGATTTCGAAGCTCAACTATCCAGCGAAGTGGTTAACTCCTGGTTACAAAAGTCAGGTTCTACCGCTGCCTTGGCTTAAACAAAATTTCAAGCGGTTGTATTCTCTTCATATCTCTAAATATCATTGTTTTCAAACGGGTTTTTTCATTAATGTTATAACTGATTGTCGTTACATGCTATTGACCTGCAAAGATAAGCCTATACTATAAGTTCTCTGTGAATATGTCTATGATTTTTGTTTAAATGCGAAATGTTTTACGAGCAATTCATTTACTCATATCGGTGAAAGTTGGATCATTCTTCTCCAAATCTGAAAGCACAAAACTGTGCGGTAAGTTTGAATCCTTTCTTAACCTTCTGAGCCTTACATCGTCGTTACTGTTGCGAACATTGATGATCGTGCTCGCGTTGTCGTATTCTGTTCGCAGTCCCAGGCTCACAAGTATTCTGTTGTAAAATCGCGAGATGAAACTCTTGTTGCTGCTCTTGGAACATAACCAGCAGTAGAAACAGTACTCACAGTAAAGCACAAAGAATGCAAACACAAACCCGGCTACAACACACGCCAGGATATGATTTGCTAACGATTTGACAAATTTGGCATCGTCTAAATGCCACGACGAGCCCCGGGAAATCGAGAAAAACGAATAGGTGTGCATCTTATAGTCTCCAGGTTGCAATATCCGCACCACACCGTCCTCAGGAACCCCCCATCTCTTATACTGCTTCCATACCATACTCACGAATAGCGGTCCCGTAGAAGCCATGATCGTAATGTACGGAACCAGCCAGTTTCTATCAAACTTGTGAAGCGAGTCTCTAAGCTTCAAGAAGAACGGATGTTGTGGTACTGATCCCAATACGTCGTTCGAAATACCCGTTGGCGACGTCTTTCTTGCAAATGCCGGCACAGTTAACAAAGGATCCAATCTTCTTTCACATCCGTCATCTAAATCGATGTAAACACCACCAAAATGCGATAAAATAAAATATCTGATAGCATCAGCTCTCTGGATCGGATACTTGTAGTTCTGGAACGTCTCTAGATAATCCGGATACTCTTCTCTGATAAATTGTAAAGCCATTTCATCGGTCCAAAGTATGTATTTGTAGTCGGGATGCAAATCAATACACTTCTTTTGACCCTCTTTCCACACTTCGGGTATTTCGGTCGTCTTATATGTTTGATGGATAATCTTGGGGATAAGTTGTGGTTTCTCGCTACCAGCAGGAGGATTTAAATCACTCTCTAAAAGAGCATCTTGGAAAGTATCATCTATAGCTAATGTCAATAGATCAAATGTCACATATAATATCACTGAAAGAATCGCTAGATTCCCCAGAATCATATATTTTAACTCTTTTCTCATGATGAAATTCTTATTTCCTTCTTCTAAACTCTCTCTCTAGCTCTGCCTCGATGCCCTAAAGTTAAACGACTTATATACTACCTATTAAAGCAGTACTTATGTTTCTCAAGACATAATAATGATTGCCAAGCATTAAAATATAGTTTATCTTAGTCTCTCTCTGCCAAGACTTCCTACTAGGTTCCTACTACGTCCTACTACGTCCTACTACGTCCTGCTAGATCCCTACTATGTCTTCCCACGGATAGAATTTCTATTGCTGGCGACGCACTACGCCTCCCGTCTAGCCTCCCGTCTGGCCCCAGTGAGAGCTGCTGGGCGCGCATACGCGAAAATGACAGTTTCTCATGCTAAGCCACGCGGGCTGGTATGACTCAAAAGGGGAAACATTTTCGCGTCGCCCGGATTTCGCGTTGTTGTGGTACGCGAAAATAGCCGCCGATATCACGTTGATATACATATATAAATATATAGATATATATGTGTTTGTGTAGTAGCAGGGTGTTTTAGACGATCATTCCTTCAAAGTATGGATGCATTGCAGCTCTCTTGGCACTTATCCTGTTGATAGGATCGTAAGCTAGTAAATTGTTTAGTAAATCGATACCTTGCGCATTTAGCGAGGGAACCACTTTGGATAATTCCTTGCGGTGCCATTTGGGGAAACTGGGCTTAAAGTCCGGTAAGTAGACTATATCGGGCCATATGGATTCAGATGGAGTTCCTAGGGTCCGGAAGATCTTGAAAATTTGGTCGATTTCACTGTCGCCGCTAAAGATGGGTTTACGGTTGCACATCTCGGCGAAGATGCAACCGATGGACCAGATATCGACACCGGTACTGTATTGCTTGCCGCCGAGTAGCACTTCGGGAGCTCTGTACCATAGCGTGACGATCTCGTGCGTGTAGGCCCTCAAGGGCACACCAAAGGCTCTAGCGAGCCCAAAATCGCCTAATTTCAGGTTCCCGTCTCGGTTGATCAACAGATTTTGCGGTTTTAAATCTCGATGTAGAATACGATGCGAGTGACAATAGGCAATACCTTTACACAATTGCATCATAAATTTCTGTATGACTTTATCACCCAAAGGTTGGTCCTTTGGGATGCCCTCCATGTATCTCTTGAGATCGAGTTCCAAGAATTCGAACACCAAATACAGCTTATGTGCATCGGAATGCACAATATCGTACAAACGAACGATATTATCATCCTTAAGCTCTTTGAGCAACGAAATTTCACGAATTGCAGTACTAGGTACCCCTTCATCCTCACTTTCCAATCGAATCTTCTTCAAAGCGACTACTCTTTGACCATGACGTAGATCAAGCGCCTTATATACAACACCATACGTTCCTTCACCGACTTTCTCAAGTCTCTTGTAATTGACTAACTCACTGCTCATCACTCCCAGATCTATCTCCAGGATCGACCCAGATCTGTGCTGTCTAGGAAACTGAGATCCCTGTTAGCTTTTTTTCTCACCCTACTAAGCGTAGCTGCCTTCTAAGTTAACCGTACCTAGCTAATAACTATATACGTTTGATCAAGACTAAGATATTGTAGGATATTAGGCATTTCAGCGGTCTAGAGTCCGTTGTATTTCGATTACTGTCTTTTCTCCTCTCTTAGCTTCTTTCTTAGATATCTTGCCCTGATGGACTTGTGCATCTTGAAGTTCATAGCGTTTGCTATTCTGGAGTAGACTCCTACGGTCTCTTCGATAAACCAGTGTTGTAGGGCATGCGACCAGTAAGGAGTTACAGTGGCGTATCTTTCCTGTGCTCCACAACGTCTTCCGACGCTGGATAGCGCGGACGAGACAAAGTTTCTTGGATTTGGTATCATGAGTGAGGTTCTTCTCACTTTTGACATGGCGCTGGTGACAAGGTAAGATAGGATTAATTCGACATCGATATTGGAGTCCTTGAGTTCACCGGCTAGCGCATTAGACCAGCTTTGTAAGAACGCCTTGGAGCCACTGTAAGTGGCTAGCAAAGGAGTTGGAAGGAGGCCTCCGAATGAACCCATTGTCAGGATGAGACCGCGACATTTGGACGAAGCGGCCGTTTCGATGATAGTTGGGGTGATAATTTGAGTAAATAGCAATGTGGCCGTGTTGTTGATCGTAATGATATTGCGTAATTCCTGTTCTTCGGTTTCCAAGAACGGGACGGGACAGTTATGGGATAACCCAACGTTATTAATTAGCACCGTGATCGGTAGACCTTGACAAAGTTCCTTCACGGCAGCGTAGTTCTCGGGAACATCATGAGAAACATCAATAGACAAAATCTTGACATCAATGCCGTATTTGCCTTGCAGTTCCTTCTGTAGGGCTTCTAATTTAGACAGAGTCCTCGAAATTAACACCAAATTGAACTTCCGACGGGCCATTTGAGTTGCAAATTCTTTGCCAATACCATCGCTGGCACCAGTAACCACACAGTATTTCCCCTTCCCAGCTCCATACTTCGAATAATTAACAGGTGGTAACACAAACAGATCTAGTACAAGTGCAATGGCCCTCAATAGAAGCGTTGTCGCTTTCACAACACCGAACCCGAACACACACCACAACAAAGCATTGAGAATCTTACTCTTAACTCCAACAGAATGCAATTGATCCATGAAACAGCTCATCGTGAATTGTCTACAACCTTTAAGCTTCATCTTCTCGCATAAGCTTTACTATAGTATGTTTTTAACAGGTCCTTAGGCCCTTGCGCTCGGGTAATCGGTTACGAACAAGAGAATAGCAGAACTAGCCAGCAAAGCTGGCATTATTGTGCCATCGATCAGCATTCTGGCTTCTTGACAGTCTCACTGTTCGATTGACCCTCGTTGTAGCTTGAAAGCATCTTGCTAGGTCTTGGAACGAATGATATAAGTTCTTTCTTTCAAGAATAGCACATGAATGTGCTGAAGTGGAAGTCTCGTCTATCGAGTTACTGGAGTCAACTGCACAGGTTGGCAGGACTTCTTTTATGTTTCTCTTAAGCTAGCTTGTTTTTATGTTTAGTTGGAAGTAGAAAGTTTAATAGTGTAAGCTTGATCATCAACAAAACTAAACAAGATTAGTGTTACGTAATGAGTTATGTGCGATTCCCACTTTGTATTTGCAACAGACATGGCAATTCCCGCATTCTAGTCTAAGACTTGTAGCCGTTTCCTACATCATCCACCATTTATTAGTCATTAGGAAGTGAAAAGCGATTTCTGTAGTTCAATAGGATGTTTGCGTAGAACGGAACTGTCTTGGTATTCGTTACATTCCGTCTGACGATTATCCAGTAGCCGTCTGTGATATTAAAACCTGAGTTAAGCTGCAGAGCACGCTTGCACATCAACCTGATATTCATACATCGCACAAGACTGTCCGATCAATGACTTGAAACGAGAAGCACGCTCGCTGAGACTAGCCTTCCATCAGTAATGAATCGAGTTTTTCCTGTGTTAATTGAACATTCAAAGCATCTCTTTCACATTGCGTGGTTAAAAGCTCAAGTTCCAACTCAGTCTTCAAAAGCTTGAGGCTATGCGATTCTAAATCTTTATCCAATCGCTCCCCTTCACGTAACGTCTGGCGAATTTTAGCCAGCTCTGCGGGATCATCGGTCGACTTATCCAGATCTGTCAGATAGAGGAACCCTGACTCTCCCTGTTCGAATCTCTTCTTGACACTTGTGTATGGGCTTGGTTGAAGTGACGGTTCCTCGTTAATGGGCTTGGCATCTGTACTTGGTTTCGAATGATTACGGTTGTACTGATCTGTAGGAGTATTACTACCGCTATCGTGCGGATGCGGTGAGTGTCTATGACTATCTCGTGGCATGTACGGTTTAGACACCGACTTGTAACGTGCATTATAGTTGGCATTACCCCTTCCCCCTCTATACCCTTCAGACGCCCTGCGAGTGTTGCCCTGGTAGTTATACTGATGTTCTGGTTGGCCGTATCGCCGACCAGATTGCCCATAAAATTGATGAGCACTATTAGACCTTCCATTATAATACCTATTATGGTCACCACGTCCGCTATGGTAATAGTCATTCCTGTAGTTAGAATAAGAAGAATACGATTGATGGGTCCCGGAAGCTCCCGGACCGCTCACATCAGATCCGTCGCCATATGGTCCAGACCTACCTGAGCCTTTGTAATAACCTCTGCCACTGTGGCCACCTCTGTAAGAACTAAAATCATTGAATCTATTCGAATTTCCGGATTGCTCTGGGACATCTCTGTTTGAACCGTGATATGGACCATTGGCCGAGTTCCCTGAATCATTTGGATAACTCATAACCCTGAAGCTTATCAAGTTACTGATTGTCTCTTTGATTTATACTAGTGATGTAAAATTTCACTACAGCTTTAACAGCTGTCTTACAATGAAAAGTCAAGTTAGCTATATACTCTATAAATCATCACTCAATAATTACAATTCGTATCTCATTGTGGCCAACGATGCTAGCTATTGACCCAGTAAGTCATATCCTTTAAAGCGATTTGGGAATTCAACAGACGAAGACGAACTTCTTCGTCCAACATCAGTTTCGTTATACGTTCGCAACCTTCTATCAATATTGGTATTCTTTGAGATTTTTTCCAAAGCATGAAATGAACTAGATTCTTCACATCAGTGATACCATCGATATTTCTCAGTTCGAGTACCGCAAGGTTCGGAAAGTGATTAAACGCTAGAAGCAAAGGTATCGAATGGTTGGATAAAAGTGAACAATTGTTCAAGGATAACCTTGTTATATGTGGTCCACGTAATTGAGCTAATTCCCAGATGCCTGCATCGGTGACATTACAACCTGCTATCCCCAAAGTTTCAATTTGTGTATGTTTTGCCAATGCCACCACGGAAACACTAGTGATTCTATCGCCGTTACGATGACGACCCAGGTTGCAAAGCTCTAATTTGGTACATCTCAAAGCGATAGCGACTATCCCAGAATCTGTCACATTATCGCACGCTCTCAAGTCCAGTTTTTTCAAATTGGGTACATAATGAGACAGTTGGAACAAGAATTTATCATTTATAACTTTGTTACCGGGCAAAACGAGTCTCTCGAGGTTCTTGAAATGTGGGATCCAGCTCAATGGCGGCAGTACTTTGGGACAGATGTACAATTCGAGCCATTTCAAGCGATCCACCGCGACCGACGTCGACACACGATCGAACTCGGTTTGTGATAGTCTATGGAATTTTTGCAACGTGAACACATAGGGATGAACCATTTGCTCATCAGTCGCGGCGATTCTTTCGCGGTTCAGCATGAAAGCTGAAAACCGATTCGAGTCTTTGAAGTGAACTCTTTCAAGGAGACATCGCAGTGCTATAGAGTACCACAGCTTGTTAACCAACAAGCAGCTGAATAGCGGGCCTGGGACGCGCGATTCGCGCGTTCCTCTACCGCTAGTCTCTCTGAGCGATTGTTTCCAAGCTTCCGCGGCCCGTTTCTCGTCCCCGTATATCAACGCCGCATGTCGGTACGACAGCGGTCTACGTCTCACACATTCTGCGGGCGCTTCTTCCGCCCTGGCGACCTGCCCGACGATATTCTCCAAGATCTCCGGAATCTCGAAGATCTGGTGCGTTTTGCGGCGCTGTCGCCTACTGGGCGTCGGAGAAGCCTGTCTGAGCAGCGAAAGATGTGCAAAATCTCGAGTCAGCGGCGATGGAATCGATAATTTATCCGCGGATTCAAAATCCACTTTACCAGGTGACACAGTCGGTGTTAAAGGTCCTCGATATCCCATCAGTTTAAATTCTTCATCCAAATGACAATAATTCAATGGTGTGGGAGAACATTTTTTAAAAGGCCTTGAATCCAAACCTTGAGGTTCCCTTGATCTCTTGAACGATCTACCTATCTCGAACCTCATCTAACTGCAAGAAAGGAATTGGGGAAATCAATAAAAATGAGCGACTGAATAAAATAAAATAAATGAATGACAATGGAAATTTAACTTCCTTTCCTTAATCCCAATTCCTTACCTCGTTAAAGACATAAGTTTCCGATATTACTCTACAATCATCGTCTTCCAAAAACCGAAAGAACGAAATTTCATTAGCTATTATATACAACAAGACACTGACCATAACAGACAGTTTCAAACCATCTCTGTAACTTACAAGAAACATACAAACAACAGAGTTACAGCACAACCCGCCATTAAATACCAGCTATTTACTTACAATCATGAAACAATACAGGCTTGCGAGGCTTGCATTCGGAGATCAACAATCAAAACCCAGCAAATGGAACACCCACACATCCTCGATTCTACACTGTATCACTACAGACGGCTCCCTCATCGTTGTAGACGGTAAATGGGAACACCCTAACACCCACTGCTGCATCTCATCATTATAGACGTCTCCATCTCTTATCCGTTTCACTAGCCTGGTGGCTGCAGATAAAGAGTCTTGGTATTCTCGTTGTCCTTTCAAGGGGATCCCGGTATGTTTCTTTTGAGTGTGGTGTGCGCCTCGATATCAGTAATCACATCTCCGGCTGCTCGATTAAGAGAGATGATTTAAACAAATCATGATTCAGCTAGTCAGATCTACAACTGTATTTCTCTCTTGTTATGTATATACAACGTATCAATGGGTTCCCCGAGACAGGATTCGAACCATTATCACGGACGTCATAGACGTCCGTGTAAGGGTAAAAAGACATCGGAGCCGATCACTACCGGCGTGTTTAGTCCTCAACAACAAAAGGCTATTATAGAGCACCAATTGATCACTAAGAATCATATAGGTCAAAAGACGTACGCTCACGTGCCCTGCAAGTTCTTTAAGCAGGGTACCTGTCAGGCGGGTGACTCGTGTCCCTTTTCGCACTCGCTGGATGCGAGTGCCGCGGACCAGACTCCGTGTGAGTATTTCCGGCGGGGTAACTGCAAGTTCGGGTCACGTTGCGCTAATGCGCATGTTCTGCCGGGTAACAGGGTAGAACAAGCGGTTATTGATGAAGATGACGAAGAGGATGGATATTTCCCTCACGATGAGGAATTTTACATTCCAGCGGATTTCGCGGAGTTACTTGCGCCTGAGCGAATTGATCGTCGTAATTCGGGGTCATCTTCGACGACAGCTTTTTCAAGTATAGCACCGTCGTCTGCTGCGTCTTCGTACACGGCAACAGCGGCGTCGCCGCTGTTGCAACAGCAGCTTGCTTATCTGCAACCTTCGGCCAAGAGTTTTACTCCTTGGTCACCACCACCAAATAGCAGAAACTCATTCTCGTGGCTGCTCGGTGATCTGGCCAGACTCAGGATAGACGAGGAAGAACCCCTCGTCTACACAGACTATTACGACGCTACAAACACAGCAAACATTCAGGATACTCAATTCTTATTCGATGATTTACCCGATAACTTTCGCTTCTAAAACCTTAAATCGTTTCTTGTTATGGTTTATCGCAGTTTTCTTTTATATCCAAATCCGGTTTTGTACTTTTGTTCTAGATAGCGGGGTCCGCATGAAAAAGGTGTGGCGCATAAAGAAACTGCATGAAATTGTGCCTGATTACACGCAGACGTGCAGGTATTGACGTAAACCTTATTTCCATAATAGTACAACTTGCCCCGCCAATGTCCGCTAAGCATATATATTTGGCACAGTTGATCAATGATCGACGCTTTTGGAATACTGTGAAGGTCATTGAACCATGGAACCTAGAGATGAGTATACGCGGATGAGGAGGTTCAGTTTCCCCAACACCGAGCCCTTGAGACGCGCCAATGACAATAATTTTCTTGGCGGTGAACGGATACCCGAACCGTCAATGACGAGAAGAGTCAAAGAACGAGTAAGAAACTATGGTAGATGTATTACTCCACAGAAACTGGTTGTTGAAGAGAAGGATAACAAAGAGAGTTCTGCGTCGTCGCTGCCGAACGAGCCGTACAAGAACTACGTTTACCAATCGCCGCGGAACACCATACAGGACACAAACGAACAGATTAAACGGAATTCGAGTGGTCGATTCGGTAGCCTTGTTGAGTTTGCACAACACCATCAAATGGATACCACAGGTAAAGTGTTTGCGCATTGCGCGGAGACTGGCGATGTACCGCAACCGACGATAGATCTTGATCTGGTGAACTCGAACTCCGTACACCGCAGCGACACGCGCTGAAGGGTTCACGTGACCAGGTATTATTAGTGTATATAGAAGGGTTTAATGGGTATATAGATGATGAATTGAAGACTTTAACGTCTTGGTGAAGAGATTGAAGTCGGTTGTCTGGATTCTAGGGTGTCTTCTGGTGTGGTGATGGATTGGGCTGTACAGGCGGCGAGGAGGAAGACGCAGCGATTGCCCGGTAGCTCGAGATCGATAATAGAGACGTTGAATGTATTTAATAATGTGAGCGAAGAAGGTCAGGAGCGGATAGATGTGGCTATTAGGGAGGCTAATGAATGGTTGAATGGTGAGATTCTTGTTGGGAGAGCGGAAACGGGGAAATTGGCGAGACAGGAGGAAGAAAAAAGCGGTATGGTGAGTCCCGAAAAGACGCTGAACAATTTGGAGTTTGATGATGACATTGAAGGGCCAGAGAACGTTCCTGATAGTGGTACACCGTTGAGAGTGGTGCGGGAAGTGCCTAGCGCGACTCCCAGATCTTTAGCGGACGATAACTACACGGAAGAGGTTGACAAGGGTCAGGATCCGAGTGGTTTGAAAGCGGTGAGTGATAAACCATGGTCACCGTTTAGGAACGAAAAATCGCTGAGGGGAAGCGTGGCTGACCGAACATCTGCTCCTTCTTCCAGAACTGAGAACTCCGGGGCTACCGAAAAGTCGGGTTTGACACAAGAGGTGAGGACATCGACCGCTTCAGACTCGAATGCTACGTCGAAGAGCCTGGAACAGATTGTTCGAGATCGATCGCAAAGGAGATCGAACATGTTTGTGCCTTTGCCGAGTCGTGATCCGCTGGTTGTTCAACAGGCTGTGCCAACTGCACACAAGGTGCCAAATACAACTTTGCTCGCAAATTCTGGTAGTCCCAAGGATCGCATTCGAACTCAAGTTACTGCTGAGAAAAAATCTTTATCGGCGCATCCAAAGCCGCTGTTGACAAACAAGAGAGTCCCGACAAGGACAAGGATAACTCAAAGCCCCACTTACAGTTCAACCTCTACGAGGATTTCACAAGCTACTACTAGTGTCTTTGATAGACTGTCTTCCTTGCCAACGAAATCCTTTGAGAATAAAGTTACTTCTAAATTCGCTGGTCGAAGAATTTCTGCTTCCTCATCGATAGATATCAGAGGTTCTCCAATTAGAAGAACGTCTCCCGTGCGCAGAAGCAGCGGAGATACTGAAACGACATATCAGGATACCTTAAAAAACATCTTCTTCGCCAAGGATAAGCGATCCGATCGGGGATCCCGCTCAAGTAAAGATAGAGCTACTCTAGCAAGAACTAGACATGTGGATGCCACGCGAGTCGACAAGAACAGCGACGGAAGAGGTTCTCCACGTTCCAGGAATGCAAAAACTCCCAAATACCATACTTCGCCGGCTGAAAATAATAGAGGATATCAAAAGGGCAAGAGCGGACTCAGGGCATTGCAAAAAGCTGATACCACAGAGAGTAAAGCTGCACCGTTGAAACATAACGCGGAACAAGGCAATACAGCACGAAAATCACCTGGAAAGCTTGAAATTTTATCAACTTTAAGAAGCCCGACGCTCAAGTCTCAATCGATTGGTAAGTCTGCACCAAAGATAAATGCAGATCCTCAACTGAACGGCACATTACATGAAACACATGAGTCTCATATTCGATCGCCAAAGAATAAGTCCAAAAGCCAAGATCGATTGACAAAGTTTCAATTAATTCCACCAGCAGAGTCGGAAAGTCATGATCTTAAAGAGAAACTAAATAAGAGACTGTCTGAAGTCATGAGAACGCAACAGAACCAACATCGAAGAAGAGTTGATCAGCAGAAGAGAAAACCACAATTGGATGAAGATTTTAAGCGGCGAACGAGATTGTGGAATGAGATGAAGGAAACATCGTTCAGCTTGTCCGCTGCTGCGCATAGGAACAGCAACGTTACTCCAGCTCAAACCAACACTGTGTTATATGATCTGAGCATCACCGACCATCGGACTGTAATAGGAGGAGAACCTGAAAGCCGCGATCCCACTGCGGGCAATCACACTCTTCCTGAAATTCAATCTGACTCAGACGATGACGCTGATTTTACATTGGCATCTTGGGCTAAATCTCCATTTCTACAGCAGCAGTTGTACAGACAGCAAAATTGGGATCCAAGAGAGATCTTTGGACCTATACCCCCGCTGCATATTGACCAGATTTTCCCCAACATGCGGACGAATAAACTAAAACCGCTGCAACCTTCAACTAAAAGAATATGACATGCGCAGAATTTCTCTTCTATTAACTAGATAAGCTGCTATTAATGGTTTATGACTCATCACTGCTAGCGATTCGTCTCTCTATCGCCTTTGATTTATCCCATTTCTGAACCCATTCCTCACTTTCAGTCTTGGGCACAAAATAGATCTTCAAAGCGTTGTCGAATAGCGGTATCTTTGGTTTATCCATCTTAAGAGCATCATGGAAGGTTATTTTTTTACCAATCTTAACAAGACCGCCGCTATTAGTCTCCATGTAACCGACAAGCTTCTTAGCTGAGAAGTTTTCATGGCCGGGAGCTTTAAACCACTCCTCAGGTCTGTCCATTATCATTGAGACCAATTCCTGCACAGAAGTCAATTCGCCCACCTCTGCTACGAAATCAAACTCATCTGTCGTCGGATACAGGATAAGCGCAGGATAGATAAGTTGTGATTCATAATCAAATGGATCTTCGAGCGCAATCTTACAGTCTCGTATTATATCTGATGGAGCACGAGTCTTGACGTTTATAATCTTTCTCAACTTCATAGCATTGTCTAGAATAACCTGCATACCCTCACGAGCTCTCTGAGCTTGCAGATCCTTGGCTTTCCGCTGCTCTGCTTCCTCTTGCTTTTCGGCTATAACGTCTAACAGATTCTTCAGTGATTTATTATCTGAATCAATTTGCAGTCCAAACTCGACAGATTCTTTGGCTTCTTCCAACTTATTGATCGCCAGAAAGGCCTTCCCCAAACGATAGTAACATTTCAAATTCTTGGGATTCAATTGCAGAGCATTTTTGCAATCTGTCAAGCATTTTCTATAATTCTTAACCTCTAATTCGCAAGCTGCTCGATTTGCAAACAAAGATTCGTTTATCTTGGCATCATTGCAATCCACTTCAATTCCCTTGGTATACAATTCTCTTGCATCTTTAAACCTTTTGCATTTGTAAAGTTCATTACCTTGATTCTTAAAATTCTCTGCTATTTCATGAGGTTCTCCTTCATATGCCAATGCCTTGAGTGCTTCCAATTCAGTATTCTCACCACCTTCACCATCAGTATTATCAAGTTTTGTCATAAAGAATGGCATTCTGTTCAACTCTTCAAGCACCTCATCGGTAGTCTTATTCTGGAATTCCGAAAGCTGTGGTGGTAAAGCAGGATCATTGGGACCAGGAACATATCTCTGCGGTTTCTTATAAGTCTCAACCATGACACTTCTAGCTTACAATCTCGTATTCTTCAACTAGCTTCAACATACACATCTTATAGACCTTTTCTTCAAACATAGTGAAAAATTTGGATCTAGCTAAGAAATATAAAAGGACCGATAGTTTGGACTATTGACGGTATTTCTCCCAGCCTTGAGGTTTCTTCATGCCTTGAGCATCGTAGTACTCGACACCACAGGAGTAGCTTTGGAACGTAAAGTCGTTGTTACGATCACAATCACAATTGTTCTCTGTGAAGACGGTCTCGTCCAGGGGACAGTTGTCATACGGGATGTGGTGGTAGCCGATGTCTGAGAAATAGTGTAGCTTATCTTTGGGTAGGAATAGAGAAGCGGCGATAGAATGTACTGGAGCGTCGCCCCAACGTTCGTAGAAGAAACCGCCTGTTTGGTCCAAATAATCGAAATATTCTCTGTAAGCTGGTGATCTCCAGAAATTTAAATTGGCAATCTCAAAATTGGACCAGAAATGACACAGGTTGTAAGTTTTACCACGATCTCCAGAAATGAATTTCATTAGGTTATCTTTACTGATAACGGTGGGATATTTGTTCAAAAATTTCTTGACCGTGGACCATAGGGTTCTAATAGTTCTTTCGTACTCGTGAATGGTAATGGTGAAACCATAGACTTTTTCGTTGTCTTGCATCCATTGGAAAACGTCGTAGTTAATGTCGCAATAAAGTTTGGTGCTTGGTTCTACACGCCAGTACCAGTCAAATTTGTCCAAGGCCTTTTGCCGCCAGAAAAATCCGGATTGGAAACGGCACATATGTCTGTAGGACTCCATACCACCGTAAATGACACCTTCCTCCTCCATTTTCTTTCTCTCTTCAGCAGCTTTCTCCTGGTCAACAAAACTTGGGTATGACCAATGTTCCTTTGGCACTAGACCAAATTCGATTTCACCACTAACGGCTTCGCTGACTTTCTGCTTGAAATGATCCGTGAAAGGCTCATCATTGAGGAAAACCCATGGATAATGATACTTGTTGTTAAATCTTCTCTCAACATCCTTGATCGAAGGCAACATTTCGCTTAGTTCACTGTTTCTAACCAATGAGACGAAACATGCCTTCGGTCTTTGACCTTTCTTGGCGTATGATGGTGCCATAAATTCCCAGGTGGAACCCAACTCCTTTGCTTTACCTGCAGGACCAGTTTCCGTGTCCCTGGCTGGATCCATATTGGGATTAGCGATTGCTTCTGGTTTCTTTGAATCTGCAGCAGGATCTTTCAAAGCTTCCGCCTTACCAGCTTCACCCAAATTCTCAGCTGCATCTTTCAGTGCTTTAGCACCTTGATCCATTGTTTGCTCATCAAGTGGAACAGCATTTGGATCAGCATGATTTTCCAAAAGGGCCTTCTCAGTCTCTTCCCTCAATCTCTCCGCATCTTTCTCCTCTGCAGTTAGTGAAGAATCTCCCTCGTTCCCACCAAATAAACTAGGAGAACTCCATTTAGGCATAGTCGGGATTAGATTGCTTAATGAACTCTGGTCTGCTTTGCTGGACGAAGTCAAAAGCAGGACCAACGCCACGCAAACACCCGCCAACAGGCCAAACCTTAGCAATCTTTTACTCACAAAGATCGCCATCCCGAGCCGTTGCTTCCTTAAGTCCTTGTTGCCTTCTTAACGTTAACTTAACAGTTTTCATCAAGGATCAAAGCTCGCATAAAGACTCGGCCATTGACAAAGAGGCGTAATTTGAAAAATTTGACAACAATTGGCAAATCAAGGCTGAAATCACCAGCGATACCTATTGAAATGGCCGTCTGGAAGCTGTTCGACAGCTTATCAAGCCAATTGACTGGTACCTTGCTCAGCCACCTGAAAACTGGCTTCTTGTGGACGTATATAGCGCGGCCATCGTCTTGAAGGCGGAAGTTGGGCTTAACACACGGTTCTCCCGACCCAGCGCGCTTTAATCGGCTCGTAAACCACCGGCCACCACCCGCCAACGGCCAGTCGTGGCTCTGAACGGATGCCAACACAAAACCTGCGACGAACACAACCTCATCCACCGCTTCTCTACCCAACGCTCCAACAGATCTCACTCACCGCTTCCCTACCCGTAACGCTCCAACACCACCTTTCTTGACCGCCTCGAAATAGCCGCCGACGTCAAAACTTCGTCAAACGCCCAAAGAGCCGTAAAAACAACCATCGACACCATCACGAGAGTCAACACATTGTATTCCCACCAACCAAGCACCCTCAAAACCCCGTCCGCACACGATCCACACTCGGTTTGACCACCGATCATACCGCCAGCGATCATGCCGCCTCTAAGTTCATCCAGCGACCAATGTACGTCCCACCACGACCGCCCAACGCAGTTTGACCATCGAATACGATCTCGGCGGCTATCAGACCGCTAGTCTTCTAGTGGCCAGCTTCTTATATACTGGAAGGATATCGCTCTGCACGGTCAGGGTAGTCAGCTTCACTGTAAGAGGTTTCTTCAAGAATGGACACCTCTCAAGAGCTATTAGATGGATATCAGAGGCATCTGAGGGTTGCTGGGACATTATATATCGAGAGAGCGAGTCAGAGTTATGGTTAATGAGATTTTGTTGAGAAAACAGGCTAATGTGGTTCGGTTGTTGTCGACAGAAGAGGTACAAGAGAGGATATCAAGACCTGATAATGCAGCAATTGCATTCTCATTCCCGATTACATGTTTGTTGAAAAGCAAGAAAACTGAGGTTTCAAGTAGTGGTCCGCAATTCTATACGTATTCTTTGGATGAGGCTGGTTTTAAGGACTGGCATGCGTGACATCGCTAATATGAATTGTGAGATGGAGCTGTATTGGGATATGATTATGTTAACCGAGGGCCAGTTTCTTCTTCCGACAGCGGGCCCTGACGAAAGAAGAGAGAAGGTGAATTTGAAAAGGTTCCAGAAATATGTGGTCAAGAGCATGGGAGCAAGTCTAGATCAGATTGTGAAGTCGAAAAAACTGCGTAAAACTTTTGAAACGGGTTCTTGGAGGAAACTGGGGCTTCGTTACACGTTGGCATATCTGCCATTGCATTTCAAAGACGTTATATGGTGCAAGTCCGACGACGTATATCTGCATGTGATCCTGCCGGAGACAGACCTGGGCTCTGGGCGACGGCAAACGAACGAGCGGGAGTGGCTGCTTGCACTGCTTGAGCTGGCGAGTACCATGTACATGCAGCGCTTGCGGCTGTACATACGAAGAGATGACCTGAACGGAGTGTCAACTTTTCTACGAAATTTAAGCTGGATAGGCGGGAAGATGGTGCCCAACGAGGATAGGAATGCGCTTCTTGCGGGTACTACTGGGGACCAAGACGAAGGAACTGACGAGATGCTGCTGGGCGACGAAGCTTTTGTCATCCTGGAGTTCGAGTGCTGATCATAAGCTCGCGCGAACCCATGGACTGTAAAATTTGTATAGTAAGATCAATGTTCAACTGTTTAGCAAGCTACACAGACCTTATTGGCGATGTCTTACAACGGAATCGGACTCAAGAGTGCTAAAGGATCGTCCACTTCAGGTCATATACAGAGATCATTGGCTCATAACGATGAAAGCAAGCGAACTCAGTTGAAGAACTACACAGCTAGACGCAAGACAGATAAGCCTCAGTCGAGTATCCAAAAGACCAGATTACCGAGTCGAGAAAGTTTGATTAAACATCTCAGCAAAAGACAAATCGAAGTAGCAGTCTCTGAGCTCAGAGATAAGCTTGAAGATAGAGACGTGGAAGAAAGCGTTATAGAACAGAGATGCGATGAGCTGCGAACCAAACTTGTCAAAGAGCAAGACACGGAGCAACGAATATCCAAGGTTTACAAGACGAGATCACAAAGATTGAAGAACGTTGACGAGGGCCAGAACGAAGAGGACATCAAGACACAAACTAAGAGCTGAAAGAACCGGGACGTACGTATCTGAGGGGCAATACGCTTAACTAAGGCTTAGTTGAGTGTCCTTTTATAGCTCTTTATGGTATATTGATGTAATGAAAATTCGAAGGTAGGTTAGAAGTTTAAGGTTTACTGATTCTAGCGAAGAAACCACGACAAGCAGTCATTGGCTGCGTCTCTCAAGCATGTTCCATCTGGCTAAGGGTCTATACAACAATTGGAACCGCAAGGAACAATATTCTATTCTGATTTTAGGTCTCGATAATGCTGGTAAGACAACCTTTCTAGAGACATTGAAGAAGAGCTATTCGTTACACTCCAAGGAACTCAGCAAGATCACACCGACGGTAGGACAGAATGTTGCACAAGTACCGATGGATAAGAACTGTATTTTAAAATTTTGGGATGTTGGTGGACAGCAGAATCTGCGAGCGATGTGGCCAGAATACTACCCACAATGCCATGGTATCATATTCGTCGTTGATAGCACCGACAGATCACGTATAGGGGAATGCAACGACGCACTAGCGACCGTTATGATGGACGAAGACATAGAGGGCGTCCCGGTTCTCATGCTAGCCAATAAGCAGGACAGACCAGATGCTATGGAAGTGCAAGATATAAAGCAGATATTCAACAAGATTGCAGAGCATTTAAGCGCCAGAGACAGCAGAGTACTTCCGCTAAGTGCATTGACAGGTGAAGGCGTGCGTGAAGCGGCAGAATGGCTTCTGATAAGGTTACAGAGGAATAAGGCTAACAGGCCGCCTCAGTACCGATGATAGCAAGACCATTGAACACCGACCCGCGCTCTTCGAGACGCTTTCTGGGGATCCCAGATCTTATATAGTGCTACAACAAGATGCCCACAGATTCGGGCAGCCATCGCATGCAATAACTGGCAACGTCACTGCGGTCTCTCAGGCGGACGATCTCACAGCATTGAGTTGTTGTGTAGCTTCAATGCTTGTTCAGGTATACATGTACCTCGAGGTTCGCGAACTATTAGTCCTTTAGATAAGAAGAATAAGACGTAAATTCAAGAAGCGAGCCTTTGCTGCTTGCCGATAGGATATCTGGGTATTTGAATCATAGATGAGAGTTTCATCCAAGAGCTTAGGCTCTAATTCGAGAAACGACGTGAAAGTTTGGATTCAAACGGTGCTCTTATTGATTGGATTGTTAAGCTTATTCCATAGGGAATTGTTGCAATGTATCCGTTCCAGTTCACCAGTTGTTGTTAATGGATCAGGCAAGAAGAATGTGATCTTCTTTGTGACCGATGGTATGGGACCAGCTTCGTTATCATTGGCAAGATCTTTCAGACAGTACAGGGAAAATCTGGACATTGATGATGTTTTGACGTTGGATAAGAACTTTATTGGATCTTCACGGACCAGATCTTCCAATTCGCTGATTACTGACTCGGCAGCCGGTGCGACAGCCTTTTCCTGTGCGTTGAAGTCGTACAATGGTGCCATTGGAGTAGATCCTGATAAGAATCCGTGTGGTACTATACTAGAAGGTGCTAAATTAGAAGGTTATTTAACCGGTCTTGTGGTTACCACAAGAATAACGGACGCGACTCCAGCGGCGTTCAGTGCTCATGCGGATTACCGCTTCCAGGAAGATCTTATTGCGCTACATCAGCTGGGAAAATATCCTCTGGGACGCACTGTTGATCTCTTGATTGGTGGCGGTCGTACACATTTCTACCCACCACATGCCGGTAGGGAGTACGGTTCTCACGGTTCGCGTGAAGATGGCAGGAATTTGATCCAAGAGGCACAAGAAGACGGTTGGCAGTACGTTGGATCTCGTCAAGAGTTTGACCAATTGCAAGGAGGTAAGAACGTTTCTTTACCGCTGCTGGCGCTCTTGGCGGATTACGATATCCCATTTGAAATCGATAGAAAGGACGATGAATATCCATCTCTGGAGGAAGAAGCGATGACCGCCATCAATGCATTGACGATTGCTTCGCAAGACTCTGACAAGGGGTTTTTCTTGATGATCGAGGGATCAAGAATCGATCACGCAGGTCATCAGAATGATCCAGCTGCCCAAGCAAGAGAAGTATTGGCTTTTGATAGAGCTTTCAAAGCTGTGAAGGAATACGTTGAAAAATCCAACACTGATACCATCCTTATCTCGACATCAGACCATGAAACTGGCGGACTTGCAGTTGGGAGGCAAGTTACAACCCAATACCCCGATTATATCTGGTTTCCAAGAATTTTAGACCGAGCAAACCATTCAGGTGAATACCTCACCAAGAAACTTCTTGCCTTTAGAGATCAAGGCAAGGGTTGCGAGCGCTCATTCATCAAACATGAGCTATTCGAGAAAGGTCTAGCCATCAAAGAGTACACGGAGGACGATGTCGACGCAATTGTTTCAACCGATGATTCGGGAAGGATTCAAGATAAATTGAATGAGATGGTCTCATTTAGAGCTGAAATAGGTTGGTCGACACATGGTCACACTGCAGTTGACGTTAATATCTATGCGTACGCTAATAGGAAGGACACTTGGAACTCACTGCTAGATAAGCTACAAGGTAACCACGAAAATATAGAGATTGGTCAATTTATGGCAGATCATCTAGGTTTGAATTTAGCTGAAGTGACGGGAAAGATTCGCGATACAAAGCATTCACCTGAACCTGCTGAAGTAAGCACAGCAACCGCTCAAGAGTTCGACGAATATTATCATCGCATCAGCCCATGATATCTGCTGTATTCATTCATAAAATTGCTACGTTTCGCATTTTGTGTTAATTACAACGATTATATATTGATCTTCAGATACTCTTGCACCAGTCATGACAAAGACAAAAAAATCGTCTCTCAATCATTCCATTCCTCAATATGGTATACTAAGTAATTAGGCAAACCATAAACCTCGTAATTCAGTCTCTTTGCCATCTTAGCAAAACCCTCTGTTTCAATTAAGTGATAAAATGGGAAGCTTGGGAACATGGCGCCATCTCTATGAACATCAGCTTGAACCAAAGTACATCCACCACCAACACCATCTAAGGCCATCTCAGCACTTGGTGAGCCATTTGCATCGTAGTAGTGAGCCATTAGTGGTCTATAAGTCGCAAGTTCCGAGTAACCTTCGACGATGATCTCATCGTCGGCCATTTGAGCCGCCAATTCAAGCCCTGTGTCACTCTCGGCCCAGTTGTTGAAGTCGTAAGCTCTGATAGCACTCTCCTTTTTCTCTTCATCAAAATACCTCTGGTAAACATTAGCTGCAAGAACAGGCTTGTTATGAGCAGTCATGTCCTGAATCAGACTAGACGGTGTTTCCACGATATCGGCATCAAGCCATAGCACCCATGATGTATGTGGACCAATTGTAGAAAACAGTAACTCGTTTCTAGCTAATGCCATTGCCGCACGTCTTTCCTTCTGCACTTCCAAAGCATGTCTCTCCTTTTCCATCAATTTATCGAAACTCTTGGTGTCCTGCCTTAATATCGTGATCTTAGCAAACCTTTGATTTTTCTTATCTGTCTGTACTTTCTTTACAGCTTCTTCTAGCTTAGCCAGAGCTACATCACCAGACTGCGTTCTTGGCACAATAAACCCCAGATTTAAAAGCTCGCGTGGATAAGTTAATTGTAAAAGATTATCCCAATATTGCTGATGGAAAGTTTGCATTGGAGTCAAAATCAACACTTGTTCCTTATTCAAAGCCGCTTCCGAAGTCGAATGCAGTTTATTAAGATCATAATGTGCAATGTGTCCCTCGGGAATAATATCCTCTACACGATCGTTGAATAACCAATTCGATTTCTTCTTATATGAGTATTTTGGCATCTTGTATTTGCTTGCGTACGGGAAATAGTAAGTATTCTCCTTCTCATGAACCCATTTGTGATCTGATATAGATAGTCCATCATAACCTAACCATGGTCCACTACTTCTGATGAATAAAACATAGATTAAAACCAAACTAATAACCGGGAATGCTATAATAAACCATGAACTTTTCCTCAATCGATATGCTATGAACTGTAAAGACGCCATTTTTCCCCAGGAACAAACAATTCCAAAGAATTGCACCGACAACGGTTCGATTAAACGAATCAAAAAGCTATATCAAGAATTATCCTCGCTTATAGCTGTCAATAAACCTTGTCAAGATGCCTTTTAGTAGAAAGCTCGACTTGAAGATGTTCAAATTCACCCTTCGTACCTAACGATGTATCAAAGTGAGTAACCCGATTACGTATTTCGTGATAGCTCGGTAGCGCCATTCCGAGTACTCATCGTATAGAATGCGAGTAGTTTGAGTATCACTATTTACGACTGAGTAACCGTCAATAACGATCACGAATTCGGGTTACTCATTTGAAATGCCTGTTCACGAAGAGTAGCTACTTTATGGAATACTTGAGATCAAGGCCATCGAGGCCACTCATTAGGGCGAATCGTCGAGCAGTCGTCTTGATTCGTCCCACACCTTGTCGCATATGCTCATAAACATTTTCTTGTCGATGCTTGGGCGTTGTGATGGGAATTCGTAGCTGAAAACGTTTCCCGAGATCCGTATTTCTCCAAGCACGGTGTCTCGAGGTTCGCTTGACGGGAAAGGTCTTGGGTTATCCTCTATCGCTAGATGTGCCGACTCTGTATCGTCGCCGTTTTCTGTGTCCTGATCTTGTTCGCTGTCTGCTGGCTGGTTTGAGTTGTCGCTCTCCGCGTCCCTGGGCTGAGTAGCTCGCAGATCTTCATCTGTCTCTTTAGTCTTGGGTTTCTTATTTGAAAGTCTGGTACGCTTGTCCTGGTGGTAACGGGCCTGCGAAGCATACGGTACCGCGGAACGCGGCTGCCACTGGGGCATCATCGGCGGATTGTAGAGCTGCTGAGGCGTCGATTGGTACAGAGGGAGTTGTCCCGGATACCCGTACGGATGGTAGGGCGCGTACGGTGCCATCGGAACCGGCGGACCCACGGGATAACTCGGGAAATAACTCAAATACGGCGTCTTGAGCTTATACGCATTCGTCGACTGAATCGGTGAGTCACCTCGGCCCACTCCACTCGACATTCTCCCCAAATACTGCACTCTTGGCTTCCCGATCGTCCCAAATCGCTTGTCTACACAAGAACGCGGGAACTTCGGTACATGTGCGGGTGCACTCCTCGCATACACACCACCACCACTTCCCTGCAGACTCGCCGTCTCACTATTAGTCTCAGATATACTAAGCGGCGGCGGAATCCGTTTCCTCTTCAACGATTTCCCCACCGTATTCAACTCCATCTCACCATCGTCCACTACAATACTCTGACAACCATCTTCTTCATCCCGCGGCGAAGCCGTCGACAATTTCTTAATCACATCCCTCTGATTCCGCTCAATATCCTTCGACATCTCAATAGTATTCAACATCCTATCTGTCATTCTTTCTGGCTCTAACCCAAGCGATTCACACAATTTACCCAACTTTTCCCGTTTATCGCTCTTCAAATCCTCCATCTCAGCTTCCTTACCCATACTCTGCCGGCCCTTTCTAGTAGTAGCACTGCAAGATACACTATCTGCAAGAAAAATACGTCTCAACAACCTATAATGTCTATATATACTACGATTAAAGACTCTACACAGTCCTGTTACACAGTCCTGTCATACAGCCTCAAATATTAATGCTTAATCCGCATCAATAAGACTGTATCAGCTTGATACAGCCAATTGAACGACTCTTATAGTTCTTGAAACAGCTTTAAACAGCTTATTATCTTCATTATGGCTTTTTATCAAGAATTTGCTGGCGAACTAAGAAACTGTCGTAGGGTTTTGGGAAAAGTTAGGGTTTTTTAGGGTACGGATAGGTGAACCATGGGTACCTAGTATGGTGTAATGAGAATAGGTTGTATAATGGCAAGAGATGGTGTTTCAGGTTCATTGAGAGGTGTTAGCAAGGTTATAAGTTGTTTAAATGTCGGGGAAAAGTGTATTGTATTCTAATTTCCGTATTAGAAGTTGGGTTCCTAGGGCTTTAGTGAAGTATTTGGGTTTGAATGTGGAAATAGTGGATCCGTACAGTGAAGAAGCAGCGGAGGAGTTTGCTAAACAGTTTCCATTGAAGAAATTGCCTGCCTTTTTGGGACCTCGTGGGTTTAAGTTGACGGAACAGATGGCTATTAATCATTATTTGATCAATAGTAGTAGGGATGAAAAAATCAAGGGACAGTTGTTAGGTGAACCGACAGATATTGAGACGCAGGCTGAGATTTTAAGATGGGAATCGCTTGCTACTAGTGATTTAATCGTTTTCCTGGTGAGAGTTTTCCAGCCATTGGTTGTAGAGGGCGTTCCGTACGTGAAGAAAGATGTGGATGCTGCTTGGAAGGTCGTTGATGAGATTACTGGGATCTACGAGGCAAGATTGAGGGAAAAGACGTATCTGGTGGGCGAAAGGATCACTTTGGCAGATTTGATGAGCGCCACTGCGTTCACCAGAGGGTTTAATTACCTGTTTGGCACGGAATGGAGGAAACAGCACCCTAGTATTGTAAGATGGTTCAACACGGTGACCGCGGGTGAGATCCTGAGAGATGAGTACAGGGACTTTAAGTTTATCGATGAACCCGCGAAGCCACCACAGAGCGTCAACAAGAAGAAGGAGAAGAAAAAAACTGCGCCGGAGGCTGCGCCAGCAGCCTCCAAGCCCAAACCAGAGGCTCAGGCTAAGCCAGAAGCTGAGGAAAAACCAGAGGAGCCCAAGAAGCCCAAACACCCGCTCGAATTACTGGGCAAACCCAGCTTTGTGCTAGACGAGTGGAAACGTAAGTACTCGAACGAAGATACCAGACCGGTCGCTTTGCCATGGTTCTGGGAACACTACAACCCGCAAGAGTACTCGCTCTGGAAAGTGGACTACAAGTACAACGACGAATTGACATTGACTTTCATGTCCAACAACCTCATCGGCGGGTTCTTCAACAGACTGTCTGCGTCCACCAAGTACATGTTCGGCTGCTTGGTCGTCTACGGCGAGAACAACAACAACGGGATCACAGGTGCCGTCATGTTGAGAGGTCAGGATCACGTTCCAGCCTTCGACGTGGCCCCAGACTGGGAATCCTACTCCTACACAAAGCTAGACCCATCTAACGAACAAGACAAAGAGTTCATCAACAACATGTGGGCCTGGGACAAGCCCGTGGTTGTCGATGGCACACCAAGAGAGATCGCTGATGGTAAAGTCTTGAAATGACTTCTCGTTTCTATATACTGACTCTTGTAGCGGTTTTATTCAAGTTTATCTTTTTCGGAGATGTGCGGTTCTTAGTGATTAACGCCGGAGGGGTTGAAAGTTGGAGTAAAAAGGTTTGTGAGGTACATGACGGTAAGGGGATTATCGGGGTATATAAAGGAGGAGGATGGCGGCATTGGATCGAGTCTTTGTTTCGGATAGGGTGAAAGAGATTGTACAGCGAAGATGTCAGGTAGAGGTGAAGGTGAAGGAAAGGGTAATGATAATACCAATAGCTCAGATGTGAGGAAGGACAGAGTGGTGACCACAGTGGAGGGGATGCCTATTAATGAGCCGTTTGCTACACAACGGGTTGGTCAACATGGTCCACTTTTGTTGCAAGATGCGAGTTTGATAGAGCTTTTGGCTCATTTCAACAGAGAGAGAATACCGGAAAGAAATCCTCACGCGCATGGGTCTGGGGCATTTGGGTATTTTGAAGTGACTGACGATATTACTGATATTTGCGGATCTGCGATGTTTAGCGAGATCGGCAAGAGAACAAGGTGTTTAACGCGGTTTTCGACGGTTGGTGGCGAAAAGGGGTCCGCGGACACTGTGAGGGACCCCAGAGGGTTTTCTACAAAGTTTTACACGGAGGAAGGGAATCTGGATTGGGTTTACAACAATACGCCTATTTTCTTTATTCGTGATCCGGCAAAGTTCCCGCATTTTATCCATACGCAAAAGAGGAACCCTCAGACGAATTTGAAGGATCCAGATATGTTTTGGGATTTTTTAACCACTCCAGAGAATCAAGTGGCCGTTCATCAGTTGGTAATTTTGTTCTCGGACCGTGGGACCCCGGCCAGTTACAGACACATGAACGGGTACTCTGGTCATACTTACAAATGGTCTAACAAGAAGGGAGATTGGCACTACGTGCAAGTGCACATCAAGACCGATCAGGGTATCAAGAACTTGACCAATGAGGAGGCTACGAAGATCGCCGGCGAGAATCCCGATTTTTGTCAGAAGGATCTGTTTGAAAACATCGAGAAAGGAAACGCGCCAAGCTGGACCGTTTACATACAAACCATGACTGAGCAGGAGGCCAAGAGATTGCCCTTCTCTGTGTTTGATTTGACAAAAGTGTGGCCACACAAACAGTTCCCCTTGCGTCGTGTGGGGAAACTGGTGTTGAACGAGAACCCACAAAATTTCTTTGCCCAGGTCGAACAGGCTGCGTTTGCACCTAGTAACACTGTACCATATCAGGAGGCCAGTGCCGATCCAGTCTTACAATCCCGCTTGTTTGCATATTCGGACGCTCACCGTTACAGACTAGGACCAAATTTCAACCAGATCCCCGTCAATTGTCCCTATGCGTCTCGTTTCTTCCACCCAGCCATTCGAGACGGCCCCATGAACGTCAATGGCAACTTCGGTGCCGAACCAAACTATTTAGCCAACAGCAAGCAGTACCAGTTCCTGCAACAGGAAAGACCCATTCAACAGCATCAGGAGGTTTGGGCAGGCCCAGCCACTCCATTCCATTGGGCAACTTCTGCAGGTGACATCGATTATGTCCAGGCCAGGGACCTGTACAGGAAAGTCCTAGCCAAACAGCCAGGTCAGCAAAGGAACCTCGCTCACAACATCGGTGTACACATTTCAGGTGCACGTCCCGATATCCAACAGCGTGTTCTCGACATGTTTGCCCGTGTCGACAAACAGTTGGCCGCTGATATCAGAAAGGAATGCAGTGCAGCATCATCTGGATCCGAACTACGTTCCAAACTGTGAATATCATATCCGTTTATCGCGTTTATTATCACACATCGGATAACTAAGTTATCTAACGTATTTATCTATCTATTTATTCATGAAGATCATTAAAGGTACCTATGTTCTTCAAACAGGTTCATCTAGTGTACGCGATGCGCTAAGCATCTAGTAAAGACAAATCAACACAATCTCTCTAGCAAGGTAACCCATTTAGAAGCACAATCACAACCACAATGCCCGAGTTAATAGAGGCAATGTCCAACGGAATTTTCCACAACTTGATTACCACTTTGATTCAGGATCTCGTTGCCAGAGAGACTTCTAAAGAACAATTACTAAGAGCCAGATACCCAGATCTCAAGCCATATCATTACAGTGCAGACCATCAACTAGATATCCACGGCAATCCCAAACAACAGGAGTCTTCACACTATTTACATTGCGATAACTGCGGAAGAGACGTTTCAGCTAACAGATTCGCTGCTCATTTACAAAGATGTCTAGGCAGAGGTTCAAGAAGATGATACAGGGTGGAAATCGATGATCAGAGGGACTTCAAGACCATTAAAGAGCTTGTTATGATAAGTTAATGGTGTTAACTATGGGAGGCATGTGACTGGCAATTCAGTATAAGGGAAGGGTCTTAGTACTGGGAGGGAACTAGCAGTTTGAAAGAATCACTGGAGTGATTTTAGTGCTATAATGTCCACACTGCTTCATACTTTGCAAACCGAGTTTGATAAATTTTACGATTCTTCAACGAGGGAACCTATCACGAAGAGATGTGTTGAAGAGACACAGACGTTCAAGTTGCAGTTGAAGAAATTGAAAGCACATCTTGCGAAACATATTCAGGATTCAGAGTCATTGGGCAGTGAGGGGAACGAAATTGAGAAGGAAAAGATTAAGAGAAGAAGAGATTATGTGGTGGATAAGTTGAGGAAATCGCATAAAACGTGGGATCAATCGGTTAAGAAGCAAGTAAAGCATTTATCTCAGCAACATGCGAGATTTGGAAAGGTTGGATTGGTTAAATTGTTTGATTTTGGCGGAATTGATAATGTTTATGTGAATAAACTTCCTGCAGGTTCTAAGAAATCTGTTGATGGGGCAATTAGTTTCCACATATCGAGATACAATATAGGGAATTTATCGGTTAGTGGTGGTGCAGAAATGACAAGATATTTGAATGAAATGTATGGAATTCCAGAAAAGATATCTTGTAAATTCGTGGAAATGGGTCAAATTGTGCAAGATTTGAAACTGGGCAATTCTACAAGTTGCCGCAAATGGTGTGATGAAGATTCTCCCTTGAATTTTGAATTATACGTTCTAGAATGCTTACAACTATTTGCTAGGGGGAATACTTTAGAGACTTATCATCATCTGACAGCAAAATTACCTCCATGTTCGTTTCATCAGATAACCAAGCATGTATCGCCGATTCTCACACAACTTGTGCTGGGACAGTCCATTCAGAATATCGACGAGACTATTCAACTTCAATTGCAAAAATGCATTTCATTATTCACCAAGGAATACTGTGCCAGGAAAAATCTTCCCTTCGATTCACCATTATTTTTGATTGTTTTAAGTGGTGTCATATCCTTCAAGTTCTTTATGAAATACACGACTATCCGAGCTGTATCTCACGTTGACTGGACCACGGAAGATGAACTACCATTTGACGTACAGTTACCCAATTTCCTATGTCATTTCCACCCTATATTCATCTGTCCGGTCCTGAAAGAGGAAACCACAGAGGATAATCCTCCATATTCACTCCCCTGTCATCATATTCTCTCCAAGAGATCCATGGAACGATTATCGAAAAACGGTACGTCCACTTTTAAATGTCCTTACTGTCCAGTAAACGCTTCCAAGTCTAAGACTAGAAGGGTCAATTTTGTAATGTTGTAAATCGTTTATATGCCCAAATAATCTGCTGCTAGCAACAGTTCAAGTGCCATTTCCGTTGGTATATCAAATTCAGGTATGTCTTCAATTTCATCTGCAGCATCATGATATTGCAAATTGTATTCCAGGTATTCTGCAACTTTCTGCAAGACTCTTGAATCAAAAGTTGGCAGATCTATTCTGCCATCACTTTCCTTGAAGGGACCCTCCAACATAGACTTCAATGTCGATGAAATTGAAGCTGCTTCTCGAGAGATTTCAATCTCGGTTTTATCACTGGAAATCAACGTTACAGTACTCATCTTATGCTAATTCTAACGGCCTTTATAGCAAGATTTATCGACCTCTGTGTCCTCTTATGCTGAACTCTTCGCTTGATTAAAATTCCATTAAAGATACTAAGACTTTAAAGAGAAGTTCTTACTAAAGCCAATGGCTTAAAGAGTTATCGTCAATTGATGTATCAACGATGAAGATTCCAAGTTTTAGCTGGGAAAGATTACGAGATGTGTTTTATCGTAGTAGGATTCTATGTGAATTGAAATGGCCTGCCCTTGACAATGTTCAGTACGCTATATCGACGACACTTATTGCAATAGAGGTGAATGAGGCAATTGAGATATATGATTACCAGGGAGAGCTTGAAGCTACGATCGATAAGAAACAGTTTCCTGATATAGTTGCGTTCGAATTTGATGAGAATGATAATTTGATTATTGCGACTTTGAATTCAATTATAATGGTTTGCAGTTGGAGACCACTTAATATCTCCAGATGTGTTCTTAAGGATGAAATACAGGACTCTATATGGGATTTTAAGTGCGGTTTGCTTGTAACAAGACAAAATCAGGACATATACAGATACCAGAACGATCAAATTGAGCTGATTTGCAAGAATGGAGGGCGATATACACTTCTTACAAAAGGACATTGGAATGCCAATGGCAGAAAAGTGGTTCTTTTGGACGTAAATCATGTATTTCAAGTCGAGATGGAGGACAAATTACTATCGAAATCGCTTCAGGACTCGCAGTGGCAGAATGTGCTCATTTCTCCAGATGGGTTGATATGCCTCTACAGCTCCAAATTCAACAAATTACAGATATATAGGGATCCTGAGAGGATTTTACTCGAGCACTCGTTGGATAGTGTTCCCAAGATTATCAAATGGTGCGGCAATGATTCTATTGCGTGTTCTTTTACTGATGAGGTAAGGCTTTATGGTCCAGAAAACTTGTATGTGACATTTTGGTATCCTCATGAGATATCAGCGTTATTCACAGAGATCGATGGCCTCAAGATTTTTACCGAGGAAGATGTCAGGTTCATATCTAGAGTCTCAGAGTCTACATCAAACGCCTTCCGGGTCGGCTCAACAGAACCTGCTGCAATCTTATTGGATTCCTTAGATCTACTGGATAGTAACATATCGAGGGCGATAGAAAACTTGAAAATTATTAACCTTGAGCAGGCTGTTGAAGACTGCATTTCTGCCGCCAAGGAAGAGTTTGATCCACACATTCAGAAACGATTATTAAGTGCCGCTTCATTTGGTAAAGCTTCACTTGCATACAAAAGTTTTGACTCAGATAAATTCGTTCATGCTTGTGATACAATCAGACTATTGAATCTGCTGAGAGGACGAGCAATGTTCTTAACGACGGCTGAATTTGATAGAATAAACCTAAATGGGATAATTGAGAGACTACTTGTGCGTCACAAGCATTATCATGCAATCGCCATTTGCAGATTGACGAATAACCACTCCTTTCTGCCAAGGATATTCTCGTCATGGGCAACAACTAAATTACAGTTATCACCGGAATTGGAGGACGATGAATTATTGTCGCTTATTAAGGAGAAATTCTTTGAGTTACCGGTAAAAGCTGATGGTCATATGGCTAAAGTGGCCCATGCCGCCTTTCTTGAAGGTCGTTTTCGCTTAGCGAGAGATCTTGCTCTACTGGAGCCATCTACCACATTGAAAATATCAGAATTGCTTGGACTCGAAGATGACAATTTGGCTCTAACAGTATCTATGGAAGCCAAAAGTCCTGAGCTTACTCTTTCACTTCTTTTAAGTTTACGTGAAAGATTGACAACAACACAACTCATCAAACTGTTGATGATCAACATGAGCAATGAGCAACTCTATCCATATTATTACAGAAGAGATTTCGCATTGCTATACGACTACTATCGACAAATGGACCAATACGTTGATCTGGCTCAATTGCTAATAGCTCAGGCTAAAGAGCAAGGTGGTTTAAGGGCTTTTCTGCCTCAAGTGAGAGAGCTCTACGGCAAAATCCCAAATAACTTTTTAGCCAAAGAGAGTTCTGAGCTTTTATTAAGGCAGGAAAAGTTATATACTTATCAGGACTCTTTGAGTTCGAAATGTGGACAGAATTTCGTCGGTATGTCGCTTGATGAGACCATATGCAAGCTCATTGACTTAAGACAGGAAAGACAAGCGCAAGATTTAATCAAGAGGTTCAAAGTGACCGACAAGAAATTTTACCATTTGAAATGCAAACGTCTTATTGAAAGTAAGTTGTTTGAAGACCTATATGAGTTCGCTATCAGCAGAAAGTCGCCAATAGGTTATCGACCGTTCTACGATTATCTCAAAAGGAAGGGCTACAACACAGAGGCCGTGCACTACGTTGAAATGATATCTGGAATATCATATAGACAAAAATGGGATCTATACCTAGAATGTAAGGGATACTACGAGGCCATACAGCTTGCAGGCAAAGAGAAAGATATACTAGGTCTTAAAGAACTGTACAGAATCGTTCCTGCTAATGAACCCAGATTAAAAGCAGAGATAAATCAAATAATGAGTAAACTATGAGGCTGGAATGTTGGTTATCTATAACAGGCCGCCCTTTTGCATGCAATTAATGAACTCTCCGTTCATTACCGCACCAGAATCGGCTCCATTCTCGCCTGCCAACCAGCCAGGTACCTTTTCCACCTGTATCAATCCTTGATCACAGAGTTCATGTAAGCCGCCAAAGATGTCGTTTCCGCGGAACTTGAATTTAATGGAAACTCGTCCTGAAGTTGGAGGTATATCCTTGGTTAATGTGAACTCTACTTTTTCCACTGGTACCAGCGAGGAATATTTGGAAACGTTTACTTCGCTCTCCTCTGATGGGGAAGATTCCTTATCTGGATTATGGATGCGCTGACTGAATCGTTTCATCTCATATGCTTTCCTTTTCATGACGCCCTCACTTGATCCTTTGAAGCGAACCATAGCCTTTTCGTGTTGCAATCTTTTCGCTTCTAACAGGGAATCATCTGGCAAGTCTTCGCTACTCGATAGTACTCTTCTACCCCTCATTGACTCATGTTTTTCGATCTTACCCAAGGGCGAGATTTCAAACGATACGCCTGCATAGCAGGCCCAGGGCCCCAGTGCGTTCGAATACCTCGACGCGCCTTGCAAAATCTGCAATGCCTCTAAAGACCTAACTGGGACAATCTGATTCGGTCTCAGCATAACTGGCTCCCTCTCGGAGTAGATTTTTTGCACACTTTGCAGTATCAATTTCGCATAAGAGTCCTCATCTGGAGAGTGTATAATATTTGGAGAGTTCAAAGGAAATGCGATATAATAAGGACTCCTCGACACCAACTGACGCTCGATTGCATCGGCTCGGAACTTATTACTATGATCGAATAATTGCACTCGACAAATGAGCAATGGCATCTCTGGATGCTTAAAACTGTGCACATTGCACAAATACAACGTTTGCAAATCCTCCTTAAGTCTCTGAACAAATCGATCAAAATCCAAATGCATTATTTGTTTCTCATTTCTCGCATTCCAAGCGGTAGACGACATCCAATAATACTGACTTGGCCGATACACCAAAAGATAACAATCTATCTGAGCCAACTGGTACAAATACATACCTCGTGGCCAATACTCTAGCAAAATCCGCGTTGCCAATACACGTCTCTTAACCTTCCGTTTTTGCAAAATCTCTATCGATGCTTCTATCCGAGCAACCCCGTTTCGTGACTCAACGCCATATCTTGACGCCCAATGAACTACCAAATATCCAAGAACCGCTAATGGCAATTTTAAAAGTTTCCGCAACACAAATTTCCTATCATTATACGGAATCAACCGGTCTGTCAAGTCCATTCTACTGAGAAGTTTGTACTACGTTTCCAGATGCGATACTACATGCGCGATTCCAAAGAACAGAGCCAAGATTCACCCACAAACCATACCATTAAGCTTAAAAGGTCAAAAGTTCGATGAGTTCTGGATCTTTTAAAGGCTTTAAAACTTCACCAAAATCACGTGACTAGGACTCGAAGATTACCCGCCCATGAGTCTTCGAAAATTTTTAGTTAAAAGCAGAGCTCATCGCATCTCATCGCAGTTAATGGATGGTTTAGAACGTCTGGATAAGAGGATTGTAGCGGTCTTTTCGACTTTATTGGTTTGTTACGAGGCAATGGCAAGTGTAGAGGAGCGTGAAGTTCCAAGGAAAGCCCGTAATGGCGAAATTCGGGATGATAATGGATTAGATATGAAGACTTTATTTGTTAGATCGATCCCTGATGATGTTAATGATGAGGAATTGAGTGAATTTTTCTCTAATTTTGCACCTATTAAGCATGCGGTTGTTGTGAAAGATACTCAGAAGAAATCTAGAGGTTTTGGGTTTGTTAGTTTTGCAGTAGAAGAAGATACTCTAGAAGCGTTGAAACAGGCAAGGAAGACCAAGTTGAGGAATAGTTTACTTCGAATTGATATTGCGAAGCGGAGAGATCGTAGTAGGAAGAAGGATGAATCAGACGAAGTAGCGAAGTCGAAGGATGATGTGGTTGATGAAGAATCTTTGCTGCGGGGGAAGCCAAAGATAATCATAAGAAATATGCCATGGAGTTGTCGTGACGCTGATAAGTTAAAGAAGATTTTTGGAAAATTCGGTACTGTTGTAGAAGCCAAGATTCCCAAGAAAAGCGATGGGAAACTTTGTGGGTTCGCATTCGTGACGATGAAGAAGTTGGCAAATTGTAGAGCTGCCATTGAAGGCAGTAAGGATTTGAAAATAGATGGTAGATCTGTGGCGGTTGATTTTGCTGTGCAAAAGAGTAAATGGGAAGAGTACAATAAGACAAAGGAAGATCAGGCGGAAGCTGATCATGGCGATTCTCAATCAGAGGAGGAGGACCAGGCTGAAAATGACGAAGAAGAAGGTGAAGAAAGCGATAACGACTCAGAACTTGAGAGTGAGGACTCAGATGTCGAGTCGGAAGAAGACCAAGAGGAGCAAGAGAGACCTGTTAAATCGAACAAAAATAAAAGAGAAAACTTTTCTGTTTTTGTCAGAAACGTCCCTTATGATGCTACAGAGGAGTCCTTAGCTGAACATTTCTCGAAGTTTGGTCCCGTAAAATACGCGCTTCCAGTGATGGATAAACAAACTGGACTGGCTAAAGGTACTGCATTTGTTGCCTTTAAGCATGAAAGTGCTTACAATGACTGCTTGAAGAATGCGCCAGCTGCGGGAGCTACATCTCTTTTGATAGGTGACGATGTTCAGCCGCAGTACGTTTACGAAGGTCGTGTCTTGTCCATATCACCTACTTTGAAAAGGGAAGATGCTAGTCAGATGGCTGAGAAAAATGCCGCCAAGAGGAAGGAAATACTTGGGAAGGCCCCCGGCGAGCGTGATAAACGTAACTTGTACCTACTCAATGAGGGTAAAGTTATAGAAGGCTCCAAATTAGCTAGTTTGTTGAGCCCGAAGGATATGGAGATTAGAGAGGCTTCCTACAAATTACGTGTTGAACAATTGAAGAAAAATCCCTCTCTGCATTTGTCCCTGACGAGGTTGGCAATAAGAAATCTGCCCAGAGCGATGACAGACAAGTCTTTGAAAGCCCTAGCTAGAAAAGCTATCGTCGAGTTTTCAACTCAGGTTAAGAACGGTGAAAGACATCCATTGAGTAAAGAAGAACTTGTTAGATCAACAAAAGAGAAATACAAGTTCATGTCACCAGAAGAAATTGAGCGCGAGAAGAAGAAAGACAAAAAGCATGGTGTTGTCAAACAGGCGAAAGTTATCATGGAAGTCAAGGGCTCTAATGTTGGTAGAAGTAGAGGATATGGTTTCGTGGAATATAAGGATCATAAACACGCTTTGATGGGACTAAGATGGTTGAATGTTCATCAAGTTACAATGGAAGAAATTCAAAACGGTACTACTGAAGAAGGTAAAACTGCGGTTGATGCCGAGTCTTTCAAGAGTAGACGTTTATGTGTAGAATTCGCGATTGAAAATGCAAACGTGGTGAAAAGAAGAAGAGAGCATGCTAAGCAAGCCAAGGAAAGCGCCAAAAGAAGGTATGAGGAAGCTGAAGATAAAGAAAATACCAAGAAGGCCAAAGTCGACTCCACTGCAAACAAAGCGAGCGATAAAGCTGCTAAAAGTGGCCTCAGTGATGACACTAAGAGACTGATAGGGTTGAAGCGTAAAAGGAAGAGCTTGAAAAAGTGAAATAGTGATTCAATAGATGCTGTATATTAATTACTTTGATTTCCGAACAAGAGCAATGCTCGTTGTTTATCGAGCTCTCCATACTACCTCCTTTTCTTCCTTATATGCTCTGAGCTTCGACTGGTGGACTGTGCAGCAGCATTACTCCCAGAAACCGCTGCTGCCGCGGCAGCTGCAGCTGCCAAGATTCTGCGATTAACTCCCAAACCTCCAAGTGCATTTGACGAGGAACTGGTCACTGCTGCTGTGGTCTGTTGCTGGTTCACATTTTTAGCTCTATTATTTCCCAGATTCATAATATCGTTATCGTTCGTATGTATCCGCCTGGCAGGATACTTGTAGTTTAGACCCTCAAAGACATTTTCATATACTGCATTTCCAGCGCCTGTAAAGTAGTCATGGTCCAAAGCATTAGTGGCATCAATTCTAGTCATAGGATCGTATTTCAGTAGCTGGTAAAGCAGATCAAGTGCACTTTTATCTCTCCCGCCAGCAGCATGATACCATGTCGCCAGATTGTCCTTATATTTGGAAAATTTGCACAGCTGATCAAATTCCGGATATTTCTGTACATGCGGCCATGTCTTTGTAGTTGGAGTTCCTAGAACTTCGAGAATTCTTTGCAGCTGGTTCGCTTGGAACGGTACGCTCTTCTTAGAATCCATCTTGGCTTCCTCACCTTTGAAGATCGGTCGCAGTCCTATCAATTCTGCGAAAATACAGCCAACGGCCCACAGGTCGATAGCAGGAGTATAATGTCTAGCGCCGAGTAGCAATTCCGGTGCCCTATACCATATCGTGACTACGACTTTATCTCCCGTGTAAAGCGTCTGTAACATGTTCGAAAACTTCCTGGCTAGACCAAGGTCGCCAACTTTCACACATCCATCAAGTGTTACCATGATGTTAGCAGGTTTGAGATCCCTATGAAGGATCCAATTTTGATGAAGATACGAAACTCCATCAAGAATCTGCCACATAATGGAACAAACCATTTTTGGTGGGATCATTCGCTTCTCAGGATGTGAATGGTAATGGATAATTTGTAAAAGATCATGCTCAGCGAACTCATAAACCATATATATGCTTTTCCTCTCCAAAAAAATCTCTACCAGTTTGGTCAAATGCTTATTGTTGAGTTCCCTACAGAGTGCCATCTCTCGACACGCACTCTGCGATATGCCAGTATAATGCAATTGTTCTACACCTTCTCTCTCAGTTTTGAATTTCTTAATAGCATAAAAAGTCGAGGCAACTTTACCTCTGCTGAGACTAGGATGGTCACCCATGCTCGTATCAGGAACTGATCCATTCGGAGGTGAATCTGACATCTGTAATCCATTCTGTGTAGCGGCAGTTTTCTCTATCGCTCGAAGACCTGTATCAATCGGATCCACAATTATACTGTTTGAAAGCTGATTTTCAGTATCGTTTGCCTGCAAGCCAAGTCTGGAATCTGTAAAGCCTGCATGCACTCCCATTGGCTCTACATTAGAAACATCATCGCTGCCGTCGCATTCCAAAGTGCTAGGTCGTTTCTTAGCTTTGTAAACTTTACCATAGGTACCAGCAGCTATGTAGCCAATTATTTCATACTTCTCAAGTACTGAGAACCTCGAACTATCCTTCCTAGCCTTATAAGGACCTATGGTAAATACATCATTGTTGGCCATTAACATTGGTTGTTTCCCATGTGGCATCCTAGACCCATTTTTCATACTATAAGCTTGGCTTTGACTAAATTGCTGCGATTGATTCTGCCACAGGCTCTTACCATTGACTATTGGCTGATTTTGTTCTTGTAATCGTTGCTGTCCATTAACCGGTTGAATTCTTTGCTGCATTTCTTGAGATAACGAAGAAACCTTTTCATTACCATTATACATTGGCTCTACTAGCCACTTCCAGCTAAAATCAGTCTTATAAGAATCTCTTATGGTATCTTTAAGCTGTTCAAGCAAGGTACTTGCTTGTCTTATAGCACCGGAACGTCAGATAGAAAACGAACAAGCTAATCGATGAGGGCAACTCTATAAAAGGACTTAGTTTAATCTACAACGTCGTCAGAAAGCTTCCACATACCACTGGTCGAACTCCTGGAGTAAATGTATGGTGGATGAATTCAGGCTGTTGATGCGTTGACCACGAAATTGATCTTTGGCCAGCAAAACTAGAATTGCATCCCTGCCAGCTACCGCGTAGGCAGGAGACGGCAAGTCCTGTGGTTCGCCGTACTGTTCTCTGGTTCGTCGCGCTGTTCTTCAGGAGAGTCTTGACTGTTTCCGGAGATGTCAAACGGTCCGGCGATCTGTTGAGTGCCAAAGGGAACGCTGAACGCTTATCGTTTTCGCTTTTGGATTTATTTGTCCAGCGGTTTTTTGACTTTACCGGATCCAGCTTTCGTTTTTAACATATTAATTGGCACCAGAAGCCATCTGCCAAAGTAGGGAGCTCCCCATAAGCTGATAAGCACTCTCACTGGATACAGCATTTTGACCAAAGCGTAAGAAATGGCTCCGGCCAATATTAGCCTATTTCTGTCGAGTCCTTCGCTATACTCGTCACCCACTAGCCTTTCCATTGCCTCCCCGCAGCGGTTAAGTAAATCAGTAAAGTACAAGGGTAGCTCATATTGATCGGGCAAATCCAACTGATAAAATACCCACCATAGGCCAAATAGCGGGACAATTGCCGTTAATTCATGCAGAACAAGAAATGATGTCACGGTTGAAGTAACACCTGCTTCAGAAAGTCTATCGAAATAACCTGCAAATTTTGGATTCTTATTAAGTCTCGATAATATCCGGGATTTGGCTATTATCCTGTGCAGTCTATCCTCCGCCTTTTTCTTCTCTTCCAAAGTTGATCGCTCTGTTTCGTCGGCTCCTGCTGAATAGCTTCTCACCACTGGATTAACGGAGAAACGTAAGGCATTTGCACTCAGTCTATAAGATACAACTCTTGAGGAAACAACCACATTCACGGGTCTGATGGTCCGCAGCATTGATACGCCTGGCTACAATTAGCTTGGTTGATTGAGTGCTGTGGCTCGCTTTTAATCATGACAAAAAAAACTCGCTGTGTTCATCGTATGTTGGAAAACCACATAAAATCTTAAAGCGATTCTCGCCAAAGTTGATCCAGCGGTCGTTTAGAATCTACGCTCTTACCATAGATCAACGACATTGACATTTATTTCCTTTCAAATTTTGAACTTCAAAGCTCCCCTTGCCGTAGATCGTTCGTTTTCTGACAGATATTCAATTAGCCTTGCAATGTTCGCCAAAACTTTTGCCGTTTAGAATATCGATCTTAGCTTATGCTAAGTGCTACCTGTCAATGTGTCCACCAGTGCAGCGTTATTCATGCGAATTTTTGATATATACAAGTTTTTAGGACGGCGCTTCTGCACTTTGCCCTAATCTAGAGAGTATGGACCACCTGCTCACAGCGATCGCATAACTTCTCTTCATTGGAAATATTATGCTTCCAGCATCTAGGACATTTCATAAGTGTACTGGGCTTCACTTCGATTTTTATTTTAACCCCATTTGATAGCATGAGTGCATCTTCACCAACAGTATTCAGGGCTGCGCTTAGGATAATGTCAGTTCGAGCGGTTTGTAGTATGTCGCTTATTTCGTCTGCATCGAATGGAAGGTCTTGTGCATCAGTAACGATCGTAACAGTAGTTTGACTCGATTTTGTCATATCGCTATTGAGCTGCTTGAACTGTTTTTGATATTCACGAAGAACGACCAGCTCGTTCTTTTCAAAATTCTTTATCATTTCCGATGAAAAGGGGAATTGAGGCCATGCTCTGTTGATTGGGCTATTATTGTCTGTTTCAGACTCTTTAACGCCTGAAGGCAAGCAGTTCCATACTTCTTGCATCATCACAGGCAAAATTGGGGCCATTATCGCACGATATGTATCGAGAATATGGAACAAAGTGGTCAGAATCTGCTGCCTTTTCTTCGAATCCTTAGCATCACAGTATAAAGTATCTTTCGAGATGTCAAAATAAAATGCGGATAGTTGATTCGTCATATGGTGCTGAACGGTAGTCAAAACTTTTGAAAAATTGAAGTTTTCATAATGTTGCTCTGTAGTATTCATTAGCTCCTGCAATTTGGACAACGTGTATTGGTCAACAGGGCGCAGGTCATCGAATGACAATTGAACGGTAGTGTAACCAACGTTCAAGTTTCCAAGAAGGAATCGCAAAGTTAATCTCAACTTCTTCAAAGCGTCAGCAACACGTACCATGACTGTTGGACCGGCAACAATATCGGTCGTGTAATCGGCCTGCGCCATGAGATACCTTAGCCCATCGACACCTAGAGCAGGCAAACCAGTCTTTTGGTCGCCCTCGATAACATGTTTGGGAGAGATTGTGTTACCAATGGATTTTGACATCTTGATACCTTTCTCATCTAACGTAAAACCATGTGTAATCAGATTCTTGTATGGAGCAACTGCAGCTCCGGAGCTTGCAACTTTGGTTAACAATGAGCTCTGGAACCAGCCTCTGTGTTGATCGGAACCTTCCAAGTAGACATCTGCCAATTTCTCAGGTATTTTCTCAAGTTTTAAGCAGTCCAAATAGAACCGCTCAAGCACGCTCCAAGAACTGCCACTGTCAAACCAGACATCCATCGTGTCTCTTCCCCTTGCATAAGCATTTGCTTCTTCTGCAAAGCTCGGCGGCAGCCATTCTCTCATATCAGATTCCCTTTCCGCAAACCACGAATTCATTCCTTTCTTCTTTATTACATCTATAATATGGGATACAGTTTCCTCGGTCATTAAAATTTGATCTGGTTCGTCTACTTTGAATAGCGCAGGAATCGGAACGCCCCAAGAACGTTGTCTCGAAATACACCATTCGTTTCTGGCTCTAATGAAAGCACCTAACCGCGCCTGCCCACGGGCGGGACTGAACTTCACATCTTTCAAGCTATCCAAAGCAAGCTTTTTGACATCATGCAGGTCGGCAAACCACTGAGGTGTAGCTCTTATTATAACAGGTTTTTTTGATCTCCAATCGTAGGGATAAGAATGAATGTACTCATGCGCGGCATGTAGCATATTGTGACTTTTCAAGCATTCCAAAATTGCTGACGTAGTTGCATGATCAAGTACCTTTCTTGGAAGTCCCGTTTCGGGCTCGGTCAGTGTCTTATGCACATAACTTGGTAGTTCATCCAGCTTGTAACGACCTGTATGATCCACAGGAGAGAAGATGTTCAAATTGTTCTGCAAACCAATCAAATAGTCATCAGATCCATGACCTGGTGCGGTGTGAACCAAACCTGTACCTACAGATTTAGTTACATGTTCACCATGCAGCAATGGACGTGGCACTCCGTCGCGCATTGAAGGATGCGTATAATGTAAGCCTGCTAATAACTCTCCGGAAAATATTTCTAGAATTTCATATGGTTCAGTCACATTTAGTTTCTGCAGCAGCTGTTCTTCGACTATCAAGAAGTCACTTTCAAGCTTTACTAAGCAGTATGTGAATTTCTCATTGAAACAGATGGCTTGATTAGAAAACAAGGTCCAAGGTGTGCTTGTCCAAATCAAACAATTTATAGTATCGTTTCTTTCTTTATCAGCCAAATACTCTACCATGACATTCTTCGACAGTTTCTCCAATAGTTGCAGATTGGAGGCAGATGTGAGAGGAAACTTTACGAAAACCGCTGTTGATTTATGATTATCATTGTATTCAAGCTCACCTTCAGCTAAAGCGGTTCTCGTTTCAATACCCCAAAATACTGGCCTATTTTGCCTTTTAATAAGACCTTTCTTTAGCATCTCTAGAAAGACCTCTAATTGATTGATTTCATACTCTGGATCCATCGTTTTGTAGCAATCGTTCCAATCCGTCAGAATGGCAAACTGTTTAAACTGCTTTTTCTGTGCCTGAATTGCTTTAGTAGCATGAGAAGCAGCCATAGAGCGAACTTTAAGTGGCGCTATGGAATGCGAACTTTCATTGTTGAAGTCTTTTAAGGCTTTCATCTCTATAGGTAATCCGTGACAATCCCAACCCGGTTTGTAAAACACATACTTGCCTCGAATAAGCTGATATCTATTGATAATATCCTTGAGTATCTTGTTGAGAGCATGTCCTAAATGAAGATCTCCATTAGCATATGGAGGACCATCATGCAGTACAAATAATTTCTCTTTAATGAACTCGACTTTAGCTGCGTCATCATGCATATTCCGGATTTTGGACAAGAATCCATTCAATTGAGAAGCATAGACATCTTGTGAAGATTCTGGAATCAGTTGATTGAAAGTCTTTTGCAAGTTTGATCTGTTTGGAAATTTCGTGCTTGGAAGAATAAGCGTCTTTTGAAAGCTGTGTTTATCCGAATAATATCGCTTACAGGCGATTTCTGAAAAGCTTCGACGTAACATAGATCTATACTGCCACTAACAGGCAGCGTAAGGTCGAATGTTTTTGGCTTGTTTCCGAGAAACTAACTTTGTTGTTTATCGACCACTTTATCTCGGGTTGTAGCGCGAAAGTGATTTTCGAGTAAGATTTGATGATAACCGTAAACTGTAGGAAATGTAATATCGCAATGTTCCATTGATATGGTGAATTCGAGCAAACTGATGCTTTCGATGTGATCATCACTAATTGTGTCTTCAAAACAAGCGAAGACAAAAGGAGATACAAGCGGGAGGACCAAAACAGGCACAAACGTCGGACAAATGGTAACAAATGCTGGAAATAAGCACGAGCATTCCTGGGGCTTCTTCTTTGCGGAAGAACCACCGCTGGAACAGGTTCTCGAAACTCTTGGATTTGCATAGATTCTAGTTCATTCTCAGCCAGAAAAAGTAGAATTGTCAACATACCATTCTAATACCGTAAAGATAGGCCAAACAACATCTTGACTAAATCCCTCCCAAGAACCAAACTTGTCTAAACGTAATTCAATTAGCCGCCGAGCTCAACAGACCAATACCAGAACACTCTAACCAAAAGTAAGCAGCCAGATGACAAAATAACTCTGATCTCATCTCTCGAGCAACCGCTCAGAGTTACAAACAGTGCTCTTCAATCGTAAGGAGTCTAATGGCTTTCATGTTCTCCTTATATAGTTAGCCGCTGTTGATTTTCGTATGAAGGGACTTCGGGGATAGTGATCTAAAAGCCACAGCTTGAATAGATTATCGATGAGTTTACTAGCTATTAACATGGAAGATATACTGTTAAATCAGTAGTTTGACACCAGTTTTGGCTGTTGTAGGATTGTGTTGCTAGATCAAATGAGTGAGGAGGCATTGTTCTTTAGTCAGGCTGCGGAAGCGATTGTGGCGACTTCTTTAAATGCTGCAAATGTGGACCCTACGATACGAGAACTTTTAAGTCGAATCAAGTATTCATTGCCCGGTTTGCCACGAGCGCAGGCGCAAGAGAGTCAAGATGGAATGGGAAATGATGCTGGCACTGTTTTACCCGAGACGAGGGATGTTAGTAATGGACCTGGAGTTCTGGAATATTTTGCAAGTCCAATGAATTTAAGCATATCTAATGGGAATGGATCGGAATTGTCCAATACTGAGCAGTTTAACATTTCGCCGGGGAATAGTAAAGTGAAGGAATCAGCACAGGAGGTCCGGAACCAAAGTGATAAGTCTGCGGAGGAGAAGAAGTACTCTTGTGCTAAATGTAAACTAGAGTTTCGTCGAACGTCTGATTTGAGAAGACATGAGAGAACGCATTTACCAGTTTTGCCCAATATTTGTCCGCAATGTGGTAAAGGATTTGCCAGAAAAGATGCTTTAAAGAGACATTCAAATACGCTGACCTGCAGACGGAACAGAAGTAAACTACTAAGTATCGGCGGGGATATCAATGAAATTTTAGAAAGAGTGCAACAAACAGGTAATGGGACGTAGTCTGTTTTATGTCGTTAAAATGTACTAAAAGAGGTATTTAACAAGTGACTATAGTTTGGTAGACTAATCTACTCGACTTCGCCCTCGAAGGTTTGACCTTCGACCAATTCTGGAATGCTTTCATCCTTCTTTTCAGCGTCATTGGATCCCTCCTTAGCCTTTTGAGCCTGTTGAGCTTGCTGTAGTTGAGCACTCAATTGGGTCAAAGCTTGAATGGATTCCGGACCCATTTGAGAGATGATGTTTGGGAATAACTCTTGCAAACCCTTTTCTTGTGGGATACCGTAGAAAACAGAAGTGTTATGTTGTGGTGCAACTTGCACACCAACCTTGTTGAAATGCAACACATTACCGTCATCCTTGAAGAAATTGGCCTCAGCGACATTGTCAACTGTGACAGCATGGAATTTTGCCAATTGACTTTGCAATTTAGTATCGTCCTTGTTGGAAGCAGACAAAGAACCACTCTTCTTGGTCATCTTTCTTCTAGTACCGCCAACTTTGTTGTTGGCGGACAATTTCTGCAATTTAGCTAGCTTCTCTTGATCGATTGGCATTCTGTACTGCGGATGACTATCGGTTTATAAAATTACTTCTTAAATCCGTACCTTGGTCAATTTCAACAGCCAATCTATCGAATATACCTGCCCCTAGGCCTTTCAATCAACGAGTTCCAATGGTTAGTAGCCTCTGTCGACGTTAGCGAGTTACTACTCATTGCGTCAAAAATTTTTCAACATCGTCAATAGTGACAAAGCCCTTCGAATCGCATCAGGTAAGTTATGCTATTTAAACAGATGCTATTGCACTGGGCAAAGTAGTGCAATTGGGAGATATATCATCTGAACTTGATACTGCGAGTGTAAGGGTTAGTTGCACCTGGTTGAGATCAGGCGATATTACTCAGTCAATATTTTTCAAAACTAACAATTTCAAGGTCTCTTGGCCCAGTTGGTTAAGGCACCGTGCTAATAACGCGGGGATCAGCGGTTCGATCCCGCTAGAGACCATTTTTTCTCATCATCACCATATTCAGGAACTGTCAATAGTTCGTTAGATCGATATTGTGTGGAGCATTTGACGTGGTTCGTGTAAGTATAAGCCATATTATTCTACATCCATATTTACATTAATCAGGTTAGTGTTCTATCGCAATCATTTCTTGTTCTTCGACTTGTGCTTCTTACCGAAGAGCCCAAACTTCTTCTTTTTGTCTTTCTTAGTATCAGAGACTTGACTAGAATCGCCTGCTGAATTTTCAATTTCTTCATTTGAATCGCTCATATGCATGCCTCCATTACTTTGTAGCGGGGACTCCGGGCCCTCAACGTTTATCTGTGGCGGCGACTGCACCTGTGCGGACGCCTGTGGTTGAGTCATAGGGTTATGCACAACAGAACCCATCGACATGTCAGCCGCCGTTGTGTTGTTTTCAACTGTTGTGCTGGAGCTGAACTGTCTTTTAGTTTGGAATTCTAACGGTTGTTGGTTGAAACCACCAGACATGGGTTGGTTAAGGGCAGCAGATGAATTGGCTTTAACTGGATGTGGCATATTAAGCTTAACATTCGAATTTGTTGATGCGTTATATCCGTTTTGACCGTTATTATTAAGCTCAACAGTGCTTTGCTGTCTCAGACGCGGTTGCGAGTTCAAATTACCTGTTGATAACGAATTCAGACGTGTCTGATTTGCTGCTGGCGGCCTTCCATAGTCACTCAAACCAAGACTTGATGCATTACCGATGATTGCCATATTGCTGTTTCTATTTTTCCTGCTTGTTGGCTTGATTGAGTGGGAATGATGTGACTGCATTTGACCGGTTCCCACTAAGCTTGCTTGGTTAAAAGAACCACCTCTATAACCCATTGACGAAGAAATTGGATCGACAAAATTGCCCGCGGACAAGGGTTGACCTGGCGCAGCGCCATGCATTGATCTGTTGGGACGAACGCCCGAAGCTTGTTGAAGATGAGGAAATGACGACTTTCTATTCCCCAAAGTTGGGGAAACGGGATTGTTATTCTGCTTTTGGCCCTTAGCAAACCTTTGCTGCTTCTGCTGAACAGCTCTTCTCTGAAGTTCTAGCTCGCGCTCTTGCAAATCCAATTCCTTTTTGCGGATCTCGAGTTCCCGTTCCTTCAATGATTTATCGACTTCTGACCCACTTCCGCTACCGCTGCCGCTTGCGCTGTGACTACCGCTACTATGCATTGAGCCAGAAGTGGGAGGTGGAGTAGGCTGCTGCAAGTGCTGTCTTGCTGGGTCCTTTGGTGGGGTATCACCATAATTAATGCCGAAAAGGGCCACATCTTCAATATCCTTCAAATTTGGAGTTCCTGTTGGCCTATACTGATCTGCGGCGGCTGTTTCCTGCTGCTCCTTCGCAACAGGCGTGTGCGAATTCGCATACGGTTTATTGGTCATTGCGATCTGTTGCTCTTCTCTCAGTTGCTGCATTTCCATATCATGTTTCTTCGTCAATCCAATTATCTCTTTTCTTAAGGAGCCTATCTGATTTTGTAATGCTGAAACCTGGTTCTTAAAAGACTGTTCGGAGTTTTGTAATTGTTGAATGAGTGCATCCTTCTCTTGGATGGCGTTTTTATAACTTTCAACCTTTGATTCGAGTAAATTCTTTTCTTCAGTGCGTCTAACCAACTGAGATTTCAGATCCTGCTGACTCTCTACTCTAACAAACCATTTGGATTTACCCTCGTTTAATTTTTGGTATTGACACATTGAAGAGTAGAGAAACTCCAAGTACGGAGTCTTGATACCATAATCATCTGCCAACAAAATGGGCTGCAGCAATAACATATCGATGTTCAGCGAAGCTGTCCTTCTGATATAATGGTATACCAACGATGGCATTTCATCTGGCTTAGAATACATCCTTTGCCAATGAGATAACAAACTGCTTTCGTTTTCTAAATTTCCGTTTAACTTAGCCCCCATACTTTTCATAACGGTTATCACTTCCGTAACAAGACCAGATATCAATGGCTTTGCGAGAATATGTTGATGCAGCTCCTTTGGTTTGGTTTCTTCGAAAAGAATCAATAATGGATCAAAACAGATCTTTGGTATTGCCAAAGCCCACTGTTGCGAAACAAATTCCGCTGCAGAACAATTGCACAGTCCAATGGTATCCTGTGGCAATAATTTCTTAAACAGCCGCTGGAAAGTCTCAAGTAAAGTAACCACATTCTTTGGATATTTTGTCGCCGTTTGACTCAAAGACGACGAAGAATTGGCCGGTGAATTTTTAGAATTCTGCTGTTGCTGTTGTTGCTGTCTTGCCACGCTACTCTCACCCAGGAAAATCGCTGCACCTTCTCTAGACCCACCAAACTGTTTATACTGATTATCACCCACTTGACGCATATCATAATCGGTAGCAATACTGAAAATATTCAGCTGTGATAAATCCAATGACATCTTAACAAATGGCTCCAATTGAACAAATCCACTACTCTCAAGGAAAAGCTTGGTATTAACATTAATCAATGGATTTATTTGACTCGCAGATGATGAAATTTCCTGTAGCGATGACGCGCTCAATATAATCATATCAAATATAAGACTAGAACCATCACCATTTTGTTTTAATGCCTCTATCAAATTCGAAACTGATGTAAAATGATTATCCAATTTAAATTCTTCCCTACCATAACTCAAAGTGTCAACACTAAAAATATTAGATTTCGTACTACTCACATGGAAAAGTTCAACACTCTTGGCCAATTGAAATCGAGATGCATACAACACTAAATTCGGATTATTACCCACAATAAGTACTCTCAGCATAGAAGATCCCATTTTCCAAACTTGATACCCTCAATTTGACCCTCAAAACAATCTCAATTCCACTTCAACTAACTCCAAACCTTCCAAACTGATCCAAAGAGGACTTCCTTTGATGATTACAAGTGACAAACTCCTTTGTTTATACTAGTTAGAATCTCACCAAAAATCTTTTCAAGCTGTCTAGCCTAAGAAAAAAAAAAATATCCATAGAAACTAAGCCATTTAAAACAAAACCTGGCATCTATTAAAATAAAAAATCTGATGGATTCAATGACCTAGTAAAGCTGATTGTCTTGATTTTGACAATTTTTAGAAATTTTTTTGAATTTTTTTGGGTTATTATTCGTTAAGTTCTTGTTATTTCAATATTTATCGTCTTATTTGGACGGTTCTTGTTTGTATTCGGTAGTATTGATCTGTTGGAACTCATACTGAGGTTTTCAAGCTGATACGATTTGATGATGTGTGTTGTGTTTGGTGCTTTTAAGCGAGTGTTGGTTTATACAATCATCTTGTTAGTTTAGAGAAGACAGTATGAGAAGATGGGATATGCGTTGACAGGGTATCCAAGTCGATCAGATAAGCGTAGAAGACGTATTGAGCATCGTTTCCATGCGTATGATGGTGATAGACGTGGACGGAAGGGGAAGGAAAGGGTCCAGGAGAAGAGTAGTGTGGAAGAAAGAAGAGTTGTCAGTTTACAGGATTTACCAGTTGAGATTTTGGAACGAATATATGTGTTTTCACAAGATTTAACGCTAATGCGTAGTTTGAATAAGTACTTTTACCACAATTTAAGGCCGTCTACTCATCTAATGGCCAAGTTTATGTGGGAAACTTACAGTTTGGACTTAAGGGAGTTGCTGGCGGATAATAAGATCTACCTTGGTGATGATAAAGCGATCCTCGTCGACAGCATGTTTGATAGCAAGATTTTCTTTGATTTCTTCAGGAACAATTACTATGAGTTGCCGAAACTGTTTTATTTTATACCAGGTTGGTGTCTCAACGAAGATGGGTCGTTGATCCATCCGGATGTGGCGGTTAAAGTGATAATGGGTCTGAAATCACACGATTTCCCCGGTAGATTTTACACCGCATTTGACAATTTCTTCCTGCATGGAGGAATGATGGATGATTTGGGATACTCCTTCTACTTTGAACGAGGTTCTCATCTCGTTGAGGACCTTCTGCAATGGGTGTTTACCGAGTTTCCACCTTATGTGAAGAATTATGACCAGATTGAAGCCGCAATTTCAGTCGCTTATGGCTTGACATCTATGAGCTGCGATTTTAGTTCTGGTCCTTTGTTGGTACTGCTACAAGTCCTGTTTGAGAATAAAGATCCGCCAAGACTGCAAGCTTTCGTGGATAGACTCTTTGAAGAGGAAACAAACGACAGTAGGATCAAGCTTTTTGATACCTTTGTCATGAACTACTACTCAGAAGAAGCGGACCCTGAGGACTTGTCGGATCCGATGCTTTGGGCAGAATTACGCCGATTATCTAACATGGCATTGATTGAAATAATCGAGAGATATGGGGGCGTACCGCAGTATGACGTATTCTTCTAAAGGATTGATGGCTTCTCTTCGATACAGTGTATATACGCGGGAAATACAATTTTAAGGATGTTGATAGTACTCAGCGAACCAAGGATGGTGCAATGCCTGCTTAGCGCTTAATCTCATATCAGGATTTAATTGAAGCAGTCCATGCAACAGATCAATTAGGTTATCATCCAACGGTTCCCTGGCATGTGGTTGTAATATTGTCCTCAGATCCTTGGGTAACCTTTGATGGAAATTAGGGTTGTATTTAGGCAATGACGAAACTCCAGGCCACGTCGACTCATTGGGCGTGCCCATAGTATCAAATATAAGTTTCAATTGTTCATCATCATTAGTACCAGGGAATAGCGGTTTACCCGTGACCATCTCTGCCAAGATACATCCACACGACCACATATCAATCGACGTAGAGTAAGTCCGTGAACCCATAAGCACATCGGGTGCCCTATACCACAACGTCACAACTTCACTCGAGAAAGTATTCACTGGTATACCAAAAGCTCTCGCTAAACCAAAATCTCCAAGCTTTAATTGTCCCTTATTATTGATCAAAAGATTCTGTGGTTTCAAATCCCGATGTAAAATCTTATTCTCATGACAAAACGCTACTCCCTCCAACAATTGCCATTGAAAATACTTCACTAAGCTCATCTCCAAACCCTGTGGATTATTTTCCACCATCCGCGAGTCCATATACTTCTTTAAATCGTTATCCATATACTCAAAAACCAAAGTCAACTTATTCTCCGTATGAATAACATCGTAAAGTCTTACAATATTCTCATGTTTAAGCTCTTTCATCAAAGATATCTCACGAATCGCTGTCGAGGGTGTTCCCTCCTCGGAATCCAATTTAACTTCCTTTAAAGCCACATAAACACCCGTAGTCTTATTCAAACCTTTATAAACAGTTGCATAAGTACCATTCCCCAGCTTTTCCAACTGCTTAAACCTTCAAACTCACCAAAGTTAGTATTTCACAACCAACACACCTAAACAAGACCAAAAACAACACATACTGTGAAGAAGAAGCCATAAGTAATCAAATCAGTACCCACAACCAACAAACAGTCCCACTGAACCCAAACTTCAGTCCTATCACTGCTTATATACCCATAGTTCCCATAGTTCCCTATGCTTAGTCCTTTTAGACGTATATAGTGAAAAAACCATCAAGATCGCTAAATCTGAGCGATGAGCTGGTATATGAAGAGATTGAATCGAGAGTTTCAGAGATTGAGGACTCTTAGCGGTTCAATTGAGTGGTTGGTAGACAATGGGAGGCGGTAGTATGGGTACGCAGCGTGGTGGGTTTAAATTTGATGGTAATAGACGTAGTTTATTGGGTGATGATTGGTATGGAATGTATTCTACTGGGGAACCGGTAACGTTTAGAAGGGAACATTTTGAAACTGCCATGATGAATCTTATTAGAGAGCCGAATATTAATTCATCTGTTATTTTGAGAGCTGATATTTTGAGCGAAGTTGATGTTAGTAGTGATGGAGAAAAGGTTATAGTGAAGGATAAAGAGTCTTGTAAGTTGGAGATTGAAGATTTTGAAGCCAAGAGGATTAATATTGATGATTTGGAAGTGCGGGAGGTTACAATTGCAGCTGAAATGGGGTTATTTATTAGGAAAAAGGTTGTTAGAAGGATAATACCTAGGAATCCATACAAGGACGCGATAATAAACCAGAGTTGTTTGGTTTTGAAAAATGCGGAGGAGGATGGTTCAGATTGTCTTGTGATTTACATTCCGCATATCAATGCGGAGGATGAGTGTCCGTTTTATATTCCGCGTGTAAAGGCGGTAGGTATCCTGTTGCATGGCGGTATTCTATCTGTGCACTATGTTCCGTTTGATAATGGTGAGATACTGCGGGATGAATCTGAAAGAGTGGTTAGGACGGCTTGGAGATTGTTACAAACTGCTTTCAAGCACTCTACGGGAGTTATACAGGGTTATAAGAAACGAGTGAACCATGACCAGGTGGTTGATAAGGTTAATTTCCAGAATCAATACATCAATCTTAAGAAAAAATACTCTAAATTCTTGGTCGATAATTGGGCAGAATCTACGGATCCTAAGAAACACGTTTTTGAAGATATTGCCATTGCAGCTTTCCTCATTGAACTTTGGCGTAAGATTAAAGGACCTGACTTTAAGGACAAGATACAGTTCAGAGATCTGGGATGCGGTAATGGGGTTTTATGTTATATTCTTATAAGCGAAGGCGTTACTGGGATCGGTATAGACGCAAGACATCGAAAATCATGGGCAATATATCCGCCTGAAATCCAGGCATGTTTGAAAGAACAAGTCATCATACCATCTTTACTACTGCGTCCGCATCCAGAGGTTAAAAAGAGGGCTCCTCATCTTCAGCATAATGGCGGACTTTTTCCTGTAAAAGTAGCCCACGAAGTAATAGCACCAGCGACTGTGCTATACACCAGTGAAGATTTACTGCGGTCTCCTCAGGTTAACATCGCAGAGTTTAGCTCCGAGACGTTTATTATCGGCAATCATTCCGACGAGCTAACTTGCTGGATCCCGCTGCTGGGGAACCCGTTCATGGTAATTCCCTGTTGCTCACACGATTTTTCCGGTCGCCGTGTTCGTTTTAACGTCAGAGACCCACAGGCTAGGCAGGCATCCAACAGCACTTACGCCGGTTTAGTGGACCATGTCAATTACATCGCTAATCGCGTAGGTTGGAAAGTTGAGAAGGAAATGCTCAGAATTCCTAGTACCAGAAATGCAGCACTGATAGGATATGAGAATGAGCACTTGGGTCAATTCCCGACGCAAGACGTTTATGATATGGTTTTAGAAGACGGCGGTCCCGACGGATGGATACAAAACACAATGGCCTTGATGAAGAGAAGCCCTCGAAATCATTGACTAGCAGTACATAGTAAGACAGTCATAGATAGCCAGCTTTTTCACGTGTTTGCCGTTAAGCATCAAGCATTACAAGCTAGTTCTTGAGATGATCTATACTACTTTAGTAGTAAAAATGTCAAAACACCTCGGGTTGGCGATGTTCAGGAGATTGAGTTTGCCAATAGCCGTGATTCACAGATGCTTTCGACGAACATCTTTGCCTAGATATCATAACAGGAACATTTCAGCTAGGATCTTCGAGGATGAAAGCTGGCTGGTGACAAAGCCTAAACTGAGCAACCTGCCGAAGGATGCAACAAAGAAATCTTCTTTAGTGCAATATGAGTTTACTGGTTTGAAGCCAACGTCACTGTATCATCGAGATCCAACGTTTAAAGGTCTTTTGGATCGATCGATTCAGCACATTTACAATGAAAAGGTTACTGCAGAGAGTACAGAGGATAATTCCAAGTTCTTGGCATGGCTGAAACTTCGAGATTATCTATATGAAGGACTAAAAGATCCGAAGTTGACGACCAACAAAGAAAACTATCAACCTACTTTACGACAAACAGTGAGACCGACGGAACCTAGTAAGTTGATCCTTCAGTTACTCAAGGTTGATGAAATTGAAGATTCCGTATGGAATAGGGTAATCTCCCAAATAAATACCATCACAGAACAGGACAAGTACGTTTATCTTTTGCGCCAAATGTTCGATTACATTTATGGCCAAGAAATCGTTCCTAAGATCACACAGACCAGGGAAATCAGTGGGTCTCATGATGTTGATATATCGAACCCTACTGAATGGTTTCCTGAAGCGAGGAAGATGAAACGACATATAATAATGCACATCGGACCTACAAATTCTGGTAAGACTTACAATGCTTTGCAAAAGCTGAAAAATGCAGATCGGGGATACTATGCAGGTCCGTTGAGATTGCTGGCGAGAGAAATATATGATAGATTTCAAGAAGAAGGAGTACGATGCAACTTATTGACCGGGGAGGAAGTGATTCAAGATCTCGATGCCGCTGGAAATCCTGCAGGTATAACGTCTGGTACAGTCGAAATGGTTCCGCTAACGCAAAATTACGATGTAGTTGTTCTCGATGAGATACAAATGATGGCAGATGCCGACCGCGGCTGGGCTTGGACGCATGCGTTACTAGGCGTAAGGGCTCGAGAAGTCCATCTATGTGGCGAGAAGAGCACTCTACCAGTGGTGAAAAAGATTGCCAGCATGGCAGGTGATAGATTAACTATCAATGAATACAAGCGGCTCGGTGAACTGGAGGTCGAAACAACTGTGCTAAAGAAGGGATTGAAGAGTTTGCGGAAGGGTGATTGTGTGGTTGCCTTTTCGAAGAAGAAAATCTTGGATCTGAAATTGAAGATAGAACGGGAAACCAATCTACGAGTAGCGGTCATCTATGGCTCTTTGCCCCCTGAGACTAGGATTCAACAAGCCAAACTTTTCAACACTGGAGAATACGAAGTTCTGGTTGCATCCGACGCCATTGGCATGGGACTCAACCTTTCTATTGACCGAGTCATATTCACCACAGATCTCAAGTTTAATGGCCAAGAAATGGTGGATTTAACGTCATCTAATTTGAAGCAAATAGGCGGAAGAGCCGGTAGGTTTAAGGCGAACACGAGCAACGGCGAGATTCCTAAGGGCTCAATAACTGCTCTAGAGCCCAGAGTCTTGAACTCTGTCAGGCGCGGCATTGAAGCGCCTATCAGTTACTTACAAACTGCGGTTATCTGGCCCACTGACGAAATCTGCGCAGGGGTAGCTACTAAATTCCCACCGGGTACCCCAACAAGCACCATATTAAAGACAATCGCTTTCCAACTAGAACAACGCTCGGATAAGCTCTTTACGCTGTCAGATCTCAAGAATCGGCTCAGCGTTCTCCAGGTCTTTGAGCACATGGACAACCTACCGTTCTTGGAAAAACTACGTCTAAGCAACGCTCCCGTGAAGGATCTAACCATGGTCAAGCGAGCCTTCTACAAATTTTGCGAGACAATCGCCAAGAGACAAACCAGAGGTCTACTAAGTTATCCATTTCCCTTTGAAGTTCTCGATTTTAGATGCATAGAAGACGAAAAATTCACACTCGAACTCTACGAATCCCTCTACAACATCATTATGATCTATTTCTGGTTGAGTAACAGATATCCCAATTTCTTCATTGACCTAGAGTCTGCCAGAGATATGAAATATTTCTGTGAATTGATCATCTTTGAGAAACTGGACCGCATGAAGAAAAATCCTTACGACAAGAAAGGTCCAATGACCACAAGACAAGGTTCCCATTACATGCCAAAGACTTCTTACTCTAGAAGACCATCCAACAACTTCAATAACCGCTATTAATCCTCTGTAAATACTGTAAGATTCGATATTGTACGTATAAAGCGATGGAAAGGGGGCTCGTCAACCGAGTATCATCATATACGAGAACGAGTAACCTGATTCGTGATCGTTGTTGACGGTACTTGAGTTACCCCATTCGTACATAGCATTCCGTACGGGAACGGCGCTACCAAGTTGAATCCAGCGGGTTACCCGGCTACTCAGTCCTGCTTTTAGATCTCGTATAGCTCGTTTAATACGGATTTTTCGCGTTAAAGCCATAAACGAGCCATATAAGAATAGGTTAAATACTTGAGAAGTTTCAAATAGGTTGTTAGATCCATTGGATCTCGCTGTACTGAGCTAGTTGGAGTTTACTGAGCCAGTTGGAGTTATGTCAGGAAACGTTTATATTGTATCAGCTGCTAGAACACCAATTGGATCATTTCAAGGGTCATTATCGTCCAAGAGTGCTGTGGAACTTGGTGCGGCTGCAGTGAAAGGTGCTCTTGCTAAGGTTCCTCAATTGAATCCAGCTAGTGATTTTGATGAGATCATTTTCGGGAATGTGCTGTCTGCTAATTTGGGTCAGGCACCAGCTAGACAAGTAGCGCTAGCTGCTGGTTTGGATAATCATATTGTTGCCACTACAGTAAACAAGGTGTGTGCTTCTGCGTTGAAGAGTATTATACTTGGTGCTCAATCGATCAAGTGTGGCAGTGCTGAAGTGGTTGTAGCTGGTGGATGTGAATCTATGACCAATACTCCGTACTATATGCCAGCGGCACGTAGCGGAGCTAGATTTGGTGAAACTAAGCTAGTCGATGGTGTTCAGAGGGATGGTTTGAACGATGCATACGATAATCTTGCCATGGGAGTTCATGCTGAGAAATGTGCTCGTGATTGGGAATGTTCTCGTGAAGAACAGGATAACTTTGCCATTGCATCGTACCAGAAGGCTCAAAAGGCCCAGAAGGAGGGGAAATTCGATGAAGAGATGGTACCAGTCGTTATCAAGGGTTTCAGAGGTAAACCAGACACCACCGTTAACAAGGACGAAGAACCAGATAAACTGAACGTTGAGAAATTAAGAAGCGCGAAACCAGTCTTCCAGAGAGAAAACGGTACAGTCACTGCCCCAAACGCTTCACCTATCAACGATGGTGGTGCCGCAGTCATTTTGGTTTCTGAAAACAAATTAAAAGAACTCGGCTTGAAACCCTTAGCCGTTATCAGAGGCTGGGGTGAAGCTGCCCATCAACCAGCTGATTTCACCTGGGCTCCCTCATTAGCAGTTCCAAAAGCATTAAAGCACGCAGGTATCGCTGATATCAACGATATCGATTTTTTCGAATTCAACGAAGCATTCGCTGTCGTTGGCCTAGCCAACGCCAAGATCTTAAAGATTGACCAAAGCAAGATTAACGTCTATGGTGGTGCGGTCGCACTTGGTCATCCACTTGGCTGTTCCGGTGCAAGAATTGTCGTCACACTACTCTCGGTACTAAAGCAAGAAGGTGGTAAGATCGGTGTCGCCGCTATTTGCAACGGCGGCGGTGGTGCATCTTCAATCGTCATTGAAAGAGTCTGAACCCAAACCAAGATCTAGCTCTACATATTTTATCTATTCTAATAAGCATCTGCTAGAGTAACGTCCAGGAGTTAAGAAGAGTCGATCGGATATAACCCCTCAGTACATCGAATTTGACACATATAAGCAATTAGTATATAAAGATGAAGAAAGTAAGCTTGTTATGCTTTCTGTCTCGGTAGATTGTGAGTGATGACCGCCAAAGTGCTTGTCTTAGCCGGTACAGCTGGTACTGGTAAAAGTTCTGTCGCTGCGATACTGCTGAGACATTATACAGAGGACTATCCAGGGCTTGAATTCTTGGAAGGAGATTTACTGCATCCCGAGACCAATGTGGTCAAGATGAGAGAGGGAATCCCGCTGCAGGACAACGATAGATGGGATTGGTTGAGACAGATCTCAAAACAGTCGAGCGAATCTGCTCAAAAGAATGGATTGTGTATAGTAACCTGTTCAAGCTTGAAGGAGAAGTATAGAGAGCTCATAAGAACCACCAGTCCAGAGACTAGTTTCTATTTCCTTTTCCTATACGCTGAGAAGGCTGCTATATTACAGAGATTAGAATCAAGAGAAGGTCATTTTATGAAGGCGAATATGATGGAATCGCAATTCAGAGATCTCGAGCTACCAAACTGTGCTGAAGAATCACATTGTAAAATCCTCTATGTTGACGGCAAGAGTTTCGAACAAGTGGAGGAAGAAGTGTTGAAAGACGTGCGGGAGTTATTCTCCAGTTGATCTGCTGTCATTTAATCATTAAAGTGTCTATAAGTACAAGGTATGTGGATCATAAAATCAATTATTCATTACTATCATTGGTATGTTTCTCATTTCATGTATTGTTGTAGTTGGGCAACCAATTGAAACCTTCAGGTTGCACATTGCTGATGGAATAGTTTGTGATGGTCGAGAGATTTGGTTGCAATGACGGGAGAGTTGATTGTTGTTGTGACATTGATTCTTGTTCATTCACGGCAAAACTGTTGTTTATACTCAGTGCATTATTAACCTTTAAAATCATTTCGTCAACATCGGATGAATATGGTGTTATCTCTACATTGGAAGAGCCAGCTGGTGTGTTATTTTCGTCAGTATATGTCGATAGACCTGATGATGAAGGATATGATTCACAACTCAAACCTTCATCCGTTTCTTCATCATCATGATACGAATGTAATATTTCCTTAAGTGACATACCTTTATCGCCAATGATAAAAGTATTGTAAAGCTCTTGTGAAAGTTGCGGAACTGTTGACAATGGTCCACCGTCATTAGTGAAATTAGTAATATTCGCTATCTCCGACATCAATGTTCGTATATCAATTCTGTCATAAGGATTCAACTGCAATATCCTGGCGATTAGACAGTAAAGTTGTTCCGATATGGGTAAAATCTTCTTTAAAACGTTCGAATCACGAGTGAAGTAACTAAAAGTATTATCTTCTGTTTGATGAGCTTTCAACCACGGATTCCGAATGCACGTCAAATTAATCAATATTATCCCCAATGACCATATATCACCAGTAGCAGTTGGAAAACTAGTCACAGTGGTATCCTGAGTATTCTCATTGTAATAAAGAATTCTCTCGGGCGCCATATAGTACGACGAACCAATACAAACGTTTGGTGCCAAATATTGACAAGTTGTCGAAAGTCCAAAATCACAAAGATGTATATTATCATTGGTATCCAGCAGGATATTCTCCGGTTTAATATCACAATGATACACTCCCATATGATGACAATGATCCAACGCAGAACAAAGTTGTAAGAAAACCTTCTTAATCAACAACCCATTCTCACTAAAATACTTTTCATCCACGATCGACGTGAATAAATCCCTTGGATAATAATCCATAACGATAAACGTTGCCAATGGTGACTCCAAGACCTGGTGAATCGTCACTATATTTTCATGAGAATGGACTTTTAAATGTAATGCAATCTCTTTATAATGAGGAGCCTTGGCCAATTGCGTATTAGTCAAACCCTGAATCGAATCCAAATCAATCGACGGTAAAAACAGTCTATTCTGGAATGATTTGAAATAATGATATAATTGCGTTTGTAAAACTGTACTTTTCTTTAAATTATCCTGTGTTGTTGGTTTACCCACATCATTAAGTGATGACGACTTAACCACAGCTTTCACAGCATATTCATTCTCAGTAATCATATCAACCGCATGGAAAACTAATCCATATGCTCCAGATCCAATTTGTGACGTTATTTGAAAATTATTAATCTGACAGTTTGTCAACATTTCCTAAACCTTAACAATGCTTAACGATACTTTAACAAACCTATGACTTAATCCTAGTGAAACCAAATATCCAGAGTTAACTCAGCTTATACCTCGAGAATATATTCAAGACTAAGAAAGAAAAAGGAAAGAAATCTCAACTGAGCAACACAGCAACGTGTTAACCAGCTGGTTTACAGTCATCTTAAGACTCTATATCTTACATAAGTTGGCTGTGATGGCTACTGGTGTTGGGTATGGCGGAAGATTTTAATCATGGTGTGAGATTTTTTTGTCACCTCATTTTTTTCCGTTCGGAAAAATACTTTTTCCGGTGGGTTGCATGGAGGGGCATGTTACTTAGAAACTGGCGTTGAAATGGTTGGTTCCTGTAAGAAGAGGTTTTTCCGTAAATTGTTTCCATATACATGAAGTTTTTCCGGCAACGTACTTAGAAAAACCTGTAGGACATGATTCTTTGCCCCACTGCATTGTGAAACTTTGCACAACGCGATTTAACACCGATGAGGGGCTGAAGTTTTCGTGGGTGGTGATGTTGAAATCACACCACCACACCAAAGGCAACGTATTGAGTGATGAATAGAACGGGCGATACGTCCGCTGTTACGTTTAAAGTGATTCGCCGGTTTAACCGGGTAACGGGATATATCAAACTGGTAGCGCCGTTCCTAGTAAGTATATACGCCCAACTCGATGATAAGTGCTGGACACTGTTTATGGTAGGTTAGTTACCATTTGTTTTAACTTGTTATCAAACCTTTCAGATTTTATTGGCATTTCCATCGAGTAAAATGGATCCTTCATCACGTAGTCACTGTAAAGACAATATATCTTTCGTAGTAAATTGTCTGCAATTTGTATGCTTATAGTTGGATATTCACTATTTGTAACGTTGGTTGGGATTTGTGTACTAATTGCAACGAATTTCAGTCCTGTCATCGTCTGGTATATGAACATTGTGAATTGATCTGTGCAAATTTGTCTTATACCGCTCTTGTTCCAACTTTGGAATGGTTCCTTGAAGTAATCATTGCCTTTAAAGCTACCTAGTGAGTTTACATTGCCGGTATTGCTGGAGAATCTGCTTTTCTCGTTGGTTCCATTCTTTGGTAATCCCACAAAAGGTATATATGGGATTGTGTAGTCGATCTTGCTTGAGGATTCACTCAATTGTAATGCCTTGGGGGTCAATTGACTTGCTATCGCGAAGGCTCCATGTAAAGTACTCGCGATGATCAAGTAATCGTTACTATTCAAACTTTCATCAGTCGAAAGGTTTCGATGGTAAACAAGTCCTCCGGACTTGTTTATGATAAGTATAGATTTGATTGTCATGATCAAAGTGACTTGGTCTCTTTACCTTGGTTGTTGAAGTACTTAGTAGTTAGGTTCGCTTAAGAACTAACAGTTACGAACAAGACAAGATAACCAAAATATGATAAGCTGATGTCTCAAATTATCTCACAGGATATTACGCAACCGATTCATATTCCACAGATTGATGGCAGTCGTCTCAGTTCAAGAGATTCTTTAGTTTTAAAGGCATTTAGAAATGATGTTTGGCTTCCCAATACTACTGGTATAGAACAAAAGTACTGTTTGGTATCTCGAGAGCTCTTATTTCAAATCCTGATGGTTGAAGATATTTCTAAATCGAAACTGAGTCAAATTGACGATATAACGACTAGATTGAACCCAAAATATCAGAGAATCGATCGATTGAACAATGGTAGAGAAAAAGTTGTTATAAATCAAGTCAATGTCGAGACGGAAGAGACCAATATTGATAATTCATGTCAGTCCAATAAGAAGAGTGTTTATCGGCTCACATTACAGGATAAATCCGGGGCAATCTTTTATGCGATAAATACAACGAATTTGCCCTGGTTATTTGTGTGTATGTTGGGCTCTAAGCTGATTATCAATACGGGAACTCAGTTTATTAGAGGTGTGTTCTTATTGAACGATACAAATTGCATATTCTTAGGTGGGGTCAATCAAATATGGAATGAGAACCGGGAACTCAAGCTTCAAGAGTACTTAGAGGCAAAACTTCGAAGAGATAGTGAATCTCGAGTATCTTCTAATTCTAAGAAGAGAAAAGCTACACAATAAACACTACACTAGCTGAGAAGTATTTCCCAAAGCTCGTCCGATTGGTTATAATCATGGTGAACAATGGATACCAAATAATAGCCCTGATGCATCTGCCTTAAAAAACTGTTGCTCTGGCTGTTTCTAGGAAACAATTTGGCCCACTCTAGCCATATGCTGAAAGCTTCATCTCTCCAAGCTTTGAATGATTCTTCAGAAATGATTGTTGTTTGAATAACTTGGCTATTGGCAAAGACACCCCAGGTCACCACGTTAGAACTTTCTGGTTCTAAATTTGTGGCAAAACTACCATCTGATCCACCAACGTAGTATGTCAGCTTTTCCCTTCCATAATGATCCACCATATGTTTCAAACTGGCGTTCCATCTTTCCTTTTGGACGAACATTTCAACAAATGCCTTTTGATATACAACTCCATGAGCGGGACCCCAACCTAGTATTTTATCTGTACTCGAAGCTCCGTTTGTAGCGGGCTGAGAGGCAAGTGTGAAGAAACCTCTATCATTCAATTGAATTAATTCTTCCTGAATCAGCGCACTTTCTGGAGATAGTCCCAAATCGCACCACGGTAAAGAATCTATTGAATTCTCAAGATATTTGATAAAGATATTTCTCAAATCCTCGACGTTTGTTGGAGAACCCCACAATTGCAAAGCCCTTTTACTCCCAGCTTTAATAGAGGGTCCATAACCGTCAATTTCACCGTATGCCGGTGATCTAGAGTCACCGAATCTACCGTTTGGAAACTCGTCCCATGTTGCATCTCTTCCTAAAGTACCGGTTCCCTGTGATATAGATATTGCGACTTTTCTTGACGGAATCCCCATGTTGCTACGCCTAGTCTTATGAACAGCAAGTTGGTTCGATATGAAATCAGTTGATACATTGCTTGAGTTTCTTCTCCTCTTTCTGTTGTCTTCTTGCAATGTAGCGGTTCCGGGACCATCATCTAAAGCGATATCGCCATCCTCATCGGCCCTCGTCTTGGCTTCTTCTTCTTCTTCTTCTTCAGCTTCCTTCATAATATGATGCAGGACATGCGATTTAGCCACGATATGAGCAACAGCCTTCTCCAGATTCAACGTATAGAAGTGAAAGCATTTCACTCTTCCGTTAGTCTCGCGGTAAATCGTGTCTATAATATCTGCCAGGACATCAACACAGATGGATTTCACAGCATTATCATCTGGCTGAACCTCTGGTGGGATCTTATCCAGTATGTACTGCGGAATAGACGCATGAGATAACTTTGCTGCTCTATTGAACAGCAGAAACGAATTGATCGGCATCAAACCTGGGATAAGTGGGATTTCAGCAGATACATGATCAACAAACAGTTTGTGAAACTTCAGAAACTTCCCGACATCGTAAAACAACTGGGTTATTACAAAATCCGCTCCAGCATCTATTTTCTGCTTCAAATATGGCAAATCTCTCAACGGATCTTGCTCAGATGCCTCTGCTTCCCCTTCACAATGACCCTCTGGATAAGCTGCGACTCCAATACAGAAATACGACCCATATTGTTCCCGGATATACTTAACAAGATCCACAGCATGTTTAAATTCAACCGCGTCTTGTGTAGCGCTTTCCTGATCCACACAGTCCTCAATACAAGCGTCTCCTCTCAATGCCAGGATATTCCTGATACCAACTTGCTGACAAGTTCGTAGTGCTTCATCAATAACTGTCTTGTCTGTATTAGTGCATGTCAAATGCATGCAAACCGGCACGTTAAGACTTCTTTGAGCAATCGCTGCAAGCTCTAGCGTCTTTTCAGCTGTACTACCACCAGCACCCCATGTCACAGTAATGAATAACGGATCCAAAGCTGACATACGTACCATACGTTCCAGCAGATTCCTCTTACCAGTCTCGGTCTTGGGTGGAAAGAACTCTAAGGACAAAGCTGGTCTAGATTTCCCATCGTAAAGTTCTCGAACTGACATCTTAAAGGCCACCAATAAGCTCACTCTTACCTTAGTTCTATGCTATTCTGTCTTATAGTGAAATTTCAGTTAAAGACTATGTCTTATGGTCTTTAAACAACAGATCATCTCAACAAGATCAGATGAGCCGGGTGAATCAGTGATTTGGGATGGCTAGCTTGTTTATTCAAGATGATTCAGACGATGAGTCGTTACAACAGGAGCTTTCCAGGCAGATTGAGTCCAGGAAGGACGATGAAGAAGCGTTACTGCCCCAGAAGAGTGGTAGTTTAGATGATGATAAGCCGTTATATCCATTGATTCCACGAGAGGACAATGTTGAGAATTTGAAACCGAATATCGAGGATATCAGGGAAGTGGATATTCAATTGAATTTACCATTGAGTTTCCAACGTCAAATTGTGGAAAATGTACTGGTTAGTGATGATCCACTCGTGGTGATGGGTAAGGGACTGTGTATGAATGTTATTGTGGCAAATTTACTTCATGTGTTGGCTACGCCAACAAGAATTGATGGAATTTCTAAAAGATCGTTAGTGTTAGTGCTTAATGCCAAGCCGAGCGATAATTTGCATATAAATGATGAATTGCAAGAACTGTCGGTGATCTCTAGCTTTGACAACCCTCAGGATGAGGAACCGAGACCATTTCATGTCATTAATGCGGACACGCAAACATTGGAAAAGAGGCGACAATTGTACTTATCTGGTGGAATATTCAGTGTGACTTCAAGAATCCTGATAGTGGATTTACTCTCTGGTGTACTACATCCTAACAAGATTACGGGTCTGGTTATCTTAAACACTGAAAGTTTGAAAGAATACTCGAATGAATCGTTTATTATGGAGATTTATCGATCTGTGAACAGATGGGGGTTTGTGAAAGCTTTCTCTGAGTCAGCAGAATCATTTGTCATGGAGTTTTCGCCTTTGATGAAGAAGATGAAAGAATTGAGACTCAAGAGTGTCTTGCTATGGCCTCGTTTTAGAGTGGAGATTTCACAGTGTCTGAATAATGCTATTGATCCAAGGGAAAACAAAGTTGTCGAGGTCAAAGTTTCATTGACAAATTCAATGTCACAAATACAATTTGGTCTGATAGAATGCTTAAAGAAATGCCTGGCGGAATTGCAAAGAAAAACGCCCGAACTGTTTCGAGATTGGTGGACTATGGAAAATGCACTTGATTCACATTTTATTAAATCTATTGACATGGTTATGATGCCCAACTGGCATCGTATTTCCTATGAGGCTAAACAATTAATCAAAGATATACGATTTCTGAGAAATCTTATGAAACTTTTAGTGACTGGTGACGCCGTTGACTTTTACGAAGAAGTTCAATTAAGCCTGGAGGCTAATAAACCATCAATATCCCGTAAGTACACTGAGTCGCCATGGTTAATGGCTGATGAATCTCAGATGGTTGTTTCTTATGCGAAGAAAAGGATCTTTAATGATGGCAAGTATTGCCTGGAAGATATGCCCAAGTGGGATCAACTTATCAATATTCTGGATGAAATTTCGTATCAGAGAGCCTCGAAGGATTATCTCGGCCCTACATTGATTATGTGCTCCGATGCAGTGACGTGTATGCAATTGACGAGAGTACTGAACCTTGCTGATGAGAAAGATGGCTTCAGGAAGAATATGCTGCATAAGTTGCAGATTTACAAGGATCGACGAGAAGATAATAAACGAATGGTCCGAGAAGTACGAGATGAAGAACCGGAGCGAACCGCTGAGTTGAACGTGAGTACCGCATTTGCTAAAGAGCAGCTAACAACTAAAAGGCGACGAACTAGAGGAGCAGCAGCGGTCGCCGCTGTTGAACGTTTGAAGAATGCCGGCATCGGAGAGGACATCGAAGCAGTCATTGACACCTACAATATCAAACAGGAAATGGAGGGATCTCACAATGAAGAGGACTATGAACAGGTCCCTGTTTTGGATGAAAGCGATTCGCCTGTGCTAGATCAAGGTGATGAGGATATGACGGAAATGTTGAAAAGCGATTTAAGTCGAAAGATTTGGGAGCAAAGGGCTAAAAATTGTTCATACGTTAACACTGGTGATCAAATTATTGTCGAAAGGTTTGACAAGGTAAATGATGATACATTTCTACAGGAGTTAATGCCCTCCTTTATTGTGATGTATGAGCCTGACCTTTGCTTTATACGCAGAGTTGAAGTCCATCGAGCTATTCATAAAGAAATTCCATCAAAGGTCTTCTTTATGTATTATGGAGACAGTGTTGAAGAACAAGGACATCTTGCAGCAATCAAGAAGGAAAAAGACGCTTTCACGAAACTTATCAGGGAACATTCCATGCTGGCGCATCATTTTGAAGCCGACGAAGATTTATCTCATTATCATAACCTTGCAGAGCGGAAGCTTAAATTGAGTCGTCTCAGAAAGAATAACACAAGAGCAGCAGGCGGTCAGGCAGGGTTGTCAGAGTTGACTCAGGATATTGTTATTGTTGATACTCGTGAATTTAATGCATCGCTTCCCGGTTTACTTTACAGGTACGGTGTTCGAGTAGTGCCCTGCATGCTAACGGTAGGTGATTACATTATTTCCCCCGACATATGCCTAGAAAGAAAATCGATTTCTGATCTTATTGGATCTCTGCATAATAACAGGCTTGTCTCTCAGTGCAAGAAAATGGCCAAGTATTACAAATACCCAACTTTACTAATTGAATTCGATCAGGGCCAATCATTCTCACTCGAACCATTCAGCGAGAGAAGGAATTACCGAAACAAAGATTCTTCTACAGTGCATCCTATTTCAAGCAAGTTATCACAGGATGAAATCCAAATGCAGCTAACAAAATTGGTGATAAGATTTCCCAGTCTGCGGCTAATTTGGTCGTCATCACCGTTGCAGAGCGTTAACATAATACTGGAATTAAAACTTGGCAGAGAACAACCAGATCCGACCATGTCAGTAAATTTGGGCTCTAAGACAGGGCAGGCAAACGGCACAGTGAAGAAGAATAAAGGTATTTCTGCAGATCAAGAGAGGCTCACGAAGCTTCTCGATGTTCCCGGTATCTCCAAAGTCGAGTACTTTAATATTCGCAGGAAAGTTAAAAGCTTCAAGAGACTTTCTGCCATGTCACAACAAGATTTGACGGATTTATTTGGCGATGACTTAAGACAGAAGATTAATCATTTCCTTCAGCTTGAAGAACTTGAAGGTGAGGATACCGATGAAGATACCTAAATTGATAAACCAACCTGTCTCACTAATCCGTATGCACTTTTAAGTAGGTTAAAATAATAAAGATATTCAACTACATAGGCCCGTTATCCAACGGCTTAGAAAAGCAGCATTAAGCTGCAGGTTTCGATTTGATTAAATGAGATAGGATCCTATTACGCACTCGGTTCAATCTCTCATTCTGTTTTGAAATCTCAGGATCCTTTGCAGAGTGAGTGATAAAGGCATAGCTTTGACACTCCGAAGATAGCAGTCCCGGAATAGAGGCTAATGTTTCACAAACTCTAAATATTTCCGTGTCTGACTTACCTGCCAGATCTAAACTTTTTTCAAGCATTAGCGAAGTGACTTCGATTGATTTGGAGCTAATCGATACGAACAACTTTCTTAAATGTAGCATATTCTTATCCGTGCGAAGCCCAATATTTGAAAGCACATCACTGAGTTTCCTGAGGTTTGCTCCCATATTCTCTTCCGCAGTTAACCACCTCAAAGGAAGATTCTCAAATTTAACATCACGAACTGTAGCCTCGCTGGTATCCAAAAAATTGATCAAGGTTAGGAGGCAAGTCAAGCTTTGAGCAATAATGGGAGCCTTTTCTTCAATCAGGGAGGGAGTCGTGTCAACTTGCATGAAAGGAATTAGTGACAATAAGAAGGAAACCACATCGTGCAATAATCTAAAGGTGTCTCCATCACAATATGTTTTGACTAAATGATAAACAATCTCATCTTGGTGGTTTCCGTCATTGTCACAGCCCTCATATGGAAACAGAAGAAATACATCTTTGAAAAGTTGCCTATTGGGATGGTCTAATGAAAGCAATTTGGCGAAAATATCGGCACTGAATCCGCTATAGTGTCCTTTATTAATTGGGCGCTCAGCGTAGGTCAAGACATGCGAGTCCAGCTCTGGCATTGTCTTCCTAGGCTCTCCAAAACTCAAAATCAACATTAAAATCAGGAAGCATTCTAACTGGCTATTGATCTCATAAGCATGGCATATGTTTGTTAAGGTCACAATAATGTCTTTCTTGAAGTTGAATGCCTTGCGGTGGAAAACAAGCATCCTGGGGTTCAGGAACAGCATCCAGAGAAGATCCAGATAGAATCTTTTAAGAAAGCTATTCTTTGCCATAAGCTTTGAATTCTTTTCCGAAAATGACAAGTTTCTTAGGATCATGGATATTGTCGATATCTGATCGGTAATCGATATATTCTTATCTTCCGCACCTCTCGTGTTCACTTTGGTAAAAATCGTGTTTATTTCATCATTAATGCTCTTAAGCGACTGTAGGTATGAGGGTACAGAGAGACCTGAGAATGGTTGTCCTGGGAAATCTTTAAGCGGTTCCGGAAGAATGTTCCACTCAATCGAATTGCCTTGTCTCTGGTCATCTGCCCTTAAGTTTTCATTAACTTCCTCTGCCTTTGGTGTTTGTGCTGGCGTCAAGGCAAGAAGAGATGATTGCTGCAAATCCTCACCGGTTAAAGAATCAACAGCAATGACTTCATCACTTTTAAACATATTTTCCGCTTGCTGCTTGTATCGATCAAATATTTCATTTATGCGTTCATTTGTCTTTGAGTATGAGGTTAGGCGATCATTTAACAAGGCGTTCACGTCATACTCCTCGCAATAACCTGGTTTATAGTTGTACGAATCTTTTGTGATATCACCCACGCCTTTCACATTCGTTTCCTCTGTAACTGGACTGTTATTGTGATCATCATAGCGAGGTGAATGATCAGAACCAATATTTCGGGTAAATAAATCTCTGAGAAGCTTAACGCCCAGAATACAAATGGCGTCCAGTGTTTCTGGGTATTTGTCCAAAGGAACCTTGAGTACGGAATCTGCACTGGTAACGAGCAAAGTATTCAGAGCCGTGTTTACCTCTCCAAGATCGTTGGACTGTAATGACATGGTTATCGCGTGTAAGTTAACAGTCCCCAACTCAGGCGGAAAGAGGAATATCGGCTTATTTGCTTCAATTTTCTCCCCAATCTGGGAAAGATAATTCATATCATAGCCATTAGTTAAATGCATTTGTCTCTGGGTTGGTTTGTAATTTCTTGCGAGCCCTCTTTTGTACACTTTTGGCAACTTAGCAAGTTCCTGTTGATACTGTTGACGGATTATTTCTTTCTGTCTTTGAAGCTGATGCTCAACTAAAAGTCTTTGCTTCTGCTGCTGCTCCAAGACTGCCTGTTGTTGCTTCATCAACATCTCTTCCTGTTGTTTTCGTTCCAACTCAAGTTCTTTCTTAGTTTTCTTCTTTTGCCTTGGTTTCCTTGGCTTCTTGGGCTTTGGAGCAATGTTTGCCTTCTGTTGCATCTGTTGCATTTGTTGCATCTGCTGCATTGTTGGTTGCTGTTTGAATGAAGTTACATTAGTCGGAGTTGTAGATGAATTTGGTGTTGAAGCCAGATTTTGATTGAACGTACTGTTTTCAGGCTTGGAATTTGCTTGTATCTTTCGTATGAGTTCTTGAAAGAACTGCTGAAAGAAGATTTTCTTAGCTTGTGATTCCTTGAGTCCTTCAGGAGAGGCAAGGTACTTTTCATAGGGCAGCGCGATCTTGTAATAAACAGATGCGAGTTGTTGAGAGTCTTGGATTTGTAGTTTCTGAGAAAGTAATTCCCAACGCTGTGTTCTCGAAACTTGCTCACCACCTCCCAATCTCTGGACCAGCATGAAAAGAATAAATAGATTAACTTTCTTACCATGAATCTCAGGAATTGATTGCAATGGCATATTCCTCCTTTTACAATTTTCAATAAGTGACTTCATAAACAGCTCATATTGCTTGTTATTCAACTCAATTGATATCTTTTTCTGAAGTTCAGGACTCAAATTTTGCAAAACTGAACCACCTCGATAGTTAAATGCTTGCTGTTGCTGTTGTTGCTTAGCCTGTAATGAGGCAATCATCGCTGCTCTTTCAGCATAAGCCGTTCCATTGTTCTCTTGAACAGGAAGACCACGACCTGCTTCATTGCTGCTTTGAACAATCGGTGAATGCTGACTAGAGAACCCCTGTTGTTGATTATTATTGTTAAACATAAGTATTTGTTGCGGTGTCGCTGCACTCACAGCTGGACTATTTCCACTATTATTGCCAACTGGATTACCGGGAATGTTTGAACTGTTCATAGGTGTAAACATCTGCTGTGGTGACATAGATATATGGCTATTAGACATGTTTTGTCCATTAGAAGTTTCCGAAATTGAGTTCCTCGCCAAAATAGCCTGTGGTGATAAACTTGTAGACTCATTATCATGTGTAGATCGTGTATCAAAATAGTTTACATTACCATTCTCTGGTCTCGTATCTTCATTTCCCATATTAAAGAAGTCCATCTTTAACACTGTAATTCTTCAGAAGAAAGGGCGATAGCAAAACGATAAAATACTAGACTATCAATCAGTTCAATCTCACGTCAAACAATCAGCTTTAACGATGATTATCGTCTTCTTTGCTCCTTATGTTTTCTCCTTCTATAGTATGTTAATGCTTAATAGTTAACTAAGTCATCGGGTCTTACTAGTACTTAGTCAAAGAACAAAAGAACCTGGAAGGATACGTATAAAAGCTTGATAGCTAGTTGATATTTAGTATAAAATGCATCTAGTTACTAGAAGAACAGTCTATTATACCATCTACTGTTTTTCTCCTCGAGTTTTGAAGTATAAAGTTGCATCTCTCGCCAACAATCTCGACCAAAATTACAACCTGCCATGTTAACGACGAAATCTCTCTCTTCGTCGTTGTAGAAATATCTCTTATCGTTGCTGAATTCGGAACATGCACCGGGCGGGAACGCATTGATCGATCTGAGTGGAAGGAAACCGACTCTTGATCTTATCCAGCCCTCGTTAGTGTATAGGGATTCTAGCACATCCTGTTCTCTGTGTTCCCATACCATATGTTTTTGCTCATACATGACAGGTTCCCACCACAGCTCTAGAAGTAATCTTGACCAATCTGTGTTCTTGATGAAAAATGATCCCAAGTTGAATCCACCGCAGTCCTGTGTTATTAGTAGGTTTAGCTCCTGTGTGTAGTCTATGTAGGGGACGTCAGTTTCGATGTTTAACGGATTGAAGCTCTCTAGGGTTCTATCTGTTAAATTGTCCAATCTGTTGAAAATATGTTCTTCTAGTGAGAATTCGGGTTCCATAATTAAAGTATCCATATCTAACCACCAGAACCATTCTGCTGTGGAAAATTCTCTCATAGTTTGTTTCAATATATCCACTTTTTGCCAACCTTCTCGGTACTCATGCGAATATCTCTTAGCAACGGTTAAATCCTTGATAGTAAGTCCATATCCATGTCTTTTCGCATACGCAACTTTATTGTTTATTGAAATCTTCTCAATTGCCCATTCTTGCTCATTCTTCCATTTTAACACTCCGCCACCTTCGTTGGCTGCTAATATGATCACAATCGAGGGATCTTTCCTCCAACCTCTCCAGTTAAACAGAGATCTTAACCACGACGTCGATCCAGATGTCTTCCCATCAACTTCAATCCCATCGTTTCGAGAATATCTGTTGAGTAACGATGCTGGGTACTTTTCTAACTGTTTTCCCATGTGTTTCAACCTATTACGGTCGACCAATGGTGAACTATGGCCATCATCTTTAAGCCAAAATATCAGGAAGCAAATCATCACAATAAAATACACTGGTTTCTTAAATCTACCATATTTGGTCAGCAGAAATCCACTCATCCTAAATCGCCAACCAAACCAGCTAACCGGGGCTCACAGCTTACTCAATGCTGCAATTCAGTGTATCTTTAACTATTCATCAGATGGACCTTCAAGTTCCAATAAGCATCAATACGTGAAAAATCATTAAAGACGTATAGAGATGGCTACAACATGAGTACTTAAGGCCTTAAGAGCATCGATTCTCAGCTCTAGATGGTGTTTAGAAGTTGAATTCACCACGGAACTGTTCCAGGTCCATTCCCGGCTTTACCTTCTGGAGCAGATCCCGTCTGTCCATCGCGACAAAGGCTCTCTTTAACGTTTCTAGTATATTGTTATTGCCAGCAGCAACGGTTCCATTCAATGGAGCTCCTTCAACTTCGTGCATTTTCAATGCAGAGAGTAGGTACTCTGCAGCTTCTTTGTAGCATCCTATATTTATGGATGAAACGGCGAGGTTGTAACGTGCCCTGACGAAAGAAGGTCTTAGTTGTAATGCCTTATGGTAGGCCTGAATAGCTTCTTCGGATCGGTTTGAATTGGCTAATGATGCACCTAATCGGTTCCACATAAGTTCATCGTTGGGATTCACACTTAGAGCTGCTCTGAAACAATCGATGGTCTTGTCGAAATCGTCATCTGCGTAGAATAGAAGACCGAGACATAGTTGTACGTCTGGGTCGACGCGGGGCAATCTGTTAGCGATTTGTAGGAACTGTTTGCGAATCTTGGCGTTTAAGGCGAAACGTTCATCTTCGTCGCTCAGTGTTATGCCCTCGCTGGAGTTTAGAAGGTTGGGATATCTTGTCTCTGCCCATCTATTCAACATAGTGAATGCGCTTACGTCATAGCCCTCGTTGATATAGCTGATCGCCAATGTTTTCATCGCTTCCAAGTTGTTGGGATCAAGTTTTAGACATTCCTCCAGGGCGCATATTCCGTTGATCTCTTTTTCGTTTTGCGTTTGCACTTCACCCAATTTCAACCACGCATCCACATGTCCTCGGTCCTCTTGTACTGCTGCTTCAAATGCTAAAGCTGCTTCACTCAGTTTAGCACCATTTTCCATCAGAATACATCCGATCTCGTATGCGTTCGGATTATGCAAAAACTCATTCTTCTCATCGAATTGATATTCCATATTACCGCTGATTCTCCCACTGATGTACTTTTGATAGTCCGTTTCCCAAGCTGAGGTGCCAGCCAGGTCTTCTGGTAGTAGATCCTCCGAGTCCTTCTGCAAACTGTTCCATACTTCCTGAAACTCGCTCTGATATTGATCTCCGATAACTATGTCTTCGTCCAATCCCGGCTTCTCTACCGCAGATTCCTCCGCGACAGGTTCTGATTCCTTAAGCTTTAAATTCTCAGCAACTTCCGTCTCAAGTTCCTTGAACTGTTCGTCCCAATTAGTCTTCACGTTTTCATGCTGCTGCTGTCTCATCATACCAGCTCCAGGAGACGCACGCATCAGCATCCGCGGTCCAGAGAGCATATGTGTACTATACGGTAATTGCATGCGATGTTGCTGATGCGGCGTTTGCTGACCGTGTCTTGGACTATGACCCTGCTGTTGCGGTGAAGATGAGTTCGATTGCTGGTAAAACTCCTGAGACCATCCATTCGTTCCACTAGTCAAAACTCCCGTTTCCTCCGGCGAAGGAGAGAAATTCTGACCTCTACTAATGCTCATATTTCGACCTATCGGAGATTGTCCCAGCTTTAATCCCGATCCGCCTGATACAGCGCCACCGTTTATAAAATTGTTCATACTGAATCGGTTCACATCAGACATCGTTTTCTCAGAGCTCTTGAACTGCTGAGCTGCTGAACCACCTTCAACACCATAACCCAAACGATGATTTCCATGTTGTAAAGATCTATCCTGTTGCGTATGCTTGGTGACTTGTGCTAACGGATTATTGCCCACAGAACAATCGGCCACATTCATCGTCCAAATTAACCACCCTAGGCCAGCTTACTGACTTGATCTAACTGGAAGTTTGACCTTCTTATACTGAACCTTTCCTTTAAATAGCGGAGTTCTTAATCGCCGAGGGTTACCCGCCATGAGTCTTAGAATTTTTAAGCTTTAAGGTTACCCGACTCGAGTCTTAGAATTTATTTAAGCTTAAAGCTCGATGAGATGGCTAAAAGTAGGATGAATAAGAAGCTATCAGCCATCAGGAGCGTTGGTTAGTGTCTGTTACAAGTGTTAGTGGTTTCAACGGTGGTATGGGTCGTCCTCCCAGTTTGAACGAGCTCTTGGGGAGCAAATCGAGGATCAAGAAAGATGGTCTAGTGAAACCGAAGTTTCTATCGAAAAGCGAGAGAGAGAAGCTGGTAGAGCCTTTAATTACTGTTCATGATCAACAGGATTCACGTAGCCGACCGGGGAAGAGGGAAGTGGTAGAATTGAGCGAAGATGAGGATCGTCAGGATTATGTTAAACCTACAGTAGTCAAGAGAACGAAGTTTAACTTCGATTGGAATGAAGATTCTGATACTCTGGCAGGATATGAGCCGATTGTAAACCAGCGGCTTTCGTCGTTGTTGCGAAATGAGCAACGAAAGTCCGCTCTGGAACTAACTTACATGGGTAAACCGTGGCAAGAGAAAACTTTGGAAGAGATGACTGATAGGGATTGGAGGATACTGAAAGAGGACTTTGAGATTACGACTAAAGGAGGGTCTGTGGAAAACCCGCTGCGAAATTGGCATGAACTGGGCATTTTAGGGAAAGAATTGGAGAACATTCTCGTCAAAAGACTTGGATATAAAGAACCTACACCTATCCAGAGGATAGCAATACCGAACATTTGTCGAAAGGATAAGAGAGATTTCCTGGGGATAGCTTCCACCGGTTCTGGTAAGACATTGGCGTTTTTGATACCAATTATGACCAGAATGAATAACTCTCAACCACGACCGATTGCAGTGAAAACACTCGAAGGACCCAAGGCAGTAATTTTAGCTCCTACAAGGGAATTGGCGCAACAGATCCAAGAAGAGGCTAAAAAGATGATCGATTGTTGGAATTTGCAGCATCCGCAGCATGCATACCAGGTTGTTTCTATCGTAGGTGGACACTCTCTCGAAGAGATTACTTTCCATCTGTCGAAAGGTATTGATATCTTAGTGGCAACACCGGGAAGGTTGATAGACTCTTTGGAAAACCATCTCTTTTCTGCAAAGCAAGTGGAAACCCTTGTGCTCGACGAGGCAGATAGGATGATTGATCTGGGATTTGAAGAGCAGCTAACAAAGATACTGAATATTCTGGAGGCAAGCTCAGAAGTAACGACTAGAAGACAAACTGTAATGTTCACCGCTACGATGTCGCCCAGTATCGAGCGGATCGCCAATGGCTACCTGCATAAACCAGCTTACGCGACGGTGAGGGGAACCGAAGCCTCCGTTCCACAGATTCGACAGATCATCTACCACATTTTGACCGACGAGCAACGGTTTCAGAAGGTCAAAGCCCTGCTGTCTGAATATTCGCCGCCCATAATTATCTTCATCACTTACAAGAAAACAGCGGATTGGCTTGCTCAAAAGTTTTATCAGGAAACGTCTGTCAAGGTTACAGTATTACATGGCTCTAAATCTCAAGAGCAAAGAGAGCATTCCCTTCAGCTCCTGCGAACCGGAAAAGTGCAGGTCATGATTGCAAGTAACGTGGCGGCCAGAGGTTTGGATATACCGAACGTTTCGTTGGTTATAAATTTTCAAGTTCCCAAGCAATTTGAAGATTACGTTCATAGAATCGGAAGAACTGGTCGTGCAGGTTCGAAAGGAACAGCAGTTTCATTTCTGAGTGATGAAGAAAATCCTGAAATTGTGAAGGCAATATGGAAATATTCTCGAGATAATGATCCAACAAATTCTAACGAGTTTGATTATTCACTGAAGACTTTATACAAGCTTGGACAGAATGAAATGAATGAAATCATTCTATGAAATAATGCTATCAAACTTTCATTGCATACTTCCTACGCGCGATCTCGAATCAACTCTGTAGCGAGCCAGGTTCCGAATTTGCAAACAAGGTTATCATCATACGTTGGACTCATTGCCTGCAGACAGACCGGGAACCCATTCACATCACCTGAACTGATCAACTCGTTCCAATAAGTCATGACCATTTCATCCTCAGCGCATTTTGCTTGCGTAATATCCATTAGATGATCGATTTTGGAATCTATAGTAGTTATTGGGATGTTCAAGGATGGGAAATTTAACACATTCACGAATAAAACGTATCTCAATGTGGTTTTCAGCATATCGCCTGGTCTGAATGGTGCTAACGTTAAAGGACTTAATATGATATCTGGTCTCTCATCTGCGCTGAAGGAATTGTAGTATTTTCGGTAAGCCGTCTTGGCATCGTAAGCCCTCTTGTTAAGTTTCCACCAGTGATTAACTGAGCATGGTAAATGGCATTGTTCCAAAACCACCGGCTTCAGAATGTCGATCATTGGTTCCCCGCTGGCTGCGAATTCTTGTCTTATTTCAGTTCCAGCATCTGCAATATCCACCTCCATTGCTATGCTATGAAGCTCTTTGTTAAGCTCAATTGGGGGCTGCCAATTTACTGCTTTAAAGCCGGGAGTTCTATTGACGATGTCCTGGCAAAGTTTGAGTGCTCTTATGTCACTTGGAGGAGGTGTAATAACACCATCTCCGAACCAAAACCCAACTGTATAATGCCGAGAAGTTTGAAGCTCTTTCAAATCAAAATGGTATGGCACGCATTTGACATCTTCTTGCCAGGGTTTACAAATGTTGACGATAACACTCATGAAATATCGCAAGTCTGCCAGATCTTTAGCAAGCGGCCCAATGACACTGGGTATTAGTTCCCGGCCCTCAAAAGAGTTATCCACGCGTAGATATGGGACTCTGCCATGGGTAGGTTTCAAGCCATATAAGCCATGATAACTGCTTGGTATTCTGATGCTACCGCCGATATCTGTACCGAGACCAAGGAAGGAACCTCCGCAAGCAATCAGTGCTCCTTCACCTCCTGATGATCCGCCCGGCGAAAACATTTGATTGAGACCATTGAGTGTTAGCCCGAACATGTTCGACACCGTATCCGTGGCCATCATTGAGGAAGGTACCGTCGTCTTGACGTATAATATTGCTCCCTGACCTCTCAAAAGTTGTACAATATAAGATTCCTCCTCCGTTGTTTTCGCCCTAAAAGCCCGACCGACGTAGCCCATAGTCGTGTCGACTCCTTCGATGTTGCATTGGTCTTTTAAGGATATTGGAATGCCATACAAAGGCGGCAATATTTCAGGCCTGTTATCGTCCAGTAGTTTCGCAGAGTTCAGTGCTTGCTCGAACATCACCTCTGACAAGCAATTTACCACTTGATGGCACAGTGCCGCCCTATGGCAGAATGCTTCCGTAATCTCTAAACAGGTCAACTCTCGACAGCTTAGTTTACGTCTTAATATCAAAATTGTCGAATGGGTAATTTCATTCTCGGATTTTGAACATAATAAATCCAAATTCTCGTTCAAACTTTGCTTCTCGCTTTTTAATTTCTCTAAAGTAGCTTCATCTAGTATCCACTGCTTTGGAATTTTTGATCGAAGTTGTGATCTCTTCTTTTCAACTTTCTGCTTCCATGAAGTAGTCATCTCTCGGTGACACATGAAAAGGACAGCCTCAAAGCAAGGCGAGCTATCCTTCCAACCAATACATTTTATATTACTCCCATGCCGCCGCTTTTGATTTATATGCGATCTTGGAAGTAAATCTTATCATTTCTGTATCCCGCGCGCGATCAAGCATTAGTTATCGAGCTTCAAATGACTATCTTGCTGAACTTGGCATCAACTCTGATCGCCTTGTCGATTAGATCCTCACCTTCGTAGACCGTTAGACACTAGAATAATCAGAGCCCTTAGTCTTCATCAGAAGAAGAATACTCCATCAAAGAACTAGAGATACAGCTTGTAGTTTTGACACTGGAATTACCGGTTTTCAAATGTTTTATTGTTTTGCGCTTCTTCAATCTTTCTAGAACTCCCTTTGAGAAGATAGACGAATTAGAATCATTATTCTCTATGATTCTTTTTCCTTGCGATATTTCACCTTGTAATGGGGTGTCCTTTGATAAATGGTCGCTTAAAAGCTTTACCATCATATTAACCGATTCCTGCTTCTGAGCTTCTTCTTCCCTTCTTTTGGCCTCTGGATCAGGGTCGTCGTTAGCCCATTTACAAAGCAATCCGGTACCTTCTTTACGATCTTCCCATTCTTTATCGCTTGGTAATAACAACGTTTGGTTACTCATTGCCTCCTTGGCAAATTCCGCACTCGAAGTGTACTTAAACTTGACAAAAGCACAATTTTTGTTCTCCACGTATCGTACCCTGTCTATTGCGCCTAAACTGCCAAACATGAATCGTATTCGACCTTCAATTTGAGATGGTTTCAATTCCTTATTGTTCAAAGCACCACTCAGTCCACCAATGTAAAGAGTTCTGTTCGCTTTTCTAAATGAACCAACTCCTCCCATATCTTCTCGATAAGATCCATGTTTCTCTCGTCCAAAACAGTCCAAAACTTCAGTTTTCAGTGCAAGTCTGACGTGGTCCTCATCTTCAGGTATATGATGCATATACTGACACCTTCTGCCCATGCAGCACATACCTTTCGCAAAATACAAGCAAAAATAGGCTGTTCCATCTTTATCACCTCTTGTTACTCCAGGATGAGTTTTAGGATCTAATCTGTACGGAGATACAAACCTTTTCTGTTCATTAGAACCTTGAGACCATTTATTGTACCATATATTGAATACCAGCCCGGTCTGTGATGGTATAGAAGAAGGAAGTTCCGATTCTGGCACCTGAACTTTAGCTGGCTTGTCCCTCCATGACTTTTCTTTCGACATTTATCAACCGTAGCTATGAGTGAGCAAACAATAAGTGCCAAGTACCTGTAAAGATCAATAAACTCGATGCGATGAGCTGTCTTGCATTGATTTACTTACGCCGTACCATCTTTATAGTGCTATTTAAAAAATTATCTCCCGGGGGCGATTCGAACGCCCGATCTCAAGATTTCGTCTGCAGTTACAGTCTTGCGCCTTAAACCAACTTGGCTACCGAGAGTCGAAAATGTTATGACAAAAGAAAAATATTTTGATACCTATATCCGCTGTTATTCTCTATAAGAGCCAGAAGTTATCAGAGTATTGAATGCAGTGATATCCACGCCATCAGGATGCTAGCTTTAAAGGACGTCCACAGGGGTACTGCGATCCTTCATACAGTGACACCCAAGTGACACCCACGTTAACGGTTTAGTTTCCCAACTGGCGAAATCTCATATTTTACCCACTGGCTTGGAAAACGAAGTACCCAGCTGCATGTCCTGTGTAAGACGTTTAGAGAGTTCTTGGCGAAACTACGCCAGCCAAAATCGTCCCCGATACTGAACCAAAAGTACAACTGATGTCAAATTTGGAACCTGGAGAGCCATAAGTTCGATAGGTAGATCGGCAAACATCTCGCGAATCTAGAGTAGCGTATGTCAATCTTTTGCCGCCGATTCAGCAGATAGACAAGGCAAAGACGATTCTGACATTGGCGCTGCTTTGAGTTGATGACTTTTGATACACGGAGATCAAGACAAGTCATCAAGATTTCCACAGGCTGTGCTCAACCCATCATACCCGTTTACAGCTGAGACGAAACGCATCGAGAGGAATCTGCTCACCGTGCCTGGTCAAGATCCGTCCCGTCAAGCTTTCAAGCCCTTGCAGCCGTTGCCGCCCAGGTATAGCCACGCATACCTGCCAGGATTGGAAGCACTAGTGCAAAGAGTGACACTCTATTCAGGATTTAAGTTTACAACTGGAAAACAAAGACTCAGACTATAGCAGCTTGGAGATTAACTCTAGCCTGCGAGCGCCAGCAAGACTTCCATTCTTTCAAAGTAAATGACGGTGTCGCACGCTAGGATAACCTACAGACTCACATCGAGTACAAGCTACGATTCACATCGCGCTCCCGAACCCATCAGCTTGATATTTTTGCAAGGTTCAAACACTCGATTTACCGCTCTCATAAAGATACATCTAAACAAGGCGTCAAGAAAGAATTAGTGGTTACAGTACTCTACAATTGATACATCAAGCTCAAGGCTAGCTGGCACATCAAGCTCAAGAAAGTTAGTTGATGCTATCAGTTTAAAGCTATCAAGCTTGATCTTGGGCTTGTTGATACTGAGTTTGCTTCCGTACGAGACGATATTTCATGGATTTGAAAAATTTTTAAGCGATGAGCATCTAAAGTGAAAAATCATAGGTTGTTGAAGGTTGATAATTGATTGAATTGCTTGGATATTGACTGTTTGCAGCTCTCAATACTGCTTTTCAATCTTACAAACCTGGGAAAGATACCATTGAATTTATAAAATGGCCAAAGAACAAACTAAGGAGTCCAAATCTGAGGACAATTACGATGCAAGAATGCCAGCGGTTTTACCATTTGCTCAACCTTTAGCGTCCAAGAAACTTAATAAGAAGCTACTCAAGACTGTGAAAAAAGCGTCCAAGGCAAAGAATGTCAAGAGAGGTGTGAAGGAAGTAGTTAAAGCTTTGAGAAAGGGCGAAAAGGGTTTAGTTATTATAGCAGGTGATATCTCACCTGCAGATGTGATCTCTCATTTGCCTGTTCTATGTGAGGATAGTTCAGTTCCATACATTTTTGTTCCTTCTAAGCAGGATTTGGGTTCAGCTGGTGCCACTAAGAGACCAACATCAGTGGTTTTCATTGTGCCCGGTAGTAATAAGAAGAAGGAAGGTAAGGCAAAGGAAGATGAATATAAGGAATCTTTCAACGAAGTGGTGAAAGAAGTTGAAGCTCTATGAGTTTTAATAGCCAAAATCGAACGCACAATACTCATAAATCTGTATCATATATACCAAAATGCACTCATAGTTTATCATCGATAGATTTCTAGTCGATCTCTTATTTGTACGTATGCTTTAAGGTTAACATCTTGTAAATCTGCTTTAATCAGTACAAGACTATAGGAGAGCAAAGGTGATAATGCCAACTAAGAAGCGACCAAGTAGTCCAGTGGTCAAACCTCAGGTTAAGAAGCTACGAAGATTCCAAAATGATAAGTCTCGCTCTCAAGATATATGGAAGGAACTTGATAGAGTAAGAACGACCAACGATAATGCCGATTCCGTGTTGAAAAATAGCTGCTTGTTCATTCCCGTGTTGACGAAGGGTGCAATATCACAGTATGCGGATTGCGTTGGTTGTTTGCATGAATATATTGACTCCAAGAAGTTACAACTGCATAAGATAAAGAGTGATTATGGATTCATAGCTTTAAAACAATTCAGCTTGCTGGATTGTTGCCTAGTGCTTGCAGTTTTGCTGGCCTTGAAGAATAAGAGATGGGTTGCAGCTAATTCAACCGATTATTTCAACGTACCGAGCAATGTGTCTTTATCTGGTACATTTTATCTTCCCATTGGCTCAATGGGACCATCAGTGATCAAGAGTCAATATCCAGTGAGTATCGTTAGCTCAAGATATCGAGCTGTAATGGACTTTGAAGAGTTTTACGTGGACGCACCCAATGGCATTAATCTTGCTCCGTTTATGGAGAGCGTATCCTTACTGTTTTCTCAAACCAAGTTCAATAACCCAACAAGCGTGCTCAAGTTATTCCGCCAGCGATTCAAGACTGTTCACGAAAGTTTAACTTTAAGCTTACACGACTCATCGCACGTCCAAAGTTTACTGGTTGACATGGCTATAGTGACTAAAGAAAACGCTCCGCTTCTCAAGACATCAAAAGACAATCTTCAATCATACGCCCAGGATCTGGTTAATTACAACAATCGGACGGCTCCGTCTGACGACTCATCATCAAGAGAAGGAAGCAACCAGGCAGCTGGGAATGCCGCTGAAACCGTGAAACGAGTACCGAGTCGGCAACAGACAATGTCATCTGACAGAGCCGCTACACCGACTGAACAACCAAGCACCACCAGATTTTCCCTCAATAACAGCTTTATGACTCAACAGCAAATCAAAGAACACTGTGTCGCCACCGTGGAAGCATCCATAGACGTCATGAAGAGTAAATCACCGTATCAAATATTCAGACTATATGTGAAATGCCCTCGTCAGAACTACGTTGACATCATTTATCAAAACCTAAACGATCTACGATCACAGACAAATTGCAATATAGTCGTCCTGAATCTCAATAATTTACACGAATCCGATTCATGGTTTGACTCTTTGGATCTAAGTCCCTACACGAAGTCTGTGCAACGACCTCATCCAAGCACTGTAAGAGTCATAAGTGTTGGTGGCATTGGCGAGCATATAACCAAAGCACTGGGCTTAATTCACAAGATCCTAAGCTCATGACAAGACAGTCAGGCTGGATTTTATTTTATTTTATATGGAATTTATATAGTAAGTGTTAGTATTTTATGGCGCGACGTAACAAAGCTACCATCTTAAGCTTATTGTAGGTATTATCTGATAAAAGGCTTGTCTAGAGATACATTTGCAAGGCCAGAACCCATGAATTTGCAATGGGAAGTGATCGTGATGTGAAGCCAGAACGTAGAAGGTCTTTCTTCCTCTTTGGTAGCGTTAACTTGGGAAAATCGGACTCAACAACGAATCCATCTCATGTCAAGCAACATGATTCCTCGGTATTGAAGCATATTCCAGCGAAGGGTGCATTAGATAAGAAACCATTGAATAATAAGAATCCCTTTGTGGATAATTCGTCAATTGATAATACCAAGATTAAAACGGAAGAAAACACAGTCAAGCATTCATTGAATATAGATTCTGCAAACTGTTCTATTCCAGTTTCGAATGCAAGAATGAGGGCCAGAAAGCCACCTCCACCTATAGATATGGAATCGATCAGAATTCTTACTCAGACAGCCTTCCAGGAAAACACAACTAAGTATCTGAGTCAAACAAGCTCTACAGATGAGACTTTGAAGTCAGCATCCAATTCGCCTGCGAAAACTCCGGTACCGATTCAGATGAATGGGAACCAGCATAGACGACAAAGATCAGAAGCTGAAAAGTTAGTGGATGATTTGGATGAGTATATTAAACTACACGAGAATAGCGGACCGTTTGATTCCGAAGCAGACGAATCTAAAAACTGGCCACAGATCGATGCGGACCAGATAAGTTCTGAACATTCGAGTGATGTGCCCTCAACATGCGTGGAACCGCTCGATATTACTCCAGATAACCAGAATGCTTCGGCGACGAGCTTCCAGGAAGGACGATCAGAGGTTGAATCTGAACAGGGGGGCGATAGCTTCTCGTTTACGGGCTCACTGACTTGTCAGTCAGTGAATAGCATTCAGCAAATTGCTATGAGTGAGTTTGCTGGGGCTGCGCCAGTATCGATGAATTTGCATTACGGCAGCCTGAGTATCAGTTCTAGTAATCATAGCGGGTCACCTGTAAACGCATCTGTAGCTGGTGGAAAAGGTTCAGCTTCGAGCGATGATGAGTTCCGAGAGGCAGAACAACAGTTTGCTTCCGAGCTTCCGCTTGACGAAACTTCATCTCAATCGGGAAGCAAGACGCCTAAGAGGGTATTCAGAGTTGTCAATGAAGATAGAGCTCATTTTTATCTTGACAACGGAGACAACACAACATTCAGTACAAGTGATAACACAACTGCTGATGAAGAAGAAGGTAGATTTGAATTAAAGGACCAGCCAATACTGCGATTGGATGCGGGCCCAGAAATAGACAAATTACTCACGCCAGTCAGTCCAGCCCTAAGCTATTCTAGTTCCCAACATGGAGCCTCAGATAAAAGCAATCTGGAACCTAACAATCAAGCAGTCTCCGATGAGCTTGACAATATTGGCTTGCTCTTAGACGCGGGTGCTTTAACTGTTACTTCACATGAAGATAGTGGCAATATCAGTCGCCAGGCAAACAATTCCATAAACCAGACCGCCGTTCACAATAACCAAAGCTTGAAGAGAGAGGACAGCAATTGCACCACATCAACAGTTTCTTCAAAACCGGACAAGACAGTCAGACTTGTCTCTAGCTACGTGGAAGAACTAAGATTGAAATACTATAGATCATCAAACTTTCTCGCAGCACCTCCAGACTTACCAATATCGTTAAAACAGAAAAATAACCTTATCCAGCCCAAGAATATCAAAGTCAAAATTAGAACTAGTTCAAAACAAATTGGCATTAAACATGGCGGAGCCAAGCAAAAACTACTCAGCTTGGAGACGGCAAATGAGCACAGTATAAACAACTTCTCCAGCGCAAAATTCAATGGCGGTACAAATCGAGTCAATGTCGATCACACAAAGGAATTTCACGATTTACTCGCCAAGGAACCACCTACCAACTCTTCCAAGAAAGCAAATGAACCAGAATTTACAAAACATGACGATGATTACTACTTGGAAAATATACCAGGCGATGACGCATACGATAGTGATGATGCTATGGCTCCATTACGGAAAGACACTAGTTCGATCGCGCGAAACAATACTGTAGTAAGTTACTATACAAAAAATCAAAGGAGATTCAGAAGTGGGACACTGGATAACGGATACGCTCATTTGCAAGATTTACCAACCAACATAACCGTGAAAGATTACGAAGAAGACGAATCGCTGAACATAAATGATTCAGAAAACTTCATCAGCGATGACTCCAGCTCAATAACTCCCGCTCTTTCCTACGGGAAAGGCCAGAGCCTACATGTGGCGAATCCTGACGCCGATTCGGATTGAACTGGAGGCATCAATTGCATTTCTATCTCATCTAATAGCATCTTTAGCATATTCTAGTGGTATTTAGCGTGTTACCCGCCCTGAAGTGCTGGGACCGTGAAGATCAAGGTGAGTTAGCACTTATAAACAGTCAGTTTTGACTAGTATTTACAAGTCAATTGATAGCTAGAGCAACTTATCTGAGTCGTTTGGCTGGTAGCCTATATTACAATAGCGGAAAAATGACAGTAGATGTACAACAAGCGGCATATACGCTTGTTTTTGATCCATTAAAGGATACTGGATCTTGGACAGTTGCAGAGTTTCAAAAAGCATTGGAAAAGGGTTCAGATGAGGAAAAAGTTGCCGCAATGAAACAGATTTTGGTTGTAATGCTTGAAGGAAATCCATTACCGGAACTTTTAATGCATATTATTCGATTTGTTATGCCTTCGAAGAACAAGAAACTTAAGAAATTGTTGTATTTTTACTGGGAAATTGTTCCCAAGTTGGATAATGATGGGAAATTAAGGCACGAGATGATTCTTGTGTGTAATGCGATTCAACATGATTTACAACATCCGAACGAGTATATCAGAGGTAATACTTTGAGATTTTTAACCAAGCTCAAGGAAGCAGAGTTACTGGAACAGATGGTACCATCTGTGTTGGCATGTCTAGATTATCGTCATGCATATGTGCGCAAGTATGCGATTTTGGCGGTTTTGTCAATTTACGAGGTTAGCGATCACTTAATCCCCGATGCAAAAGAGCTGATCAACACGTTTTTGATCGCTGAAACCGATCCTATCTGTAAGAGGAATGCTTTTATTGGACTTACCAAGCTTGACCGTGAAGCAGCTTTGAACTATCTGGAGGAAAATATTACCTCCGTTGAAACTCTTGATCCACTTTTGCAAGCGGTCTTTGTGCAGTTCATTAGGAAAGACGCAACTGCAGAGCCATCTTTGAAGCCTCAGTACATTGATTTGTTGGTTGATATACTAAATTCTTCTTCCTCAAGCGAGGTTATCTTTGAAACCTCTTTAGCATTGACCGCTCTATCCTCAGATCCATCTATTCTGGCTGATGCAGCTTCGAAGCTGATCGACTTGGCCGTAAAGGTGTTTGATAATAACGTGAAGTTGATTGTTTTGGATAGAATTCAGGACATTAATGAGAAGACCCCCGGCTCATTGGAGGATTTGACTTTAGAAATATTACGCGTATTGAATGCAGAGGATATGGATGTCCGGTCGAAGGCATTAGATATCTCTATGGAGCTTGTTACCTCTAGAAACGTCGACAATGTTGTTAAATTACTCAAGAAAGAACTGCAAAATACCGTCAGTCACAGTGAGAAAGAAAAATCTATGGAATATAGACAGTTGCTCATTAAGACCATTCACAGTATTGCCATTAAGTTTGTCGAAGTTGCAGCAAACGTTGTCTCTTTGCTTCTGAGCTTTATTCCTGATTTGAGCTCAGCCGCTGCCAGCGGGGTTGTATCGTTCATCAAGGAAGTCATAGAGAAGTATCCCCACTTGAGGCGAGACATTTTAGAAAGGTTGCTAAATGTTATGGATAGCATTAAATCTGCCAAAGCCTACCGTGGTGCGTTGTGGATTCTTGGTGAATACGCTGAGGATGCACAAGAAATTCAAAAATGCTGGAAGCACATCCGTGCTAGCGTCGGAGAAGTTCCTATTCTTCAAACTGAGTTGAAAAAGATGGCGCGCAATACGGACGATGATGAACATGATAATAATGATGAGGAAAGCGCAGAAAAAAAGGCAAACAAGCGTACGGGACCGGTTATTTTGCCAGATGGTACCTACGGTACTGAAAGCGCATTCGATTCGGTTGAGAAAAAAATTGATGATGAAATAGATTCAAGACCACCAATGCGTCGCTTCATTTTAAACGGAGATTTCTATACTGCTTCAATTTTGGCAAGTACAATCATCAAGCTAGTTCTCAGATTTGAAAAAAGTTCTAAAGAGGATAGTATCTTAAATGCTATAAAGGCTGAAAGCATGTTGATACTTGTGAGCATCATCAGAGTGGGCCAAAGCACATTGGTTGAGAAAAAGATCGATGAGGACTCCTTGGAAAGGATAGTTTGCGCAGTATCTATCTTGGTGGATGAAACAGATCCATCGCAGAAGAGCTCTGAAAGAGCGTTAATTGAAATGGCATTTTTAGATGCAACCAAATCCTCTTTCAAAGTCCAGGTTGCCTTAGGCAAGAAGAAAAGCGCTAGAGCGTCTGCTCAAAACCTCAACAAAATTGCTGAGCCTATTGAGAAACCCATTCAATTCAGACATTTTGCTCAAGCCGGTTCAAACATTGGCGGCCAAGATCCGATTGAGGAAGACTTAAGGCTGGCCATCGAGGGTGATGCTGCCAAGTCGAGTGCCAACTCTGTTATCTCAAAGCTGAAAAAGATAGTGCCATTGACTGGTTTTTCTGATCCTGTTTACGCGGAAGCGTACGTTACAACTCATCAGTTTGACGTGGTTCTGGATGTTTTACTGGTCAATCAAACCAAGGAAACTTTGAAGAATTTACACGTCCAATTTGCTACACTTGGCGACCTCAAAATAATAGAAAACCCAACCCGTACCAACGTTGTACCTCATGGTTTCCATAGACTCACTGTTACAGTCAAGGTCTCCTCCGCTGACACTGGTGTGATTTTTGGTAACATCATTTATGATGGAGCTCACGGTGAAGATGCACATTACGTTATTTTGAATGATATCCATGTTGATATCATGGATTACATCAAACCGGCGAAGACTGACGATGAGAATTTCCGCACAATGTGGAATGCCTTTGAGTGGGAGAACAAAATATCTGTTAAATCCCAACTGCCTTCTCTGCATGCTTACCTCAGGGAACTGGTCAAAGGCACAAATATGGGTATTCTAACAGCTGCTGAAGCTTTAGGTGAAGAAGATTGCAGATTTTTGAGTTGTAATCTGTATGCGAAATCCTCGTTTGGGGAAGATGCACTCGCCAACTTGTGTATTGAAAAGGATAACTCTGGCCAAGTCGTCGGGCATGTGCGTATTAGATCTAAGGGCCAAGGGCTTGCTCTGTCTCTTGGTGACAGAGTGGCTTTGATTGCTAAGCAGAGCAGCAAAGTCAAGCTAGCGAGAATTTAAGCAGAGGCTTTAATTTATACGTTAGATACATTAGGATTTTGAACAAACGGATAACAAATGTATCCTGTTTCCATTATTTACAAGTTGACTACTTCTTATGCATGGAATCGGGACTTGGAGCTTACTAGATTTTAACCTTTTCTAAGCCATGGAAAGGAACCTGAAAACTACTGATGAGTGTCCTTGCTTGCGTGTCGGTTTGAGCTGTAGTGTTGATATTGATATGCATACCAAAAGTTTTAGGCCACAGATCCTGGTTAGAGTCGATTTCCGGGAAGAACTTCACGTCCTCAGATGTAAGACCGAACGATATGCTTCCAAATCCATTTCCTGATCTGTTGCTAATTCCCTTATACTCTCTTATTCTTGGCATGACAATTTCCGTTAGAGTAGATAAGAATTGTGACATGGGACGACCCTTCAACTCGACTTTTGCGCCCATCTGATTTCCCCTTCTGACTTTCCAACTAGGAACATCAGTCTTTGAGTACAGCGGTTTTGGTTTGCAACCTGTAATCTGCTGAAGTTGCAAAGCAGCAGTAATCGCATACAGCGGATTATCCTTCGCCTCGTTGACGTAGCAGTTCAGCACAATGCTATCGATGTCAGGTATATTGTGCCATTTTATAGGATGAATGTCGGGAAGTTGCGATTTGCTGCCAACTGGTTTCCTAGGTTGTCTGTTGATATGGTACGGTGAAGAACCATCCCAAGGCCTATTCTTAAGCCCTTTCTGACCTTCAAAATTGTGCGAATAACTGATTAACAGTAGATCGGACTGTACCATGTTGAGATAGTGCTCGCGAGATCTGTCCTGATGTGTCGCCACCGGCATAAAAGCTGGCGATCTAATATCGTTCTTAGCATACTTCAGTTCGGGGAACCGAGGGGAAAGTTTCGATTTGTCAATCTTGACCAAATGATGAACCGGTTTGACCAATGAACATGCCGATTTTGCGCCTTTGGAAGTCCCGGAAAAAGATCTTTTCACAACTAACATCTTCTGCATCCTGACCAAACTGTAATTGATCTCCAAATGGGCAAATTAGAGGCCTAAACACTGCTATAATCGATCAAATAACCGTGTGTTCCTGTTCAATATCCAGAATTTTTCAATATTGTCGTTATAAGACTTTGTCGTCTAATGTGATTTTTTCGTCTAACGTGACCGATCCGTCAAATGTGACATAATCGTTAAATGTGATATTTTCGTTAAAGGTGATAGCCGTGAGACGTGACGTTTTCGTCAAATGTGATCATAATACCAATTCAACTTAAAGTCTTGGCAATTCTACAAGTTTAAAAGGCCAATTGATCAGATTGATTGCTTGCTGGAGCTGGTTCTGGTGGTCTGGAGGAAGTGCTGGTGGTATGAGATTCTCCCTTGACTGTTTGGTGGATTCCGAAGATGAACTGGAAGATGAGACTTTTGCCAAGAACGATTATTCACCGTGCTCATCACCGGGGTCGAGCGTTAATATCAATGAGATTAGCTTCGTGAACCCTAACGAGGAGGATGAAAGCGTACCGCAGCTTTATTTGCCCAAGAAAAAACTGACTTCGTTGGCTGTTCGAGAGCAGAGTGGTCTGAGTGAGGTGAATTTTGACGGTTTGGACCCTGAGCTTGAGCGATTGATACAGAGGCTGGACCTCCAGGCCAAACTCCCGGCGATGCAGGGCTCCAAGTTGGTTGTGGTGGCTGGCAGACCCACAGAGGCACGGGGGAAGGAAAGAGACAGTATACGCGACGAAGCGGAGAGTGTGGCATATGTTGGGCCCGAGCAGATGCTGTCAGCTATTGAGAGCTCATTCTCGTCTAGGCTTGAGGCTCTCGAGCGTGAGAACAAGAGACAAGTGGAAAGAATTAAGCTTGTGAAGCGGCAGAAGGAGGAGGAACGTCAAAGACGTGAGCAAGAGGAGAAACGCAAGCGTGAAGAGGAGGAGAGACGCAAACGTGAAGAAGAAGCTCTTAGACGACGAAAACTGGAAGAGGAAGCAAAGCGTAAGGAAGAGGCCGAACGATTGAAGAAACAACAGGAGGAAGCTGAGGCTAAGAAGGAGGAAGCCAAGAAGAAGGCTCAAGAACAAGAAAAACTCAAACAGGAAGCGATCAGGAGCAAGACTGTGTCAGATTTTGGCCTTATTGAACAGAAATTCAGAAAGTATAAGGATAAAATCGTCTCTATCAAGAGAGATATTATTGAACCTGTTAAAAATGCTGATTCCGCCTTGAAAACCTTGCTTTCCCGCCATAAAAGGAAGGTTAATCCCAAATTTGGTCAATTGACCAACAGTTATACGCAATTGCAGAATATCCAGAGGGAACTTTGCAGCCTGGTGGATCAGACCAGGGATAATCAATTGGCTTTCTTGTGGATACTCAACTTCATCGCCAAAGCCATGGTACATCAAGCCGAAACAGAAGTACGAGTCAAGCCCGAGTCCGCGCTGCCATTGGGCAAACTCGCAGTCAACCTAATGGTACAATATCCTGAACTGAAAGAGCTTCTTATGGCAAGATTCGTCAAAAAATGTCCCTTCGTTATCGGCTATACCTGTAGCATAGACAATGAGTCTGGTCGCCAAGATATGGGTTGGAAGAGAAAGGCCGACGATAAGTGGGAAGAAGATACCTTTTATGATGAGAGAATGGGTGGTATGGTTACTCTTTTCGCAGTTATAACCCGATTACCGCTCCCTCAGGAACATATCACCACACAAACGCATCCAATGCCCATATCAAATTCATGGCATATGGTCGCCCGTATTGCCAATACTCCAATAAACCTGCTAACAAACTCGCATTTCGTCGTCCTGGGTTTCTGGTGGGACGCCGCCGCCAGTGAATTCGTCCAGGCTTACGGTAACCAAGGAACTAAACTGTTACAACTAATAGGTGAAGACCTAACCGCATCTGTCGCTGAAAGAAAGTTTGTAGGCGCTGCCAGACTGCGTATCCTCCTGGAAGAATGGCACACCACCGGGATCAAGACTTTTCCTGAACTAGTGGCATAGAACGCATCTTATAGACATAGAATCACAACTTCAGACACTTCATAGTCATCGAAGACGTAGTAAAGACAGTATCGATGGTCTTGTTCTTGTAGTGCTAGTAAGACAACTCGACAAGATATGACTAAAAGAGCTGCTGATTCACCGATTCCAGATAAACCTGAGGATCCATTCCCATTAGTGACGGACCATTGTGATATAATTGGCGGATTTGGTCGCGGATCTGCTGAACTTGGTATTCCAACTGCAAACATCGCAGTGAATCAATTGACAAAAGCTATCAATGATCTAGAACTGGGAGTGTACTTTGGATTTGCCCAACTAAGACCAGTGGACCATGAAGATGACGTTTTCACCAGAGAGAACGGCGGTAAAGTACTTATAAACTACGGTCGCTATTTGAACAGACAAAATGGTGATCTTGATCCACTACCAGTGGTTCTCTCAGTGGGTAAGAATCCATTTTACGGCAATGACTTCAAGACCGTCGAGCTACATATCATTCACCAGTTTAAGGACTCATTTTATGGTGCCCAGGTGAGATTCAGTATACTAGGCCATATTAGACCAGAGCTAAACTATACCACTAAAGAGGCATTGATAGAGGACATCAACGTTGACATTAGCACAGCTCTACAGGCCTTGGACAAGGATGGTTTTAAAGTCTATCGATTTCAACTAGCGGAATGAGCTGGCAAGAGAATACGAGACACAGTCTACTTATATAGTCTCTGATAATCGACCAATGCACTCTCACAGTATCTTATCTTGACTTTTCTTTGCTAGCGTTGTAGTTGGTGTGCTTTAAAGGTTACAGTAACATCGGTCTTGCAAGAACACAGAGCAGATAAGAGGTACTTCTGGTATCGGAATAGAGTTCTTCTCATAGTGAGAGTCCATTGAAGGTAGAACAGCTCGTTGGTAAGCTAGCTTGGTAGCGAGGCCATTTAATGCAGTTGGTTTTACGCCGGCTAACAACAGCCTTGTTTTATTTGGCAAATTTGGCGCTGGTATCATATTCCTTCCATAATGATCATTTGAAGACGTTGTATTTGGAACCCTTGGTGCTCTTAGAGTGTTTTATTGCATTGGGACTTATCGCATCGGACTTCCTAACGGCATCGCTGTCACATATATCGAGCAATATACTGCAGATATCTGATCGAGTATCTGGATTAACGTTACTAGCCCTGGGGAATGCTGTGCCCGATATTACAAGTACCTACCAATCCATGAGCGCTGGCGCGACGGCATTGGCATTGGGCGAACTATTTGGTGGTATATTCTTCCTATTGACAGTGGTACTGGGGTCAATGGCTCTAGTACGACCAGTCAAGCTATGTCCACCACAAGCTATACGAAATTTGGCTCAAGATTTAGAGCATAATCTCAAGTTTGACGAGGGAACAATCCTGTACAGTAGAGCAGAGTTCTTTCAGGATATTTGTATATTCGCTGGCTTGGTTTTACTGTCGGCGATATTCTTGTCCAATGGACATTTGATGTTTTGGGAATGTGCAGTTATGGTTCTTTTCTATTGCATCTATGCTGCGTATTTGGTTTTATATCACAAGCGTCCTAAGGAGGATGCAGATCAGGATGAAATTTTAGAGACTGGTGAGTCTGGTTCCGACCTGTCAACGATAATCTCCAACACAGACCGGGTTTGCCAGAATGAGGGCAATATTACGCTTTTCAACAATGGGATTCAGGAAAGGAGGGCGAATATCAGGCGTAGAATCCGTAGTTATCTCAGATCGAATTATAACGGCTGGGTCCGCATTACATTGAGGGACTGTTTGGATATATGGGAGAACGAAGGCCGTTTACAAAGCCCAAAGCCTCCTGCCGACGAGAACCGGGGTTTCTTTGAGCGCGCCAGCCTAGATGATGGTGAAATCTCACCTCTGGTACGGCGTGCATCGTCACTTCAAGATGTGAGACAATTGCCTTCAGTATATGTCTTTGAAGAGCAAGCAAGTCCTCCGGCTTCCTCTTCGCGGAGAGTGATGGAGGATGACTCGCTACTGGGCGTATACGGTAGACCACTTACTCAGAAATCTTTGAGTTGCGATCACATACCTGGCGTCTTTGGCTCCGTGCAGGGATTTTCGAATCTCGAGAGCCAGCTGGCGACAATCTCGCCATCTCAAGAACCAACAATCAGGTCATGGCCTCGCGACTTTAAGTTGTTCGATTACCTGAGTGATTGCAATATGTGTCTACCGACTACAGAATACCTTGCACTTCTCTTCACTACTCCGGTTGCTTTTACGCTATGCCTTCTGATACCTTATCTGCATCACAATAAGGGAAACGGTAGCTTTCACGCTGCCGAGATATTCAGGTTAACACTGTTGCCTTATGTTTTATCATTCTTGTTGAGTGATTCAACTTCCCTGCCGCATCCCTACTGGATACTCGTCCTGTCATCCACTTTATTCTGCATTTTGACCTACCGAAAGGTACGGTCAATTTCACGCTATAATACGAGTTTTCTCGCAATAGCAGGCTTCATTTCATGCATATCTATCATTTGCTTCTGTGTTCACATCGTGGTGATGACGCTGACTGATTGGGCGGATAATTTCAACATCTCGAGTACCATACTCGGTTTAACTGTCTTTGCTTGGGGAAATAGTCTGGGAGATTTAGTTTCAAACGTCGTGTTCGTGCAAATTGGAATCCTCGACCTGGCGCTGGGAGCCTGTTTTGGAAGTCCACTTCTCTATTTCGTCTTTGGCGTTGGTATTGATGGTATGCTGCTGATCTTGAAAAGCAGGAAAAGCTGTGATAAGCCACTTTATGCCTGTCAAATAGATTACGAGCCCGATTCAAGTTTGGGATTCAGTGGTCTGGGTATAGTGCTGGCTTTCCTCATATTCGTGGTGGCCGTTCCATTAAATCACTGGCAGATCGATGGTAAAATTAGCATGTTACTGCTTATCCTGTATGCCACGATAAATGGATATAATGTTCTTCAGGAGCTTTTTTAAAGCTGTTGAGTCCCTTGATGGCTAACTAAGAGCTCCCGAATAAATCTTCTAGCAGGTCTAGATCCTCAGGCATATATGATTGGCAAAAGTGACGCAACTTGGGCAACATTGCTGTACCATATTTCTTCGCTTTCTCCCAGATTTGTCCAGCGATATACCTTCTCTTTTCCAGATATGTCCTGGTAGGTTCAAAGAAGATCAATTTACAATAGAGATACCAGAAACATCCGCTTTGCAAATAAAAAGTCCAATCAGCTTCAATGATGTGCTTGAATATCTTTGTTTCCAAAATGGCCGTATTGGTCTTACTTTGAAATTGTAATAACGAGGAAAGTAAAAGTTCTTGGCCTTTCCTCGATTCTCCATGGCTGAGACGTCTCATTATTATATCGAAGATTTTTGGTGGCATCAATTGATCAGACTGAGTCTCAAATCGAGTTTGAAGCCTACTGTTCGCACAAAATATACGAAACTGAATGAAATCCCAGAAAAGCTCGAAATCATCTGTGAGCTCGACATCAGTAGCGTAGAGATTTTCCTCTTTCTCTAGAATAAAATCTAGCAGCTCATGGTCCTTCAACTTACATAGAACCGAGTAGAGTAATTTCAGTATGACCGTCTTCTTGTGTGAAAGCGAAAGACCACGTAACAGGACATTCTTCGCGCTGGATAGATCTTCTTTATACTCAATTAGCCAATGCGCGTACTTTATCCATACCGTATCGTAATGTACTAAGCATGTCAGAGCTCGCTGGAAGTTCAACTCAGTTAAAGCGTCAATGCGTAAATTGATTGTGTATGTCAGGTAACTATCCCACGTCGCAATCTCTTCGGCTGATATCAAAGTCTCAGCAGAACAGTAGTAATTAGTATGCAATTTGGACTCAAAAAGAGAATATATCTCTAAAACCTGGTGCTGAACCGTCATGTAAAGTTCTTTGGTCAATTTCCTCAGAAGCTTTTTAGCGTCAGCTAAATATGGTCCTTTCCTTCCCTGGAATGATGTATCAATCCTAAGTCTTTTCAAAAGCCCATCCTTAGGTGCTATTCGAGTAAGTTGACTTAAATCGGTTATCTCATCGATACAATGCAGCCATAGGGCATAAAATTTGCTGAAAGAATGCAATGGTATCTCTATAACTTTTCGAAGCACTGTAAAATATCGCTCCTTGGTAAGACATCGTTCACAAATCTGATCCAAGTACATTGACCAAAATTCGCCACCCATAAAGTGCAATCCAATTAAACTTTCAGCCTTTTCGTACAACTTAAACAGTTGCTTGTGGTTATTTACCACTTCATTGCAGATTTTAAGGTATGATATCCAAAGATGTAAAGACCTTTCATTAAACGATCGTAGACCCTGTTGATACACTTTATGAACCTTGGAGATATTTCCCAGCTTATACTCGAACAGAGCATAATCGATATAGTAGTTTTCCAAGTATGGGAAATTGCAAAGCATTGAATCATAAGTTCCTCTTATCAGATCGTAAATTGGTCGTTCCAGATTCTTATTCAAAGGTGATGCCTTACCAATAACATAGTTCAACAAATTCTCCCAATGTACTAATGTCTTTGGATGACTAGCAGTCTTCAAACTCAACGTAGAAAAGTTACCATCGTTCACAATTGAACTATACTTGTCCATTGATAACCCTAACAGCCTTCAGAAGCCCAACAAACGCTACCTTTCTAGTCTTATAAGTAGCAGTAAAATTTCATCCTAGCTATCCCATACTAAAAAACTGTCTTGATGATTAAAGATGAATACTAACTTATCTACATATGCTATAACACATTAATCATGATCTATTGGTCGATTCTATCAAGGTTGATATCGTCAAGAATCTGCTTGGCTCCATCAGCCATCATTTTCTCTGCCAATAGTTTACCGCATTTCATCGAATCTTCTCTGATATCATTGATGATGAGTTCTTGGCAATCCTCTACTGCCATTGAGCCGTCTACGCTGACGACGATCCCGCGCAGGATAAGCTTCTTTGTGTCGAGATCGTAGGATGACTCGACTCCGATCGGGACAGAGCAACCACCTTCGAGTGTTCTCATCAGAGCGCGCTCTGCCAAACAACATACAGTACTCTCCAAGTCAGTGATCTTTTCAAGCACCCGCAACATGCGGGTGTCGCCCTTTCTGATCTCTAGGCCTAAAGCTCCTTGGCCCACTGCATGGTACATGGTTTTTGAAGTAAACCTTTCTGTGATTCTATTTTCGAGTCCCATCCGTATCAGACCAGCAGAGGCAAGAATTATGCATTTATAAGCGGTTTCAGGGTCGTCAACTTTTTGCAATCTTGTATGAATGTTACCTCTGATGCTTTCGAACTTCAATTGGGGGAATTTCCTTCTCAATTGAGCAGATCTTCTCACAGAAGACGTTCCAACGACGCTCCCAGCGGGCAAATCGCTTAAACTCTTGTAAGGTGATCCCAAGGGCATCACCAAACAATCACTAGGATCTACTCGTTTGGTAATACCACCCAATTCGAACCCTTCAGGTAGTAAAGTTGGCATATCTTTAAGCGAATGCACAATAAGATCTATCTTCTTTGCTGGATCCGCATCGTAAAGCCTGTCTTCCAATTCTTTTGTCCATAATGCCTTCCCACCAAACGAATACAACGGTTTCTGTTGCACTTGGTCACCAAGTGTCTGTAATGCTAACACGGGACATTCGTAATTTGGAAATTTTTCCTCTATAAGTTGCTTCACTGTCACAGATTGTACTACTGCTAACTTCGATCTTCTACCACCAATCTTAATTTCCTCCTTCATTGCCCTCCAACACTCGTCAACCGTTCCCATCTCAGCCATACTGTCCAACTATGACGATCATCATAATTTTTCACTCTTCGCCATACAATGCTCCAGTAACCCTCCCGCTAAGTAAGCAGAACTCCATCAACATTGATCAACGTCGAATCAGATGCATTCTAAACCATCAAATTTGCTTAGTCTGTCGAACAAATCAGCTTTCCAGTCATATTTCTCAACAACATTAAAGATTCGACCAGAAGTATTGTAGTACATTGCTTGGCGATCGAGTTCATCGATTCTGTTGTTCTCCTGATGGCTTATTCTTGCATTATCAGTCTTTACTTGGTATCAAATCTTCTTAGTCCTCGTAGAATTCATTGGAGAGTAAGCAACGTTTCTAGTGTGTTTATCCGTCTTGTTAGATATCGTTAATGGCAGTCTGAGACATTCTATGCTTTCTTCTTGTCTTCTTGTCTTTTAAAAGTTGTTCTTAAAAGTTATGTCTTGAAAGCGGTATCAGTTTATATACTGACGACCTCGGCGGCTAAATCTGAAAAGTGCATTGATAGTGGCGATTGTATATAAAGCTCAATTATTTGATTGACATTAGTTAAATATTCATAGCTGTGCTTTCACCCAGCCTTCTAAACCGCCTTTGACGATGATTTCTTGTAAATTCTTGCCCAATTCGCCCACGGTCTGTTCGAGCACAACGGGTCCGTCAAGAGATCCTTCTGTGACGATGACTTTACTGTTAGCGACGTCCCATTTCAAGAACCATCCGGTTCTTCTTGTTAGCTCCTTTGGAGAGTCCTTGAACTTGGCACGTAGTTTCTTGATCAGAGCAGGAATCTCGAGGGTCAGCAAAGCGTTATTGATGGAGTTTCTGGAGAAGATGTTACCGAAGGAACCGGAGACGACCAGGTTGATTCCCTTGGCTAGGATAGCGGTAGCGGCTTGTTCTCTTGATGAGCCGGTACCGAAATTGAAACCGCTGACGATGATATCGCCCTTCTTTGCCTTGGTTTGGAACTCTGGATCGTAGTTCTCCATGCAGACTTTGGCCATCGTCTCTCTGGGGACGTCATCCTGGTAGGTGTATTTCCCTGGGTATATACCGTCGGTGTTGATGTTATCAGCATCACATAGGACTAGTTCACCGGATATCTCGCTTGGGAAACCTTCTAAGATCTCGGCTGGGCGTGTGTTGTCGGTTGGACCGGCAGTCTCTGCAGGGGAGATGTTCTCCTGGGCTACAGTGTCGACAGAAGGGCTAAAATGCTCCTCGGTCCCCAAGACTTCAGCAGGCGACGCGATCTTTCCCAGGATGGCTGATGCAGCAACGACAGCAGGCGACGCTAGATACGCTAAAGCGTCCTTGGAGCCCATCCTGCCCTTGAAGTTTCTGTTTGTAGCGCTGATACCGACTTCACCTGGCTCCAGCAAACCGGCACCTAGACCGATGCAGGGACCACACCCTGGTGGCAATGCAATACAGCCCGCTTTCATCAATTTCTCCCATGCGCCCGAAGCCTTGGCGTCGCTTTCGACCTCCGACGAGGCTGCTGCTACGTAGAACTTCACATTTGGCGAGATCTTGTTGATTTTGGTAGCGTCGCCGCTTGGGCATACCACGTTGGCTGCGGCCTCCAGATCTGACAGTCTACTGTTCGTGCAGGAGACTAAGTAAGCCTTGTCGACCTTGATGTTTTGGCGAGAGAGTTCCTGCACGGTATTGGAAACTTTGACACTATTTGGACCCGATACGTAGTGGCTCAAAGTGGAAAGATCGATTATCAGTTTCTTAGCGTACCGAGCGTCAGCGTCTGGTTTCCACTTGGGCAAAGACTCTTCCAATTGCGAAAGCGCTTGTTCATTAATTCTTGGATGGCCAGCGCCCAATTTTGGCAACCTGGTCTCGCGATACCAGTTAATCAAAGTCTTATCTACCGGGAACAGACCCGATAACGCACCCCATTCCGTGGTCATATTGGCAATAGTCAATCTAAAGTCGATTGGCAACCGGTGCAGCGAATCGCCCGTGAACTCAATCGCGTGGTTCAGCACCTGATCCTGGTTGAACAGCCCACATAACGCAACAATGATATCCTTACCAGAGACGCTCTGGGGCAATTCTCCCTTCAATTCGACCTGCGCTACAGGCGGGATCTGCCACCATGTCTGCCCCGTAGCCCAGATCGCCGCCGCATCAGTCCTCACAACGGGCGTCCCCAAAGACCCAATACCACCATAAGTGTTCGAATGCGAATCCGATGCCACTGTCATATTCAAGGGGAACGCATATCCCTCTTCCACCATGATCTGATGGCCAATACCCCTACCAGCGGGATAAAAATCAACCCCATGGCTCCTAGCGAAATTCTCAATGTTCTTATACTTGGTCAAATTCTTCTCACTGCTATTCTGAATATCATGATCCAACGTATTCACAATCTGCCTGGGATCCTGAATCCTAGTAGCCCCCAATCCCATAAATTTCAAAGCCACAGGCCATGAATTATCGTGTGACATACAATGAGCAGGTCTAATCGACACATAATCTCCAGAATGAACCAATTTACCCTCGGGAACCCCGACAGCATACTTTTGAACAATCTTCTCGGTCAAATTCTGTCCCTGACGCAAACCACGACCACAATGGAACTTTCTACTAAACCTTAGCATCTTACACAACCTACCAACCGCCAACAAGCTCTCAATCTCCCACAATCCCAGTTCCTAACCTCTTCTTTAAGTACTCATCACCAAAATTTTTCAGTCACTATAAATTTCCGGTGGAAAAATCGCATAAAATCACCGTTTCCTAGCCCATTTAAACCGTTCTTGCGAGTTCAATGGATTGATTATAACCAGTTTTACTAGTGAACTGACTGTTGAAACTTTATCTGGTCGTCTTACCGCAATTCTAGCATTTCTCTGCGAGAAATGGTCCTATCAAAACCGTTCGAACTGGTACTGAAAGCTAATGACCAGGTTTCTTCCATTGAAGACCTTGCCGAGACCATCTAAGATCATCTTGAAGGGTTTATTGTCTGTTAAAGTTTTTTGAACAATTTTTCAGTAAAGTTTTTGCTCTTTTAGTTTATCGCTCTTTGCCTCCTTTTTTTTCAAAGGTATATAAACCATTGAAACTTTTCAGTTGATTCCTGATGGGCGATCCATTGGATGATTAGAGGCAGATTGTGACGATTAATAGCTATTTTGAATAGGATGTCGAGTACTGGAACTGATATAAAGCGTGAAGGTTGCGGTTTGTTGCTTTGGAAGAACCCTGTAGAGACTGGTAAAGTTTTTGGTGGGTTATTAGTTGGATTGTTGATTGTGAAGAAGGTTAATTTGATTACTTTCTTCTTGAGAGTTCTTTATACTGTTGTTTTTATCACTGGGTCTTTGGAGTTTGTGACAAAACTTCTTTTGGGACAGGGATTAGTTAGTGCTTATGGACCTAAGGAATGTCCTAATACAGTGGGGATTTTGAGACCACAGATCGATAAAGTTTTATTGAAATTGCCAGTATTGCAAGCGAAGATGAGAAAATTGATGTTTGCGTACCAGCCAAAGAACAATTTTAAAGCGGCAGTGGTGTTGTTTTTCCTTCACAAGTTCTTTTCGTGGTTTTCTGTGTGGACTATTGCGTTTGTTGGAGTTATTGGAGCTTTTACTGTGCCATTGGTTTACTCTATTTTCCAAACTGAGATTGATTCAGCTGTCGACAGCGGTATCAGGGTAGCCAAGACAAAGACCGGTGAATTCTCGAGTATGGCATCTGAAAAGACTAAACCTTACTTGGAATCGTTGGATAGCAAATTGGGACCAGTGTCGAAATTTGTTAAGAGTCAGTACCACCAGGCCAACACGGTGACTCCTCAGTCTACGACGTCCAAGATGGCCGCTGAAGTTCCTTTGGAGCCAGAACAACGTTCACAGGGTCACAGTTCATCTTCTGCAGCCTTCCCAGCTGCACCAACCACCGAACCTTTGGGTCAAGAAACACACGAGTTTTCTGTTGATCAGTTGCAAAGCGAGTTGAAACAGAGCACCGAGGGCTTGAAGCACGATTTGCAACAGAACAATGCAGCTATCTAAATCACATCTCGCCGTCATTAAATAGTCAATAACGTAAACACTGTAAACACGTTCATTTTCTTAAATGATGGGTAGAATTAAAGATAAGTTATAAATAAGATTATTTTGGCTGTTTGCATTGTTGAATATTAAACTTTGATACCACTGGAGACTTCCAATTGTTGCAAGACTGGGTCTAGCACGTTGGGGTTCAAGGCGTCGTTAGTGAGTTGTAACTGTTCTTCAGTCCACAAGTTGTCTTGTTCGACGTAATCCTTTTCGCCGACTCCGAGGATTCCACCTTGACTCTCCCAGTCTCTCACGCGAGGAAGTTGCAAGCAGGCAAACACATCGTCAACTGCATCGAGCAACATGTCACTCAGATCGTCTGTGTGGCCTGGCGTTGGAGTAATTCTCAAACGCTCGGTACCGCGTGCCACGGTGGGGAAATTGATGGCCTGCACATAGATGCGGTGTTTCTCCATTAACATATCAGAGGCCTGCTTGGCCAGGTCAGCGTTACCGACAAGCACGGGCACGATGTGTGAAGGGTTTGGAATAACTGGGATCCCCAAATCTTTCAAACCTTTCTTCACGTAAGAAGTGTGTCTCTGCTGTTGCTGTCTCAAGTCTAGGTGGCGACGTTGGTACCTGATGGCTTCTGCAGCACCAGCCATCACGGCAGGTGGCAGCGTAGTAGTAAAGATAAAACCTGGAGCGTAAGAACGACACCAGTCGATTAATCTTCTTGAAGAAGCCACGTATCCGCCCACGGTACCAAAAGATTTACCCAAAGTACCAGTGATCATATCAACACGATCCATAACGGTGTTAGCGCCTCCAACAGACGAAATGCCGCTCAACCGATGTGCTTCGAAATCACAATGTTCAGCAACACCGGCACCGTGAGGACCGTATAGTCCGACAGCATGGACTTCGTCCAAGAACGTCAAAGCACCGTACTTGTCGGCCAAATCACAGATCTTACTGATGTCCGAGACAGACCCGGACATCGAATACACGGATTCAAAAGCGATCAACTTGGGTGTGGATTTCGGATACATCTGCAACATCTCTTCCAAATGTTGTAAATCATTGTGTCTAAAGATATGCTTTGTAGTGTTGGCATGTCTGATACCAACGATCATCGAAGCATGGTTCAACTCATCAGAGAAGATCACCAAATCCTTGACCTTCTGCCCCAACAACGATAAAACCGCGTCGTTAGCCATATAGCACGAAGAGAACACCAGCGCTCCCTCCTTCTTATGCAACGCAGCAATCTCCGCCTCCAATTTCAAAGCGTGCCGGTTATGACCGGCAATGTTTCTCGTGCCTCCGGCACCCGCACCGTACTTATCCATAGCTTTCTTCATCGCGTCAACAACCTGCTGGTTCTTCGACAACGCTAAATAGTCATTAGAACACCACACCGTCACTTTATCGTCCTCCTCCTGACGATGAGCCATCGGAAACTCTCTAGCGAGACGGTTGATGTTATTGAAAAACCGATACGACTTATCCAACCGCTTCTTTTCAATTTCCCTCTCAAACATACCGTCAAAATCAAACGACGATTCCTGTGTAGCATGATCTGCTACGCTCTCTCCACCAACTTTCCGAGCTACGGCTGCTGCGCTAGCAGCTGCCGTAGCGTATCCTCTCACATGCAACGCATTTCCAACTACGGGACACTTCTCTGCCATAGCTGTCAAATTACCACATTTCAACTGTCTAACACCATGAGCTGAAGCAATCGTTTTACGCATAAATGGGCATAATTTCACCGATTGATGTACAATTGACTCCATTTTCACACCAAAACTCAACCAAATCAAACGTTGAAAAGAATATTATAAATTTGGGATCTCACACAACAAATTTCCAATCACCAACTCGACAAGAAACCGACTAAACAACTCCCAATACGCTTAAAACCTCTTCTTAAATATCAATCATCGACTCATCTTTAAAGACTTTCCAGCCATTGGAACTTTTTTCATCTATAGTTAAGCCTGGCACGTGACATCTGACCAATAGGATCGCCGGAAGACTGTCAGAAACCAATTTGAAGCCTGTTAATGGCCTTTGGATGTCCAATGGTTGCTGCTCTCTGGTAATGATATTTGGCCTTTGTAAGATCTCTTTCACATCCTATTGAGTTTTCGTAGTAATAAGCGAGCGCGTATTCTGCGCGCGCAAGTTTACCGTCAGACGCGGAACAACTTTCTTGAGCCCATCGAAACGCTTCGTGGTCGTTTGGTCGTAGAACTCCCGTGGCACCGGTGAGATACCAACCACTGAGTGCTAGCATGGCCATTGCGTTGCCCTTTGGTTTCGCGAGAGCGGCCTTTGCGTACCATGCGATCGACTTCTTGGCGACCACGGGCAGGTTCAGCTCGCCGAACTCGTAGCAATGGCCTAGTTTCCATTGTGCTAGTGGGTAGTTGCAGTCTATAGCGCATTTGTAGAAAAATTTAAGCGCTCGCGAGGGTTGTCTTTGAATTCCATTGTCTGTTAGTAGTTGTTGTATGTTGGGCGCGAGAGATGTGAGTTCGTAGATTTTGCCCAATTCGTAGAGTGCCTGTGGTGAGTCGTTCTGACGGGACGCTCGTTTGAACCATTCTATCGCTTGTGGTATGTCCTGGAACTGTTCGCGGTACAGGCAGAACATACCGAGTTTGTACATGCAGGCGGAGTTGTCGCATAGGTCGGCGCCCCGTCGGTAGTAGTTTAGTGCCATGACGAGACACTCGTCGCGCGGCGTCGACGGTGGGACGCCTCTTTGCAGCTCGCAGCACACACCGGCTCGGTAGCATGCGTCTGCGTGATCGGTGCTGGCGGCTCGCGCGTAGTACTCCAGCGCCCTTTCGTCGTTGCGTGCCACGATATGCTTGTTTTTAATCTGCAGATACGGCTGATGCGAGTATAGTGTGCCCATCAAGTACAGCGCGGGCCCCCATTTCAACCTGATAAGTTTGGCGAGCACTTTGAAAGAATGTTCCAGTATCACTTTCTGATTTTGTTGTCGTTCCTCAGGTCTCAGCTCTCGTTTCAATCTCTCAGCATTGATGTTGTAATGGCTCAGAAACTCGTCATCAAATGCATATTCAAGCAACGTTTCGCACCATTTCATCTGCACTTTGGGCGTAAATTTGGCCGCGTCCGCGACCGTCTGCTTGTATATCTCGTAAAACTTCAACCCATTTGGTGAGAACTGCGCCAGATCGCGTCGCCGCCCCCTGGGCGGCGATTCCCTCACATCGCCCTCACTTCTATACGCCTTCTCCCGCAAAACTCGCATCTCACACTCCTCATACGGCGGCGGAAGCACCGGTTCGGTGCTTCTCGCCGACTCCATTTGAAACGGTCGTTCATATCTGTCACTCACACTGCCTTCATCGCTGCCAACCTCATTCTCCACCTTTCGTCTCTCAGATCCCGGCCTATACACACCCACAGCGTTAATACCAACCGCCACATCGTCCAACGGGTACGGGGCCGATGGTTCAGTTCTCCCAACCACGGGCGGGAACATCTTTATATGCTTCTCGTATCTATTTTCGCCGCTCTGCTCGCGGTACATCTTCCCAAGATCTCACACTTATCAATTCACGTTACCATCCAACCAACGGCCCAAACAACACCAAAACTAGCCAAATCAACGCCTTCCTACCGCCATTGACTCGCTATAAAACTGCTTTAACCTCTTAATCTTCACCAATCTTAAGACTTCAAGGCGATGCCCTGGCCGGGTAACCCCTCTTGAAACTTTTAAGCTTCGATTAACTGGTGAAGTTGAATAAAAGAAGGACTTTATGGTGAAGATTGGTTGATCTTAAGAGGTTTTAGAGGTTATTGGTGTGGTTAGAAGGTTTATTTGTAGTATGGTTTGGTGGCCATTTAGTGGGAAACAAAACGAGGTTGAAAAGAGTGAAGATGATGGGTTGAAAAATGATTCGAGACAAGAACAATTGACCAATTATTCGAGAGGTCAGAGGATTTTACTCGAGGATACTAAGCCTAGGTTTAATGGAGAGATTTCACAAAGCCAGTTGGCTGTTTCACAGGAAGAAGCGAATTTTAAGAAAGCTTGGAAATCGATATCGAAGGATGACTTTTCGTTTGGCAAGTTAACGGCGATTCCCTGCTTCAGGGATGCTGGACTCATTGGATTTAGTTGTATGTTTGTCACCGGGGCGGTGACTTTCTTGTATCATAAGAATCCGAGTAGGTCGGCGAACTGGTCAGTGGGCGGATTGCTTCTTGGGTCTGTGGTAGGGTGGGAACAGTGTCGGTTGAGACGTAAACGGAGCTTCCAAGTGGCGCAGATGGCGAGGGATACGGTTGCGGCGAAACGCAGACCGATGTTGAACGCTGTGGAGCATGATGAGAAAGTTAAGCATCAGTGGGACGGTCATACGGAAGCGAAGGGCAAACCGTGGTATAAGTTTTGATGAAATGGTGTAGTGCGTCGTGTAGTTTAATGATACAAAACATATTTAGTTATGAAATGCTATGGAGTCATTGTCGTGATCAGGATCACTCTTGGGCTCCAAGGCTAGCGTCGTCAGTCCTGCCAGTATGGTTCTCTCGTTATCCTCTGAAGCTTCATTATGACTTTGTCCACTGCCCGCCAGCGGTAACGAGAACGAATTATCGAATGCGGCTTCGTCTTCTTGGTGATCTCGGTGTTCTTGCTCTTCTTCCACAGAGGATGCGTGCGTTCGGAGCGAACTCAAGTGTGGAGATTTAAGCGTCCGGGATGCCGATCCAGCTTTCCTCGGTGTGCTTGGTTCTTGTACGATATCTCGCTCATCGCTCGACGGGCCCCGGTCCTCGTCGCTGCATATCGTCTCTTCGTCCTTGCCGAAGGGATCCTCTGCGTCGATCAGCAGCTCATCCAGACCACCACCGGACCATCCTTTCCTGGCGATGCCCTCGGAAATCTCCACGCGCGCCCGCGAAACGGTTGCCATCTTATCCAGTACTTTATCGCACGTTGACTCTACAAGATTGTACGAGTTCTGGTAAAAATCGTGTCTGAGCGTCTCCAAATGATCCAGCTGCAATTGCAGGTTCAAAAGACTCTCCTTGTACTGCACCAAATTCCTCACCTTCCGTTTTGCCAATTTGGTGTTATGTTTCTCCTGCAATTTCAATTTCATGCTCTGTTCCTTGCACTCTTTCTTAAACTCATTCTCCAATGTCCTAAATCTCACCTGAAACTCATCAATCTCGTCCAGAAGCTCCTCGTCCAGCGCCGTCTCCAGACACCGTGCCATGATATTCTCGTGGTTCGCCAAAAGATAGAACAATCCGCTAGCGCTCAGAAACTTCTCAGCTGTCCCATCACTGCAACCTTTCAATCTCGCCAGTTTCTCCAAAGCTTGTGCCATGCAACCCGCATGATTCGATACTTCCCGCAATGAACACGCATACCCTCGCGAGCTGCTCCGCAGCTCGCTCATCGCATCCACAGTGTCCTTCATATCCCTCTTTGTCACCAAAGTCCGCAAATCACTGATAGAACTCATACCAGATCGAACACTCGCAGGCGTCATTCGACGCTTATACCCACTACTCTCAACCCTCAAATCTTCACTACCACTCTTACCCAATCCATGTATACTCGGCGTCCTTGTATTGTTAACTATCGGATAAAATTCGGACAAATGAGGCGCAAACCTCTCCGGAGAAGTCGTACCAGATATCCCACTGTCCATACACTACTCAGCGCTCAAAAACACTGCACCAACGCTCTTAACCGTCAAACTTCCACTTCTTATAGCATTATAGGTTAATGCTTAGCTTAACTTTAACCTATCCTTCGTGCATAATGACTTCCTGTTGCCAAGCCCTAGTTTTTCAAGCCCTAAACACGTTCGTTCATAGTGATCTCCTTACCAAGCCCTAATTTTTCAAGCCCTAACAAATCTTCGTTCAGAACGACACCCGCCCTAATTTTTCAAGCCCTAAGCAATTCTTCGTGTATGATGACCTTGTGTTTGGAAAGCCCTAACTGAAAGCCCTAATGAATTGGAAAAAAATTTAGCCCCCGACTTGAAGATTGTTAGTGATTATACCACTCTTAAAGGTCAATTGGAGGGTGTTGATGCTGATCTTGGGTGTCTGGTAAGTGATGCAGGTTACACGGTTATTGGGATTTCAAATTGGAGTTGGTTCTGTGGCGAGGCGGGTCGGAATTTGGTCAAGAAGTTACTCTGTTGGATGGACGAAAACAAAGTTAAGTGAGCATACAGATGGTGTTGGACGTGTTACTGTGAAGCCCATAGACTCTAGGAAGACGTTTTTGATCGATTCTTACAAGCATTTGATGGAGACGAACCCGGTAGTGCTGTTTGTACACTACAATAACCTGTTAAAAAACGAGGACCAGCATTATAGATCGTTGGTGAAGCAGAATGGTGGGAAATTAACGATGTTACGGAACGGTGTGTTTGGAGCTTATTTGAAGAATTCGCATGCGGCTGATCCGTGTGCGCCAAGAAGCCGAAAGGAACAGAATAGGAAACATCCACTTTTGCCTTTGTTCAAGGGCCCTACTGCAGCGATTTCGTTCCCGGAGACGAACCCTGGCAGCGTAGCGAAGATTCTGAAGTTGCTTGAGAAGGCACAGGACAGACTTTTTGTCGTTGGAGCTAAAGTCGAAGCGGAAGTTTACGATGTGGCCAGTTTGAACCAGTTTAAGACGTTGCCCAGTAAGCCAGAGCTTCAAGCGCAACTGGTAGGTCTTTTGAACGTTTTGGGAGGTGTAGGCCTAGTGAGAACGTTAGAGGCTGGATCACAAACGTTGTATTTGACGCTATCTTCGCATCGCGATAATCAGACCTCCAAGAACGAGAAACAGGAATAAGGCATTCAGTAGACTATATATGGCATTGGCAATCATCTAAACGTGTAAATACAACTATCATGAACTGACAGTGACGAGTCTTTAAAGTGACAGTTTAAGACCTGCAAATTTTTCAGCTCATCGCACACTTTAATGGACAAGACTAACAGTTAAAAGTGCTAGTAAGCAGTCATTGGAACCGCTGGAGAGCTGTCATAGCGTTGCCATGAAGACTAAACCATTGAGCCAAGACCCTGGGTCCAAGAGATATGCCTACCGTGTTAATAAGGAAGAAAACCGTAAAGAACTTAAACATGTTAAGATCGATGAGAACTCTGCTAGTCAAAAGAATGAGAAACTAGATTTGCCCAAGAAAAAATTCTATCGTCAAAGAGCCCATTCTAATCCATTTTCAGATCACCAATTGGATTATCCATGCAGTCCCGATGAAATGGACTGGTCCAAGCTTTATCCGCACTTTTATGATCAGGAAACCGGAAAGATGTCCAAGCAAGTTACAATTGCGGATATCGGTTGCGGTTTCGGTGGACTGATGGTCGATCTATCTCCTGAGTTCCCAGACGACCTGATTCTGGGTATGGAAATTCGAGTACAAGTGACCAACTATGTTGAAGATAGAATTATTGCATTGAGAAACAATCACGCCAAGGAGGAGGGATATCAGAACATCAACGTCCTGAGAGGTAATGCGATGAAGTTCTTGCCCAATTTTTTCCACAAGGGCCAACTATCGAAGATGTTCTTCTGCTTCCCAGATCCACACTTCAAGCAAAGGAAACACAAGGCCAGAATCATCACAAACACACTGCTGAGTGAATACGCATACGTACTTAAGGAGAATGGTGTTGTTTACACCATTACAGATGTCGAAGATCTGCACCATTGGATGGTTAAACATTTGGAAGAGCATCCACTGTTTGAAAGGCTAAGTGAGTCTTGGGAACAGGAAGATAAGTGCGTATCCATAATGCGGAATGCCACTGAAGAAGGTAAGAAAGTTGAGAGGAAGAAGGGCGACAAGTTCGTCGCCTGCTTCAGGAGAATCCAAACTCCCGAGATAATATAAAACTGTGCATGATTTCAACACGGTTCGAAAAATTCTGTAGATTAATAATGACGCAGTAGTAATCCTACGCTGGCTGCAGCGTACGCATGGGCTACTTGATCAGCTTGTGGCGTTTTTCATGTGTAAGCAGCTTCTTCTTCAACGGAGATCCCCATCTAAAATGACCAATACCACCACTTACTGGAACGCATCTGTGACATGGCACTATTAGTGCCAGTTTATTTTGACCAACTGCATGTCCTACAGCTCGGGTCGCTTTCGGTAACCCAATCTTCTTCGCCAAGGTGCTGTAGTTGACAACCTGGCCAGCAGGTACGTCCCGTAGCTCGGTCCACACTTTCTGTTGGAAAGGCGTTCCAAATAGGTATTCATAGTCTTCAGTAAGAGGTGTGCAATCATCCAAAAATGTCCTAACGCTTTCCAGTATCGCCATAACTTTCGGATTGGCATTCTCTGGGGAACCCTCCCTCAATACATAGTTCATCTTAGTCTTACGGCTTAATTTCTGGAAGTCTTCTTTAGCATTCTTAAGACCTTGTCCATTATTCCCTAGTGAGAGGTAAACCAAGCGACTGCTAGCGTCTCGAATAACCAGGAAAGCGTTCATCGACTTAGTCTCGACTTCAAAGTATGTGAGAGATTCTTCCATCGTGGATCAACTACTTTAGCCACTGCTTTTATGTCAAGTGCTCGTTAATAAGTGTCAAAGTTATCTCTTTACGAAATACGCTGATAAAACGCCTTGCATTGTACTTAGACAAGAGCACTACATATCGATATGTAGTGCTCTATAGAGTCTAAGATGACTAGCTACTAGATTCGATATCATTAGTAGACAATGTCCCGTAAGCTCCGGAGTCAGTGTTACCTCTGGTTCCAAGATTGACTATTCTGCTGACAAGCAGGGATATGCTTTCCGATCCACGTCTGAAAGCAGTTTTAATTCCTCTGTTATCTTGCTTAGCTTTGAACTCTAGTACTTGTCCAATGGAAGGTGGTTCGAGCGAGCCAAGCGGGAATACGTTGGCTGCAGGAGTGCGAGATTGGACACTTTGATTGCTCCTGGTCAAGGGTCCGACGCCAGCCGTAATTGATACCGCTGGTGGCAATCTATCGGGGACGGGACCAGTGCTTTTGGTCGATAAGGCATCGATATCCATGGCAAAACTGCCGGTATTTATATCTGATGATCTTGAAAAGCTAAAGTTGGATGATCTATCGTCAAACACAGAATCCATGTCCTCTAATCGTAAACCAGCGGTCTCTGGATAGAGTTTGAAAACGACGGCAAAGGATGTGAAACAGGAAGTAGCATGAATCAAGTACAGTCTCCAGGATATCTTTTCCTGCAAAATTGGTGTCATGATTCCGACAAGCCAATTACATAGCCAGTTTGTCGCAGTTGATGAAGACGCCATTGCTGAACGGGCAGATAATGGAGCAATCTCGACTGGGTAGAGCCAGGGGATTGGACCCCAACTGAACCCAAAGAAGGCGTTGAACATAATCACAAATATGACCACGAGTTTTGGTGTCGCTGCGATATTGGCCAATAAAGACATTGAGATTGCTACAAGCGCACATCCCATGAAGAAACCGCCAGTTAATAAGATCGGCTTTCTACCCCATTTATCGACCAGCGTCCATGGTGGTAGTGTGGATAACACATAGATCAAGCCATTGATACCAGTCATTAAAATTGCCTCTCTACCAATCCAGCCCGCTTGTTCGAAAACCAAGGGCGCATAATAAGATATGACATTGATACCATTCAATTGAGCAAACATCTGAGAGCTCATAGCAATCAGCATTCGTCTCCTGTACCGTTTGAAAACTTGCAAATGCGATTTACCCTCGCCCTCCATTCTAGAAATGAGCACAGTTTCTTTGATTGCTTGATATTCATCCTTAGCTTTCTGATCCTGAACATCGCCATCGCTATGAAGATCAGCAATCACAATCAAACCCTCAACGTCGTGATCGTGGTTCAAGAGCCAACGAGGAGTTTCGACAATAACAAACGTACCACAGAATAGGGCAAACCCGATCACACTTTGTAAAAGTAAGGGCACTCTCCAGGAAGCGTTTCCCTCGATAAAAGAACACCCATAATCAATCCACACGCTTGCCGCATATCCAACGATATTACCCGTAAACTCTATACAGGCTAATTTCCCTCTGTTATGCGGCGGCGATATCTCCGATTGATATATAGGAACGATTGTACTGAGCAATCCAACACCAAGCCCGCTAATCGTTCTACCGACGATCAGATGAATCATCTTACCGGCAAATCCCTGCAACAGCCCACCAATGACAAACACCAACGATCCATACATTATGGTACGTCTACGACCCCATTTTTCACCCAATCTTCCGACCAAAAGCGACGAAATTAACGCTCCGATCTCCAAGATTGCAACCATATTACCAATAGCCGCTCTAGACGGATTATTAAAATGTTCCTTAAAATATGGTCCAGTAAGACATCCCGACATAACTCCCTGATCGTACCCAAACAAGAAAACTCCAAGCGACACAAAGATCGACGTGAAATACAACAACGGCCTCCCAGTCAATACAGATTCTCTCACTTTCAAATCTAAATCACCACGTCTCGACTGATCAAACAATTTCCCAACAGAACTTCGAGGAGAAACAGAAGAATTTCTCCTCCAATTGCTATCGGCACCAATCTCACTCTCAGGTCTACTCTGTAACACTCTCAGCCCCATATCACCACGTTCATTATCAATTTGTTCCTGTCTCAAATTCCCACCGCTTGCCGCCCTCTCAGGACCTATCCTATAATCACCATCCATATTGCATGTAACCAGACCAACAATACACCTTCAATACACCTTCAACGGACCCAGATCTTGCCCATTAGCTCAATCAACCCCAGATATATACACTTCTCGAAGCTATACGGACTTCCTATATATACAGGCCCATATCCTCTGAGTAGCCGGGTAACGGCCTTTGACCTATGGTAGCGCCGTTCCGCCCATCGTATAGAATTACTTACCGTCAATAACGATACGAGTAAGTGGGTAACTCATTCGTGCATTATGATACTCATTTGAATAACTCACTATATATACAAGTGTAAGTCATTTTATCAAGCTTGATAGAGTCTAGAAGTGGTCTGTGTGTTGTTCTTTGTTCATTTCTGTAGCAGTTTATCAAACATTGGTATGAACGATTGTGCCAATGCGAAAGAAAATACTAATTTTGGTCCCGTTGTGAGTAATTTCGGGGTCAAACCTTTGAAGAATGCTGTGATTCCTTCATTCTTGAGTGTAGTCTTGACGATATTAAATCCGCTTTGTGGGTTGTCAAAGTTTTTGTTTTGAATTCTTGTCTTGATAACGTCCAATGGTGCAGAAACGATCAAAGACGCGGATGCGCCAACGATCGAAGAGATGAAATTTTGAGTCCAAGTAGCTTGACTGTAGTCCTTGAGTCCCAGGATATACTCCTTAGCGAACGCGTTACCACCAAACAACGCAAACGAACCGGGAGCGTTTCTAGCGGCGGTCCAACCCCAGCCTCTGTAAAGGTTGAAAAGTCCCTCGTCCTTCAGGATCCGGACAAATCCTCTGCCCCTGAACGACTCTGGGTTCGTCTGTCTCTTGATTTTCAACACATCCAGTGGTAATAGCACGATTTCACCAATACCGATCAGCGAACCAGCGGTCGCTGATCTCAAAGCTTTACCGGTCTTTTCGCCAAACGCATGATCAAAATCAGCCTTGTAATGTTTGTTCAAGAACTCATTGGCAAATGGTTGTCCACCATACTTGTACACTCTTTGCAAAACCTTGTACACTGCTGCATAACCCAGTCCCGGAAACAACGTCGTCAAACGTTTACCTAACGGTTCCGCGCTGTGTTCACGGAAAATCACACGATTCAATTCCACACTAGAACTAATCTTAGTGTGATTCGACATCAATCTCTTCGAGATCGTATCGACCGGATGGAAAACTCCAATCTCCAGGATTCCTGCTGAAGCTGAACCAAGTAAACGCGCTACACCACTTTGTTTTCTATCGTTACCTGCCATATCAATCCAATTGATTCACCACTCAGATTACCAAGCCTGCTCTCGAGTACAATTGAAGTTTTTACTAGTAAATCTTGGGATTTTTCACTGATTGATAGTGAAATTTTTCAAGTAAAGAAGAGTCATTGTACAAGATCCATGGTAAGAGGATCAAAATGGACCTGTTGAACCCGTCTGGGACTGGTTTGGGACTGATTGATAGCTGTAAGGATGGTTTATGAGCTTTTAAGCTGGAAAGTTGTGAAACTTGGGAGTTAAGTATGTGGTGTATGGGTGTTTGAAGCATCGCCAGTCCACTCTATAAGAACTCTTATTGGACAAGTTTGACAGTTTAACACTGAAAGCAGCTTGTATATGGGGTCTTTGGTGGATTTATTGAGTGGAAATGGATAAAGAAGGTGAGATTATCGTAAAGGATTTTATTAGTATACTGGAAGAGTTGACTTTTAACTCAAGGCCTATCATTACGACGCTGACCAAGATCGCTGAAGAAAATATTCCGTATGCACAGCATTTTGCCGATGCCCTAGAGGCTAGAATTGATCGATGTCCTCCTAAACAGAAACTGTATGCGTTATATGCTTTGGATTCTATCTGTAAGAATGCTGGGAGTCCCTATACGATTTATTTTAGTCGAAACTTGTTCAATCTTTACAAGAAGACTTATTTATTGGTGGATAATGCCACTAGGACGAAAATGATACATCTTTTCAAGACGTGGATGGATTCGGGTGATTCTTTAGCTGGGGCACCACTGTTGTTTGAAAGGTCAGCATTGGAAAAGATTGAACAGTTTTTGATAAAAGCGAGTGCATTGCATCAGAAAAATCTGCAATCGATGTTACCTACGCCGACAGTACCACTGTTGTCGCGGGAGATTGATAAATTGACTGCGTTGACCACTGAACGTCTCAAGAACCAGCCGATGGATGAGAAATTGAAGATGAAGCTGGTTGTATTGACACAGTTGAAGGAAGAATTGCATAGGGAGAAACTAGCTCCGGGGGCACTCAAACAACTTCAATTGCAATTGAGGCAGATCTTTGCGCAGGATCAGCAGGTGTTGCAAGATATCCAGAGACAACAGCAGCATGAGATGGCGATGTTGCAACAGAAACAGCAACATCAACAGCAGTTACAAAATGAAAATCAATCTGTACCGTCGAAAAATGCTTCATTCATTCCGTTGTTTGGTGATAGTTCGGCTAGTAGTGGAATATCTGGTTTATTTGGTTCTTCGATGAATACAGTGGGACCAAATTTGACAGGTTTGGACAAAAATTATCAACTTTCCAAGATTCAAAATCTTTACGATTCGTTACAGGCAGAAGGTTTACTCTATAACCCACCCAAGGAATCAATTGTGAGCCTTTATTCGAAATTAGGAGGTCATAACCATCTATCATCAGGCGCTATGGATTATCAACAAGGAGTAAACCTTCCGCCATTACCTTTACTACAGGGAATACTGTCCGATTGCAAGGCCCATTTTGCAACTGTCAATATAGATATTCTAAATACACCAAACCTACAACTGTCACAACAAACAATCCAGGATGATAATCCAGTAGTCGGTTCCAGTTTAATTCATCTGCTGTATCGTGCAAAGCCTAATAAGTGTAATATATGTGGGAAAAGGTTTGGGAACAGTATTGGTGAAAAGAAATCGCAGGCTGATCATCTAGATTGGCATTTCAGAATTAATAAACGGATCAAAGGCTCTGAAATGACAGCAAATGCTTCCGGTAGCGTAACTGGTACAACTCAAAAGAATATTCAATCTAGAAATTGGTACTTACAAGATTCGCAATGGATCTCCTTCAAAGAGGAGGAAAGTGTCTCGACAACTTTCTCATTGAGTACTGATGGAACCGCCCATAAGGTGACTACGGCAAATCTTGAAGATCAGACTCAGTACAGTTCGACAGCGGCCGCAGATAAAGGTGACCAGGAGACCGCTAAATTCACTATTGATGAAAGCATATTGTTGAAGAAACATGTCATTGTTCCAGAGTCTGCAGTTGATATGTCTTTCCAATGCCCAATTTGCAAAGAAAATGTCACTGGCTTATATGATGAAGAACTTGGTGAATGGGTCTGGAAGAACGCTATGGAAGTCAATAATAAATACTTCCATGCAACTTGCTACTACGAAGCAGCGAGGAATAACGACAATCCGCTTGGTTTGCAGCTCGATCTTGAGAAGTTGAAGCATTTGGTCTCTGAATAGTTGGTGCAAAGATGTGAAGCATGATTAGTCTACTAATGCTTGATTATATATAGAGACTAACTACATTAATTACTGCCTTTATGGTCATGTTCTGTCTCTATGCTCATTTGCATTCGGACTTTCCAAGAAGACGCCTATTTGATCGCTCACAAGATTTACCACTGGGGATTCCTGCTTGACGGGTCGCATGTTGTCATTGATACCATTCTGCATATTGGTTGGCACCGTGGCTCGAAAGCTAGTGTTGGATCGAGGTACTTGTTGATAGACCGGTTGTGAGCTGAAATTGTTAACATTATGTTCATGTGTAGTAGAATGTAATAATTGCGAAGCTGGGAAATTTGCCAATGGTGGCTGCCTGGCGTTTGACAGAAGACTTGTCATTTGTGCCCTCTGTCGAAGAATTATATCCTCCAAGGATTTGTTTTTGAGCTTTGAATTATTCAATTGGGTGCTTAAGATTTCGATGTCCTTCTTTCGAGCTTCGGCGACTTGAGAAAGCGACTGAAATGATTCAACAGCGTTTTTATAATATGCTTGTAAGTTGTTCGTTTGCACTTCCTTCTTTTTATAATATGAAATGGTTTCTTCCTGTTGTTGTAACTTAGATCTGTATCGTGTGATATACTCACTAGCCTTTTCACCAAATGCAGCCCACTTTTGCATTACCTGCCTGTCGTAATTCAGGTGTTGCTCGACCTGAACTCTTAAATCATGCTCTTTTTGAAATGCTCTTTTCATGTTCGATAAGTGAGTTTTATGTGTTGACCTAACTTGAGTCAGCTCATCATGTAGTCTAATGATTTTATCCTTTAATTGCATCACAAAGGGACTTTCTAACTGAAGAGCGTTTCTTTCGTCGGTCATGGCAGAAACGTTCTCCTCCGCAGTTGCTGTTAAATTTCTGTATTCTTCCAACCGCTCAAGAATTCGAGACTCTAGTTGCTTTAATCTTCTATAAGCCCTGTCATTACCTTTTGATGATTCATACGGTGATGTATCTTGCTCTACATCAGTTGTGAATTCGCGTTCCTCGATCTCTTCGATGCTCAGATCAGTGTCCACGCTACTATTATCTTCCTCCACTTCCGTATCAGGCTTTTTTGACTCACGTCTTTCAGTCTCGTCAGCGAGCTGGCTCGCTAGACTTTCTCTTAAGGCTCGATCATCTCGCAGCCTCTCATTTTCCTTCTTTAGAACCGCAATCCTACCGTGTAGGCTCGCCAATCGAAGTTCGTATCTCATAATTTCTTCTGACATCTTTTGAAGACTCTCTCGTACCTCAACGTCCTCTAACGGTACTTCCACTGAATCCCCCACATTCTCACTCGATATACTACTCTCAGAAGTCAAACCACTTGCCTCTTGCCCATTTTCGCCCTGTTTCTCCTTCTCTGAGTCTCCAGAAGGAACCGTTCGATACTCTGGTACAAAATCCAATTCTATCTGTCCTTTCCCATTAATTGCCCTCTCTTTAAGACAACTATTCAGCTTTATTGCACGATTAATCGCAGGTTTCGACACTGTATTACCCATTTTATTCCCAATTTGCGTTCGTCCAACACTCCCAACCTCTTTGCCACTAGAATAAATCCATATCTTCTTCAATTGACGCTCAAAACTGCCCATCTCATCGCTAGTTTCCCCTCCCCTACCACATATCTCCTTCTCACACCGCCGGCTTTCAATATACCGACCAAGAACTTGATCTTCCATACCTTGAACAACTTCCAGTCAACGATCAACCACTAAAATACAACCTAGCCCTACAGCAACTCGCGATAAACTTCCTAACAGTTCCAACAAGGTTCTTTCAACACGCGCTTTAAAGGCGACGCGACTATCCATACCCACTAAGAACTCTTAAAGACTAAATATTCGACTATATAAGCCTGATGGCTCCAGCCATTGGCATCCAACTTGAACTTGAAGCCCAGACGACGTTACCGATTGGCTAGATCGCGTTTCCTCTTGGATATCTTTCTGAGTTGTAGTTCTCTTTGGATAAGGGCTTCTGTGTAATCTTGGATTGATTTATCTTTCTCCTTGAGTTGTCGTTCAGTGTCGTTGAGTTTTCCATGCAATGAAGTGATTTCTAATTCTTTCTTCATAATGTCTTGACATAATGCTAAGATGAGCTTTTGAGCAGCTTTTATTTGGTTGTCTTTATTGTCTAGTTGATTTGATGCTTTTTGTAGAATTGAGTTGAGATCTTCCTGTAGTGCGTCGCTCTCCGTTTCGCTGTCAGTCTTGCCAATATCCACGTCGACTATTTCAGCTATGCTCTTTTTACGTTGTTGTAGTTCATTTGCGGGGGTTGGTGTGATTTCATGGAGTGGTTCTTTATGGGTTACGGTCTCGGTTATGGCAGTTTGTTCAGGAGTATTGGGAGTGGCGGTTGTGGTGTCGTGAGCCTTCGTTGTAGTCCGCAGAATCCTGTTGACGCCTAGCTGTGCTTTCGATGGCTGCGCCGTAAAAGCCTTTGTAAGAGGAGCCATATTTGCGGAAAAAACTCTCACAAAAGGCTTTTTAGACTCTTTAGTCGGTAGTTCCTTAACCTCTTCGGCAATAGTGTTTATTGCATCTGGTTCTCTTGCATCTTTGATAGTAGGCTCTTTGGTAACAGGTATTTCTGCAATGGGCCGTTTGGCAACTTGCTTCGAAATAGGCTCTTTGGAAACAGGCCCTTTGGTAATAGACCATTTGGTAATAGGCCCTCTGGCAACAGGTCTTTCTGCAGTGGTTTCTTCGACAACTTGCTGCTTGGAAATAGGCTCTCTGGCAATACGCTCCCTGGCAACAGGCTCCTTGGCAACAGGTCTTTCTGCAGCAGGTTCCTTGAAAGTAGGCTCTTTGGCAACAGGCTCTTTGGCAGCAGTTTCCTTGGAAATAGGCCCTTTGATAACAGGCTCCTTGGCAACAGGCGCTTTGGCGTCAAGCGCTTTGGTAACAGGCGCTTTGGCGACAGGCTCTTTGGCAACAGGTCTTTCTGCAATCGGTTTCTCGGCAACTTGCTGCTTGGAAGTAGGCTCCTTCGCAACACGCTCCTTGGCAACAGGTCTTTCTGCAATCGGTTTCTCGGCAACTTGCTGCTTGGAAATAGGCTTCTTGGCAATAGGCTCCTTGACAACAGACTCATTAACTTCACCTTCTTTGACAGTAGCTGAGACTCCTTCGGCTTCCCTGGTATCCGTAGCTAAGATGTTCGAGATTGGAACCTGCCCTGTAGCTTTTGGAACTGACTCTGGCGTAACACTCGCTCCGCTAGTCCATTTTTTTAAGTTTATACCCATATTCTCCAAAAAGTGATACGCCTTTTCGATAGACCATACTCTCAGATTTTTATTAAGGTTTGAAGCCCTCACGGGATCATTAAGTATGCTCTCAACCGCTTTCGTTGCTTTAATGCTGTCGCCAGATATAATTATCTCGACATCCCCGTTGAGTTGGCTAGCGATCTTTGTTCCAAATTCGCTGTCAAAAATACGCCTTAATTGAGCAATCTGCTTACTATGCAAATCATCAGATTTCTGGGAGCTTGGAGCTGGACCAAAGTCGAACAATATAGAGCGTGTTTGCAGCAATGCACGCCAGTTCCGCTTCCACATTTCGCCGGGACGATTCTCAGTTCGGCTTGAACTGACAAGAACCTTAGAAGGCGACGGCTTGCCGCGTTTACCAAACTCGGCCGCAACCGGACCTCGTAGAGGAATAAACTCTAGTTTGCTTCTTTTATGCAATTGCTGATAGTAGTACGCATGAGAGTGTTCATAATTTTCCGTCGAGCATATGTTATTCGTCACGCTAACTTTCGGATGAGATGCCATTGAGGAATGCTTCGCTATTCCTGGCTCAACCAGGTTCATAACCGTACTCTTGTTGAACCACGCTTTTTCATCAAATTCGGCTGTTACCTTGATGGCTAATTCACGATCGATTCTCCTTCTTTCGACTTCGGGGTCCTGAAGCAAAGAATCCTTCCCTGCACTGATCGGATGACCGACAGATGAGTTTTCATGAAGGGTTGCGTGAGAAACCGGTCGCTGCACTGAAGAATGTGCTTTCGGTGACTCCTGGCGGGCAGGTCTCACGGAACCGCTGGGAGCTTCGTCATCACTTAAGGTGTCTTCGGACTCCGTGAGGTAGAAAAGACTCTTGTCCTCTTCCAACTGTTGACCCGCAGCGAGTTTAGGAGAGGCCGTGTCTTGGATAACCACCGCGCCTCTAAGGTGGTGTGGCTTTTGTCGATGCGTAATGTTTGGGCGTTCATCGCTAATTTCCTCGCTAGTAAGAAGTCCAATATCGGTAACAATTCTCGCGTCAACAATGTGCTCTCGCCTTCTGTCTCCATCAAGCCTCGATGGGGATACCGCACGGCCATCAGTTGAATGGGTATTTTCGGATTTGATCAGCATGTTGTTCTGATAAAGTTTGGTGAAAAGGTCTGCTAAAGCCTGTCGCTGAGAAGAACTGTTGGCTGGTTCCTGCAGTAGGGCATTATTCCATTTCTCTGCTATACCCATCAGCGGTCCCGAATCTATATTCTTCTTGCCATTTATGGGGTGCATTGGTTCAAAAGCGTTATTCTCCTTATTAACTTGTTCTTTCTTCTGTTTTCCAACACTATTCCTCCTCTCTGAGCTTTCTGGCGGCACTTCATGAACAAGAGTCTCCGTAGATTTTGAATTGTCAGTCGGCAGTGTACGTGTATGAGAGACGGCGGTTGGCAGACCTTTGTTATTTTCGTTAGGTCGAGATTTATCTGTGACATTATAATCACCTTCATTATTCAGCATCGACGCGATACTAGGTGTTTTGGCAAAATGCATCACTTTACCATGCGTCTGCGATTTGGAATTTTTCGATGACACTGTATTTGCGTCCGGATATTGCTCTTTATTTGCGTCCAAGTCACGTCTACGCACTTCGGCGTTTTTATTCAAGGAAGTAGCGTCGACTTTTGTTTGTTGCTTTTCGGCTGTCACTACATCAGATCTCGGTACTTTGGAATCTTTATTCGTTGATGCAGCGTCGACTTTTGGTTGTTGCTTTTCGGTTGTCCCTACATCAGATCTCGGTGCATTAAAATCTTTAGTCGTTGACATAGCGTCGGCTTTTCGTTGTTGCTTTTCAGCAGTCACTACATCAGACCTCAGCGCTTCAGAATCTTTATTCGTCGACGCAATATCTGCGTCCCGCTTTTGATCTTTGGCTACCACTCTATCATTTTGTAGCGCTTTATAGTCTTCATTTATCAACACAATATCTGCGTCGTGTTTCCGGTCTTTGGCTCCCGCTGTATCGTGCGGTAGCACTTTGGGATGTTTATTCGACGAAGCAACATCTGCTGCGGGTTGCTGATCCTGAGGCATTGCGACATCAAAAGTACGCTTTTTGATAACTGAAGGTTCGATTTTCCGATTTGCATCCTTGATCTCAGACGGCAGTTGGGTTTTCTCCTCAGCTGCAAGTGGCTTTTCCATGGCATCGTTTCGTTGGGCAGTGCCAGGTCCGTTAGTTGAGAACACTTTTCGCACTTTCGCATCTGGAGCCTGCTTAGCAGTTTGGTTGGATATATCACCTTGCAATAGATTCTTAATGCTCGAAGTAAAAGTTCTGCTCTTTGTGAAAACTTCATAAGGCGTAAGCTTTTCGTGCGCCAGTTCTCCAAGATTGGTGCTCACTCCTTCGCTCGCTCGTTTGGCGACTTTTTCAGATGGCGCTGATCGTACTCTTGCTGATTGATTGACAGATATAAATTCAGGTACTGTATTACTGCTCCGCGAAAGCTGCTGCATGTCTGCTTTGTTCAATGTGACATTATGGAAATTGCCAACCTTACTCTTGGACCGCAGTAAATTGAGCAATCGACTCTTCGGTATTTCAGCTGGCGCTGGCACCTTTTCCACACTCATGGTCTTTTTCTTCTTTGACGGGTCCTTACTCAGAGGAACAATCCCTAATGCCGGTCGCGATGATCCTGAAGGAGACGCAGACGTAGATTTCCGCTTCCATGACTCAGAAGTAGGAGTAAACCGAAGTAATGGGATTTGTCGCGGCGGTGGTGTCCGGTTATCTTGCAAAGATGGCCCATCTGAAACTCTCGATTGCTCAGCTGCCGGTAATTTCGACAGCAAGGGAATAGTATGTGCAGAGATTGGTGACGCCCTGGAACCTGGTGACGAATTGCCACTACTAGAGCCTGAATCGTTCTGCATCGCAAATGCCACTAGATAACACCGTTTCGAGCCAGAAATTCTCTCTAAGCAAAATTTATCACTCTAACTCAAATAAAATGACCGATGACTAGTCGATGACGACCTGGATCCGCTATACAACTATATTTCGTTCAGTTCCGATGGTTCATAGGTCCCTTTGACCTGCCTTACTTCAACACAAGAACACTGTCGTTACATACGGCCCTACTAAGGCCTTAGTAAATAGTAAATCTACCTAGAAGACCAGGCTTAGTTGGTCAGTTTCTGCCCAGGGCCTTCAAGATGGATTGCCACACGGTGGCTGGAGGTTGAGAAGCATCAACACCGGACCAGATGCCGGTTTTCTTGTAAAAATCGACAATTGGCTCGGTTTGTTCGTGGTAAGCTTGTAGTCTTTTCTTCAAAGCGTCAGCGTTGTCGTCTGATCTTTGAACCAATGGCTCGCCGGTTTCATCGTCAACCATGTCCTTCTTTGGTGGGTTGAACAATTTGTGGTAGGATCTACCGGATGGTGGATGAACCAATCTACCGGTGATTCTAGCCACCAAAAGCTCGTCATCGACTTGCAATTCGACCGCTTTTTGTAAAGGTCTGCCCTGCTCAGCAAGCATTTGGTCTAATTTCTCGGCCTGTGGGATGGTTCTTGGGAATCCATCCAAGATGAAACCGTTCTTGCATGCCTCGTTGTTCAACAATTCGTCCTTGATCATGTTGACCATAATCTCATCAGAGACAAGACCACCTTTGTCCATAATCTTCTTGGCCTCGATACCCAAAGGAGTACCCTTTGCGACCTGAGATCTCAACATGTCACCAGTGGCCAAATGAGCCGCATGGAATCTTTCCACCAAATTTGGTGCCTGAGTACCTTTACCGGCACCTGGTGGTCCGATTAGGACCATTCTGATCGAGTCATTGGAAGTTTCTTGAGCCATAACGAAGTTCTGCCTTGATTTACAGTAATAACCTAAGCCAATACAGCGAATTGACCATCCAATGAACCATTTAAGGTCCCCAATTGACCACAGATCTTATTGTCAATGGTCTCGAAACCCGTTGTCCATAGCCTGATGCTGTTGGGCTACAATTTTCGTTCCGCAGGACGCCCTCTGATTGGTCAATCCCGGCAGTCTGGGACGGGTAACCCCCTTCTAACCCAAACAGTCTTCTTTAAACCCAAATCTTTCCTGGAACCACATCTACCATCTAGTAATGCATCTGAGACACTCAATTGGTCTTTTAAACTGCTTTCTCATCAGTTGTTTTGTCTGGTTGTGTGCGCGTTGGCGGCTGTTCAAGAAGCCGCCGATCTTTCACCTAAACATATAACTTTACAAGAAACAACAAAGGCAGTTTGAGGATAAAAAGACATCTTTTGAGGGCCAAATGGTTGCTCCCCAATTAAAGGGCAATGGTAAATTGGTCAGGACCATGAGAAAGTGAATAAAAAGGGCGGTTTTGAAAAAATTGCGGTTTTGCCAGAGTTTTAGATGTAAGATCAAGATTATTTCAGTGATTGAAGAGCTATTGTGTTGTTCAAGGACCGAGAGTTGTTGCTTTATGCAAGGAATTGGTCCCTTATGCGATGTTTGACGAAGTTTCCCTCAATGCGGACCTCTCGGAGCAAAAATTGGGATGGAAAAAAAGGATACGATAAATAGCAGGGTTGTTGAGAGTCAGTTAGTGCCAATTGCGGGAAGATTGAGTTGTGTAATCGACTGTAAAGATGGTTTTTGGTATGAATAAGAGAGAACGAAGGGTTCCAGACCTTTCTCGATACGATTATCACTATCAGAACAGGGATGATTTTAATAGGAGTCCAAGATTGTCAGCTGCGGCCGCTTATGCAGCGTCAGCGGGTGCTTACGCACCCGGGAGGAGTCAATCGATGACTCATTCCACCAGCCAGGCGATCAAGAGGAGCGTACCCAGTCGAGGACCAGCAAGAGTGCCCAAGAGTGCATCAGGGAGTAATTATCGAACATATTCGCTTCGGTCGCAGGGGTCAGCACAACCAAGAAGGGCCTCTGTGGCTTCAAACGATGCAGCGAGAGCTCGCAATGGCAGTAACTCGAGAACCAACTCGATCACGGTGAAAACCACGGAGATCAGGGATCCGCAGGGAAGAACGCAGTCGATTACCAGGCGGACAATAAGGAGGGTCAACGGGTATGAGTATGTGGAGACTACAACGACCACCACGCAGGCAATTCCGATTGTAGATGCTGAAAAGCACTTTGACGAATTTAGTGGGAACTATATTATACAGGAAGACGACGGAGCGGAGGAGCTTTCTGAGGAAGAGCAACCAAGTCAGGAGCCTCGTTCGGGACACGCATATGCTGCTTTGACCGAGCCATTGCGGTCATCCGGTGGTGAGGTAGCCCGGAATTCAGAAAACGTAAGGCCGTTGGATCAGACGAGCAGTCTTTCGCAGTTTTCAGATGCCTTGGAGTACGTTCCAGATCAATCAAACATACGCAATAGACGGCAACGAAAGACGGTAAGGCGGGGTGCCGCTGCAGGTAGTCAGAAGTCGTCTCAGCAAGCGTCGCAAACTCGCAAGCCGCAACCAAAAAAGGCTCTTACAGAGAAGGAAATGTATGCAAAAGCGTATGCGATTGCTCAACAGAGTGTATACAAAGCGGATGACACTAGTTCTGGAGCCTCGGCGCCACAAAGTCGTATGAGACAAAGGACATTTAGAGATTCAGCATCGGTCGATGTTGGCTCGACGATAAGCAGTGGCTCTTCAACAAAGCTGAAATCCAAGCCCAATAAAATAAGCTCCTTTTTCCAGCGCAGTGGCAAGAGCCAAAATGAAATAATTGAACAGTCTGTTCCTCAGGAGATCGAAAAACCACAGATCAAAGTACCTAAATCTCCTTTGCCTGAGGCACCTGTTGTCAATACAAAGCAAAAGTTGAGCGATGAGGAGATGTATATGCAGGCATTAGCAATCGCACAGGAAAAGTACGGTCAAAATCAGAAGCCAGTACCGACGAAGCCACCGACGGAGCCGGAACAGACAAAGCCAGTACCGATGAAGTCATCAGAACAGACAAAGCCAGAATTGACAAAGCCAGAATTGACAAAGCCAGAATTGACAAAGCCAGAATTGACAAAGCCAGAATTGACGAAGCCAGTACCGATGAAGCCTGCCCCAGAGCAGACACATGAGCAGGCGGAAGCGATTCCCTCTGAAGCGGTTCAACGGTCGAACAGCAACATAGAAGAGCAGGATTCAGATGTGTTTGAACGTCCCGAAGCAACCACAGCTACAAAGACAACGACCCCTGAGGCCAATGAAGACGCGCAAATCAACGAATGGGACCGTTATGACATGGAACATCCCGAACCCGAAGTCAAGAAACCTTCTAACGGACCCAAATCAAAGATTAAGAACATGTTTGAGAAAGTCAAGCAGTTTTCGATTGAAAACAGTGGTTACCAACCATCCAAGGAATCGGCAACTAAAACTGTTGCTTCCGAGCCCCAGCCTACAGACGAAATCAATATAATACAAGTGACACCTCTTGAGCGCCACCAAAGCACTTCGTCTCATGGTGCCTCCACTACAAGAAATGTTCAAGAGATCTTAGAGAATCGTCATTTTGACGATCAAGCCAGCGAAACTTCTTTCCATAGATCAATCAAGAAAACAATCGCTACTGAACCGCCGCAACAACAAGAAACTGTCCCAACAGAAGAACCAATACACACAAACGAAACAAAGAGAACCGAGAACAAATTTTTCAAGAAACTGTTCAATCGTTCATAACACACCAACTAAACCATTTGTACTATTATCAAACACAAATTCTTGATTTAATATACACTTAAAATTACCTTACATAGAAGACCCTGATGACAACCCAATTTGCTAAATATGCTCAAAACTCAACTTTACAACTCTTGAGAAGCGCCTGGCTTTGCAGATTTCTTTGGCAACAAGTTTTGATGAATATTTGGCAAAACACCACCTTGTGCAATAGTCACATTACCCAATAATTTGTTTAATTCGTCATCATTTCTGATAGCTAATTGTAAATGTCTTGGAATAATTCTGGTCTTTTTGTTATCTCTAGCAGCGTTACCTGCCAATTCCAGAATTTCTGCAGCTAAATACTCCAAAACAGCTGTCATATAAACTGGAGCACCAGAACCGATTCTTTGAGCATAGTTACCTTTTCTCAGTAATCTATGCACTCTACCGACTGGGAAAGTTAAACCAGCCTTTGCAGATCTTGATTGTGAAGCTTTAGCAGCAGAACCAGCTTTACCACCTTTACCACCAGACATTTTAATCTCTTTACTATAAAACTTTTATGTTTAATCCCTTTACAAGAAAACAAGTCTTTTAATCCTAACCTACCGTCTCTTTAAATACGTTTACCACATTGCTTCCTTGACTGCCCCTTACTTTTCCGTGCTCACATCTTCTCATACTCGTGTGAAATACCTGGAACGTTAAACTTGCGTTTCTCGCGCTCGCTAGAAATTCGTTTTTCAAACAATCCGACCGGTTCGCTTAACTATGGATAGACGTCCTGGTTTCCCGATGCGGAAAGCGGGCGTTCTGAAAATTTCGCCCCTTCACACAGGTAGTTAACTTGGTCTTTACAGCGAAATTCAGGGAACGCCACCCAATTTACAATGAATACCCATAGTTAAGCAGTTTATTTGCACTTGTGACGATATTTGACAATTTGAAGCCCAAGTTGATATAAAAGAAGAGGTTACAGAGGATTTTGTAACGTCTTGTCTTTACAAAACAGTATCAAATAATACAAGATCAAATCATAATGTCTGCTAAAGCTGAAAAGAAACCTGCCTCCAAGGCACCAGCTGAGAAGAAACCAGCCGCCAAGAAGACTGCTCCTTCGTCTGATAATAAGATGAAGAGAGCCAAGATTAGAAAGGAAACTTATTCTTCTTATATTTACAAAGTTTTGAAACAAACACATCCTGATACTGGTATTTCACAAAAATCTATGTCTATTTTGAATTCTTTTGTTAACGATATCTTTGAAAGAATCGCCACAGAGGCATCAAAATTGGCTGCTTATAATAAGAAATCTACGATTTCCGCTAGAGAAATTCAAACTGCTGTGAGATTGATTTTACCAGGTGAATTGGCTAAACACGCTGTGTCCGAAGGTACTAGAGCTGTTACCAAATACTCTTCGGCTTCGAGCCAGGCTTAAGCAACGCGGGGATCGTTGTGAGGGGATCTTTCTAGTGTATAGTAGTGTAGTATTAATCATTTAACGAACCTGGTAAATTGAATAAACTGTTTGTTTTACTGTTTGTTTAGTAGAAACCGTTTTACTGGATTGTTTTATTGGCGTCGCCTAGTGTTTAGATGTACGTTGTCGGTAACTAAACATAAATATATAAAAGAACAAAATACCCAATTTCTCATAAAAGAACTGCTTAAATCTATGAAATAGATATGGTACTAGTAGTATTCTATTGTAGGTAAATAGTTCCAAAAAGATTTGCTCAATTTTGACTATAAATTTCAAGTGACACAAATTAGTGACGCTGGATAATAAATTTTCTGTTTCACCAGCTGTTGAAGACCGCGATCTGGGACATTGATGCTGTGAATCGCAGTAATTTTTTCAACACTAGGAGCTATAAATCTTATGGATTTGCTCTTGTGTAGTATTACTAATATCCGGCGTTCTGATTGGTCCATGGCCGTAGCACAGACCGGAAAATACAAGCAACTGTAGAATTAACCTATACAAGCAAGACCGATGAGCAAGTAACGTAGCTCTGAACCAGCCACAAGTTTTCTGTTGGGATCACTAGGAGCTCATAGCTGTACGTTGAGTGTGCTAGTAGACGTTAGAGAGTTGAATCGGTACGAGCGGCGATTGTTAGCGTAGAATTGCGTTGAGTTAAACAATAAAGATTGTGGAGGTATTGATAGATAAAGTGGGATATGTCAGTGGTTGCGTTGAAGAATGCTGTGGTGGGGATTATCTCTTCGAAGAAAGAAAATTCTCCTTTATTGACAAATGACAATAGATCATCGAGTTCGAGGGAGATTTATGGGACCAGCGCGGATTTAGAGTCTGGTAGACCTGATTCTGCCAATTTGAATCGTAGCAATGGCAGTTTGGAGAGTGGTAAACGTTCAAATACTGATCAGGACAATTCTTCTCGTAGTAAGCGTTCTGAAAATGGATGGTTTAATTCTGTAGACCCTAGAGTGATCAGTGATATGATAATTGGGCTAAGCGATGGGTTAACGGTGCCTTTTGCTTTGACAGCGGGGCTGTCTAGCTTGGGAGACAGTAAATTGGTGATAACTGGTGGATTTGCTGAATTGATCTCTGGAGCCATCTCTATGGGTCTTGGTGGTTATTTGGGTGCCAAGAGTGAAAGTGATTATTACCATGCTGAAGTGAAACAGGAAAAGAGAAAATTTTACGATAATACAGCACAAATAAATCATGAAATAGAAGATATTCTTCTAGAGATCAATCCAAATTTCACAGATGAGACCATTGTATCGTTTATCAAAGATTTACAAAGAACTCCAGAACTTATGGTCGATTTTATCATTCGATATGGTAGAGGTCTAGACGAGCCCGCAGAGAATAGACAATCGGTTAGCGCAGCCACCATAGGTGGTGGATATTTCGTCGGCGGATTGGTACCACTAATTCCATATTTTTTCACTAGCGAAGTCGGTACAGGTTTGATATGGTCCATAGTAGTCATGGCGATCACTTTATTCTGGTTCGGTTACTTCAAGACTCAAGTTTCAATGAGTAATAACTGTACACTACAGAAAAAGATAAATGAAGGTTTCCAAATGGTGGCAGTCGGCGGTATTGCGGCCGGTTCCGCTTGGTTCTTCGTGCGCATTCTGGGTTGAATGCCAAGAATAAATCTCAACAAGCTGTATATTATATCCATAACAGATTCTAAATCATTTCTCATATTTCCCACGCTTTTTCAACTCAGTATCGTCTTCAAAGTATCTATATCAAACATTCCCGTACCATCTTTCAACACATTCGCCAGCATAACCAGCGATTTGTTCGTAAAATCAGGAGCATTCCTCAGTGAATTTATCTCTTCTCCATAATTTTCAAACATCATGTTTAAATATGCATTCTTATTCTCACTGTCAGTCTTATTCGTCTTTTGACCTTCTAAAACAGAACTCAATTTCTTTCGATCTTCTTCCAAAGTTCTCTTCACTTTCACCAGGTCTACTCCCTGTCCTTTGACATGACCGGTCTTGTCAGTTAATTCAGTCCTAGTAAATGGTATACTATTTAATTGGTCTCTTACTTTATCGTCCAATTTTTCCACAATCTTCTCTTTATCCACTTCCAGGACACCAATTGTTTCATCATCAGTTAACTGAATATCTTCCTCTTCAACTAACTTATTATCTTCCTTCTCATAATCATTATCTGAGCTTGAATTTGAATCGGAAGTGTCGGAAACATCAACAGTTCTTCTCTTCTTTCTCCTTCTGGATTTTTTGCCAGCACTCTTGGCTGATCTAATTTCACCTTGAGACATCCCAGTATTTAACTACAATGGAAGCCAATACTACTAGTATTCTTGCTCATCGCTACTGATATTCTTGCTCATCGCTATTGAAATTTTTCAAGTTGAAAAAAAAACGTCACAATTTTGAAAACTGGCGCCGAATTTGTGACGTTTTAAAATAAAATGCTAAGAAATTTTATAAAATTCTATCCATCTCAACTAATGCATAATCCAGTAGATAACTTTGTTCTATCAGATTATCGACTCTTGAAAAATGTCTTTTGCTATAGGGAATAATTGCGTCAACCAATTGCACTAGTCCCGGTATTTCGCAAAGTTTACCGATATCGTGATGAAGTAAGATACATTTGGTAACTTTTTGTGCTATACTGTGGGTTTTGGCATTGGTATTCCAATCTCTAGATCTTTTCATGAGGAGAAGGATTTGATCATCGGACAAGTTGCCGATAAGTTTATCTAATTGGGCGTTGAAGATAGAAGTTGTATCGTCTTTAGATTTCGCAATAGATTGTCTTAGAACATTGAGAAGTCTGAATGGATGATCTAATGTGAGAGCCAATAAAAAGGCATTTGTCCAATCTTCAGCAACGAGATAGTTTTGGAGCGTTTGTTCTTGTTCAACTTTTAATTTCTCTTTCTCCAATTCTTGCTCTTTTTGTTCCTCTGTGCAGTCCCTCCAAAATTGGAAGACACCATCGGCGTCTGCACTGATTATAAGTTCTCCGTCATTGCACACATTCATTGCCCAAATTCGATTACCGTGGCCATCTAGGGTTTTCAAGCACTCACCAGTCGCGCAATCCCAGATTTTTATCAGTCCGTCAGCACCGCTGCTCACCAATTGTTTTTGTTTATTCATAAATGAACATCTTTGCACTGCATTTGTATGCCCTTCAAGAGTCTTGACCACAGAGAAGGTTTCCAAGTTCCATATTTTGATCGTCTTATCACCTGAACAGGTAGCTAAAAGCTTGTCATATTGGCAAAAAGAGACATCCCACAGGCCACGCTTGTGGCCCGTCAGAGTGGCCTTGTTTTCACCCGTTTCGACATCCCAAATTTTACAAGTCTTGTCGTAGGAAGCTGTTGCGAAAATAGAATCGTTAGGCGCTAAGGATAAGGCGTTGATATCCTTTGCATGTACATGGAAGGTGTATTCCGACTGTTTAACCAGTTGTAGCTCTCCAGGGTTTTGCGTATCCGGTTGCGGGACTTTCCACTTCTTGACAGTTAAGTCAGTGGAAGCTGTGATCAGAAATTCAGGCCATCCTCTATGCATCAGATTTGGCAAGGCTATCGCGGTTACAGAGGACGAATGGCCCATAAATTTAGCATAGGCGACAAATCTGTCGTGCTCTGTATTATATCTCCACAGGATTGCTGTATTATCTTTTGAACATGTTGCAAGCCATTGACCATCTTCGGTGGCATCTAGAGAATTAAGCAGATCTTCATGGCCTTCATACATTTCCACAGCGATAGGTAAGACGCTCTCCGATGCGAGTGGCATCGGAATGATTCTCAATGCTGGGGAATTTGAGGCTAGTGCTAGCTTGTTCAAAGTGAGTCCGACCACTCTAATGTCTGCTATTGTGCCATGATTACCGGCTATGTATGACTTGATGTTTATGGTAGCGTTCCCCATATCGGACAAGGTTTCATCCATGTCAATTAACTGTAATGTTTGATCTGACAATACCAAGTAAAGCTTTTTCCCGCCCATTATAGGTAAAACTCCAACAATAAAAAGTTCTTCGATTGGTCTCTGAGTCTTTTTAATAATGTTCTGGCTCTCGAGAGATATGATCTGAAAGAATGCCTGTCCTCCAGCTGTATAGATAAAGTTTGTGTCGCGAATGAACCCACACGACTCCACCTGTTGATACACAGGAATTGTTGTTAATAATTTACATTTTTTCTTCATATCGAATTCCCAAACATTCACAATATCATCTCTACCACCGGATAACAATCGTACATGCGACATTCCATCCTGCTTGCTAAAATCCAAGCCTCTGATCGCTCCGGTATGTTCCTGCATGGTACTTAAACATTTTCTCTTTACCAAATCCCATATCTTGACCACACCACCAGTGTCTCCGGAAGCGAGCAGCCATTTCTCCCCATTTAACTCCCCGTGGAATTTCAAACCTGAAATTGTACCACCATGACCTTTCAAAGAATGAGTAACATACCCATTTTCGACATCCACTATTGTTATACTACCATCAGTACCACCAATGGCAACAAGTGTTGATGTAGGATCGGTCTCAAGAACATAAGATGGAGAAGAAATTTTCATCGACCTTAGAACCTTCTTGCATTCTAAACTATAGATCTTCAACAACTGGGCTTGCGAAACATAACACAGATATTTTCCATCGGGAGTAAGACTCAATGCAGTAATTTCCTGCTCATCATCATTTTCAATAGTGTGTAACAATTCATAACACGGTTCCAATTGAATAATATTGATCTCATCCAATATCGGAGTAGCTAATATTTTACCATCTTCAGATACAGTACAAATTGCTCCGCTACCAGCATAAATCGGACTCAAAGACTCATTGGTAAAACTAGTTCTTAAATCCATATTAGAGAGTAAATAACACTCTTCAGAGACACCAATAAAGAGAATCTTGATCAATAATTACTGTCATCTTTACATATTAAATAGCGATGAGCTTGATTTACTATGTAAATTTTTCAGATCATCACATACGACAACAAATTCCAGCTAGAAAGTGTCAGCACTCTGTACGAACATCACGAATAAAATCACTTTATACGCGAATACAATCACTTTACACGGAATGATTTCGTAGAGGGTGATTTTGCCTTTCGGTCATCACTACACACGGAAAGTCCTATGAGAATCATAATATACGAATAACGAGTTACCTGCTTCGTGAGATTGAGTTACTCAGAATTTGTGCTCATTATTGACGGTGCTTATTTCAGTTACTTAATTCGTAAATAGTGATACTCGAAATAACTCGCATTCTATACGATGAGAGGAACGGCGCTACCATAGGTCAAGCCCGTAACCAGGTTACTCATTGCCCGCAGTACTGTTTAAATATCATCTTTCTAGCGTTTGATTGTGAATTTAGTTGGTGTTCATGGCTTGTTATATGGCTTTATATGCTGTATCCAAGCTATAAATGCTAGGTAAACCCAGAATAAAAATAATTTCGAAAAAATGTCAAATCTTGTGTCTTTATTGTAATGATGCACTGAATTCGAATGCCCCAGTTGATACCCCAGTACCTATTATATCTTCGATATCAGCCAGGGCACTTTCACTAAATAATCCGTTCTTTGTAAAGCGAAGGTTTTCCGCGGCGGCTTCCGCCATGCTTTGTCTCCGTCTCCAGGACGGAGCTCCGCCAATGTTATCGAGTTGAATCGGGGCCGTCAATGATGCAAGGATATCTGCGTCTGCGAGGTCAATGTCATGATCTTCATCGATAAGAGCGCAATTGGGATCACCGCCATCTAGTAGATCACTATTATCCTTTCCAAGTATTTCGTGTATTTCTTCGAGACCGACGCTCTTAACAGAACTCTTTTTGGACCTGGGAAGGGCCAAGTCTGGTGTTCCGAGTGTTAAATTGGTATCTGCGGTTTGTGCCGTCTGATCGCTTTGTCTATGGCGTTCTTTCTCCAATCGTTCTTGTCTCCGCTTCAGCTTCAACAATTTCTTCTTCTTCTTGGTTCTTCTTCTCTTTTCTGTTTTCTTTCTTTGCAGCTCCTTCATTCTATCAATCTTCCTTCTCGTCCTCTCGCTTCCTATATAACCAATTGGTACCTTTCTGGTTGAATTGACAGGAAGCATGTACTCATCGTCTTCATGTTCGTTGATACCTTTATTTCTAAAGGCAGAAAGAGGGACCTTTGGCTTCTCGTACCAATTAGAGATAGCTTGCATAAACGATGGTGTGCAAGCTTCATCTTCCAACTCGCTCATATTCAACAGCTCATTTAGAGTCAGTTCATCACCATTGGTGGAACTTAACTCATGTCCAGAGCGGAGATCAGGCGATTGTGATAGTGCCCTTTGTTGCTGCTCGATAAACTGTTGATGCTCCTGTATCAGAGGGTATAATGACTTAGTTGAAAGACCGTCAATGATGGTAAAAGGTTTACTGTCCGTCTCCCAAGTTCCCAATTTGGGAGGTTTCAGTCCCACAATGTTAGCACTGACTATTTCTTTGGCCTTAGAACCGATGATCTTGCTTCTTGAATTTGGTGGAGGCAAATTATCGTCCTCATCGGTCGATTCATCATCGACATATTTGACTGTTTCTAGAGCTTCTTCTTTCGAATTCTCTTCATGACTTATGTCTGTTTCATCTGTTATAATCTCTGAAAAGGAGCTCATATCTTCGTCATCGCGATCCTGGAAGTAAAATGAATCGGGGTCTAGGTCGTCAATGTCAATAAAAACATTTGTGTCGCTCAGATAGTCATCATCATCATCATCGGATCTATCACAATCTATCAGGTCACTTTCATCATCAAGGTCTATGGCTGATGAATCCGACATCGAGCTAGAAGAGAATTGATCTGTTTCCCGCAGTTTCGGACTATCATGGCCGTTTCCTCTCGTTTCATCATCCGATGGCATGTGCGCGACATCTAGTAGAATATTGTCGTATTCATCGTCCGAACTAGCATCAGAGACAGCTGCCGAACCCAAACGGCGCAGTGGTGATTCCAAGTCCAAATTTCCTCGCAAAGTTGAATGTCGCTTCGTAGCTTCGTCACCATTTTCATTATCACTTTGAAAGAAAACACCAAATATATATTCATCTCCATCGATCTGTGAAGTCTTAATGTCCTTCGCCTTTCTTTTCTGCTTCAAAAGCTTTCTTCTTTGTATACGTTCCTGACGTTCCAGTTTCAAGGCTTTCCTCTTTTTCATTCTTTTCAACTTCTCACCACTCACCAGCAAGGGCAGAGAGGTACTTAGGCTTAGACGAGGTTCGTCACCATCTTCACAATAGTACAGACTTGCAAATTTAGGATCCTCATAGAAAGGCATATCGAATACCGTCATTATTTCGTCATCATCATCACTATCTTCGTCGTCAACCACTTCAGGCTTACCTTCAACAAAAGGTGACCGAAGATTTTCAGCAGGATCTGATCCATCCTCGTGAATGCTGCCATCAAGTGATAAATCATCCGCATTTTGCAACTCTGCCATCAAATTTTTTTCCTCTTCATGCAAGATAGGTAATTCATCCTCGCCAGTGTCCAGTCCAGTGTCCATATCTCCAACTGATTCATCATCAATGACATTGAAATACGCATCTTGATCGATATCGTATTCCGATTCTTCAGAGACTGAAAATTCAGGAACGTGCAACTGGTTCAAATTATCATCGAACGGCAGATCTGGCGCTGGACCATCAGAATCCTTCACTTCCTCTCCGATATCTTCTTCGCTCTGCTGTGGCGCATCTGTATACCTTATGCCATCGTCATCCTTCTTGAAATTGAACGCCAATGCCTTTTCATTAGATGAACTATCAGAATCTACTTCTGCCTTCTTGCTGACACCCAAATGCGACGATCTTCTACGCTGCCCGCTTGCTACCGACTTCACTGGCGATTTTGCCGGCGATTTCGTCGGCGATTTGTTCTTCTTCAATGCAGATAACGCCTTCATAGCCCGTTTCTTCCTCTGTGCAGTCAATTTCACAAAATCAATACTCTCATCATCAGAACTGGTATCACTATCACTCCCATCGCTATCACTCTCGTCATCATCACTACTATCGTCATCCTCTTCACTTTCACTCGCAACAGCTTGATCATCAGAAGACTCTTCCGTGCTATCCCGTATCAGTTTACTTCTTTTTCCCATTGCATTATTACATATACTCCTCACTTTCCCCGTCTTCCGTTTCGTAGGAGACTTCTCACCCACATCAGACACATCGCTCAATGAAGAGTCCGATGAATATAACAAACTAAACCGTCTCGGCCGTGCCACTATTCCAGGCTTATTCCTCTTCAAATGACTCAAATTAGCCGGCAGTTTCTGCCCACCATAATACTTTCCCCCATGATTTACCACGTTTTTCCTCGCAGTCTTGGAAACCATCGCCTTCTTATCTCTTATTATCTCCTTCCCTCTACAAATTCAACCACAAAAATTCGTTCTATCTATCTTGACTGCAAAATTCTTGGATTAAATCAACTCAAATAGAAAATCTGGCTTCCCAGTACCAATTTTCACTAAAAAATTCTCTTATTTTGCAATTTTTTATCCTTTTTCTCCCAACCAAAACTAATTCCCACAACTCAATTATATTTTAAACCAAATTTACAAATAATTCAAAACCTTATTGACTCAAATAAACCACAATACCCTTCTTAACACTACTTAATCTCTCTTAAACTATTGAGATGAGATGAGCTTTAAACGGTAAAATTTTCAAGTTCTTAAAATTTTGGAATTTCGAATTTGGTCACGTGATGGGATCACCTCGACCAGATGCGGCGCTACCAAACATAGGATTTACAAGCATTTATATATAATAGAGGAATAGAGGATGGTTTAGTCTTTGAATTGGTAAGAAGGTTGCTGGAAATGGTGGTTGAAGTGGTTCTGGATGTTGTTATTGGATGAATTACCCGAGGAAATTTTATCGAGACTCTTGAAGGAGTGTCCCAGTGAACTTCGGTCGGTTTCAAAGGGTTTTTACCGGTTGCATAACGAATTGTACAAGAGGAAAGTGTTAGGATTGTTGTCTGATGTAGAGGAAAAACAGTTTTGGAATTGTTTGTTGAGACCCCTGCAGCAATATGTGAGAAGTTTGGATTTTTTGCGAGAGAAGGCACGATTGATTGTTTCTGTAGATGGTGGGATAGAATGGATAGATGATTCGTGGTATATTATCTATAATGCCCTTATGGGACCATTGAAATGCGAGAATCGGTTTGTTAGATCGCCAGCGAGGGACTCGCTGGATTATCAAAGACCTATATTTACTGGACATTGTGTTGTGCCCAGGAACGTACCGTGTCGCATTAACGCTTGGTTCTACATTGATAATTTGGAAGCGGCTCGTAAATTGTCGACTTTGGCGACGGAATTCCGTGATTCGCCGTATGAGAGATATGAGACGGTGGGTACGGTACCGAATATTGCCGATTTCATTACTGAGACGGGCGTCTATTGCTTCAATCTGGGTAGATTGCCCAAAATTGACGGTCAGACGTTTCCTACTACGTTGGAATTGAGACTGGTAGAAAGATCGATGACGTTACCGGACTACTACGAGAGCCCGTTGTTGGAGTTTCTCGGTTATGATTTTAATAATTACGGCTCAAATTCGTGGCTTTTCTTCAGAATCGAAACCGTCTTCAAATCGACAGTGTTTAATCCCTTCGAAACGCAACTTTCTGAGTCTTTGGTGCGATTTGATGGCAGGTTCCAACTGCCGGAGAAGATGCCAGAATCGATCGAGGGAAAGAACTACTTTAACCCAGACAGTAAAGCTCTACGAAGATTCCTGTACCGTTTCCCAAGAACCAAGCTGGATTCGCGACGAGAACAAGATCTTCCCGATTGGAGGGCTCCGCGATTGCAATATTAACATTATAAGCTCTATGTAGTCATTTTTAGCTGATGAATGTACTTTCAATGATTGATATGCCGCTTTCACCGTTATACTTTGAATCTTGACAGTACTGATAGATGAACGGTTTGACGTTGGCAAGATTTTCCACGAGAGATTTAACGATAGAGGGCATTTCACCTAACACGTCATAACGGTTAACCAATCTCAGCCTTTTCTCTTGGAAATCTAGAGGGAAACTAATGCTTGTTGGATTTGACCATCCCGTTTCTGTATCTTTCTCCGTGGTGTCGAACTTGACGTGCTGACCATTTATGCTGGAACCAACAGCTTTGATCTTATTCTGCTCTGTATGACACCATATAGTCACTTTGGTGCGCTTGTGATCCTCGCTGGTGGTATACTCCATACAAAGCAAAGAACTTACACGATCCTGATAGCACAAAAAGTTCCATCTGCAGGCGGCCTTCTGTGGAGCTAAACCTTGTACTGCATCGATATACAGTCCGGGAACATCTACCAAATCGAAATTAACTTTATGACCGTTCTTTGTCTCATAAGAAATCGTACCGTGACATTTCGTTCTAGGTACAAAAAGATGTCTCAGCATTTTCTTCGATTGCAACTTATCCTGTTGCTCTTTAAGCTCATCCTTGGTGACACCCTTCTCGAGATAGTAACTGCATCCGTCAGGTTTAACCATAAAACCTTCGAAAAGATCCACCATAAGATCGAGTTTTACACCACTTGACCCATTAGAACGTTTCCCGATATCAACTTTAATCACTAAAGTCGCTACCACCTCGTCATCATGCGGAGCACTCTTAAATTCAAACGAAACTTCTTTCGAAATCACTTTCAATGGCTCAAAACTCTCTATATCTTCCACTTTAAAACTTTCCCATATATCAATATCTTCTCTATCATCTTCACGACTACGAAACACTTTAAAGTTCAACTGAAATCCCTTGTAAACACCTCCCATAACGCTAGAGTACAATAATTGTACAAAACCACATCTACCACTCGTTAAATCAGTGAAATACAAAGTCTGAGTCTCTGCCCTGGTTTCCACCGTTTTCTTCACTGCTTTAAAGAATCCATTACTCTTCAATGCCTGCTCTTGAGATTTAACAAACCATTCCAATTGCTTGATATCATTCACTTTAGTATAATCATCTTCACTCTTTACCTCTCTAATAGGAACAAACTTTACCTTATCCTTACTACCACCAAGCATCTTAACCTTGATCCTAACCACAATAAAATGGAAAATCAACAACTTAGCTAACTAAACGTTTATATACAAGCTGTTCTTGCTAAGATCTATCTAGTAACCAACTATCGTTCGTAACGGATCAGTCGGTTACGGCTTTTAACAGCTCTCTCGTTCATTACGCAAACTTACGGCGTCTCTTGACAAGCCAGTAGGGTCCACTCACGGCTACAACGAGATGCGATGAGCTTGGTAAGTCGCGAATGTTTAACCGGATTCGGTTTGATCGAAAACAGCGCAACTTTCGTGATGGCATCACAATAAGTTGCAGCCGATGGGTCCTGTCAATTCGATTCCGTAGTTGCACTTGGTCGTTTCGTAGACTTTTGTTATCTGGAAGTTCTTGGCGCAACGGACTTTGAGTTGTGCGGACCTCTGGGGCCCGTTCCAACATCGGTCGCCTCCGGAGTAGTCGAGCACTAGACCATTGCTTGTCTTGTGGAGATTGTCGAATAGGTACTGTTCTGAAGCTGTGTCGGAAACGAGGGCTGGGAATAGGTCGTCTTGGTCGGGATAAGTAGATTTCAGGTAATTGAAGAAAGATTGTTGGGAATCGTTGTTTTGTAAATGTAGATCTTGGAGATTGCCGATTTTCACTTGGTTTTGGGTTGGTGCGTTCTCTATTTGGTAGATGGTACCGCCAAGGTTGATTTCGTAGAGGTAGTTATCGATTGCGCCGGTTAGGACTTGTTGTTGCGAAAGTGCAAAGATAAGTTGTTTCAATCTTTCGAGCTCACGGACGTCGTCACCACGTTGTTCGTTGTTCAGTGTACGGTATTGGTCTCTCTTAGTGTCGAGCTGTCTTTTTAGTTGTTCGATGGTGGACTCCAGTGCCGCTATCTGGCTTGCAAGGTCCGGTCTGAAATATGCGGCAACTTTTCGGGTTAGGAAGTTGATGTGCTGCAGTACGCCCTGGAGGGTGGAATCGATCTGTTCGCTACTGTTCAAGGTTAAGATCTCATCAACACTGGCGAGAACAAACTCTTTGAGTAGTTTAAACTTTTCGATGAATTCTTCGGGCAATAGCGCACCGTGATCCAACGTCTGATATTGCAATAGCCAGTGTTTATAAGACTCCACAGCTTCTTTCACGGCTGAATCCTGGTAATTCACGTTGTAGCCGTTTGCAACTTCTGACATCAATTCGCTCAATTGTGTAATCTTTGAAATCACCACGGGCACGTAATCGACTTTGCCGAAAACCATACTTTCCACAAATGTGATCTTGCCAATGATATATTTGGAAGGTTTATCGATCTTGCCCTCGGAGAACATCTGAGGCAACTCTTGCAGGAAATATTCCACTAGTTGATCGCGCTGCTCCTCTTCGACTTTGGAATCACAACTTATTTTCCTCAAAATTTGGCTTTTCATAAAATCATACTTCCTAACATTATCATTGACCACTCTATCGTTCAACGAACGTGAATAATTGTCACTTAATGAGTCCAAGATTTTCACCAGACTCTCATATGCTCTGCTGGCTTCAATAACCCGCTCAAAAGACCTTGCAATCTCAGAAGCGATATCCTCTGCGTCCAACTGCTTAAATTTGTACAATAATGGATTTCCAGTCTTCAATTGCTCAACATATTTCGTCTTCAAGGTCGATAAAGTCAATTCTCTATTCATAAGTTGATCTGAAATTCTTTCGATTCCTTCCGCCAATACCACTTTATCCACGTCCCCATTCCCATCCTTTAAATTAAACTTTTTATAAAGCCTTCGCAGTTCTCGAGAACCTTCATCATGTTTCTTCAATTCCATCTTCTTGATCTTCTCAAAGGCTTCTTGCAATTCCGAACATTGTGATCCCCGGTAAAACGGCTCCGCAGGAGCCAGTAGCTCATCCGAACAATCACAACAGTCACATACTCCATCATTAACTTTACTCTGTGAAATATACCTGGGGATAAAGCCCTCATTACGACAGTAGAACAAAGGTGCCCTAGTTCCACACGCTCCAGTCCCAGGTTCATCGGATCCATCGGGACAATCACATACGCCGTCATTGATCTGACTAACATTCAAAACCACAGACGAATCATTCAAACAGCTCCATTTATCGTTCAAGTCCCCAACATACAATTCTTGCTTCAATGGCTCAACTCCATGAACAAAAGATCTTGCAGCAACAACAGAACCTCCCAAAACGGGAACCAACACCTGAATCAAAACCATTTTACACTCTCCCAGCCTTCTTTTTCTTCACAATCTCAACCTCCAACTACATCGCTTCTATAGTACAACAGGCTTAAAGAACAGCGAACCTTACAGAGAACAGCGAACTATACAAAACACCACTCAATTGACCAGCAAACCATCGAGATCAACCATATAATTACCCACAAGATCAACTTTGAAGGTTGTAGACTGATAATGCGGATAGTTACCCGATTAGGTAAAAGGTAAACAATCGAAATTTCACCACTTTAAACCCTGTTTGATCAAAGTTGTACCAACTTTAAAGGTATCATAGGTAGATGAAGGAAGGTCTGATAAGACTAGCTGTTTAGATTTGCTATAGTTAAAGACATACGTTTCACGATATTGCTGTGTGTTAGTTTCTTGTTGGATTGCATATTTGCTTTGCTGTTGTACAATATTATCTCAGAGAATACCATGAGAGGTGGATGTGAGAAGAGGTGTTTGTCTTTGACAGAGCTTCCGTTGAATGTTTTATTTCAAATATTTTGTTTTCTAGAGAGGGAAGAATTGATAAATATTGCAAGATGTTGTCGAATTCTGCGAATATTAGCTAATGAGAGTTTAATGTTGACGAATAATATGGTGGAATTGCAAGGATTTCGAAATAGAAGATTGTTATTTGACGTTTTTGATATTTTAAATGGGAGCAGGAATTTGGTTATGAGATTAACGATGGAATATAAAGTTTCGATTTTGGAATCTGTGCGGTACGTTCAACGTAGGACGCAGATGATGTTGCTTCGGGACGAAGAAACGGAGGAAGATGTACGAAACGACGGTAAGATGACTTATTTGAAGATTTTGCAGGGATTTAATAACCTGGCCCTGGCGGCGCAGGATTGCACTAAAAGTGATGAAGAAGTCGTAACGCCGAGTGAAGATCCCGTGAGTTACGAGCCTGTGGTAACCGAGACGAAAATAGTATCACCAGCAGCGTCAAACTACTCCAAATCGTCTGCAGCGTCTATTTTCTCGGATTTACCACCCAAACTATCGAATCGCGGTTGGCATTCATCAATCTACGAGCTAGAACATGTATCAGACCACACAGACGCCAGCACATCCGAGTGCGACACATCATCATCGACAGATTCGATAGTTCGATTGAGAAATTCGACAAAAGTGAAAGATAAAGCTGCATTATTCGAAAAATTGTTCTCGCAAGATTACGAAATAACCAAAAGCCCAAAGAAATGTCGTAAAAACAAATCATACGGAGCTTTATCACCTACAATACGACCGGCAAGCGAGAAGAGAAGTATATCTCAAGGATATCTCGAAGAACTCGAAAGATGTAGCCTAGCTACGCAAAACTCCAGTTACGATTACGACGTGGATTTAAACACATTGAAGGATCAAGACAAGAAATCTAAGAGTGCTCGACCAAGAATTTTTCGCAGAAGTAAACTGACCGCTTTTGTTACAGAGGACAACAAGATATGCTATGAAAAATCGTAATACCAAAACCAAAGTACCGGATGATCTCAGACCCAGCAGGACCAACTACAAGAAGCTCTTATAGCGAGCTATGATGATTCTTTAATGGTAGTGTGTGTACACGTGACCTAGTAGTTAGTATAGTATAGGCATAGTATAGGTAGAAGTATACCGTTATGAAGTGAAAAATGGCTTTAATGGTTAAAATCGGTAGTTTGAAGGTCCTTTTGTCTTTGATATTGGGTTGTTTCGATTGTACTAATTGAGTATGAGTGTTGGAAATGGTTCTAGTGTATCTGGTGGACGAAACAGTCCGGCAGATGGTGAAGAAGTGAAAACACAGTTTAATCCAAGGGTTTTATGGCCAGATATGATCAAGATACCTGCGAATCCGTGGACTTTTACGTGTAAAGAAGTTATAGAGAAGCTTGGGAATAATCCTCAGGGTACAGCAGAGATGAAGCGTTGTATGGAAAAATGTTTGATTTACTTTTACACGGTTAAGAAGAAGTTAAGTTTGCTTGATCACACGTATACTGCGGCGTGTATATTGTTTTTCCGATATTGGTACGTTTATGGGCTACCGAACGGGCTGACAGAGTGTATTCATGTTTCTCAGGCAATTTTAGTGACTGCTTGCAAGACTATGGAGAATAATCGACCAATAGATGCGTATGTGAAGGCGACTTGTGAGTTTTTAGTGAAAGATTTGAGTGGTTTGAGAAGTAAACAGAATATGGATAAGCTGCGGTGGGATGTAAGAGATAGATTGGTCGAAAGTGAGAAGAAGATCTTGTGTTCTTTTGGGTTTGATTTGAATATTGAAAACCCTAAGGAATTGATCGAAGAGATGTTCAGCGGATACTATCGTTTCAACAGAGATTACGATCTACCAGAAGAGTTTAAACAAGTTTTCCCAAAGATTCTGCAGGAAGCAAGGAATTTTATCGTCCAGGCGGTGACTCAACCTGTGTCGTTGCTTTGCGATGGTTACACATTCATTGCACTGTCGTTGATATATTGCGGACTGCAATACAAGAAGCTGATCGACAAGGATTTTAAATTTCCACCAAACTTCTTCTCAGAAAAATTCCCCATACCGGTCACTGCACAAAGATTCGAAGAAATCTTTACAGATTATCGTATAATCGAAGAGAATTTCTTTGATCTCAAGAGTAACAAGGGAGATAAACTAGAGATTTCAGCCGATGACATAAACAGCGTTATTCAGGAACCGGAAAAACCGGAGGAATGTCCTACGAACCCGTATGATTACGAATTGATGAAATCTGGTGAAGTGAAACAAGAATTGATAGATCATATCGAGAAAAGAGTACAGGAACTATTCGATAGAACAGTCATGGAGGCTAAGAAAAGATCATCAGAGAATTCATCGGAGACGGAACCCGCCGTTAAGAAAGCAAAGATATGATCTCCAATGCCACGGAATTACATAATCTAGCAAGCCAAGGTGGTCCTTATAGCAGTTGAATGGTGTCTTAACAGGCTAAGATGGCTTAAATTCTAAGTGTGGAAACCGGGTAACAGCGATAAGCTAAGGTTAAAGGACCAGTAATCAGTATGACTGAGGGAATCGATAAGATTTGTTGTAAATTTACAGCGAGGTAGTGGTCTTTATCGTCCATTCAAGGTCAGTTGGTCATCCTGATAACCTATATTCCACGTTAGAGACAGTTTTTCCCGTTCTTTGGAAGGAAATCTATCGAAATTGGGACGATTGGTAAGGGGTAATGGTTGTTAAGATGGATAATTGCGAGAAAGAAGTATCATTTACTCCAGAATATTCGAATGAGTTATTGCGGTTTATTCAAAATATATATGAAGAATACATCAAGCATTCCTACACGCATTTAAAGCTTGAAAAATTGCTAGATCTTTTGGAGCATACTGAATATCTATTTGAATCTTATTTGGAGTTTTTACAGGAGAAAAATAGTCAGGATGCTTTGACAGCGTTTACCATTGGTTGTTATTACCTATATTTGGTGGTTCCTCAGTCGATCCAATTTCAGACAAGGAATAAATCTTATAGCATCTTTAATGATCTGAAGAAAGTGTACGAGAACCAGGCAAACATGACCAATGTGCTGCTGATGGTAAAGGATGAAGTTGATGGGATCTTGGATAAAAGTGCTAGAGATTTGAATGAGTTTGAACGAAGTATAACGAGGAAAAGAGCGTATTCGGTTCCAGACCGTCAATTTGTAAAGGATTTGGCAAATTTGAGCATATCTGACAATCCTCTACCTGAGACTGAGCAGCAGACTGAATCTAAACTAGATCATGGCGATGCGGAGATGGAGAAAGTTGCAGATGAAGATACTACACAAATTTGGACTGCACCTTCGCTAGAGCCCAATGATCAGTTGAAACTTGCACTCGATCCGGCACCACTGTCGCCCTCACTCATGTCTTTGGATCAGCCTTTGGAGACTGATCAGTCCGATGCCAACTCTCTTCAAAGGCACAGTGTGTCAAGATTGAGACAAGGAAGTGCACCTACGAAACCAACAAATCATTTAGCAAATGGATTACCTCCCGAGAATCCAGATAGCATGATCTTCTTTGAGCAAGAAGGCGCAAACGAGAATTTCTGGAGCGCTAACGTCGACAGACAAAACACGCATCGGAAAGACTCCTACCATTCAGTCTACATGTTTGAAGGAGAGGGAGAGGAGCATTCTGGCTCAATATCTGATAGTTTAATACAAACCTTGGAAAGGTTACAAAAACAGAGCATAATTACAGCACCTGAACTTTTCGCTATTTTGTCGTCCCCTGAAGAACGCAACAACCTTTTGCTGATTGATCTGAGATTAACAAAGAGATCTAGGGTTAATCATATTGTGGCGCCCAATACAGTTGAGATTGATCCCAGGGACCTCTGGAATACCCAAACGAAAACGCCGATATCCAGCTCGGCTGTGCTGGATGACATCATTAAAAAATCTGCATTTTTTGAAAGAGGATCTTTCGAATACATTGTATATTATACTGACATGCGAACTTACATGACTGTCAATTTTGATTACATGTTCACATTATTCTATTTGCTGACCTCCGCACCAACGGTTAATTTGAAAAGTCTACCGACACACTTGCTTGGAGGATATGAAAAATGGAAAAAACTAATGAAGAATTACTCAACTAACTACAATATCGAATTGAATGATTACATTTATCGACCGTATGGTGAGCTGAAGAAGGGCGCTCTTGAAAGCGGTGATAGAAAATCACCGGAAATGCCTTCTTGGAAGCCTCCCGCCGTGCCACTGCGCATAAGAAACCGCCCTCCGCCACCTTCATCCTTGAGCATGCCCTCTGAAGAAGGTGCTCCAGCTCCCCCTCCGGTCCCACCGAAGATTTCGTTAGATTACAGCAAAGAGTCCGAATTCTCCTTGCCCGAACGTGGATCGATAATGAATTCCGGCCCTTCGAAATCCAGAAAGTCAGTCCGAGCTACCACTGTGTCGCAACAGCGAAACAATCAACAGTATTGGCGCCTGCAGAGACATTATTCAATTCCAACGATAGAGAAAAGTTCGAACACATATGTTTCTCTGTCAATTACAGGTTTGAGGAATTTAGGTAACACATGTTACATCAACGGAATGCTGCAATGCCTTTTCGCCACCACGAAGCTTAGAGATCTGTTTATTTCGGGGAAATACGAAACTTTTCTGAATCAAAATTTCAAGAACCAACCTCAATTGTCTAGATCGTTCAGCATACTGTTCAAGAAAATGTACATCAATGGCGGATGCTCGGTGGTGCCGAGTGGCTTTTTGAAGGTGCTCAATTATCTCAGACCGGATCTTAGAATTCCGGATGATCAACAAGACACTCAAGAGTTTCTAATGGTAGTACTTGATCGATTGCACGATGAGTTGTCAAACCAGGCTCTTGTGGCTGACGAATATCCTGACTTGCTTCTGTACGATCAAAAACGCATGAACGTGCAGAGCAAAGAATATAAGAAATGGTTCGAAGAACATGTTATCGGAAATGGTCTTGCCCCTATTGACCACATTTTCCAGGGACAGATAGAAAACACTCTAGAATGTCAACGGTGTGGTAATTCTTCTTATAGCCACTCTACTTTCTATGTTTTGTCGCTGGCAATGCCAAAACCGTCATCTTCAACATTTTCGAGATCTAAGCGAGTAAAACTAGAAGATTGCATCAATATGTTTACTAGTGAGGAGATACTGTCAGGAGAGAATGCCTGGGATTGTCCAAACTGTTGCGGTCCACTAAATGGTCCAAACGACTTCAAGAAATCTAAGAAAAAGAAGAAACTGGACTATGGAGGAGAGTCTCACAGCAAGAGGAGCATATTCAAGCTGCATTCGAAAAGAAGTAGATCTAAGTCTCCGTTCAGGATGCTGGGTGGTACTAGATCTCTCATGGGAGATAAAAAGCCAAAAGAATTGACAAGCAAGAAAACTTTAAACTTTATTGCAGTACCCCCGGTGTTAGTGATTCATCTATCGAGATTTTACTACGATCTGACCAAGAAGAATGATACCATCGTCACCTATCCACTAATTTTGAATATTGTTCTGAAAAACAACGAAGTTGCTAAATACAGATTGTATGGGGTTGTCAATCATTCTGGTAACTTAATAAGCGGTCATTACACATCATTAGTTAACAAAGATCCAATGCATAGGCTTGACAAAGGTTGGCAGAAATGGTACTATTTTGACGACGAGGTTGTCAAAGAAGAAACCAATCATGGTAACCTAGAGCAAGGCGTGATAAAAGTCTCTAGTGCTGACGTTTACGTTTTGTTTTATGAACGTATAGATAACTAGGACCAAAGCATTACCACATTGTAATTATTTACTGCATAGTGTCTTGAACTCTGCCAAATGAGAGCTCGTTTCATACTGATTAATGTTAGCGTTAAGAATGTATATATATTCAACAAATTTACTACATACGAGGTTGTTGCGAGTAGCAGTGACGAGATTATTCCATTATCATTTCATTAGCATTTTCAAACACCAAAGGTCTTGATGTATTCTTTAGATTTCTCGATTTCATCTTTTCTTCTATTGGAGTCCCAACCCAGCTTATCTCCCATAATCTTCACGGTGCCTTCAACGGCATCCAGGGCTTGCCTAGCATCTAGGAATGCAAATCTTGTTCTTCTTAGTAGGAAATCCAAAGCGGTTCTGGTATACTCGTAGTCAATAGAGTAGAGAAGTTCACCGATGGTAAAGGGATAGCGGAATGAATCGAAGTTGACATTCCCATAGACAGTAACATTCTCCCTTCCGCCAAAGGTAACAGGTAATTGATTTCTTTCATCCTCTTTAAACAATTCACAGATCAGTGGTGCTCTGGTACCATAATTTTCGGACAGGTGTTTGGACATAGCACCAGATAGGTGATACTTCTGAGCCAACAAAGCTTGCAAATTTGGTGTCCAATTCTCTGCTCCGGCCAACTTCAATTTTTTAGTGATGCATGGTTTAACATCGAAGTTACCCACTTTAACAACTTCGTTGATCGTCTCTTCTGCCATCTCTCTGTAAGTGGTCCATTTACCACCAGCTATGGCAACCATGCCGTTATCCGTCGTGAAGCACAAATGGGATCTAACCAGGCCTTGCGTGGCGCCACCGGAATTCTTAGCTTTCTTTCTTGGATCGAGCACCAATGGTCTGATACCAGCCCAAGCACTTAACACGTCCTCTCTCTTGACTGGGAACTTGATGTAGTGTTGCAATTCCTGTAGGATATCCTGAATATCAGACTCTGTAGCGGTTGGATTCTGAGGAATTTGTTTCATTGGAATATCCGTCGTACCAGCAAGCACTTTACCTTGCCATGGCAAGAAGAACATGACTCTTCCGTCGGAAGTCTTGACATCCAACAACCCCATTTCCCTTGGACAATAGAAAGAAGGTAAAACAATGTGTACACCAGCAGAAGGAACCACCATATTAGGGTTCTGAACGGCTACTTCTGTTGCTATCGTTGCATTTGGACTCTGTTGCACGGGATCGGGCAACCCATCAGGGTTCTTATCCATCTGCAATAAACGATCACTGTAAGGTCCCGTTGCATTCACGGTCACTTTAGCACGTACCGTATACTGTTCTCCCGTCTCACGATTAGTCACTAACGCTCCCTTCACTTTACCACTCGTGGGATCCTTGATCAATTGGTTCACCTCCATATAATTTAACACTGTAGCACCATTTTCAATTGCCGTAATAGCCAAAGCAGCATTCATCCTAGAATCGTTAAAAGAACCATCATGGTACACAAGCCCAGCTTTCAACACCGTGGAATCCAACATTGGTGCAATATCCGATGCCTGTCTCTTTGTGAGCAAATACGAACTCTTCAAATTCTGTGAACCGGCAAACAAATCGTACATCTTACAACCCACATAAAAGTACGGAATCTGCCAGTAACTGTACACCGGAATCAAGATCGGAAGAATCTTACACAAATGCGGTGCCGTATTCAACATATGTCCCCTCTCATTCAAAGCCTCCACCACAAGATCCAATTGAGCCTTAGACAACTCAAAGAACGCTTTCTCCAAGTATCTAACACCACCATGAGCCATCTTAGTCGATTTCGACGACGTTCCCGACGCAAAATCGTTCATCTCCACCAATGCAACATTTAATCCCCTAGTGGACGCATCCAACGCACAACCAGTACCTGTGGCACCACCACCAATCACCAGCACGTCAAATTCATCCGTTTTGCCCAATTTTGACAATAAATCCTGTCTAGATGGTAATTTCACCTCCGGTATATCCACTGGAGACTTCAAAGCCACATCATTCCCAATAAATCGTTCCCTATACTTCACACTACCGACAAAACCAACAGTACCAACAATCCCACTCACTGCCACAACTCTACCTAACGATATTCTCCCAGCTCGTGCAAACATCTTACTCACTTCAACACAAAACAGCAGCAAAGACTCTCAACTCTCAATCTGTCAATCCACTGCCAATATATACCAACTTGACCAACCAACTAGCCCTCATCAGACCATCCAATAGTCATTAGCTTTATTCAAACCCCCGGTACCTTTGCTGTATGTTGCTGGGCGAACGGAGCGTACTACGCTTAGCGAAAAGACCAGCCAATTGGTATAAGAAGAACATAAAATGGTCAAAAAGTGAACCCAAAAAATGGTCAACAGGACTCAATGCTTTGTCAAGTTGTAGAACTGTCTTGTTAGATCATTCTGTGAAAAAATCAGCTTTGTAGCGTTACTCTGAGATACCTTTCTTCTTAGATCTTTTGAGCTTCTTGCGAATAACGAGTGTGGGCACTGAACAGACAAAGTTTTGTAGTGTTGAGAGGATCATGGAAAGGGAACAGCATAGTGTGATTGGTTTGAGTGTGTAGATCATCTCTGTAAGTAGTTGTTTTGGGAACGGATGTTGTAGTGAGAGGATGACGACGTCGATATGGTCTATGACTGCGTTTGTGCAGTCGAACAGATACATGACGTGGTTCTTGATCGAAGTGACGTTCTCGGAGAGTGTAGTGGTGGTGCTCGAGGGGTCGCTGTTGTCCCAGTGGACGATGTAGAGTGTGTCGCCGTTGGCGATTAGTGAACCCATCACGTATGTGAGTGCGTAGTTTGATTCGGTGGTCAGGTCTGTGCAGAGGATGTACGACCTGGCGGTCGTTGAGCCTTGGCCCTTGGAGACAAGTTCGATGGCACGGCGGTACCCGCCGGCCATCGAAGTCTCCTGTACACCTTGGGTGTCGCGGCCCTGGGCCGCGACGTACTGGCGGATCCATGGCTTGCTCGATTCGAGTACTTCGTTGAGACTCACCACGAAGTTGGGCAACACTTTCATGCCCTGATCGTAGTCGAACTCTTCGTCGATGTCGACGTCGTTATCGACATCGGTAACTTGCTCCTCATCAGACGGCTCGTCTGATGACGAGCCGTCGTCGTCGCTGGCATCACTGCCAGCGTCATCGCTGCTCGGTTGCAGTCTCATCGATGGGTCCCGTCTCAGAACTGTCCATTTCAAGAACTCTTCCTCTGCAATTATACTAGAGACTCTGCTTCTGGACCTTGAACGACTCGTCGAGACGTTCATACCGGTACCATTCCTCATCTTAGTACGTGATCTGCCCCTTTCCAATTGTTCAGAGTCGAATTGGACTCCAACAGCACCGCTAGCATCGCTCTTCGCAGCTCCAGCGCTGTTCAACCGCGTCTGTGTCCCGTCAGCACCCGTCAGTAGTATACTCTTATGGCCTGGTACACTCATAGTTGCCTTACTGGTATACTTTGTAGCAAGTAGTGGTATAGAGGTCCGAGTTGTATAATTTCATCCTTATCAGGACAGGTTTAAACTAGAGACAGTATAAGAGGTAGTTGGGATTTACGATTTGATAGTACGAGGATCTTGGTGGGATCCAATTGATTATTTTCCAGTTTCTCTCGTCGTTATAGCGCCATTTTACGACTTTACAGTGCAGATATTCGAACAAGGTAAGAATTACTACAAGATTGGACTGAAATTGAAACCTAGTGGTCTTCTGGAAGTGATATACGGTTTTAGAGGAGCCTGAGTTATTGATTGTGGTCCTTTAGTTGCAAGGGCTTGCACAACTGCTGAGGACATCGCATGATAAGGTATACTAGTCGAACAAGAACTGAAAACTAAAGATGGAGGCTGTTCCACAGGTCAATGTTAGTCGAACGAAGTTCGAGAACCCTGTTAAATGTATATTTGATAGCCAGGGGGTCCAAGAGTTCCAACATTCGGTCGCTATCGAGAGATTGAAGTACTTTCTGCTCAGGTATGCGCAGATGGTAAATAGACAGAGGATTGAGCGAGGACCATGCGGTATAGAAGTGGTCAACGGGTTTGTTGGGTTGTTGCAGAGATTGTCGCAGCTGGTGGACGAAACGCCAGCACTTCCGGGACCCAGAAGGTTTGGTAATCTAGCGTGCAGAGATTGGCATCACAAGTTCGAGTCGAGCCTGTCACAGCTGTGGCAGGAACTGCTCCCCAAGGAGTACCACGAAGCTATACCGGAGCTTAACTATTACTTGGGGAACAGTTTTGGCTCGTCTACGAGACTGGACTACGGTACAGGCCACGAATTGTCGTTTCTAGCGGTAGTCGGCGCACTGGATATGCTCGGTTTGTGGACCAGCGAGTTCAGTGGCAAGGAAGTGCTACTAATATTCGATACTTACTACCAGTTGGTACGGAAACTGATCATCACTTACACGTTGGAACCCGCTGGATCGCATGGAGTATGGGGACTCGATGACCATTTCCACATCGCCTACATCCACGGCAGCTCTCAATGGAGCAATGACCCGAATGCGCCCATGGTGCCACGGGATATCACTAACCGCACCATGGTCGAGAAATTCGCTGACACAAATCTCTACTGCCAAGCGATAAGCTTCATCTACCAGGTCAAATCGGGTCCCTTTGCGGAAAACTCATCGATGCTCTACGATATCGCCACTACAGTGCATACGTGGTCCAAAGTGCATTCGGGACTACTCAAGATGTACTACATCGAAGTGCTAAGCAAATTTCCCGTCATACAACATTTTTGGTTTGGAGCTGGACTATATCCTTGGATCAACGCAAAGACGGGACAGAAACTACCCATATATGAGAATATTGAAACAAAGAGCGAGATGTTTACACCCATCAGTATCACAACTGCGGCACCAACCATCTCAATGGGTCATCAGCCGGGACAATCGATACCACACACTAAACTGGCTCACGGTAGATATTCACCAGTACGTGGATTGATGGCACCACCAAGTACCGTACCGACCAATAGTTACTCCAAGATGAGGAACTCAATGAGAAATGACAGACCATGATTAAACAAATCTTTGTGTTATTGCCCATGGAATATATATAAATATATAGATGTGTATGTTAAAGGTTAGGAAACTGATTATAGTTGAGGACCTGCTGCAAGAACTTGTGACGTGGCTTTGTCCTGGTAAGTCTTGAAATTCTCCACAAACAATTGTGCCAAGTTCTTGACCGCGGACAAGTACTTTGCTTCACCACCGACCCAGTTCTTTGATGGATTCAATAGTCCTGATGGGACACCATTGACCTTTGTGGGAATTTGCAAATTGAAAATGGGTAAATTATCGTACGATTCCTTGGCAAGAGAACCATCATGAATGGCATCAAGGATGGCTCTTGTGTATTTCAAAGGACAACGGTTACCACCTGCAACGTATGAAGAACCGGTCCAGCCGGTGTTGATCAACCAAGCGTTGGCTTTATGTTCCGACATCTTCTTGGCCAACATAGTTGCATATTTCATTGGATGTAACGCTAGGAATGGTTGACCAAAACATGAAGAGAAAGTAGCCTCTGGTTCAGTGACACCTTGTTCAGTTCCTGCCATCTTGGAAGTGTAACCAGAGATGAAATGGTACATGACTTGTTCTGGAGTCAATTTCGATACTGGTGGTAACACACCAGAAGCATCACAGGTCAATAGGATCAAATTTTGTGGATGAGCATCCGCTAGACAAGGAATCTTGGCACTAGGAATGTAATCGATTGGATAAGCACATCTTGTATTTTCCGTGATTGAGGAATCAAAATAATCTACATCACGAGTCTTTGGATCGTAAACCACATTCTCCAAGATTGAACCAAATTTAATCGCATCGAAAATTTCAGGTTCCTTTTCTTGTGTTAATCCAATAGTCTTTGCGTAACAACCACCTTCGATATTAAAGACACCATGATCAGACCAACAATGTTCATCATCACCAATCAATTTACGATGTGGATCAGCAGACAATGTGGTCTTACCGGTACCACTCAAACCAAAGAATAAACTAACATCATTCTTTTCAATACCTTGATTCGCGGATGAATGTAAAGTAAGCACATTATGATGAACGGGCATCAAATAAAACATAACGGTAAAGATACCTTTCTTCATTTCACCTGCATATTCTGTACCAAGAATAATCATCTCCATGGCTTTGAAATTAATCTCGATAGTAGTCTTCGAGGACATCCCCTCCGTATGTAAATTTGCTGGGAATTGACCCGCGTTCCAAACGGTAAAATCTGGTTCACCAAAATGGGCTAATTCTTCTTCAGTTGGTCTAATTAACATATTGGTCATAAACAACGCATGGTAAGCTCTTGCACAAACAACACGAACTTTAATCCTGTAACGTGGATCCCAACCAGCAAATGCATCCACAATGTAAAGATGATCCCTCGTTCTCAAATAATCAGCCGCTCTTTCACGATTAATCTCCCATGTTCTTTCAGAACATGGTTTATTCACGGGACCCCACCAAATATTATTCTTTGAAGTCTCTTCTTCAATAATACGCTTATCACGAGGTGAACGACCAGTCTTTTCACCAGAATACGCAATTAATGCACCACTCGATGAAATTGTTGTCTTTTTCTCCCTAAGCGCATCCTCATACAAGATTGCCGCTGGTGCATTACGTCTTATAGTAATAACTTCATTACTCAAACTCAATTCTTGTCTAATTTTTTGCTCAACTTGAGCTGCATCAGTAATCGGTTGTGACATTTTGGAGGGTGACATTTTTTTTATTTGTTATTCTTTGTGACAAAATATCCAAAAGATAAAATTGGGAAATCAATTCAATCTCAAACAATTTCAACCACTTTATATACTTTTCCGAACCACTTTAAACCAACCGCCGAGCAATCAACCAGCTGTTGTTCAACCGAAGTAACCTTCTTACAAGCTTACTTGTAACGCCGGACCTTTGAATTCATAGTAAATAAAGCCTTATTTTGTCACATCGCCGGGATTCTAATTTTGCACAGCCGTACGATAATGGGGACCCCGATCGGAAATTTTCGGAAAATCTCGGACAATTTCGGAAATCGGTACACGAATTCCATTGAACCGGTGTTTACAATTCGGTTTAATGGAGGGAATGTTTTTCTCCATTAAAGCGAAAGGGCTGTTACCCGCATTGCCACTCGTTTCAAGGGGTCAAATCTCGTAGTCTCGATGAAAACAACATATAGGAGCATATGAAGGGGGACAGCGGGAGAAGGGTACCACCGCTAATGGCTGGGCGGCTATAGTTGGGCGGCTATGGGGAGAAAAAGAGGGTTCACCATATATTCGGATAATAGTGGTAATGATAAAATCTCGAAAAAGGCATCTTTGGGAACGTTGGCGACTCGTTGGAGCGTTGGTGTCAAAAGGAAACCATTGATGACAACAGACGTGAATGTATCATCGATATTTTGCAACGATTCAAAGAAAACTGTGACAAAAGTGAATGGTAAGAGTGATGGTTCTATTACCGAGATGCAATCTGTTTTAAATACGGCTAAGAGTGTTTCTTCGTACGGAGCGACATGGAGGGGTGGCCCAGAAATCTCGATTGCACGTGACCTAGCGGGTGATTTACAACAAGTAGTCGCTGGCGGTGTAGCGAAGTTGAATAGTCGCATTAGAGCGTCTGGCAAAGTTGAATTTGATCAATTGATTGAGTTCCGGGAGTTATTGATGTTATCCGCTCATGAATTACTTGTCGTTGTGGATAAACCTCGTTCTATGGTGCTTCACAGTAAGAGCGCGCTGAGCGCGCAGAAAGTGGATCGATTTGGTTCAATGAAGTTGGCTTTAAATTCACAATGCTATTATGTACTTTACAATGACGTGTATTGGTATATTCGATGGAAGTTTTTTTAGTTTGTGCAGATTTTGTTGTTGTATCCGATTGCGTTTGTGATGGAAAAGACGAATTTGGTTGTGAAAGTGGTTATACCGTGATCCTGTGCTTTTGACCGCATGGTGGTGTCGTCGGTGACCAGCACTACGTGCTGGAGGTTTGTATTGGTTGTACTGAGCCTTTCCTGGGCTTTCCGTACGGCTTCGAAGACGAATTCGTCGACATGTGAGCGCCATGTGATCTGCTCTTCGAACTCTAGGTGTTCCTCGATATGTGTAGCTACGTTACCTGTGAATCGTAGTGGGAGTATTCTACCCTCAGCATAAAGTTGTCTCACCGTGATGACAGCTCTTGTGGCGGCCTCTACAACGTTCTCGTCTTTGGATTTCCTCAGAAATCGCAACTCTTGGAAAGTAGTGAGGCAAATGGCAAATTTTAGGACGTCATTGGATGCAAGCTTGTAAACGTGTGCGAAATGCCTCAACCAAGTTGTCGCATCCAGCACGAAATATGTGTCGCGCTCATTCATGCAAAAGGATGGAAAATCAAGCTTAAATTCATCTGCAATAACGCTTTGTTGCATACTTTGTTCAAATAATTTGCGCTCCGATAGGGATTGTGATGGAGGTCCAGTCTTGTCTTCATTTCTGGTTTCTTGGTTTTCTTCGCAACCGCTCGATGTGTATATCGAGGAACTTACAAAATCTCCTGATCTGTCGTAGCTGCTATAATCGAAAGCAAGTTTCCTATAACCTCGATAATCGAAAATGCTTTCATGCTCAATAATGCTTAAAGGTGGAGTGGCGGTCATGTCGGTGTTGATGTGACTACTCTCCTCCGTTCTCTCGATTGCATCGTGCAACGCTGTGAAGTCTGTCTCTGAAAATTGGGAGTCGTTCAATTTGAAACAGAAGGACTTCAGAAAATTATCCGAAAGTTCCTGGTTCCTACAATGTACCTGTGCATTCGAGCTCGTAACAATCCTAAGATTGAATCTCTCGGAAATTCCTTTGAAAAGATGGATAATGCGAAAAGCGCGCTTCCAAAACTTTCCAGCCCTTTCATCCTCTTTGTCAAATCCAATTCCATCAATCGGTGCATCGAGAAACATATGATCCTTGATTCCAACGTGCTCATAACTGTCAACTTGCGGGCGATCCTTGTTACAGATGACGTCAAACCACAATGTGCCCCAGCATTTCCAAACCTCTGGTAAATCCTCGTTTTCATTAAAGTGCTCGATTAACTGTTCCAGATCTGTATCCGTCGATTCGAAAATGGGAGAAATGGGCATCATATTGTGAGCGTTGTCTAACATGTAGGCCATCAAAACGTTCAAAAAATTCACTATGGTGTTCCAAGGAAAAATGCGATTAATAAATTCTGTCCAAAATTCACAGCTTGCGCTGTCAGATATCCTCTCCACCCTGAGGGCGACTGCAATGATGAAATAAGTCCATGGTAATAAATGGGGCAGTGCAACGACGATCGGACCTTCAAGGAACTTTCTCAAGACAATCATGCTACATTTCATACTCGTTCTGTTGAGATGCTTCAGGGAATGGATCCAAATGTCCCAAGATGGAGGAAATACTTGAGATGACTTTAAGGAATCCAGATTATCAAAAAAATCTTGTTCTGACATTTCCTGAAAAATTGTCTCGCTTTCGTCTTCATCTATGGCCATTGTGCTCGAGAATTCAGGCGCTGCTGAGGATTTTACTTTTCTTTTCTCCTTTTTGTCCTTCCTTTCCTTTAAGTTCTTCGGTAAATCGAACAGTAATGCAAATGGGTTTTTAGGATCTCCAAAACCTATCAACTGCAATATATGTGACTCCGCAAATGCCGGTCCATGACGGAAGAAATAGGTAAGTTGATCCTGATCCTGACAAAACATTCTGCGAGTATCAAACATGTTTTTTTCGTTAGCGTCCAATCCAAACTTCTCGCGAAAATAGAGTAAAACAACTGGATGTAAGTCTGCGCTTTGCAGAAAGGTGGGCAATAACATGACTTCGCTATGCTTTAAGTATTCAATCAGTAAGGCATTTCTGTGATTTCCATTATTTCGCTCAACAAAAGCACGCTGATAGATGTTGTCTATTACCAGTTGCATATATTGTTGCGAGGGGATAAATGTATCTTGACAAAAAACGCTCTTACCCAAATTCACAAAGGCTTCCAATGTGTTTTGCTGAACCGTTGACATATGATAATACAGTTTACCGTGACCATAAGTATACTTCATTGCTTCAGTGTACCAATATTCAGCACTTAATTTCCAATCTATGAAGCTTGATGGATAAAGAGCTATCGCCATTCGCGAGAGATCACCCAGCCTTTGATACCATGGAATTGCATATTTTGCGGGAATATCAGCCAGCATGTTCGATATGGAGATGAAAGCATGTGTGATGAACTGGGCGCACACTTCGGGGTCCATGAAATTGGAAAAATTCTTTAATACGTCCAGAAACGTTATAGTGCCATATACCCACAAACGTCTCTCGATTCGGTATATTTCTACAATCTCCTGACCTATAACGAGATCCTGATCCGACTGAGATGGGAGGAGCGCAGAAGTTATGAATGCAATGTAGTTGTTGATAAGATCCGAATTCACTCTATAGATTGCCCATAGTTGTTTCAACTCTGTTGTTTGCGAATTTGTAAGTTGAGAGCAGCGCTCCTGCAATTCGATTTCTTGCTTGACAATGATTTTATAGATATCTTGCAATTTTTGTACAAGTGCCTGACTTGATTTCTTGTTTAGAACTGCCACCGAAGGAACGTTGCCTTTATTAGGGTCATCTTCTTCATTGTTATTGTTATTGTTGCTGTTGCTGCCATGACTACTATGTTCTGTCTTTTTCTCGTTCTCATTTTCCTTGGACTCATCGTAACCCTCATTATTCTGACTATTGTCATTTTCGTTACCAAACGGTTCCGAGTTCTCAGCCTCTCTCTTCGGATTCACCTGTGAGTTCCCGAAACTTGTCTGTGACTGTCCCAAATATGCTGAATTGTTTGCTTGCGACGATGGTAAATATTGAGCTGGTTGTTGAATCGTGACCCTGCTGCCCGCAATACTCTGCCTACTGTCATAAGCCACCTTGGATAACGTATCCTCCGGATGGTTAGAACCGTTCAATGAACAGCAGCATGGGGATCCCACATTATCGCCCGCAGACGAGGCTGAAGTACGTGGCGTCCTATCCATTGGCCATTTACTAACACTCTGGCCACGTGACATCGCTTGAATCTTGCTTGGTGTGCTTGGTATGCTGTTGTTATCCAGATATTGCGGTGAGAGATGATCCTGATGATTGGCAAGTCGCCTCTTAACATATTGAGGATGGTTAGAATTACATGTACCGGAACCATGTCTTTTTTGACGTACAGTACCTGTCGATACTTCCCTAACTGCGTTTGACGAACGTCGTTTAACCACTGAATTATCACTGAGCACACCAATAGGATTACCACTAAAATCTGAGCTCATTGGCAACCTCTTTGCCCTGTAACTAAAACTGTCTAGCATACTATTCGCATCAACACTTTAAAATCGAACTGAATTTCAATCACTGATATTAAAATAAAACGCAAATGCAATATGAAATACTCTCTCAAACGTATATCTCAATCAAACGTAAATTGTTTCTCCTCGTTCCGTTTATACAAAGGTCTTTAGCTCGTTGCAAAATCTGCAACCACACTTGCCATACCAACTAATACAACCAAATCCAACCAACAAGTCCACAAGACACCTTTAATAATCAATCATCAATGATTCCTCGACGTTCAATCGAAACCTGTGCTGGAGACGGGGGGGGGGATCACCAGCGATACATTGATTGGGAGAAACACCTAGTTGCTAAGCCTTCGTCATTGATGATCTTTGAATTCTTTAAAGTCACGTGACAAAATTCGTCTGAAACGATTTTTGAATTTTTGAAAAGTCACGTGACAATTCGTCGTCAACGATCAGAGTAAAGATCACGTGGCTAAATTCTTTAACAACACGTGATGAACATTCGTCGGCAACGATCTTAACTTCTCTGGTTGTCACGTGACAAAGGTATTATACATTGAGTACCAGCTTATATGGTAGAACCTGTGCTTATTGATGGCGTATCCAGCTCGTCTATGGTCTCTATGATGGTCTTGATACTGTCTATCACACTACTGACTCCAACGCGGAGCACTCTTTCGTCGATACTTTGGAAATTGACCCTTAGTACATTTTGATCTGTTGTGTAGTCCACTTGGAAATCCTGTGGTTTCAGTATTGGATCAGGTCTGAGCACTTCTTTCGCAATAGCTGCTTGTCGTGCGTTTTCAAACGGTATTTGTAACTTTCTGCAAAATGACACAATACGTTAGTATAGGGACAGTAACAGCTTGAAATACACGGTGGTAAGTGCACATACAGTGAATGATCGAGTCCCATTGTGGTTGATATCGCTTATCTGGTTGGTTGTGTTGTGGTTTGCTTGTCTAGCTTGTAGTCGCATCGACAATCTTAAGCTTTGATAGCAGGCGTTGTGTTGAACCAGACACGATTTGACAATACCAGCAGACGAAGAGCGGAATGGAGTCGATAAAGCGGATCAGGCTCGCTTGTATAGGTGGTCAGGAACTCTACGTGGTTACAAGGTTTGTAGGATCGGTACGGATCTCGTTTGAGCTCGAATCAGTGTCCAGTAGCACAGGCAACGATGTAAAACCGAATCCAATTGGGGAATTGGTAGTGATAGACTCAACAGCCTCGGGAAGGGGTAGAACGGAACAGGATGACTTCTATCGAATCGTTATGGGACCAGTCTTTAAGAAGTTGAACCTTCAGCATACATTGATTAAGACGACGTCACGTGACAGCATATCATTATATGCTAGAAGCATGGATACCAGTCGTTCTTACATGGTTATGTTCCTGTCTGGTGATACTAGCGTCTCTGAGCTTATCAATAATCTTCCTGACGAATTTTCCGGTTCCGATTTGTTGGTTTTACCCTTTCCTTTAGGAAGCGGGAACGCTTGGGCGAGCTCATTGGGTTTTATGGATCCTGCAGAAACGCTTCGGTCATTCTTGAATGGTTCTTTGCCTTCGAGAGATTTTCCCCTGTATAGGGCGGTGTTTCCAAATGGTTACTCAATTGTGTTCTTTATTATCTTGTCACTGGGGTTCCATGCCAACATGTTGCACGCTTGTGAAGTGCCGGAGTATAAGAGGATGGGGAATGAAAGATTTCGTGAAGCTGGAGGTCAGGTATTGGCACATTATGATTTAGATCTGGGCATAACCGTAGGTGGATTAACGAATTCGTATTCGTATTTTGCTCTTATTAACACACCAAATTTAGAGCCAGCATATATGCCGTCACCGCAATCAGATCCACTTAAGCATGAATTACATGTTCTGGCGTACTCCAATAATTTGGGAAAGGACCAATTACTCGCTAGTATAATGAAGGGTTATGAGCTGAAGAAAGGCGATGCGTTACCAAAAGAGGCAGGTATAACGTACCTGCCAATGACCGCTGATTTTGATGTGAAATTGAATATTGACCCAGATAATGCACCGAGGTACAAATTCGAAATATGTTGCGATGGTGTGCTGTTGAATCTCTTAGATCTGCAATCAGAGGATACTGTTAAGAATATAATCCATATTGAATTCCTACGGCGTTATTCTGGTTTCAATCTTAAAGTACTGTCGCCAAGGTAAGCAGACAGCAGTCATATTATTTCAATCTCGCTTTCACTGCTATCAGAATTGTCCCTGTCAGGTTTTTTACCAAAGGTTTCCTGCCATGCTCTTTCCCTTTCTTTCTTCCGACCAATCAACACTTCCTTAGAGGGCTTCAATTGGACTTTCTCCTTTTTAAAATTAAGAAGTGACGAAACTTCACGTTCCTTGTCGTTAAATGTATGGTCATTAGGTTTTCCCCTGTTCTTTCGCTTCAAGACGTCTGCCATCCTACCGTGTGTGGGATCAAATCCCAGCCTTTCGATGAAACCACTTTGAAGAGTAGTCTCGGTGGTTTGCCGAGCTTTTTCGAATTCCGTATCGTTTTTGATATCGATGCTCTTACCATTGACTAGATTAAGCTGCTTCTCGAGTAACTTCTGCTTTCTGTGATCTTCAATCTTCCTGCGCTTGTTGTCCAGGTTGTTCAATATATCAGGATTTTGGAATTTGTCGTTAAAGAAGGCCTTCGCAGCATTACCATTACTAAAATGTATGCCTCTCACGTCAGGTTTCTTGTCTATTTTCCTAGCACGAACATCGTGAATAACTTTGAAATTATTCTGCGCCGATGACGACCGACTGCGATATAACGCTGGTTGTGCATCAATTTTAGTCGGTGCTCCCAACGCAGAAGATCCGTTCAACTCGATTCTCTTGGCGTGGTTACTGCGAAATCTGGTTTCTTTATGATAATCACAGTAAGTCTCTTTGGCCTTATTTATTGGAGCTCCACATGGTTTCTGTTGAGACTTATTGAAGCCTGAGCACCAACCAATGTCACGACTTTGCCCAATCTCCAAGATGCACGGAAAATCGTGTGAGATCCTCAGATTGAAAGATTTGATGAAATTTCCTTGACCCGATGGCCTCCAGGGCAATACCTCGGGGTTCAATATCGCGGCTATCACACCAACACGCAGCCCGTAGTATCGCTCCACACTCTTTTTCCCAAATATGTAAACGTCCAAATTATGCTGGAAATTTGTCAAAGTAAACTTGAAGTACTTCCTGGGTTTCTCAGCAGATGTAAACTTAATCTCTCCCTTGCCACTAATTATACCAACAACTGCCCAATTCGAATACTGCGGCTCAGAGAACTTTGGAGGTTTAACCTTGGCAAACAGTTTATTTAAACGTAGTATTTTGATCTCATGCAGCGTCTCATGCAGCTCATCCTTGGGAACAAATCTCTGGCTTATCCACTGATCAGAGAACTCTTCAAGTTCATCAGTATTTATCGCTTTGTATTCTTTCTTCCCATCTATTCCTCGGAAGGTATAAACTCTGTTGCTCAGTAACTTTTGATGCAATTGCTGCCTGGTCTGTTCATCTCTCTTGGAATTGGTAAACTTGTCAATGAAGTACGACGTGCTATTGGCCGGTATCTGGGCCTCTCTCGCAACCTTTTGCTCGTTCAAATTCTCAACAGTTATGATTCGTCTTACTGGCAAAGGTTCCAACTTAACTGGTACCGCTGGCTTCTTGGTAGGTGATCTCTGAACTTGAATCTCATTAAAATTAGGGTCTTTCCGTCTAACGTGGGCCTTCTTCTCCTCTAACCTTTTCAACAGATCCTGTCTTTGACGTTCAATCTCTTCAATCTGTTCCTCCAGCTCAACCTGGTCTTCCTCAGCTGAACTTAGCTGCTCGTATGGATCATCTCGAGTAACTTCCCTGGGATCACTCATTCAATTCAGCTATTTTTGGCTAGCTTGTTCAGTAGTACCATGTTACAGTGCATATACATGGTTCTTAACGCGTAACTAGGACACGTAAACACAAGATACTGGTTCAGGAGTAGATTCAGTAGCCTTCTAAGAGGTCCAGCTAGCTATTTGTCCTGAACTAGTTAGTCCATAAGTTCTGAAACGTTGTCCTGGGCTCACACGGTTAAGTTTGAAACGAGATAAGGACACAAGCTTATTAGTTATTGAGACTGAGGTGTCAATTAGCTGCTATCCGTCTGAACAACAACTACGAGGATGGCTTTCACGCATTTACCGGTTCAAGCACTCGAGAATACGTCTAGGGAGTGTTCCCCAGCGGCCCTAGCGCTGAGAGGATTGGATAATACCTTGGAATATGCTATGGGACAGCTAAGCAAGCTCCTTGACAGCTCACAGGGAATCCAATGGCCAGCCATTCATGAATAGCCAGATTCCCGTCAAAAATTGCTCTTCGAGAGCTGGACCCAGCTTTAAGATACTGCCAGTCAGTTCAAGATATTGACGAGAAACTTCAAGTTCGAAGATGGGCCTCTTCTTATGGAGTTTTGCCCAGTTTGTTCACTATAGACTTGTTAGCGAGCCGATTGAAGATCTTTAACATTGGCATACTCATAATGATTGAACAAAATTGAACAGTTAGCAAGGTGAGTTTAGCCATGACGATTGAGCAACCACGACAAGATGATCGGGACTTGAAGAAGAACTTTAAGAACAAGTTCAATGGCAACAATGTCAAGCCAAAGTTGAATACGAAAGAACGAGATATGATGCCAAGAGATGGAAATATGGATGAGAAAAAATCTTATAGGAAAGGGTTTAGTGTTCCATTTGCGAAATTTGACCATAGTGATTTGAATTACTATCCAGAAGTTGTGGAAGAATTTTTCGAAGACGTTGATGAAGTTGCAACTTACCAAAACGATCGGTTGTTGCTAAATGCTAGTGGAAAGAAACCAATTTACCCATGTTTACAGATATTTGCTGCGTTAATTGCTGGAAATAGAGATCCAAAGGCCAAGATACCGTATTTGGGATGTGATCTTTATGAAGATCATGAGAAATACAAGCCTTTATCAGCTTCTGAGCTCGATAGCAGTATAGGTTGCTTCAAGTACATTCAAAGGATTGAGAAACGGAAAATTAAGAACTTTAATAAGGATAAGATAACGATTATTTCGCCTAGACATCATGTTGTGGATCTTGTGATGGCATTATTTCACGACGACGAAGTGTCGATAATTTGCACCAACTTGGGTAAAGGAAAGCTTTTGTTTTCAGAGGATAAATCAGTTGTTCAAGAGAATGGGTTGAATTCAAAGAATCCTATGACGAGAAAGATATGTTACAGTGGTTTTGCGCTTGAGGATAAATTGACTACTTCACATGAGGGCAAGACGGGTCGCTTTTTCTCTATCGTGGAAGGCAAACTCAACCATCGAATCACTTTAGTTCTTCGTTGTGAGATGGATGCATATAACCCGATCACTGAGCAGTATACTGAGATCAAATGTTTTACGAAGCTGAATGTGCAGGAAAACGCACATCGAAGGAAACTGTTGAAGACTTGGATCCAAATCGGACTAATCCCTAATTCAGACTTGATCATCGGGACCAGGGATACCCAAGTGGGACAATTAAGTGATCTAAATTGGTATACTAAAGAAACCTTGCGCAAAAAGTTCAACAATCCCAGCATCGCCCAAACTGATAGATATTTCAATTTCAACCCAAGTATTGCCGTTGAATGGTGCTACCATTGCATTGAATCCATTTGTGACCTTGTCATGAACAATTCTGATAGTTTGATAGATGACCCATTTCCCCAAATTGAATCCTTCAAAGTAACCATCGACAAGTTACATAACATTTCAGTGAAGAAGCTAACCAAGGTCCCCAGACATGTCCAGGTCCCAGGAAGATATCGCTAAGAGGAAATTGTATTGATATACTTGAAGACCACCGCGATGTGTGCAATTATCAATTCCCTTTTAAAGACACAGTTCGACTTGGTTTCGAAATGAGACTTTCAAGACCCTACTTACATGCTCCTTCCCTCAAGATAGTATGCCGGTTGAGATTAGGTACGGGACCTCTTAATACCTGGGTTCCGTGCGCTCAACAGTTCTGAACGTGTGCCGACTTTATCAGAATCTTACCATGTTCATATCCGTGTTCCATAATTGCATTGCAAGGTTTCTCAGCTTGGTAACCAAAAATGCATTACGTTTAGATTGAAAATAATTAATCATCTACAAGTATATAGTACAATTGTCAGTTTAAATTACATCGATCTCCCTTCATTGATCGGTCTGTTGGCTCGATTCTTGCTTTTCACGCTTGGGACTAGATAGATCATTGGGAAGACTATCTGCTGGTCTTTTTAGAGGACTTCTCTCTCCGCTTTGGGGGTTTTGAGCATCAGAGGTATTCGCCTTTTGTTCATCCTGACTTGGTTGCGGTAGAGTACCCTCCAAACTGCCTTGTCGGTCAGAAGCTGCGGCGCTTAGAGCGGACTCAGATTTACCATTTGAATGATTGACTGAAAACGTAAAGGCAGGCTTCTTTTCGAGAGCATTGTCGTTCGCCGGAGGTCCTGATGTGAACGGATTGGCGCTGGACAATTGAAAATTTGGTTTATCCAGCAATTTCAGAACTTTCTCGCCGGAAGCCGGAAACTGGGTGGCTCCAAAATTTGCCCCATTGCGTTCATCAATTTTGGTAGGGATACCATTATTTTGTGCCGCTGCTACTGGCTCAGTAGGTGACTGCATTTCCTTGTTTAGTTGAGCTTCAAGCTTCGAAATTTTTCTTTCGAGAAGAGTGCTTTTCATCGCGGCCTGCTGTTTTCCTTCCTCAAAGGCTTTTTTCTTGATCGTTCCAAGCAGCTCTTCATATTTGGTTTCAAATTCTTTCTGAAGTTCTTCCCTCAAATTCTCCTTGAGCGATTCGCTTTCTTGGTTCGATTGTTGATTGTTTTGGCTTAGCTTTCTTTGATACTCTTCTTCGAGCTCAGCTTTTCTTTTCTCTAGAACTTTATTGATCCTCTCCTGCGTGGGCATACGTATGCGCTTCTTCAGATTTTCTTCTGCTTCTTTAATCCTCCGTAAAACGACTTCCTCCTGATTTTCTTCCCATCTTCTTTTGAGTTCATTCAGGTCTTCTTTTTCTTCCGAACTGGCAATCTGAGAGCTTAACTTAGCTTTTTCCTCTTCGAGCTTCTCGTTGTATTCTTTTTGCAGTTCCTGAACAAAATTTATCTTTTCATCCTCAAAAGCCTTCTTCATGGACTCAACGATAGCAGATATATCTTTTTTCTGATCCAGTTCAATTGTATCTTTTTCTTTCTCTTTCAGAGCATCAATTTCTTGCTTTAGAGTGTTTATTTCACCATTCAATTGATTTATCAACGCTTCAGAATTTTTGGTAGTCTCTTTGAGTGTCGTTTCGATCTCTTTTGCCTTTTGAACGGCGGTATCCAGTTCATTTCGTAAATCATTAATCGTTCCAGAACCATGATCTTTCTCAGACAGCATTTTTTCAAGATCGGAAATTTTGGCTTGTGCTTCCTTCAGCATTTCTTCTAGTTTCGTCTTCGTGCCAGCGAGATCATTTAGCTCAGCACTGAGATTGGCTTGTGTGATTTTTGACGCATTTAGCTTCTCATGTGCCTGTTTTTTTAACCTGTTAAACCGATCGTCCAAGTCGGTGTTTTCCTTGGTTCTATCTTTCAATTGTTCTTGTAAAGATGCAACCTGCTCTTCCAGCTTTTTAAACTCTTCCGGATCGATCTTTTCTTGTCTGCGCAGAATATCGTGGGAACGAGCCTTCCAACGTTCTGTCTCATCACGTAATAATTTAATTTCCTGATCTCTCTCCTTGATAAATTTGTGGCAATTATCAATTTCGCATTCTAAGGGCAAGATCTTGTCCTGAAGGTCCGCTAATTCCTTCTGCAACTCAACATTCTTCTCTTGCGCTGCGTTTGCCGCACTTCTGAGTGTAATATTGCTTTCTCGCAAGAGGTTCATTTGGTTCAATTGTTCCATAATTTCCGAATGTTGCTTAGCAAGAGTAGCCTGATCTAAGTCGTTCGCTTGTGACTTTAAAAATTTCTTTCTCATTTCACTCAGTTCATCTTCTAGAGACAACAGACGTTGGTGTAGAACCTTCTCCTCCCTTTTGCTGACAGTGAGTTTCGTTTCAAGAATATCCCTTTCGCGGCGCAGATTTGTTAGAAGTTCTCTACTTTCCGCATGTGGTTCGCTATCTGTACTTTCACCTTTAGAGAATAACTGAATTTGGTCAAACAAGAGTTTATTCTGATTCGAGAGGTCCTCCACACGTTCCCTGTAGATTTCTAAATCTTTTTCCAACTCGGTCTTTTGATTAAACCAGTTTTTTTCATTAGCTTCGAGTAGTGCTCTTGCTTGCTGCTCTGAAGCATTCAGCTTTTCAGTCTCAATTCTCGCGGTCTCGACTTCGGCACGCAATTCACGAATGATCCTAGTGGCTTCTGCATGCCTCTGAAGCTCTTCCTCGTAATTCGATTGAGCAACATTTGCATAAACCGTTTGTTGCTTCAGATCACTTTTCAGTTGATCCATTTGCTGCTTAAACTCCATCTCAACGTTTTGAAGGGCGTCTCTACTGCCTTCCAGTGATAATATTCTTTTCGAAAGTTCGTGCTTCTCTTCTTCAGTCTTGTTCCTTTGTGCTGCATATTCGCTGTTCAAAAAATCGATACTGTCCTTCAATTGACTAATCTCAGACTCTTGATTAGATTTTTCGGATAGCAAGTTTTTGATTTCAGAATCAAATTCTTCTCTTGCGCGATCATACTCAGCCCGCAGCTTCTGATACGATTCTTCAGCTGCGGAAGCTATTTCTTTGTATTGCTCAACCTGCGAATAAGCGTGCTTGAGCTGTAGCGAAAGTTTCTCAAGGTCGTGACGGATCTTTGAATCAGCACCGATAATATCCTCGGAAGCGCTCTTTGCGGCATGATTCTTTTCATTTTCTTCAAGACGTTTTGTAATATCTTCGATTTGTGCTTTCAATTGCCCGATTAAAGCCTCCTTCTCAGTCATTTCCTCTTTCAATTGTTTTTCCTCGTCTCTTATCGTATCTAACTTATTTTGATACCAAACAATTTGATCGTCCCTTGAAAGCTCAATTGATCTTATCTTTTCCTCTTTGGACTCTATAGTCGATGTTAAATTCGATAAGCTCTGCTCCATTTGATCAAGTTTTTCCTTGTATGACTCATGAGTATCATTCAGAAGAGTTTCACGTTCGGACTGTAAGGTTTGCAGCTGGGTTATTACAATGGTCAAGGAGTTCTTTTCCTCCACAAGCTTTCGTAGGTCATTTTTCATGGATTCATTGGATGCCATCAAAATGGACTTTTCCTCTTCTAGATAAGCAGCTTTAGATTCAAGAATTGATAACTTGGATTGGCAGGCTATGAATTTGTGTACTGTTTCGGTTGCTTTTGCCTCCTGACTGGACATGTTATCCTCCAAATCGTGGAATCTTTTCAGCAGCAGGGAGTTCTCTTGCTTGGTCATCTCCAAAGTGCCTTGAAGTAATTTGAATCTCTCCTCTGCCAGAGTCCTCGATGACCTCTCTTTCTCAAGAGAGACAGTCAGGTCAATTTTTGTTTTCTGCAGATTTTGGATTTCTTCGTTTAGTATTTGAACATTCTTGGAAGCTTCAGCGGATAGGGTCGATAAGCGGTCTTCCAAATCCTCGATTAAATTATCCTTATCTTTATTGAGGCTCTCAAATTGCGTCGCAGTTGAGCTCCCTTTAGCGTCTTCCCTCTCCGACAGGATTGCCTTGTATGCATCGCGTTCCTTTGTGATGATCTCTATTTGTGACTCCATCTTATCGTTATATTCTTGAAGTATAACTATCGCTTGCTTGGCTTCGTTGATGGTTTCGTTTTCCATGGAATCGATTTTTTCACTAGCCTTTCGCTCTTCATCCTCCAGTTTGGCAGCAAGGTTTCTTACAGTTTTCAGCAATTCCGTATTCCTTTGCTGTAGCGTAACTATATCTTTGAATTCTACCAATCGCTCAGTAATGATCCTTTGAGAATCAGTGTCACTGCTAGGGTCCTCATTTTCGATCAGTTGTTTGATAAAGGCGGTTTCTTCTTCAGTAAGGGGACCTCTCGAGTCGTTGTGCACTGAAACATTGACCAATAAAAACTGCACTTGACGTGCTAAATCGGATCTTTGTCTGACAAGTGTATTTATATTTGTCTCATATTGTTTAATTTTTCCAGAAGCCACTTCTAGCTCTCGGGTTGCCTTTTCCTTCTCGTTAGAGGTATGTTCAAGTAAAAGTGCAGCGTCGTTTAATTCCTTTTCTAAAGCGGATGTTCTATCCTTAAGAGAATTGATGAATGGAATCTTATATTCAAGCTCCACAATAAAGGACTCTACCTGTCGCTGTAGATTTTCCTTTTGATGTCTTTCTTTTATCAACTGCTTTTTCAAGAGGTTCAGATCACCGGATACTCTAGATGATGAGAGATCTCGTGTTCCTGAAGAAGTATCTTTCTCTTCATCTCCTTCACCCAAAACGTCATGCACAACAGCCTCTAAACGTAAACATTCATGCTCCGAAGCTTCGAGCTTTTGTTGCAGCAGAGCCACTTCCTCTTCGGGTCCTGGTTTTCTGAGTGATAGTTCATTTTCTTCGTCGATATCTGATGCTTTATTGTCGGTGGTTAGCCGTATCTCCTTTTGTAAAGAACTGACTTGCTCTTCAAGAAGCTCTATAAGTTTCTGCTTCAATGACATCTCACGAGAAAACTCCTGTCTTTCAGTATTGAGCGTATCGTTCAAGTTTTTGACCTCAAGTAGCTTCGCTTGTAGATCTTTGGACAGTTCATCATTTTTGGTAGTGAGAAATTCTCGCGAAGTTTTCTCAACCTGAAATTGACTCTTGATGGAAGCTAGCTCCTTCAATGATGCTTGTAGTTCCACATCATTTTCTTTCCGATACTTAATGAATTGTTCGGTTTTTGTCATAATATCCCTCTCTAACCATTCGTTGCTCTTGGTAAGTAGAGCCACTTGCTGTTTAATCACTTCCATTTCAGATCTATCGCTAAGTTCCTTGCTTTTGCAATTTTGCATCTCATTTTCCACCTCTAAGACACGTTGACGGAGCTGCCTACTCTCTTTGAGCAGATCATTTGTTTCTTTCTTTGAAGCTTCCAACTCACTTATTTTCTCATTCAACAGCTTAACAATATCTTGCTTGCTAGCTATTAGTTCATCTCTCTGGTTTTGAACATCCTGCAATTCACGTTGCGATTTATTCAATTTATCTGTAGCCAATTCTTTCTCTTCGGTCAACTGAGAAACCTGCTCTCGCAACCGGATCTCGGCTTCCCTACCAGATTCTTCATTTTTCGTCAGATCTTCCACTTTCGATTTCAAATTTTCCACTTTCTTCGAGCACACGACTTTCATCTCATCAATGGTAGCATGAAGCTTCACATTATTACACTGTAAATCATTGAACTCTCTTGCTCTCGCTACTAAACACTCTCTTATCACGTGATCCGCCGTCAACATGCCTAATTCTTCCTTAGAGATCCCTAGAAACCCGGAAATTATCCCAGAAACGTCGTTCTCATCATTACTACTAATATCTCTTATTTCCTTAACAGCAGCGGCTCCCTCAGACATTTCAGCTGCGATAAAATTGCCACGGAACCACTTGTACAAAGAAACGCTCTCTCTCAAATAACCACTAGATTACCACGCTTCAGATTTGCACAAGCACGAGAAAACAAATTCCAATGCCCTGTGAAGTCCCGTTTCCCCCTTCAATGGCGCCTATTTCAGTGTTTTTACAAGCGCCTCCCAGGTTTAAACGTTAACTTCAACAGTCAACTACCAGAGGTCTTAGAACCTTTGGCCGGGTAAAGGAAGGGTAACTCCAAATCTCAGGACTGTCCTCTTCTCAACATCCGGACATCCTGGACCATCCTATTTTTTTACGAAAAGGTTTGGGTGTTCTTTTTGTTTTAGTTTTTTTTTTTTGGCTTTCTAACGGTGAAGTTTTATGAGTCCCCACGCATCGTGAAATTTTCCAGCTAGACGCAGGACGCAGCGACTCGCAACTAGGCAGACCTTTGGTAGTAGCAGAGGGAAGTAGTCAGTGGGTGCGATGGTAGCAGATGTCCAAGGTAAACTTGTCAATACTATCTATGGAATAGGCTAGTACATTGATATTGAAGATTGGATTTGAAGGTTTAATTTGAAGGTTTAATCAAACCAAGATTCAAAGATGCAAATGTATGTGGAAATAGATGTTAGAAGATTAATACGGGTTCTAAAGCGATAGTGAAGAATACCGGTTTTTTGAAGCGAATTGAAATACTAACTATTTTGGGCCTTGTGCTGTTTGTATGATAGTTTTGTCAAGACTTTGACTGGTAAGACCATCACTTTGGAAGTTGAATCTTCCGACACCATTGACAATGTCAAGTCGAAGATTCAAGACAAGGAAGGAATCCCACCTGACCAACAAAGATTGATCTTTGCTGGTAAGCAATTGGAAGATGGTAGAACTTTGTCCGATTACAACATTCAAAAGGAATCTACTCTACATTTGGTGCTAAGATTGAGAGGTGGTATTATTGAACCATCTTTGAAAGCTTTGGCTTCCAAGTACAACTGTGAGAAATCTGTTTGCCGTAAATGTTACGCTAGATTGCCACCAAGAGCCACTAACTGTAGAAAGAGAAAGTGTGGTCACACCAACCAATTGCGTCCAAAGAAGAAGTTGAAATAATCGTTTTCGCATCGATATTACCCGAGTATTCTCTGCGGGTGCATGCGTTTATGTTCAATTTCATACACCTTTGTATACGTTAAATAATTCAATTAACCCGTGATAAGGTTTGCACATCGATACGAGAGTTGAGATTATTTGAATATTTACTCTGTACAAACGTTTAGTTGTCCTTGTCCTTGTCCCTATTCTTGTCTTTTAGGCAATATTCCTCTATAATGGTTCTCAATCTTGGCCTCTTGATTGGTTTCGATAAAAATCCGTTCATACCAGCTTCAAGACATACTTTGATATTGCTGTCGTCGGCGAAAGCCGTCAGCGCTACAATTGGATATTCATAATGTAGATCTTCCCTGATCATCTTCGTCGCAAGTAGACCGTCCACTTTGGGCATTTGGACATCCATGAAGATTAAACTGTAATGCTCGCCGGTCTCTTGTAGCGCTTTGACTTTATTAAAGGCATCCTGTCCATCGCAGGCAAGTTCGATTGTATCCAGCCCTTCGAGAACAAGCATCCTTTTGATCACCTCTTGATTGACATGGTTGTCCTCCGCAACGAGGATCTTACAGTTCTTATTCAAGTTGGGAACCGTGTCGATTTTTCTGCTGGAGGATGCAGTACCAGTACTTTGTAAGAAAGGTCGATTGAGACTCAGGTTCCCGAGACTGAACTCACTGTCGCTGCTCTTAAGCTGCTCCGAGCCCTTGTCGCTGGTTCTCGGTGCCACAGTCGATAGCGAGGATTTGGATTTTCTACTTCTAATGCTCTTGGCAAACTTAAACTTGACTCTTCTGTTTTTCTTGCTCAATGGGTTGAACTCATCTTCAAATGGATTCTCTTCCTCGAAAACTATCTCCCTTGTTTGCGTCAATGGAAGTGTGAATGTGAATTTGCTTCCTATGCCGAGCGTAGATTCTAGTTTCATTGTGCCGTTCATCATGGTAGCAAGCTGTCGACAGATCGATAAACCGAGCCCTGTACCACCATATTGTCTTGACAGTGCCTGATCGCCCTGGACAAAAGGCTGAAAAACGGACTCATGGAGGCTGGGATCTATACCAGGACCTGTGTCTTCTACCTCTATTTCTATAACCCAGCTTTTGGGCTGTAAAAGGGCAATTCCCTCCTCACCATCACTTGAATTGGTTGGTTTTCTGAATTGACTGTGGAAAATGGCATCATCATAAGACGTCGTACTCATCGATATAAACGACTTTTGCTCATCCGAATCTTGCCGCGCAACCTCCTCTGATGTCTCTTGCATATCCGTTTTTTCGCTTTCTGAAAAGGATTGTTCCTCTTCCTGTTTGTCAGCTGGATCTGGTTTCAGCCTCTGCTCGCAACCAATTTCAGGCTTGTTCTCTTGAATTTCCGAGCCAGGAACAACATAAACCACTTTATGGTTAGCTTTTTCACTTCTTTCACTGTCATACTCTCCTAAAAGCCTTATTCGAACATCAACCCTTCCATCCACTGGAGTAAATTTCAACGCATTGGAGACCAGATTCATGACAATTTGAATTATCCTGTTTGAGTCTCCATACAAAATCATCTTTCTTATATCATTCGGCCAGAGTGTAATAGATAGTCTGACGCGCTGATCTTTAGCGACTTTGCCAAAAATGGATTTTATTTGCAGTGCAACATCCGTAATATTGAAATCCCTCTTCTCTAACTTTGTTCTTTGAAGTACATTCTTGGAAAATGTTAGGAGTTCGGTCAAAATGTGCAGCAATAGCTCTCCGGATCTGAAAATCAGTTTGAGACTATTATGAATCTTGCCTATATCTCTTTCTTCCATGGAAATCGCCGTCATACCAAGAATACCATTTAGCGGCGTACGCAATTCGTGGGAAATATTGGCAATGAAAACTGTTTTGGCTTCATTCGCAGCCTCTGCCTCGATTTTAGCAGCCTCGAGCTGCTTAGTTCTTGCTCTAACCCTATCTTCTAGGAGTGCATAGTGTTGATCTAAGGCATCGGTCATGGTATTGAACGTATCAGTAAGTTCTGAAAATTCGTCTGAGAAAAATCTCCGATAAACTGGCACTCGTGCCTCTATTAGATTTGAAGATGTCATTAATCTTTTAGTTCTGTCAGATCGTACTTCATTGACGCTGCTCAAACTTGAAGGTGCCATTCCATGATCACGATTTGAAGATACTTCAGAAGCAACACCATTGCCTGCAGGACCAGCGGGAGGTAATGGATCTTTCTCATCTCCAAACGAGGGTGAACGAAAAGAGCTCCCTCCACTATACCTTCGTCGTACACTTGAGCTTTTCCGGCTCAGACAAAAGCTACCTGGTGTACTTGACCTCAAGCCTCTGCCCTCTGTGATTATTTCGGTGGCTTTCTGCAAACGAACAATAGGCTGAACTGCCCAGTGAGCGAGTGGGAACGTCACAATGCATATGAAGGCTCCGATACCCACGACAACCCCGATAATGATCTTGGTTAACCTAGTTGTAGGTTCCGAAAAGACCGATTCCGACTGCGAAACGATCGCAACCCAATTAACCAAGGCAAACGTACAGGGCGAGTACCCTATAGCCGATGACTTGTAGTAAAAGAATTTACCATGTTGAACTGATCCTGCCTTGCCCTGTCGCAGAGATGCGCTCAGAAATGTGTCGTTCGGGATTGGAAAGGTATTATCCAGGATTGTAGGCGGTAAACCGTATGGCGCAAAGACAAATCGGTACGCTGTTATCTTGTGACTCACATCGTTATACACAGCCGATATTATCGCAACATTCGATTTCTCAAGTCCTGTCCTGTCATCAAAAAAGCTCTTTAGACTGTCAGCAGACATAATGATAGTAACGTAACCGTAGACCCTTGGTTCGGTCAAAATAATGGAAGGATTCGCATAAATCGGCAACGACATCGACATCAAATAAGACGATCCATTTAACACTGGATCCGTCAAAATTCCGTCAGTTTCCAGCGATGACGGTAGCGCCATGTCAGTCGACAAGGGCATAAGTTTATTCAGGATATCATTAGGCAACGCATCACCTGTTCCATTGTTCGTTGAATTCAACACTGGATGGAATCCAGCATCGTAGACTCGTGCTACAGAGAATAAAGCAGACGATGTTAAAAACTTTTGCAAAGCACTTGCTGCATCAACCCAATTGGCATCTGTCTTATTTCCAGAGATATAGTTCGCCAGCGCCGTCTGTAAAGTATCCCGAGAGGAAAGCCAATAACATTGGAAATATAGATAGTTCAAACTTTGATCAATCTGAGATGATTTCAACTGAGCGGCAATGTATAAACGCTCAGATCTTAGATTTTTATAAGTAGAAGTAAAATAAACACCAGTGGTAACAGCTAAAATGATCAAAGATACCAATGCCACAATACTCACCAAAGCAGTAAGTTGAGTCCTAATACTTATCCGAAATGGTGGTGAAAACTTCTCCTTAATTAACGAAGTAAGTCTCATTTCAAAATCTTGTCTATCAGATTGTGCCAAAGAATGGCACTACTGAAAGCTTTGAGCTAGTTCAAGCTTTAAATGGTCTTTATATTTCTTGTCTGTAAGGAAGTTCTTCACCGATGTAGAAGACGCGGCTTGAAGTACTTGACCATTACAAGTGAAAACTCCAAACAAGGACAGTATTGAACCAATGGCTTCTTGTAAGCCGGGCAATTTGTAGTTGCAGCCTGGCTTAAAGCTCTATAGATGGTTTCAAGAAGCCTCTTGGTTTGACACAGCAATTAGCCATTCTAAGACGTAGCGCTAGACCTTGTAGGTCTACGTAATCAAGAATTGAACGACGTAGGAAGAACGATCTTGCCGGGGATCTACAGAGTTTAGCACTTTCTGTAGTTTTCGGTGCGAAAGTTGGTTTTTGAAAGCATAACGTAAAATAATTGGATTACGTCCCAAAATTCAAACCACTTGCGTCTATATAATCCTACTTACTAACCAGATCATCTACACGGGAGACAATGCTCTTGGCTATATTATGGAAGCCAATACTAAAATAAATTTGTCACAAACTAGGCCCTTCTTGAGCCTATGCTATTGATATAATTTGTGGCGAGTTGATCGCAGGAATGGACTTAGGCCGGTTGTGGGCCTGTCCAGCGCTCGGGGATCCAAATAAAACGGTAAATCGTTTGATCACCATGTCGACTCGTTCTATTGGCACATGACAATCCTGTTGTCATGATTATTTCCAGCTAAAGTAATATGTAGCCCAATGCTAATATTCTGTTCGAATTATCATCGATAGACCAATCCTTATGGTTGTACAAGCTCATTGGTTCCACAAAGTGCAAATGTTTACTGATGAACTGTTTTATCATGGAGTTCCATTGCTTTAAAGTTTGCTTGAAAAGATATAGAGCGTGCGCAAAAGGGTTCTCCAGATCTTGATCATATTCGCCGATGCTTAGTGGGGAATGTTCAAATACAACCAAATTATCGCCTGTGCCACTTCCGTCAATTGATGGCATCGATTTGACGTTCATCGAAATCCACGCGGAGGATGCAAAATATGACATGCAGTAACCGACACCGACACCAACGGTAAGAGATATACCCCATAGAATCCATTTACTAAGTCTTTCGTCCCTATCTTTTCTTCTGCGAGGCTTGCTTTTATCGTGAGATGGTAACTTCTTCTTCTTTCGCTGATAAGATTTCTTAACCTGCTTAGTGATTTCGCAATCTTCTTCTTCATCATCTGAGTTATCTGATATGGTTCGGGACAAATCTTGCAAGAAACGGAACATATTGTTGAGGTCTGAATGGTTCGATATCACCACAGGAGGGTATAACAGGGATATCAATTTATTTTTTAAAAGTGACTCTAGAACATTGCGGACCTGTTGATGCTGACCAGTTTGACAAACAGGTATAATAGGTCTAGGCGGTGTGCATTGGCACACTCGATTAAGTAGTGATACCATTTCTTTCAATTCCCGAAATACAATTAAGATCCCCGTGAACTGCCTGAACTCAGAAGGATCCTGTAACTGAGACAACTCGAAAAAATGCTGGTATCTCTTTGGGATAGACTGATAAAATTTCGCCCCGGGCCTGCCCAGGATTAAAATGCGTAGTTTATGCGATTTTTGAGAAAGAGATAACTTGGGCATGACAAAAGAATTCGAAGAATTTGATAAACTCTTCGTCAACGTCTCATCAACACCTTCTGCCTCCCCGTCACCTACCGCCCCTTGTTCCACCATTGGAAACACAACAGGCACCTCCATCTTGATAGATTGAAGATTAGGCAAAGATCGTGGTCCCGCTGTTGCCTGCTGCGGCAGATGCAACTGTCCATGGTGAGCAACGTTGGGAGACCCCGCAGGATCGAACTCCTCCTCCGACGTATCACTGGACGACAGAATACCAACTGCATTGGCCTGCGAAGAGCATCGCTCCGGAATCACAGATATAAGTGCCTCGTTCCTATGAATGGCCTGCCATGAATCTGAGATACTCTTTGATCCCTCATTTGAAACTCCGATTTTTTCGCCCAAACTTGTCTCCAAAATCCTCTCATCTCCAGAAGAAATATCCCGATTTCCCTGTAACAGTTCTAGTACTGAAAGATGTGGATTTAATAAACTCTTTCTTTCAAAAGCTGTTGTCTCAGTATCATTTCCCGCGGCTTCGCCGCCTAAAGTCCCACCTGTCAAGCTTGCTGATGACCGATTCACGTCAAACACAGAACCTTCCATTTCTCTAGAACGTGAACTACCGCTAGCCTTATACTGATACGACATAGTTACTTTATAACACTCAAATTTTCGCCGATTTCTGCTACCGACACCCTTATTACACTTTCAACCGCTTTAAAACAAAAGTACAAAATCAAAACCAAGCAACTCCCACCACTGGTTACCACTTGATAGTAGACCTATCTCAGCACTGAGACGACCTGTTAATGTAGTTAAACTAGGTGACTCCTATGACTGTCTTAAAAGTGCCACCTTGTATCGCATTCTCCCCTTGTCCTTGTGGATTCCCCAACGCGATCCGGAAAAATTCCCCCGTAAGGTCGGACAGTTTAACGGGTTTAACCGGACATTCACGTGGACAAAAAATCCTGGGAATTTAGCCGCCGAGGTTCAAATAGTATACGGTATAAAAGATTGTTAAATAGTCTTAAAGAGATAGTTACACCAGGTAAACTAGTAAGATTAGATTGAAAGTATAGTTTGACGTCTATGCGACGGAGGAGACTTCGATCGCATCCTTTCTTGATTTCAACATAGCTGGATCTTCATCGTAGTCCATAGCGTTCATAGCTTCTTCAGTGTAGTTGTAGTGTTTGAAACAGATCCAGAATAGCCATCCGGCGATGAAACAGGCGATACCAAGACCAACGTATAGCCAAACGTATTTGGGATCTTCGCTGACTGGAGATAGCGCACAACCCAGTGCAGAGCCGAATGCACTGGTTAGAAGGAAGAGGGCCATGACAAAAGATTTCATAGTGACTGGAGCCTTAGAGTAGGCGTATTCGAGACCTGTGATGGAGGCGAAAATTTCGGAGAAAGCGATAAGGACGTATGCGGGAACCTGCCAGCCGACGTGAATGTGGTTTGGAGTGTTTTTACCCATTGGGTAATCGTACCATGGACCTGCTTTGTAGATGAAATGTTGTAAGACTGCTGCCCAGACCATGGCTGCGGAACCGAACATGAACCCCCAAAAGATCTTTGTAATTGGCCTAAAGGGAGTGAATCTTCTGATGAAGGGGTAAAGAAAGTATTCGCAGATGGGGATAAATACGATCAAAGCGATAGAATCGATTGCTTGGAAAAAATCGTTTGGTAGACCGTGTAATTCCATGGTACCGCCAACACTGACAAAAGTGTTTAACATTTGTCCGTAACAAACCCAATAAACGGGGTAAAATAGGAAAACTTTACAAGCACTCAATGATCTGATAATTTCATCAACAAACTTGTCGGTCCAAGGGCACGCCTTATCCGGATTGACCGATGGCTTAGCCATTTGGAAATCGAATTTATTTCTTATAGCGATACCAACCACTTTAAAACATTTCGAGATAACTTTATCACCCACTGGAGGCTTCACATACGAATTTTTACCCACGGCAAGCACAATCACAGCAATCCAGAAGAAACAAAATGGCAACAGATAAGCAGCCCAAAAACCTACATGCGCTTCCAATTCAGTAGTGGCAATAACAGACAATGAACCTATATTAACCATCAAATAAAAAAGCATAAACACATTTTGAAGTGTAATATTTGGATCTTCAATCACTCTAGTGCCATTTTTCTGAACTTTAATACGTGGTCTCCTCTTGGGGAATTGATCTGCTATCAACACAGATAAATTTGCCTTAATCATACCAGTCGCGATACCAATCAAAATAATTGAAGCAACAAATCCACCAAGTGCCGCGTGTGGTGTTGTAATACTTGGAATCGAAGAAACAAAAAGAATCAAAATACCCACAACATAAACAGCTGTCCCCCAACAAATTGTACTATACTTACCAATATAAGTATCAGCCAAATAACCACCCCAAATTGGTGTCACATAACACCAAAATTGGAAAAAATATGAAAGTCCCGTTGCACCCTGGCTCTTTAAATTTAAAAAACCAGCTGGAACATCATCTGGCCCGTTCTGCATATAATTCTGGAAAGGTGCACTCAAACCATAATAAGCAAACCGTTCAGATAATTCCACAACGGCAATTAACCAACACCTAAATGGAATCTTACCACCAACATGCTTCAAAGTCCTCATCTCTTCGTCGGTCGGTTCATCATCACACAATTCAACTTCCAAATCATCATTAGATAAATCCCCGGCATAAACTTTATCTGTAACAACTTTAACCTCATTTTTTTGTTCAATCCTATGCGATAAAGATTCCAATTCATCACTACTTGACGACCGATCACTATTCATCATATTGAAGATCCAAAATTTCTTTTTCCCGCAATTTATTTCTTGGCAAAAACCAACTCAATTGTGTCTCTAAACCATTGACATGACCCCAATTATATACTCCATCCAATAGACAAGAATAGTGTCAAATGCAACTATGCTTATCTCAATCTCCTACATCTTGGTGTCAGATCTCACCTGGAGTAACGGAGGCAGATAAAGACAGATCGTAACTATCTATTCTCACTGTCACATTTGCCGTTGAAGCCACATCTTGTCAAAACGATTCACATAGAAATCGGCGTAGACCAACACCCGCTGTTTCTTTTTCCCTTGACACATTTCCTCGAGCAATCACAACCATTCTATTGTATACGGCATCATTTGTGTCAAAGAAAGATAAGCTCGGTTGTTGCTGGGAGGAACGGCTTCTTGTAAATATCGCAATCGGATAAGGAAGCGGAGGCTTCCGTTGACACATAAACGGGTCATCTAAACGATACGGAGGGGCCGTCGTTTAATGGTTCTGATAAGGTACGAGATGGTGATTCGGATTTGACCGGAAGCGGTGAGCCTGGATCTTTGCAGGTTTCTTTAGACAGTTATCTGTTGACTGTAGACTGTGGAAAGCTAGCGGTTCAACAGGGCTTGCCTCGGGGCTGCTATTATCTCGATGTCAATAGAATGTTATCTATCAATCTAACTTTAACATTCGTTTTTCTATCCTTGACGTAGATAGCGCAACTGATAACTAATTGTTCAGTAGGAGTTATCTTTGCCACTTCTTGTAAAGTTTGTAAATTTGCAATTGAAAGATAGTCAATTTGGAAATCTCCACTGGAGATGTATGGTTGCCAAAATTTTTTGATCTCGTTGTCGACCGCTTCGCGGTCGACAATACCATTGGATTCCAATACTTTATCGTATCCTTTTTGTAAACCTTTGTGGATATTTGAAGCAATCTGTAACGTTTCTGGGCACATATATTTGTTTCTACTACTCAGTGCTAGGCCATTAGTATCTCTCATGATGGGCATCATTTGCAAACGGGTGTTAAAGAACAATTGTTTGACCATCGTATCCAGGACAACAAACTGTTGAATATCCTTTTGACCAAAATATGCCACGTTTGGTGCTACAATGTTAAACAATTTAGCCACTACAGTGGCTACACCACGGAAAAAATTAGGTCTAGTGGAGCCTTCGAGCATCTCACTGACCCCGAGAACGCTCACAAAGGGTCCTCTTTGTTCATTGACATCTAGAGGAATTCCTTGCGGATAGATCTCGCTGGTCTTTGGAGCAAACAACATATCAACTCCCAGTTTTTCCAAAAGTTTAATATCTTCGGGTAAAGTACGTGGGTACTGATCCAAATCTTCGTTGGGACCAAACTGTGAGGGATTCACAAATATACTTACCACTGTGAAATCGTTATCTTTCATACTTTGTTCAAACAGTGAAGAATGACCCGCATGAAGACATCCCATTGTGGGTACAAACCCGATCGATCCCTTAACATCTTGATGCCAATTGCGAACCTCTTGAATCGTATGAACAACCTTCATCTCGTAATCCTTGCCATGTAAACTTGGTCTTTACTATGGGCATCTTGATGAGTCTTGTAGGGCTTGAAAAACTGTGTCACTCTGCACGAAGAGTTGTAGATCTTACACAAAGTGTAAACAAAGGTCTATAAACACTAGTTGACAGTTAAAAAGCGGTCAATTTGGGCAGATTTAGGTTGGATTTGGCCTAATGGATCAGTCAACTAATGGCACTAGATCCAATGTATTGGATAATTTAAATCCTCAAAAGTTTACTTCTCAAATACCGGTTCCCTCGCAAGATAGAAGGCGAAATACTACTAATGTGGGTCTTACTGATATGATAAATAAAAGTATTGAAAGGAATTCTGTACCGAATGCGAAAAAAAGACGTACTGTAGCGGGAGAAGAGGAATCTTTTGTGAATTCGAGATTATCACAGCGATATTCTCATACAAATAACAATAATACTAGTTTTTTGAATAATACTGGTACGAGCGTATCCAAGAATGGATCATCGACTCGAGATCCGCGACCTTTAAGGGATAAGAATTTCCAAAATGCTATACAACAAGAGATTTTCGATTATCTTAGTGAGAATAAGTTTGATATTGAAATGAGCCACCCGATTTCGCTCAAATTTTTGAAATTACCGACTCAGAAAGGATTCAGTTTGATCTTTAAATGGCTTTATCTCAGGCTTGATCCAGGGTATGGTTTTACAAGATCAATCGAACATGAAGTGTATCAAATTTTGAAAAATCTACAGTATCCGTATTTGGAGACTATCAATAAGTCACAGATCTCTGCAGTGGGTGGCACTAGTTGGCCCAGGTTTTTAGGGATGCTTCATTGGCTTGTACAATTAAATTTGAAGCTTGATGCTTCATTAAATGAGTTAGATCATAATATAATGAATGAAAACACACAGGAAATGACGATATTAAACCATCCACTCACGACTTTGGATGAACAGGATCAAAAACAGGAGAAATATGAATTAATGGTGGAGAAACTTTTCATCGATTACGTTATGGAATCGTACAAGAGTTTTCTAAGACTTGAAGATAATTATGAGCCTTACATGAAAGAACTGGAAGCCGGCTTCATGAAGTTCATTCACATTATAGGCACGGATATTGATAGAATGGGGAGTAAGAACGGTGAAATCTTAATAAAATGTCAAGAAATGGCTAAGAGAAGTAAAGATCTCTCCATAGCGACTCAAAAATGCAAGGCATTAAAGAACGATTTAGCAAAATTTCAAAATTATGTCAACTCTTTGGAGCACAAGAGTCATGAATGGCCCAAGAAATTGGAGAGGATGAAAGTAGAATCCCAAAATAAGAGACAAGAAATATCAAATCTGGAAAACGAGGTGAAAAATCTACAGGAATGCTTAAAAACGAAAGGAATATCCATCGAACTGATTGACGAGAGGAGTAGCAAAAGAGAACAAATAGTCCAAGATCTGGATGTCATCAATAACAATTTAGATAAATTAGCTGCAGCGCTAAAATCGGATAAGTTAGGAAGGGATAATGTCATGAAAAATATGATGGACGCAATACGACAGTACAACTCTGCTATCGAAAACCTACTTGGCCTCCGGGCGAAACTCGGTGACAATTTAGATGTGTCTTATTTTAAAGTCAACATATCTGAAGACGGGCTGCTCGACAAAACCGATGCGATTGCCTATGAAGATCTCATGCCATCCAGTCACAGCATAAAAAATAACGAAAGGCAAGCACTCTTAAATCTTTACGAGATCATTCAAGCTAATATCGAGAAATGCCAGAAAGAAAATGCGTCTATTGAGGCAGAGCTAACAGATTTACAAAGTGAAATACATGAGAAAACAAATCTCATCGAGCAACGCGAATTGTTACTCTCAGAGGCAAAGTCGACTTATGAGCTGAAAATGCAAGAAAGTGAGAGTGATTTGCTTTCACAAAAGATCGAAATTGAAAAGCTTGAGAAAAAAATCAGCGATTTCAATAGAATGGCGGAGGAAAAAATATCTGACGCTGAGCAGCTTGTTCAAGCAACAAGGTTGAAACATGAAGAACTGCTTTTGGATCTGAACCGAAGGAAAGCCCTATTGCATGCCCAAATTATCGAAATTATAGAATATGCCAGTAATTTCAAGATAAACATTCAGACAGCTTTAGAAAAAACCGAGAACAGAATAACACAAGAGCTAGAGTTACTGTGAATGATCTAGCTTTGATTCAAACAATGCATCATCAGTTTACCGTTACACTGACGATGTATCCTCTTAAGTGCGCGATCTGAAGCTGTCGCGGTATCTCGGTAGCGGAGGTGATAATGAGATCCAATACGAGGTTCTAATGCATTACGTTGAGGTGTTTTCAGTGATAAACGGTTGCCAAGTCGGAGGATTAAAGATCAAGGAAATCAAGCAAATGAGGAGAATCTCTAACAGCTTCCGCCGAAGCCACAAGGAGACATGCGACCGGTTTATTTCTTACTTTAGCGGGTGGCCATTGTATCCCAGTAATTTGCAATGCCTTTGAAATGTAGGCTTATTTCGGTTTTTTAATTGTCGTCTATGATCTGGTAGGCTGGTAGAAGTTGAGTTCGATGTTGTATCCAGCAGCTAACTCAACCGATATCATTAAAGAACCTCTTTCCATCAGATCTTCACTTATTTGCGAAAGCTTCTCTTTTGTTTCTAATACATCAATTTAGATTCAAGATTAAAATATCACGATAATGCATACGAACAGTTATTTACATAACGCATGCGAATAATCATCGAGTATTCGCATTCTTCTATTAACTTGCAATGACAATGAGTAATCTGAACGTCCAAAGAATAACCTGAATAGCTCATCACTCGAAAGGGCGAGCGCAACCGTCACATACAGTGGAAGCTGATTTGCGGTGTAGAATGATGAAATCATCAGAACCGAGCCAAAGGATTTGCGATCGACATTCCGGTTTTTGTGAATCCGTGTTCATTTCTTCAGATTCTTATAGTACATTTTGCGTATTAGAGGGTGATGTTCTTTCAAATCTTTGTTTTTATTCGTACTGTATTCCATGTAGGCCATATCTTCACCACCGGCAAGACCAGCCAATGAACCTTCGCCCCTAACAGCCTTAGATTTGGCCTTCTTATGGGCGTTGACCCCCCGGCCTATCGTATTATCCGCATCATCGCCAATTTCAATACCTGCTGCCTCTTCATTCTTCAATAAAACCTCCTGTAATAACTCCCTGCGTTCTCTCGCTGATGCATATGCCAAATTGGGCAAATTTTCCATACCATGCAAATGTGTAATGACTTTAAATGCATAACCTTGATCTACCAAAAATGCCTGTCTCTTGGTCGAGTAATACATTTCTTGAGTATCTTTGGAAACCAGAGAATAGAAAAATGCGTTAAAACCCTCATCGTTACGTCTCTTGGCTCTTAAAATTCTACCCAATCTTTGGGCTTCTTGACGACGAGAACCGTAATGGGATGAAATTTGTATCAAGCAAGTGGCTTCCGGTAGATCAATGGAAGTGTCTCCCACCTTGGACAAGAATATGGTATTAATTTGATCGTTGTACTGGAAATTCTGCAAAATGTTCATACGTTCCTGCTGTGGAGTAGCTCCAAAAATAAACGGCTTTCCGAGTTTTAATGCGTACTCTTGTAAAGCGTAAACGTTATCCGAGAAAACAATAATCTTATCGCCTCTACTTTCGTGATATTGAATCAAAAATTGACATGCTTGAAATTTAGTTGGATTCATAATATACAGCAACATTCTCTTCCTTGCACTTTCTCTGAGATACTCCTGATAAAATTCTGCGGTCATTGGACACCATACCTCAGCACACTGAACATTAGCAATATGACCCTTTTGTGACAGCTCCATCCAGTTTGCTTCATATAGCTTTGGGCCAATTAGAAAGTTTAAATCGCTAATCTTGTCATCTTCTCGAACCAATGTAGCGGTCAACCCCAATTTAGCATGTGCTGCAATTGTAGTAACCACTCTACGGAACATAGCGGCGGGGACAACGTGAACTTCATCCAAAATGATAAAACCCCATTCTCTGCCCGTCAGAAAGTCCATGACTTTTTGCGAATCGTGCGATCTATTTCTGGTATTTGCCACCATTGAGTATGTTGAAACCACTAAGCCTGATTCTGTTTGAAACATTTCCTTGTTATCAGAGGTAAACACAGCAACGTTCTCAGGTTGTAAAGTGCACCATTGCAAAAATTGTTGTCTCCACTGCATAACAGACACAGATGAGGTACACAACACGATTGCAGATTTTTTAATGGTACATGCAGCTGTGATACCGACCAATGTTTTACCGGCACCGCATGGCAGAACAATAATACCACTTCTTGCACGGCCATTACCAAACATCTTACTCAGGGACTTTTCTTGATATGGTCTGATTTGCGTCGATGGTTTCAGGTCAATATCCAGATCTGGGTTACGATGATCATTCCTAAAATCATATTCTTCTAAAACTGGATAATCAATTTCCTGGCATCGTTTCTTGACAATTTCAACAGACTTGTTAGCGATTTCAAATGAGTGGACCGCATCAATATCGTCTTCTTCATCTAGCTCATTATCACCCCCAACAACGGCAGTAAACATTGCCTCCACATCATTTGGATTGATATTCTGTTGTGGGTTCGTTTTTCCATTCGATTGCTGTTGCTGCTGTTGCTGTTGCTGCTGTTGGCCGGTATCTATGCGAAGCCCACCGATTACAGGGTCTTTCAGCAACATTTGCAAAATATCCGCCTGCGTCGTTTCGACAAAGTATCTATTATGCTTGATGACTAATTTAACTTTACCGTAGGAAACAGTGGCACTCTGGATGAAATTTATAATAGACGGAGCCACTGGCACTTTGGAAAGTCTGTCTAGCACAGATATGATATCGTCAGTTTCCAAACCAACAGACACTGCAGCATATAAAGAATATGCAGTAATTTTGTATTCATGAATATGAGATGGTCTACTGACAGGTTCGGCTATTGTCACTAGGAAATCCTGAGCCTGTTCAGCCAACGGCGAAAAGCTTTCAAGTATCACTCTACCATCGCTAGGCGATATCCAGATAGGTCTAGCTGCATGATCAGGACGTAACTTTAAGTAACTGAAATCCTGAGTCTTAAAAAGTCCCGAAACCACATCTGGAACAAAATCTGATGGCATATCTCTGTTAACCCCATACAAAAAATTCTGATCCTTTGCTGCCAGCTTATTAGCTGTCTCATTATTGCTGTACTGTTGCCTAGACTTCTTCATTGGCTTCTTTGGCTTAGGTACAACTTCTGCAGGCGTAGTTGCCCTTGAATCTCCATAACCATAATCATCATCGCCATCTATGAATCCATCCTCTTCATAATTTGATCGATTATCATCCGTTGCGGCTGAGTCTTCATCTGAGAAGAAAGATTGGCTCATTTCAGGGAAAATCTTCCCCTTGCTTCGAGTTTGGTATCCATCAATATCAGTCATAGAAAATTCCCAATAACTCCAATATCCTGAACCGTCTTATTTGCTATAGCAGCCAAGCCGGTTACTCTCTTCTGTTATATGTAATCATGATGTGTAATCTCCAATAGTTCACCATATTATAGTTTACGCACTTTCCTCACCTCGTTATTAGTGATACCATGTAAAGCTTGCCAAATGGCCATTCTAACCGGTTTAACAAGACCAATAGCTTATACAGTCTCAGATTGATTCCAATTGTGTGAGACCATAGGGATGCCACTTAGCACTAAGTCTTTTTGTTGAGTGATCTGCTGGAAAGACAAAATAATGAGCGTTTTTCCCCTTGAACCTAAACTCGGCGGCTAAACGCTTGTATAGTCCATGAGAATCTCTTTTGATACCTAGTATAACCGTTAGCCTCCATATAGATATCCAGGATCATTCTCAGATGAAGTTGTCTTGGTCTGTGAAGCAGAAACAGATCTAAGAAGCACTTAACGGAAATATAAGCCAAAGGCTACGGAGACTCTTGCGCTATCGAACAAAGCATTACAACCATTGGAACCCTCAGGATCAAACTTAGATTGTGACCACAACATTCGAAGACTTGACATCAGGCTCCCCACCATGATAAACCTTCACCGTAGGATCCAACACCACAACTTTTGATTCTGAATAGCTCGAAAGCATATGGAACAGATAGGTATCAACGAACAACCACTAGCAAGTATATCTTTGAAATTTATATCTGGGAACAACCTTTCGGCGGCTAAATGTTTTGAGGCACCATTGATGGGGGTTACCCGGGGATGCTCTTGGCGGCTATTTTGACCCCTTGGCATCTCGGAAAAGTATAAAAGGAGGGAAGGTTTTGTTCTTGGGTTCGTTATCTGACAAGAGTATTAAAAGTCGTTTCATCGTTACTTGAATGAGCAGTTTACTATAATATCCGATATATGTTGTGTTTAATCCATTTCTGTACAAGGAGTAATGAGAGACTTGGGATCGGCTAAGTTGACATTCTCATAGGTAAGAAAGAAATTGTTGATATTGGCAGATAGAACGGTCATCCAGGTCAGCTCTTTATAATTCCTTCAAGCTGTGAAATAAATCCAGTTTATCAGGTCTTTTTTAACGGAGATCCATGAATTTATCTGGAGCGCCTCAGTATATGAAAATTTTTGTTAGCTCGAAGCTCATCGCTTCAATAAAAGCTGGATTTGAGAAACTTACCGCGTAACGTGGCCAAGATCACTATCAGCTGTGCTGATTTTATAGAAGGGACTTTTGATTGTTTAGAGCACTGATATGGCTTCTAAAAAGAAACATAATGGTAAAGCCACTAATGCAGAACCTCCCAAGTTGAGTGAGAAAGCGAGAAAAGAGGTAATGGAGGAATTGTCGACCTCTAGCTCTAGCAGTTCTGAGGCGGCAGCAGGGAAAGCGAAACTGTCGAAATCAAAGGACGGTTCTAGCTCAAGTTCCAGCTCGAGTTCCAGTAGTTCAGACTCGGACAATTCGAGTTCCAGTTCGAGCTCCAGTGAATCTAGTTCTGATGAGTCGAGCTCTGACAGCTCCGATTCCAGTTCTAGCGACTCCAGTTCTGACGAATCAAGCGATTCTAGCTCCAGCAGTTCTAGCTCCAGTGATTCTAGCTCTAGCGACTCCAGCTCTAGCGACTCCAGCTCTGACTCCAGTTCTAGCGACTCCAGTTCTAGCGACTCCAGTTCTAGCGACTCCAGCTCTAGCGACTCCAGCTCTAGCGACTCCAGCTCCAGCGATTCCAGCTCCAGCGATTCCAGCTCCAGCGATTCCAGCTCCAGCGATTCCAGCTCCAGCGATTCCAGCTCCAGCGATTCCAGCTCCAGCGACTCAAGTTCTAGCGACTCCAGCTCTAGCGATTCTAGTGACTCAAGTTCTAGCGACTCAAGTTCTAGCGACTCAAGTTCTAGCGACTCAAGTTCTAGCGACTCTAGTGACTCAGAAAGTTCCTCCGAGGAAATTAACGAAGAGAATCAATTGAAACCCTCAGACAAAAGTACGCAAAAGAAGAGGTCCCTCGAAGATGACAGTAACACTAGACCTACCAAAAAATCAAAGGGACAAGAAGAGAATGTGGAATCTCAATCAACATCTAGAACGGAATCACCTGTACCACTCACTACTCCAGATGGTTCGATTTCTGCAGGCGAAGATATACTAAGACCCGGACAGAGAAAGCACTTCTCCAGAATAGACAGATCACGCATTTCTTTCGAGGGCAGAGAGCTCACAGATAATACTTATAAAGGCGCTGCAGGTAACTGGGGTGAGATCGCCAACGAGAAACTAAGCAGAGTTAGAGGAAAGGACTTCACCAAGAACAAGAACAAGATGAAGAGAGGATCATACAGAGGAGGATCCATCACACTCAGCTCCGGATCTTATAAATTTCAAGACTAGGAGGTTAAGGTAACAAGCATTAAATAAATGAAAACTAACTGTAATAATCGGTGGACTTCGAAGGAGACTGACGGCAAATTTGACCTCACCAATGTAATCGTATAAATCAATTTCTTATATGAAATCTATAGGAGAACCCACTAATTTTACTGTTGCCAGCTCAAAACTTGGCCAATTCCATAGGACGATCGTCGACCCTTTGAGCTTGAAATCTATTAAACTGTGCATTGAAAAGATTTCGCCGTTCATTTACTGTTAGATCTCTTTCAAGACAATTAGTGTCTCTGCTCTTCATTGAAACAAATCTTGAAATATGGCAAACAATCTTGCTTAGCGTCTCTTCAGGATTTTCGATATTCAATAGATGATCACCTTCAGGGACCGTATCCCGAGTATAGTCCGGGATGAACCTTTCCAAGACTTGCTGGTTCTCTTTAGGGGTCCACTTCGAGATACCGCCAAGTATGGTGACAACTGGGCTTCTTATAAATTTCAACGAACCTAGAAGCCACTTAGCAGAGGGAAACAACGTCAAGTAACATAAAATATTCTGTCTTTGATCCATTTTGGTCCTCACCTCGCCATTAGACAAAGTGAGACGCTCGAAATCGATGATTCTTTGCAAAATATCGGGATGTACCTTAGCAAAGAAACTACTCGTACGCATGTATTTCTGATACTCAAGCTCTGATTGAAACCTATCTTTCATTTTGGAAAGAAGCGCTTGATGAAGCTTTCTCGAGATTATAGTGTATTCGCCCGTGGTTCCCTTGCCCACATACATTAGAACAACTGGTTCTATCGCTATGATAAGATCAAACAAGCTGGGCATCAATACTCCACAGCTCAATGCCTGGAATCCACCCATTGAATGACCAATCACCACATTATAAGTCGACGCTTCTCCAAAAAACTCATTCTGTGCCAACTTGCAAGCGTCTCTAGCACCATCAACCCAGTCAAAATTGACTCCCAGTTTCTCCGCATTCAGAACAGCAGAGTCACCATGAGAAACTTGGTCCATCAAAACTATCTTATTTATTCTCCAATTGGGTCGCTTATCCATGATATAAGCAACATAGTATTCCCAGATACATCTACTCATGCCACTTCCATGCAAAAACAGAATATTCACCTTTGGAACTAGATTATTTTCACTCTTCTTCACCGGGGTATAGATATCATAAACAATACTCAACACATCCTTGTCAGGGACCAACGTCGAATCATCAAAGTTTCGAGGATGTACTGCTTCTAAAACTTTTGTTTCCTTCTTATATTGAGAAATGATATATTCTTCCATCATTGATGTCTCATCTAGCACAACATGCTATATCTTCACGCAACCATCCTTTATGTATGCCTTTCCATCATACTTGCTAGATCTGCTCCCCATTTTTCATCAATATGACCTGTTCGGAGTTAGTAATCCCTTGCGCGTCGACAGCCGATTTAAGTTAAAGTTGAAAGTCAACATGCTTCTTCACCAAAAACCAGACTGTAACTGCATGTCAAATCACTGCCATATCAATAACTTGCCTCGTATCATGTATGGTCTCGAGGGCCTCGTATAGCTTGCCACTAGATTATGATGTATTAAATTACAACAATTGTTACGAACATTGTGCAACTCTTGTCGTTTGTCCCCGGAAGTTCAATTAAACACCGCATCCATAAAGAAAACCAGGAAAGCTGTCAATCGAGTTGCTTTTGAATCGAGCCATGCAACGGGGGAGATCATAAGGTGTTTGTTTTCTCGTCTATCAAATTTTGGAAAAAAGATCAACTTTAATCATTGTCAGATAGCTCTACGTCTGTCTCCACATCTGTCTGTTGCGCTCGATCGTACCGTAAATCCACTTTCCTTTCGGCTTGAAAGGAGTCCTTTAACGATTCTGATGATGACTCTGAGGACTGTTTCTGCATTATTGGTATCACTACTTCGCTCGTAGGCTGTACGGAGAGCTCCAAATCGTTTTTCTGACGCGATTCATTGATGGAGCCAGAATCCGACGACGTGGAAGTTGTCGGGCTGGAGCCTTTCGGTACCTTAGGCGGTACAGGAAGTGAGAATTCTTGGTTAGCAGAACGAGATCTCTGAGGAGACGAAAGTGACATGAGGGTTTCAATCGCTTCGACTTCAGAGGGATGATCCTTCTCTTTCTCTGTGGTTACTATGTTTTTCGGTTTTGACCATTGGAGCGGAGAGCGTGATACGCCTTCCTGCTTTATTCTCTTCTTGGGACTTGATAGTGCTTTTAAGAAGGCGATATGAGCTGAATTGGAGTCTGCGTCTTCCTCGGTCACCGTATTGTCTTGTTCGTCCAGGGATTCCTCAGAATCCCGTAAAAATTCATTATTGTATGAAGAACCTTTCAGCATCGTTTCTCTTGCCAACTCTAGACGTTCCGCGGTTAACAAATCATCCTCATCGTCATCATCTTTATGCCTCTTACCAGTATTGCTTAGTTCATTCTCCAGTTCAGGTAATGTTTTTTCGACCCAACCATTCTGCAATTTCACCAAAGCATAATTCAATCTTGCCTTAAGACCATTGGATATCTCTCGAATAGGCTTACCGTTATCCCTGTACGTTCCCGGCGACTTCAAGTTTGGCGACGGGGAAAGGAATATTTCTGCGTTCCTTGATTTAGGAGTCGTTGGAGGCAATAGTCTTGACCTTACATTCGGTGACTGTGGCATCAATAAGCCCTTATCGCTTGAACTTGCATGTCCACTTCTCGACATTGCGGCCTCCGCTCGCGGATGCAAAGGTGAAGTAAAAAACCCCAAAGATGTAGATGACCTTCTGCCTTGACGAGGCGGTGATGGTGTCTCGGGAGAAGATGTCTCGCGCTCATGGCTACCACTAGGCGAACTCATTGCTCTGATATATTCTGCAGACGACCTTTTCGTGTATCTCTTGGGAGAACTCGTTGTATTGACATCATTACCGTTACTGACCATATCTAACTCCCGAACAACAGGTTTTTAAGGGAGGTTGTATGGTTACAACCAATACGTTTAATTCATGCATTCACGAAAACACCAGGGTTTCCTATAGTTCTGTTATCGTCTCCTTTTAGCGTTGCAGAAGTAACCCTGCCGGCATTCGCGTTCGTTCAAGCAATAGAGACATATAATGGACCAAAATTATGGCCCAGAATAGCGGTCAATCTTATTCAAATACGGCCAAATCCCGCGTAGATGCATTTCCAGGGCTCTCAAACTTCTAAATCCCTATCTCTATCCTGGTTTGCTTGCTTTCCCTAGTGTTTGCGATCCGATCAGATCTAACGTCTTGAACAAGATACCATTGTTCCAACGGGAGTCTCTGCTTGCCTCTGCTTCTGTTAAACCATTAGCTTTAACAACTTCACTTCTACAGTGGGTTCGACGGAGCTGATTCCACTTCTAAACAGCATTAAGGACTTTGAAATGCTCTGAAATGATTCAGTTTCTAGCGGCAACGTTTTATAATCTTGACTTCCTTTGAGAGTTGTAAGTCTTTTATCTGCTTTTAACCCCCTGTATTTATACTTGCGCGGCTAAAAACGAGACCTGGGCGGCTATTTCAAGCCTCTTAGTGAAATGGGCATAAGAATGGATAAAATAACTGTCTATGAGGGTATATACTTTGGAATCGGGTTTTGGATCTGGAACGCTCTATGTCTGGCCTAAAGTGATCAATCTTGTTCTTCGTTTCGATACAGTGTTATCCTGTGCATTGGACGGTGGTTCGCCAGTAAGGCCGTCTCTTAGGAGGGTTTCAATATCGTGTGCATTGCACAGCGGTAGCTCTCCGTTGTATATGAAATAGTCATTAGTGATGCGAGTTTCGCAAAGAAAACAAGTGAGACAATGAACGTGGAATCTTTCTGTTCTATCGTTTTCGAGACACTCTCCCTCGATGAAACCTTGGCACACTTGACAGATACTGCCATTTTTCTCGTGATAGTGCTGTTGGCAATATGGTTGATCGTCTAGGATGTAGCATGGTATCTTTTTATTGAACTTGATAGCGCAATTCAGACACTTGAAACATTCGCGATGCCATTGACCAGAGAGTTCGTTTGCTCTTTTAGAAAAAACTCCCTTGGTGAGAACGTCCTCGCCACATGCTCTGCATGGTCCCTCGCCCGGAGGAAATTTATGGATTGGTTGTTCCTGTGATAAAGTATCTGTTGCAGCGTTGACGAAGGGTTCATTATTCGAATCGATTTGTTCCTTGGATGGCATGGGATGCGTTGCGTTTTCTATGGTTTCCTTGTGAGAGAGTTGTGAGCGTTCAATTACTATCTGAGGACGATCTTGATGCTGCGCAAAGCCATCGTTATGAGCTGGTCTAAACTTGTAAAATACTGGAGAATCTTCGGTTTTGTAAGGATTCATGCCTTCTTCGTGGTGGATCAATGATTGAGGAATAATGTCGTAGTCACCACTCGGAGATTGTGATAAGTAGGCGCTTGATTTCTTGAAGCGGGATGACGTGTTGGAGCAGGATCTGGATCTATCAACAGACAAGGAACGTACGTCGAGCTGACTTCCTGCGGACGAGTTGGCTGCGGTGGCCGCTAGTATTGCGGTGTCCAGCTGTGCGTTCTTTGTACAGGATACATCGTCCAACTGAGCCAGCAATTCTCTCACCTGCGCGCTTGTTGCCGTCTGAGGCGTCTCCACGTCCTTCGAGAGTATCGAAATCGGCCTTTTCTCTTGAGTGTGATCTCTCATGTCGTGGTTTGATTGAGCCAAGTTGTCGCCAAACAATTCGGGTGATACTCTATCTACCATATGCAATCCTCCACTAAAGCGCGTTGTAACAGTAAGAGCAGGCAAAGAAGTGTCTCCCTTGAATCGCTGAATGTTATCATGTTGCTGCGGCGACAGCAAACCGGTATGCAGTTCTGAAGAGGGCTCAAAATTCAAACTCTCCACTGTAGAATAGACTGTTACGCGGTTGACATCAATCTGAGTATCATCGCTGGTGTTCTCTCGCTTACTGGAGTCTCCCATCGATTCACTACTCACCGCGCTCAATGCATTTTCAGTGCGTCCAGTAATACCCGTATCACTCGATGTGTCATTCAGAGTAAGTTTTATAAAACTTTCCTCGATGGGATTTAACTCATTCTCAGATCTGCTCGATTCCCTTGCAGCATAAAGCGGCGAATTTGACGGTGTCCTGGAACTCAGCGACGGACTACTGTTCGATACCAATTTTTGTGCAAATTTCGGTACACGGTTCTCCGACGTGGCGCTGAACTGTCTAGAACCCTCATTTGGCTCGCTTTGACGCCCAGCAGGGTACTGATATCGCGATATAGGTTCCTGAGCCCTGATTGCTATCTGTCCTCGTACTCCCGTTGAGTTCACACGACGCTGGCCCGCATTCCAAGGTTCCACTGGCTGACAGCCCGGTGTCGCGGCTCTTCTACCACCATTATTTTCGTTATCCGGTATCACAGACCCAAAATTAACGTCAAACCCAGCTCTCTCCAGCGCAGTACGGTACCGTACTTTCGGATTAATAGTCGGAAATGGTGATCCATATATATGATTCATGATCACACAAGCTAAGGTTATCAAATTAACACCAAAAAACTCCGTTCAAAAAGCAAACCAGATATTCCAAGCTTCCCAATGACACTGACAACCTCCTCACACAGCTCAATGGTCCCAATAACCTTCAATCTACTGATGAATTGCCATGTCTTCCACTATTTAAATCTCTTCAAGACGCGAAACGCGTTAGGTGAGACTCGTACAAGGTGACATCGCAGCCTTTCGGTTACCCGGCCGGATTTTTGTAATCGATTTAGAGAGAGATGGCTGATTTAATGAAGAGATGAGTGTATAAGTTGCAGTTAAGAAGGGTAGAAGAGGGTATAAGGAGAGGTTTTCAGCGTACTGGTTAGTGGCGATTATGAATGGGAATCTTGCTTTACAAAACCGGCCTTTGGCGGTGACTCAACACCTCATAGAAAAGTACTATGAACATATACATAATGCATCATCTGCTGATCGAAATAAGGGCCGAAGACGGATATGTGATGGCGGGGATATGGTTGAAAGGCGATATGAGTTGAATCGACAGGGAGGGAAGTATTTGACAGATGTACAGCATAAGAATGGTATTTCATTTGGATCGTATGATTTGGATTATGAAGAGGCAGTTTCAACAGATGAAGAATTGAATGATGAAGTATGTGAGGACGATGAATTGGAGGAAGAAGAGCGGGTTTCATTTTTTCCCAAATGTAAAGCATTCATATACAGTCTTTTTGTTGGAGATTATGAAAAGGATTTACTTATTGAGAGGATTCTTGCGACGAAACAGCATGCGATGTCGTATGAGGAATGGAGCTATGCGGGACTTAGATTGGATGAATTGACTGACAAGACAAAATGGAAGCAAAAAGTTGAATCGAATTTGTATGACTATAGGTTGATCCGAGAGTTAACGACGAAACTGCGTGAAAAGAGACTTGCAGAGGATTATTCTGGATTACTGTATACTATAAGAACGAGCTGGGTCAGGAACCTGGGGAATATGGGTAATGTCAATTTGTACAGACACTCGCATGTGGGGACGAAATTTCTTACAGACGAATATCTGAATGAGTCTAGACTGGCCATAGATGCTCTACTACATCAATCCGAGTTAGATGATGGTTATCTTCTGGGAATACTTCAACAAACCAGGCGTAATATAGGCCGAACCGCGCTGGTTTTAAGCGGAGGCGGGACATTCGGGTTGTTTCATATCGGAGTATTATCGACGTTGTTTGAGCTTGATTTATTACCAAGAGTCATTAGCGGAAGTAGCGCAGGCGCTATTGTGGCCAGTATCCTTTCAGTTCATCATAAGGATGAAATTCCGCAATTATTAGAACGGGTGCTGGACACCGATTTTAATATATTTAAGGATGACAAACAAAAGAGTGAAAGCGAGAACTTTCTAATCAAAATCTCCAGGTTTTTAAAGAACGGGACTTGGTTTGACAATAAAAATCTGGTGAACACCATGGTTTCCTTTCTAGGTGACTTGACCTTTCGAGAAGCTTACAATAGAACTGGTAAAATCCTTAATATCACGGTATCTCCAGCGTCTCTCTTCGAGCAACCACGTCTGTTGAATAATCTTACGGCGCCCAATGTCCTGATATGGTCAGCAGTATGTGCGTCATGTTCTTTACCTGGCATTTTTCCATCAAGTCCCTTGTATGAAAAGGATCCACAAACGGGTGAAAAGAGGGAATGGAGCGGCAGCGCATCTGTCAAATTCGTTGATGGATCTGTGGATAATGATTTACCGATATCGAGATTATCGGAGATGTTTAATGTGGATCACATCATCGCTTGTCAAGTTAATGTTCATGTTTTCCCGTTTTTAAAGCTCTCGTTATCTTGTGTCGGTGGTGATATTGAAGATGAATTCAGTGCTCGTTTGAAGCAAAATCTGACGAATGTTTACAACTTCATGGCTAATGAAGCTATCCATATCTTGGAGTTGGCCTGCGAGTTGGGAGTGGCTAAGAATGCTCTCACAAAAATGAGATCTGTCTTATCACAACAGTATTCTGGTGACATTACAATTTTACCTGATATGAAAATGCTTTTCCGCCTGAATGAATTGTTAGCCAATCCTTCAAGGGAATTCTTACTTCGGGAAACAACCAACGGTGCTCGTGCGACTTGGCCTAAAGTTTCCATCATTCAGAATCATTGCGGCCAAGAATTCGCTCTGGACAAAGCTATTACCTATTTAAAGGGTAGAATCATTGGTTCATCTTCGATAAGGAACCCTTTACAGTTCGTTGATATGCCAGTAGGCCTGATCAAAACTCAAGGACCCAAGGATAACGTAGGTGACAAAGAGGAAGGTAATATTATAACATCTTTGGACGATAATTTATTTGAATCCGAATCCATTAATTCACTGCTGCTTCTTCGAGAGGATGCTGCAGATAACAAACGCGATTATACCGGTAAGTTTAGTTTGCCATTATATGAAACTCCTAGAAGTGTAAGACATCAGCGCCGGAAATCCGAAACCAATGCCCGCTCAAGACAGTCGAGTAATTCTGTTTCTTTTCCAGTTTCTTCCTCGTCTTCACGGATTCAGAGAGGCACTGGTAAAGCATTTGCAAATCCACCTCGTTTATCTAAAAAGCTCAGCACGGGTCACATCTATTTGCAAATGCCACCCAGAGGAGAACAGAAAAGACTCTCTGACAGAAGAGATTCCTTTGTGGCTATCGACAGCAGCGATATTCCACCTCAGTCTGCTCCCGGTGGCGTTGATCTACGAACTAAGAACAGTTCACCACGGAGCGTGAGGCAGCGTTCAAAGCGTAATAGGAAGAAAAGAAGCAACATCTTATCCACAGCCGGTTCAGAGGAAGAAGAGACGTCAGGCATTTTCGCTGGAAGTCCCAATGATCAGCGAGACAGAAAAACTTACGCATTTCGTTCAAGACAGAATAGCATGAACGATAATAGCCTTAAGAGATTATCAGCTTCAAGTGGCGGCCCATCGCCAAAATCACAAAAGGCTTTAACTTTAAAAGACGACGCTACAACTAAGATTGAACTCCTCGATAAGAGCCCAACAAACACGGCTACACCTTCCTCCGAAGATTTATAAGTGAATTTTTGGCAAGAGTTGAATTTTCATAGAGATAGAAGACCTGATTATGGATAGGTATTTCGTGTAGCTTGAACTGTTAATCATTACGCTTTCATTATGCCTTATATTACGACTTATATTTCAAAGAGTTGACACCAAATCGTCTCCAGGTTTCTCTTTCAAAAATGCAGTCCACTTTCTGGACTAGTGATTTATTTTCCAGTAGCTTGACGGTTATATGGGAGATTGACGGACATCCGTCGATGTTCAAATACTCTAAGGGAATGGACCTTGTCTCCTTGAGAGCCGTCAGGAACTCGAATAGTGATACTCCCGTTATTGATGGATTTAGAGATAAATCTAGGTTCTTTAAATTCTCCAAGTTGCCAACTTCTTGAGTGAAAAGCTTCATAGTATCATCGTTTAAAGCACCTAACTGAGGTAATAGGAAGGACTCAAGATATGGGACAGATATCAAAAAATGATACGGCGATAGCACGCAGCAATCAGTGGAACTCTGGGTTCGTTGTAGCTTGATAAAGGGACAATCTCCAAGGTTGAAGACTCTAATGTTGTTAGGTTGCAAATAGGATAACAGTCTTGATATACCTAAGCCGCTTATCGAAGAACCCATTAGATCTATTTCTCGTAAGTGTTGCAGGTTATCACGGTAAAAATAGGAATCTGATGTTTCTTCAAGATCAGTTCTTCCAGAAATGCAATCCTCCCTAAAAGTCAACTTTTCTAGCTTTCTGCTCAAAGGATAGTCTCGCAGAACTCGCATAAAAACCATTAGGCTTGCGCCCTTGTTATTTTCGAACCATATCTCTCTTAGATGATCAAAATTTGCTAACCAATCGAATTGATTTGCTTCTGATGAGAATGTTACGCCAGTGATCGACAGTCTGGATAATTGGTTGGCGGGAAAATGCGTCACAAGTGTTAAAAAGGGAAATCCTCGAACCTTGCTTTGGTCGCACGTCAAGCTGAAGGACTCGAGATTCTCAGCCCAAGTCGGGAGCATTCGCGGTTCAATAAAACTTGAAGATCTCTGCAATCCGCTATCGACGGGAACCACAGAGCTATCAACCAAAACTTCTAATCGCCTTAGATTCCTACATTGAGACAACATCTCTATCTCGTAAGGTTTACCAGCTCTGAAACTTAACACCAATGATAGATCTTTCAGTTCTTTGCAAATGTCGGTATTCGAACGCATCAACTTGGCTAAATGTGATGTCGTGCAATTCGGTACCGATAAGATCAATCTTTCGAAGTGGAAATTCGACAATTTGGAGAAAATAGTTTCCACTGATTTAAGTTCTTCTTTAGCATATTTTGATGAGAACTTGAACGTTTCCAAGGAACCTCTTCTGATCTTGTACAAGCTAAGCATGAAATTGCAGCAAGTAATAAGCTGCTGATGGGAACATGAATTTAAAATAAATTTTCTGAACAATTGTGGGAACTCTAGCAAGCTTTTCCTCCACGATTTGCATACTAACGTTACTCGGAATAGCTCTTTTGCAGTAAAACTTTCAAAAATAATGGGATAAAGCTCGGGAGGTATCATGAATAAGAGATCACTCGGACTATCTGCTACAGCAGCAACATCTGGTGTTCCAGTTCGGGATTTTTTAACAACTCGTTTTCGTTCCTCGATCGGGTCAATAAGATGCCTTTTCTCCAACTTCTCCCCCGTCTTCTCAGGTTCCAGTCTCGTCTTAACATTATTCTTCTGTTGCTGTGCTATATCTACAAGTCTCTTGGAGACTGGCCACGAAAACCTCTGGTGAGCTTCTCTAGCTTTCCTCAGTCCTTGCACATAAACGTTATACGCATCTTTATCCTTAGATTGTTTCTGTAAAATCTTGCCAACTCGAATATAACATTTCAAATTGTATGGATCAGCTTCAATCATCATCTGAGCACTTCTAAGTGCCCTCTTCAAATCGTTCAGTTTCTCATACGTTGCTGCCAGGTTATCCAGCAATCGCACATACATCGGATGGTAAACTTTGCAATGCTTATTGGGTTCAGGAACAGTGTATCGTGGCAATCCCAGACCTTCACGTAACACAATCAATTCCTTCTCGTCATACGACCTTGCCAACTCGAGTGCCTTGCGGAACAGTTCCTTTGCCTTGTCATAACTTTGGTTTCTAAAGTAAGTGGTCCCCAGGTCCAATGCCTTGTCAATTACAGTCTCTTCCATGCTTAAACCATGATCTCTTTAAGGACTAGCTTTGTAGAACAAGGTCTATTCCTATAAGACCTTGTTATAACCTCAATAACCTAGTGTCGGGCAACGTTAAAGTGGTAGATACTCGTTAAAGCCAGTGGATCTGCTTGGGATAGATCAGCAAGTATCAGAATATGGTTATAGGCTTGGTTGGAGTGTTAGTTCTGGCGTTTTTCCTGCTTGTGGCTACTTTTACCATTGGATGGTTACCAACACAGTATTTGAGTCGTGGTGTTGCTAGTACGAACCGATGGATTGGTATTCTATCTCGGTTTGGAGTTGGGATGCTGCTGGGGACGTCGTTTACGCTGGTGATTCCCGAAGGTGTTGATGCTTGCTTGCAGCATAATGGTAATGTTGGGATCAACTTACTTATTGGGTTTATGGTGGTATATATGCTGGATCGTGTTGTTCAGATGGTGATGGGAGCCTCTATTGGTGTTGAAGTATTGCCAGATGGGAACCGGGAGTTAGAAAGTTTTAAAGATGTGTTGCGAAATCCCAAAAGAGTGGTTCTTGCAGTTTTGAAGAACAATGTTGTATTTGCGTTGGTGATACATGGTCTATCAGATGGAATTGCGTTGGGAACCACTACGAATAACGAGTCACTTTTGATTGTGGTGCTTATTGCGATCATAATCCATAAAATACCAGCGGTTCTGTCGTTAACGAGTATAATGATATCGAAACAGAGGTTACCGAGATGGGAAGTGCTTTCTAACCTGTTTGTGTTTGCTTCGTCGACTCCCTTGGGTTACATTGTGGTCTCTGTGTTCAATTTGAAACATTCCGAGGCTATGGATTGGATTGGTGGTAACTTGCTTCTCATGAGCGGTGGTAGTCTCTTGTATGCGTCCTTTACAGCATTCACAGGCGGAGATTCTCACGATATGCAACTAGAAGAGACTGTCGAAGGTGGTTATCTCAGAGAAGGTAGTGCTTTTGTACTGGTCGACGCCAATCAGCCACCGGTTAATGACACATGCGCCAAGAATGTCACTGTAATGACACCTTCAACATCTAAAATGGCCCCCGAGATGTCGCCTCCACAAGAGCTAATGTACGTATTGCTGGGAGTAGCAGTACCGACATTAATCTCTTTTGTCATATCCGACTGAGAACGGTGTCCCACACGAATCCGCCACGCTACTTCCTCTTGATGGACTTTCTCCTCAACCATTTGTCTTTACTATTCATAACCGAGCTTTCCCTCTTAGGTGCCATCGCTGACATGCTATCTTGACTGAGTAAAGTGACATTAAAAGATCCCTTCTTCACGGTATTTGCCCTCAGCCTTTTCAAAGTCTTCTGCTTCTTCTTCTCAAGCTGTCTCTTGATCTCTGATGTGTACTGTCTATCTGAAATATCATTAAAATTAATGTGCTTCGGCATTTGCTCAATAGGCTTTTCCAACTCTTGCTGTTCCAATTTATCGAAAAATTCCTCTGGTAATTCTTCAGGAACCTCTTCATCTGGTGGTAAACTGCTTGCTCTGGCTACTTGTTGCTCTTTAAACTTGGCATCTGCCTTCCTTCTCTTTTCTTTCAAAATCTGTTTCTCTCTCCGTAGTGCTTCTTCTCTCTGTTTAATCTCTTCCTCAACTTTACTAATCCCACTAGCAACTCCCTCCTCCTGTGGAGCTTCGTCATCATCGCTATCGCTGCTATCACTGACCTGTTCGATGCCCGTTGGGTTCGTTTCAACAACTTTTGTCACTTCATCGCTATCTTCATCGCCAAATTTAACATGTTTACTCCTGCTAGCTGAAACTGTCATCCTGGAATCGTCTTCAATCGATCTGGACCTTCTCAAGTGTGTATCTTGTCTAGTTTTACAAGTAAGCTCATCTCATCTCAAGCACTGTTAGCTGAAATTTTTCACTAAAATCAAAGACAAACATCTATAGCCTGCTATAAGCATATATATCAAGAGTTCAACCTCTCTCAACTGTCTTGAATGCTGCTCTAAGTGCAGCAATAGCCTCCATCCACTATGATATCGGTACCTGTGGCGTAGGAAGAAGCGTCAGAGGCGAGATACAAGTAAGCACCGACCATCTCTTTTGGAATAGCGAGACGACCCATGGGGACTAAAGTACACCAAGCGTCAACCATCTCTTGAGTCTGACCTGCAGTGAGCGGTGTGGCGACGTATCCTGGAGATACGCTGTTTACACGGGCAAAACCGGCCCATTCTACGGCCAAAGATTTCGACATGTGTAGAACCGCTGCCTTAGCAGCGTTATAAGCAACTTGGCATTGCGGTACGTTGACGATATGTGCGGACATCGATGAAGTGAGAATGAGAGATCCGTGACCCTGTCTCTTGAATACGCGACCGATACTCTTTGCGACGTTGTAAACGCCGTCTACGTCAATAGCCAGCACTTTGCGCCATTCGCTGTCGCATTCTTCGGCATTCTTTTCAGCTAGATCCAAGAGTGGTCCCTTGTGCCATGGAACTCCAGCGTTCGCAACCATTATATCTATGTTGCCCCCAAAATCACTTTCGATCCGTTCAATGGTCTCCTGGACCTCTTTGCCGTCGGTCAAAGAGCATTTATACGCTCTCACCGTCACACCGTACTTTTCAGACAGTTGTTCCACTTCATTTGCAATTTCAGGATTTGAATTATACCACATTGCAACATCAGCTCCCGCCTGTGCAAACGCAATTGCCACTTCGTAGCCTATCCCGCCAGAAGCACCAGTCACTGACGCAACTTTGCCCTTTAAAGAGAACATATCCAGTACATTTTCCGCAAGTTTAGGTTCCGGCTGCGGTGTGTTCAATCCCGTTGCTACTGTTTTCCCCATTTCTCTCAGTTAACTTTCTAGTATTCACCACAGCTACCAGTAACTGTGAAGGTGATCAAATAGCCCAGCAAGCCCTTCTTATATCTCAATGGATCGTCGATTAGTGCTTCTCCTGACCCCGTAGATTGCGATTGGCTTCTAGCAAATTCCAACTAGTCAAGTTGCTCTTGTTGTGCTTAAATTTGCATTCTGATGCTTCTTGGGCATTCGTCGTTGTCATTGAGGTTGATCTTGATCGTCTTGTAGCGGTTTCTCTGGTCCTTGCAGGGTTGTCGGTCGAACTGGAGGGAAATCTTGAAATCGCGGTCAAACAGCGGGCTGGCTACGTATCCTGGAAGTAGCATGTAAATCGTAGTGTCCTGTCGCTTCAGTTCAGTTCCGCTGGAGATCCCTTTGCTTGTCGTTATGTCATGGCGCCAGCTTTTATACGCCGAAGAGATAAGTTTAGCGCTTGCAAATGGCCTGTTCGATGTGATTGCTAGTCCAACTCGAGCTGGGCGAGCTGAGTTCGAGCTGGAACGATTTTCTGGCTTGTCGTACCGCTGCACTGGCGTTGAAGTAGAGCGCTTGTTGTCATGGCGCTAAGTCTCATAGCCGCCCAGGAAAAGTCCCCCAGATAGGCCTTGTTGCCACTGATGGCTGGATGACGATGAAATAAGCACTGGCTTTAAGCTTGGAGCCTTCCTAATCTCATCTGTGCTGTGCGGGGCAGATCTGTATGGCAAGCTCTGTAGCTGAGCCGACATGTTCACAGACCACCATGAAAGCTTTACAGAGCTCATTGGAACCACCGTCTGAACTATAGCTTTCAAGACCGCCTGGCGTGGCGCCCAGCGTGGCGACAGGACTGGTCGCCACCGCTGGCACAGCTCAGCCCTTGCTCAGCGAAACATCTAGACAGAACTGGTGATGCTAGTCGCTTGAGAATCGACCATTGAGTCTCTAGATCTGGGCTTTATATCTGTGCTAGGGCTAAGGCGAATATCAGGAGCTATACTTACACTTTAAAGACACCTATCGATAAAGCATATACAACAGAACTGCCACCATGAGCGAGCCATACGAAGCTAGAGTGAACAGTATCAATGTGGAGGCTGACGAGATTGATGAATCCTTCTTGGCTGACCTGAGTAACTTCAGCGACGCTGATGATAGCCGTGAAGATGAGAATTTCCTGGATATGTACAATTTAACGCCCAAAGAACGATTATTACATGCTATAAGACGCAGTATACATGGCCTGAGTGATCAATTTTACCAATTGGCTCTTTGGAAGCGGATTTTGATCTTGGTGTTTGCTAGTTGCATAGCGATACTGGCCATCCTGATGGTTATCTTCCACAATTCGATACTGCAAAAAGTTGTAGAGATGTCTGACGATCTCCGGGATAGGCGTATTACACCGCTTGTGTTGATTTTACTCATCTTTTCTGTCGGTTTCCCACCGATGATCGGGTTCTCGTTGTTGTCTACTTCTACAGGATTGATCTACGGTGTCAGCTTTCAAGGATGGTTGATTCTGTCCCTGGGGGCAGTTCTTGGCTCCATTGCGTCCTTCTGCGTGTTCAAGACGTTGTTGCAATCGCAAGCTCAGAAACTTGTACATTCGAATCGTCGATTCGAAGCGTTTGCTGCGATTCTGCAGGAGAATAATAGTTATTGGGTCCTGGCGTTACTCAGACTTTGTCCTTTCCCTTACTCCTTGACCAATGGTGCCATTGCAGCAGTTTACGGAATTTCGGTACGCAATTTCTCGATTGCGCAGGCGATTACGACGCCTAAATTGTTGATTTACTTGTTTATTGGCTCTAGAATTAGGAGCATGGGTGAAGATGAATCAACCGGATCGAAGCTCTTTGATCTTATGAGCATAATCATTGCAATCGCAGTCTTTACAGTGACAGCATGGATTCTTTACGCCAAAACACAAAGAAAATTCGCAGATATTCTGCGTCGCGAACGACAGTTGAACTCTACCAGTGATCTAGTCTTTGATCCTTCCTTCGAGGTTTAAGAAAGTGCTCATTTTCACATGAAAACATTTTTATGAACTTTACCTCTCATAGTTTTAGTCTTTTTACTGCTTCCTCCCACTTTCTTCATCGTATCCTTGAGATTCACACGTATACCACCTTTCGGCAGTTCCATTCTCGCCACAGGTTCTTCTTCTGCTATATCTTCCTCTCGTGCAAGTTCAATCTGCCGTTGCAACAACTTTGACTTCATATGTTGCTCTGATTCTTGATTTTCGTCTAATTCTTTCAATCTAGCCTTTCTCAACAGGTTCTGTTGCGATTTATCAACATACGATATAACCAATTGACTGGGATCGATCTCTTCGTCAGCTAATGAATCCAATCCGGTAACTTTAACTTTGCCTTCTTTGCTCAAATACTGAATAAACTTCGTTAAAGAGCTAAATCGTGTAGCATTCATGTGGATATGATGCTTATCCTGAATAAACTCATTGTAAAACTTGTTAACTCCGATCTGTTTCTCACCATGGCTCAATCTTAACAGTCTCAGGAAATCTTGTTCAAATTGTTCAGTGTACCTATCAATATCAGTACTGGATACTTTGCTTATATTCTTCATATGGAATGGTGATCTTATATGGGACTTAAACCCATTCTCATCTCGACACTGTTTCTGGCAAACTTGACAGTAAAATCTCAATTTCTGAAGGCCTTTGGCCTTCATCTTGTTGCTTAAATACTTGGCTGTACCAAACTCAGCCTTCCCCATGCTTTAGATACCTTTACCTTCAAATGTCTCTATAAGAAGTGCTTAGTATAAGTGATTGTAAAGCTTATAAGTTCGGATCGTTACTAGTACCAGGAAAGGGTCTAGTATAGAGAAGGGAACCCTAGGATCAGCTATTTAAGCAGTTCAAGATGCTAGGAAACTTATTTGGTCGCCTTTCCAGTACTCCCTGCCGTACCAGAGCGTATTCTCAGTCTACATATAGAAGGTTTAACAATGGTAATGGTAATACGTTTCGACACTTATTGTTTGATGCTAGTTCAAGGAAATATCTTGCTATAGTGTTTGGTGGTGGTTCTTTATTCTATTTGACTCATCTTGAAGAGGCTCCAATTAGCGGTAGAAAGAGATTCATTTGGATTCCAGCTTCATTAGAGTTGATGATTGGGAAATACACTTATAAATCAGTGCTTAGACAAACTGGTAATGCAATCTTACCTCAGAATGATCCCACTACTCGAAGAGTGGCCAGAGTTTTTGAGAGAATAGTGGAAGCTGCACATCGGGATTCTAGTGTGGATAAGTCATTGTTGAAAGATATTGATTGGAAAATTCATGTTGTCAATGATCCTCGAGCACCACCAAATGCGTTTGTGTTACCGGGAGGTAAAGTCTTTGTGTTTAGCAGTATGCTTGGGATTTGTCAAAACGATGATGGTTTAGCGACTGTTCTGTCGCATGAATTTGCTCATCAGTTGGCTAGACACACTGGAGAGAATTTGTCGAAAGCACCTGTGTACACGATCCTTAGCGTGGTTTTGTATACATTGACGGGAGTTGACACGTTTAACAATATTCTTTTGGATGGATTGGTGAGAATGCCTGCTTCGAGGCAAATGGAAACTGAAGCAGATTATATTGGGCTTATGATCATGTCTAGGGCGTGTTTCAATCCGGATGAATCAATAAGACTTTGGAAACGTATGGCAGATTTTGAAAGTCGTAACTTTCGTGGAGCAGCTAATTTCGAATTCCTGAGTACACATCCAGCGAGCGAGAGAAGGATACAAAATATGGCCCAATGGCTTTCGCGAGCACATGAACTGTACGATGAGTCTGACTGTAGGGGCTTAAGACAGCACTGGCAGCAGTGGCGCTCGAACACGCCAATCATCTTTCCGGGATTCTAGCTGTATCGGTAGCAAATTTATCGAAAAGGTCGCCTTCTTTTGAAACCTACTTGTACAGAGTTAGTACGCTTTTTTTTCTGTGCATCCAAAGACTTGCTATCTGGCTCTGCGATATTAGTATTCAACTCGCGAATCATCAGATTCTTGGCATCCCGCAGAGCCCGCAATTTGCGGTTGATTTCATTATCTCTCTCTTCGTCTTTCGGACCTTCGTCAGCAGCGCTATACTCAATAGGGTGTCTGACAAGATCAGCGATATTGACCTTTTTTATGTCATACAGAAGCGTTCCATATTCCATTAGCCAAAAGGGATCCACTGAGGTAACGCAGCAGATATATTCTTTAGTTGTCATCAAAAGTTCGTTGTACACCACATATGGCGGTAAATCACCTAGCCCATAGAGCGCACTGGTTGGATGTAATTGCAATTCCATACCAGTTCGCAAACTGATATACTTACCCAATCCCGCGACCCTGGCGGCTTGGTGAGCATATCCGGAACAAATGCACTTTCTAATGGTGTCCCAATCCGTGCCAGTGGAAACCAGGGTTATGTGGTTCTTCTTCATGATTTTGATCAATTGCCCGCGAATCTCTCTCGCCCTCTGTAGTGACTTGAAGTTTATGAAGTGTTTGGTACACCATCTATGAGAATATCGGCTACTTTTCCACTGTGAATAGACATTCAAAAGTGTCAAATGGTCAGATTCCGGCACGAAGAACCTGCTGCGAGCGGCATCGGACTCTTTCTGCCTCTCTTTTGGCCGATGGAATATTTGAGGAACAGATAACATAGAGACAATAGTCACCATCTCTTCACTGCAACCATGTTGAGCAGATGATAGTAAAGTCTTGCACAATGAAGGCTGTAGAGGGAATTTCGCCATTTCATTACCGAGAGCAGTTAAATTACCACCTTTGTCTAGAGCACCGATGAAGAATAACTCATTTAGCGAGGCTAACAGCGTCTGAATCGGAGGTGGATCAACAAAAGGAAACTTGGCGACTTCGTCAACTCCGAGTGATTTCAGCAGCAAAACTGTGTTTGACAGATTCGTTCTTTGAATTTCTGGAATGGCCTGGGCATACATGTCCTCAAAAGCGGTTTCCTCTGTGTACAATCTGTAAGCGGTACCTGGGGCTGTACGGCCAGCTCTTCCGGACCGTTGGTTCGCATTCGCCAGTGATATCGGTGAAACAATCAGACTATCTAACCCAATTCGAGGATTGTAAACTTTGAGTTTCGAGTATCCACAATCGATTACGTGCCTGACTCCATCGATTGTCAGTGAAGTTTCCGCAATATTGGTAGCTACGACTATCTTTCTTTTATTACCGGACAAGCTGTGAAATATCTCATTCTGAATATCCCCAGGTAATGCCGAGTACACTGTGAAGATTTTTACATCGTCTATCTCTTCAAACCTTGCGATGCCCTTGCTTTTAGCATATATATCAGTTAATCTCTCCTTGATAACCTCTGCTGTGACTTCAACATCCTCTTGACCTGTCATAAAGATTAGAATATCACCGCTGTTTGCTTCTGTTGAAGCATGTATGCGCACAGCTTGCATTACCGCCGCTTCCACGTAATCTTCCACAGGATACTTTGAATATATCAATTGAACTGGAAACGTTCTACCAGGAATGTTGAACTGTGGAGCATTCCCAAAAAAATTGGCAAATCGGGCAGCATTCATAGTTGCGGAAGTTACAACCACCTTTAAATCTCTCCTTTGAGCTAAAAGTCTTTTCAGTAGCCCAAGCATGACCTCTGTGTTTAATGACCTTTCATGGGCTTCATCAATTATGATACAACTGTATCGATCGAGCGTCGGATCAAGTAGAGCCTCTCTCAGTAGTATACCGTCCGTCATAAACTTGATTAAAGTTTTATCAGAAGTTTCGTCCTCGAATCTTATGGAATATCCCACTTCTTCCCCCAATTTCACTCCCATCTCGGATGCAACTCTTTTGGCTACAGACATAGCAGCCACCCTACGGGGTTGAGTGCAAGCGATGAGCTTACCATCCGAACAAAAGCCGCCATCAAATAAATACTGTGGGAGTTGCGTAGTCTTTCCTGAGCCAGTTTCACCGATGACGATAGTAACCTGATTCTCTTGTATAGTTTGCACCAAATTTGCTTTCACCGTGTACGCCGGTAAGGATTTCCGTACTCTGTCAATCTCTTCTCTAGTGGCTGGCTCATCCTTGAAGCGTCCATTTTCATGAGAAGAGAGAGCCTGTTCATCTTTGACACCCAGGACGTCACCCAAGATTGTACCTGCGATTTGTACTGTATCTGTTGCTTTATCCTTTTGATCTCTCTGTAATCTCTTAAGTGCAACCAACCGGCTGCCCCTCCTAGCATTAATCGAGAAAGAACTCTCAGGGTTTTTGAATGGACTCACAATTCCTTGCTGGCTACTTTCCAGCAAAGATCCCACAATGACAGACTCGCTGATGCCGTGAATCGCACCATAGCGTCGCAAGAACGGCGGAATAAGTTGTTTCCGTTCGGCCAAAGGAATGGGATAAAGCTGAACGCTGGCATCAACTGTGTCGTCTGCTCTATATGTATAACTACCTGAGCGGCGATTCAAACTCTTGAAATCGAGCTCCTGACCAGACACAGCTTCGTCTGGTACTGGATTGCCGTAATCGTCATCATTATTGTACCATTCGCGTTCTTCAACCAAAGTTTGCGAGCCAGACGACAAGTAATCACTTTCATCAGCGCTTTCTGAATGATCTTCGTTCGGGTCAGAATCTCTTTCATGATAACTGGTCTCATCAAAGTATGTCTGCAGTTTTGGAACCTCCATTACATTTCCCCTCGCACTGTATATCTCCTTTGATGTCTCCTGAGGTCGCTCAGCGTAGCTCTTGAGCCTGCTGGCTTCTTTTCTTTCAATTCTCTTAAATGAAACTTCTTTCAGCTCCGGCTGACGACGGAAAGGTCTCGAGATCATCTCTTCATCACTCTCATCATCCGCATCCAATGGTAGAACAGATCGAAACCGACTTGAGTTAACCTTTATTGGTTTTTTCGTATCTAACACACCGCTATTACTTGTTTCTTTAATCCTAGCGAACAATCTAGGCAAAAAATCTTCTTGCTGATTAAATTTCCCCAAAGCTTGGCATCCTGTTACAAACATCTCTGCATCATCCTGACAACTGTTGGCCAATTTCCGTAACGTTTTCAACAAGTTCGGTGTAACTTTTGACCGCGAGTTCAACTGAATCCATTTGCACAGTTCCTCATCATCTTTCTCCATGCTTATCCATCACAAAGAGCCAACCAGAACGATTCCAACGGGGGTCAATCAACCTCTTGGCTGTATCTTGTGCTAAACTCTTCAATATTTCACTATAATGCTTCGATGATTACCCGTCGTTCAAGGTGATTTGTGTAACTTGGTAGCGCCATTCGCCGTCTACAGCGATAACACCTTTCGAGTAACTCATTCGCATGTAATGATGCTGCCGTACATAACGAGCAAAAATTTGAGTAACTCACTTTTCGTGTATGATGATCAATGGACATTGTCAGTTAAAAGGCTTAAAGCTGATGAACTTTTAACCAAGTTTAGACGATGAACAGTGGTTAAAGTGAGCATAGTAGGTTCATTGGTGTTCATCTGAGTGATTCTAGGATGCAGTCTTTCACTAGAAAGTTACATGTAAGCTCATTGAGGGCCAAAAATGTTGCAAAATTCATCGATACTTCTAAAAACATACCGCAATTACGCAGTACTCCTACTATTTACAACCCCAAGAGTTCAGCTTCTAATCCCAAAGGTTATATGAAGGCAAAGATTCCAGGAGGTCTTTATTATCAACCGGCTCAGTCTTCGCCTACTGGTTCGATAAACAGCGAAACGTACCCGACATCTTTCTTACCTGCGGGTGATTCTCGTCGGACTTTGATTGAGAAACTTAGATCTGACGATAGATTGCAAGGGGACCATGCACCACCAGTACTGACGAGTAAAAGCACGATGACAGAAAAGACATATCATTTGAAACCTTCCGATGTGGCCGAAATACAAAGATTAAGAAGCGAAAATCCCGAAGTTTATACACGCAAGGCATTAGCGCAACAGTTTAAAGTATCACGGCTATTCATTTCACTAGTTTCCGACGCCTCGACACAGAGAAAGCAAGAAATGGATTCCAGACTAGACCAAATAAAATCACAATGGCATGAAAAGAGACGTGCAGCAAGAACCGACAGGATAAAACGTAAACAGTACTGGTATAGACCATAGCGAAATCTTTTTCATCGTGTAAATAAAATACAAAATAAAATACAAAACTGTTAAATATTATTACAAACATCCAAAACCCATTCAATCCCACATCAATTCAGCAAGAATCTCAAACTCATCATTAACCCTACAAACAAGATCACGAAATCCTCTTTCCTGGTCAAAATCCATAAATTTTAACTCTAAAAGTACATATCGGTTCATTGAACATTGCATCATAACCCTGAAACTATCGCCCCAGGTCTTAATCACTTCATTCATCTTGTGAATATTATCAATAATCTCAGTTTCACAAAATAACTTCTCAGGTCTCCAGCCAAACTTGAACTGATAACTAGGTACTTGATCTATACTACCAACTTCGTTCACGTTTAACAATTCTTCTACAAATACTAGACCTTGAAACAATTGACATTGTTTGCATTTCTCATCAGTTAATGCTGATGGTGGAACATTGTACAAGATCGCAGAAGTGAACTGTCGTCGTGCCCTCACGATTCTCTTTGAATTGTTGGTCGCTGATGATCCTTCACAATCTGTAATGGAAGCTGTAACCGTAGACATCAAGTTGAGTCCTGACAGCCACAATGCGAGCTTGAGAAGGCGTCTGCTTAAGTATCTTGTCTTATCAAGAGTAGTTGGTTAAAGGCTTTAGTAGTGAAAAGTTGGTGAAAATTCACAGCTTTAAGCTTAAAGATTGAACAGAAAGGGCTTTAATAGGACTCAATAAGATGCCATCGTATGCTGATGATTATGATTCCATGGATTATGAGAATGGAATACCTGAATTCCAAGACGAAGCAGAATTTGATGATTATTTAAATGATGAAGAGTTTGAATTAATGAATGATTTGTTTCCTAGGGCTAAGAAGGAGTTACAAGAGTATCAAGGTTGGAATAATCTTGCTGTTAAGCAAGCTATTTTTGATTGTGATTTTAATCTTGATGAAGCACTTATTGAATTGAAAAAAGCGTACAAGAAGAAGAAGAAGCAGCCTGTGGCATCGCAACCGTCAAGAGTTGTCAATGGTATGTTGAAATTACTTTGGTTAGAAATTTTCTTTCATTCTTTCCGGTCTGTTACTTTCTTTGAGACTTTCTACTTACTTAGTTGGTTACATGTGTGGTATGTCAATTTGTGTTGTCTTGTTTGCTTAGAAAGCCTTAGAATAGTGAATGTAAGGTAAGATGGGAGAATTGGTTCTTTGGCAGCAAGATATTAACAAATTTGACCCAGTGACTTCGGACTCGCAAGTGGGGACAATGTCGAAACTTGAACAGGTAGCAAGGGCCAAGGCATTGGCTGCTCAGCATCCTCAAAAACGGAGCATTTCTCTTTTATCTAAACTACAAAAGAGTAATTCTGACGGATCAGCACCGCAGTCGCTTTCAGAGCGACTCAAGACACTAAAGATTAACAAACCGGTGTCAGCGAGCTCTAAGGAAAATTTGCCCGCTTCAGAAGAGCAAACTCCCGTGTCGGCTAGCAGATCGTCTTTAAGCTCAAAATTACAGGCATTGCGTACTCGCCAGACCGCTAAGCCTGTAGACACTAATACTTTAAAGGTTAATGTGTCGAAATCAGAGACCGTTGAACAACCAGTCACTCAAGAAACTAAATCCAAAAACCTATGGAAGCGCTTCCAAGAAAAAGAAGTACAGCAATCTGTTTTTACAAGTGCCAAGCCGTTCTCCAGAGGCCTTCTTGGGATCTCCAGAACGTTATTGGAACCACCAAAGGAAGATGACAGAACCCGGAAACTACGAAAGAAAAGATACCTAGAGATTTTCACTGTATTCTACCCTATGAAAAGACGCGATACTAACTCTCATAATACAGCTCGACAAAAGGCCGCTCACAATTTCGCCAAGCCAAGTCCAGATGACGTTGTTTTGAATGCTCAGAAGAATGTATTTGATGAAGTTAAAGATAACGTTTCCAAGCTTAAGATATCCAATAAGGACCAAGTGACTGACGAGACCTTGGATGACAGTAATGATGCGAAAAAGGCCAATGACGAGGAACAAATTCCAAGGCAATATAAGAAACTTGTAGCACCTACAAAGCCTAGAGACCCAATCGACATAGAAAACTATCTTAAGGAAATGAAGCCTCATTGTAGTTTTGTTGTGTTGGGACACGTCGATGCCGGGAAGTCAACTCTTATGGGACGTTTGTTATTTGACGTTGGTGCAGTTGATATGGCTCATATACGGAAACTCAAAAGAGAAAGTGAAAGGATTGGCAAAGGATCATTTCATCTCGCCTGGGTAATGGATCAAACTGCTGAAGAAAGGGAAAGAGGTGTTACAGTGTCTATCTGTACTAGTGATTTTGAAACTGAAGCTGCCAAATTCACCATAGTTGATGCCCCCGGTCATCGAGATTTTGTACCAAATGCTATTTCTGGTATATCTCAAGCTGACGTGGCAGTTCTTTCCATCGATTGTGGGACTGATGCATTTGAGTCTGGTTTCAATCTCGATGGTCAAACAAAGGAGCATACTTTGCTAGCAAGAAGCATGGGTGTAAGTCGAGTGATAGTCGCGATGAACAAGATGGATACAGTGGCATGGGACGCGACAAGATTCAACCAGATTAAAAATGAGCTGGGATCTTTTTTCCAAGACATCGGTTTGAAGAAAGAGCACATTTTTTGGGTACCGTGCAGTGGTCTCTCTGGCGAAGGTGTATGTAAGACGCCTTATCCCGAGAATCAGACGTGGTATAAAGGTCCTAACCTTATTAAGCAACTTGAGCAGGTTGCCAAGGATTTTACTGAATCTTTCAAGAAAGAAATTGTTGATTCAAAGTTTTTGTTTTCAACCTTGGAAGTTATACCATCGAGCAAGAATGAAGAAGCTTCAATAACGGGAAAGGTGGAATCCGGTTACATCCAACCGGGCGAATCAATAACGCTCTATCCGTCAGGTCAAGGTGTACTCGTTGATAAGATTATGACCGGTAACGAGAAAACTTCAACCCGGGTTGCCATCAAAGGTGACTTCGTCACATTGAAATTACGCAATGCTCATCCTGAAGACATAGAAGCTGGTGATTTAGGCACATCCATTGATTATGATATCAAGCCTCTGGATAAGTTCAAAGTCCAATTGCTCACTTTTTCTATGGAAAGACCTTTGCTGCCAGGAACACCATTTGTTTTGTTCAGAGGAGTTTGCCAGCAACCGGCCAGAATCAGTAAGCTTGAAGCAATAGTGAGCAAGGCTGATCCTCAGCAAGTTCTAAAGAAAAAAGTGAGACATCTAGGGTCGAACAAGGCAGCAATTGTTGAGATTGAGCTTACTGATAGGAAAAGATGGGTTCCGATACTAACCTACAGTCAAAGCAAACATTTAGGCAGAGTGCTTTTGAGGAAAGACGGCAGAACAATAGCAGCTGGCGTAGTCATGCACTGATATCCGTAATTACAACCCCAGGTACGTATCGTTATCCTACATAGTCAAGGAAAAGTATCAAAATTCCAAGTATGATCGCAACGATGACTGTCATTCTAGCGGCACGGCTAGCTGATCGTTTTGCCTTCGTTAACTGCTTGTTCCCCTCCTTTATATTGATATCTATGTCGTCTTGGCTATCCAGTATGCTGTTGATGTTCTGTGATTGTGCTTGAAGGTTCGATGAAATATCGCTTTGAAGTGACATGATATCCAAAATCGTCTTGTTGATCATTTCTATCTTCTTTAGTTCTTCATCCTTTTGAGCCAGAAGTCCCTCATGCTCAGTCTCGAGCATCTGAACCTGCTCTTGAGTAAGTTTCGATAAAGTATCCTCGTAAGCCTTAAGTTCTTCCTGTGCTGATTCCACAGCTTTACTTTGCGATACCGAAGAAATACTTACCACTTCATTGAGTTCATCAGGCGTCGAATTGAGATCAAAAGCTTCAAACTTCCGTTGCGTCGCCAGCCTTTCTTGCTGCATCGTGGAAAATAACGAAGAAATAACGTTCAGCAACATACTGAGGGATCTCAGCACACCGGATCTGAACTCATTGTTAGAAGCATGATACAGAGCCATATTATCGTCCTCTCCGCCACTTTTGAAAAGATGGAAGCCGTGATAATTAGGTACCAAGACCTTTTCAGATACTAATTTCTGTCGTTCCTGCTCGTATTTCTCCAGCAATTTGAATTTTTGAACGTACTGATGCAATTGCAGTCTAAATTCCGTATCAAAATCATCCTTCTCTTCCTCGGTCATATCTTTGTCACCCATATATTCCGGTTCCGCCATCTTAAGCACTTTACGCAACTCCAAAAGCAACTGCAACAGCTGACAACACTCCCGCATGAACGAATCCCGTATCTCATACTGCTTAACATGCCAAACCTTATCCTCGGGCACTATTATCTGTCGATCATCATTTTCCTCAATAATCTTTACATATTCTCGGAATAAAGACGTCAAATTGGTCATCACCACACGATTACCACACAATATCAATCAACCAAACCGCCCAATCCAGAGCCAGGACCCATCCAACACCATCTTGACCATCATATCCTCTTATAAGCTCAAAGTCTTAGAATTATCAAGGCCCTTAGCTATATAACGGGTTACCCGCTTTTTTCAATTGAGTTACTCAGATTTTGATCGTTATTGACGGCCCTCAATGTGGGTTACCCGGTTACTCCTTGGCATATCACTTTGTACGAATTTCACGACGCGTAAAGGAAGCTCATCGCATAAGAAGAGCTGAATGAACAACTGGAAGACGAGAGTAAGTTGGTGAAGAGTCGCTGGTAGTGGTTGATATGACGGCTCAAGAGATTGACAAGCGTGTGATAGCAGGTTCCAACTTGGAAGAACAGCAATACCTCGGACTTTGTAAGAAAATCATTGAAGAAGGCGAGTTTAGACCGGATAGGACTGGTACTGGGACTTTGAGTTTATTTGCACCACCACAGTTGCGGTTTAATTTAGCTGATGATGTGTTTCCGCTGTTGACGACAAAGAAAGTTTTCACCAGAGGCATTATTTTGGAATTACTATGGTTCATCTCAGGGTGCACCGACGGTAAGAAACTGTCTGAACAGGGTGTGAGGATATGGGAGGGGAATGGGTCCAGAGAGTACCTTGACAAGCTAGGATTGCATGACAGACGTGAGGGAGACTTGGGACCGGTTTATGGTTTCCAATGGAGACATTTTGGAGCAAAGTATAGGACAAGCGACGACAACTATGAAGGACAGGGATTTGATCAGTTGGCTGATGTGATAAGAAAACTTAAGAATGACCCCTACGATAGGAGGATCATTTTAAGCGCATGGAATCCTCCGGATTTCCCGTTGATGGCACTGCCGCCTTGTCATGTATTTTCTCAATTCTACGCAAGTTTCCCTCAAGATGGCGGTAAGCCAAGACTTTCATGCCAATTGTACCAGAGATCGTGTGATATGGGACTGGGAGTGCCTTTCAACATTGCTTCGTATGCTTTGCTTACCAGGATGATAGCGCATGTCTGCGACATGGAACCTGGTGAGTTTATCCACACGATGGGAGATGCCCATGTCTACAAAGACCACATTGAAGCATTAAAGGGGCAGATAAGTAGAACACCGAATACATTCCCCAAGCTAAGGATAAAGAGGAAAGTAGACAGTATCGATGATTTCAAATATGAGGACTTTGAAATAGTGGATTATCATCCTCACGGCAAGATCCAAATGAAAATGAGCGTTTGAAATACGTAGAATAATATATATATACATATATTACACTTCTTTGGTTCTGATTCATTTGGTCGTTAGTTTCTTTGATTTAGCTCTATAAGTCTTGTTTGTAGGTTTTGCCTTATCGGATCCAATTAAGTCAAATACAGATAAATCCTCTTCATTCAGTCGGAAGCTCGATCCATTACTGCCTAACGAGTCCGTTGTATCATCATTCATGCCTATATTATTGTCACAGATATCATTGATTATGGCACTTTTCAACAGTTTTCTTGTCTTGCTGGTTTTTGGCCTGTTTGTAATATCCTTCAATATCGGTTGGCTCTCTCTAGAGGTAGCTACATTTTCAGGAGGCACACTTTTAGAGTTTGGCTTATTGCAATTGTGCTCTTGTTCTAATTTCCCTGCTTCTTTATCGTTTTGAGACTGATCGCTGACATCTTTCCGCCATGCGTCACCAGGTATAACTGTTTCTTTCAATGGTGCGGCAGTAGTAGAACTAGCACTCTTCCTGCTAGAGCTTTTCTTATAGCTTCTTCTGGCGTTTGTTACTTGAAGCTCATGGATATTGGTAAATGTGGTTGCATCGACAAGCTTTTCAGTGGGCCGTCTCATCTTAGCTCTTAACGAAGGTAATTTGTAATCAATAGCTTTTCCTCGTGTCCTTCTTATTCTAGTAAATTGAATATCGCATGCTGCGTTTCCATTATTTGTAGTTGGCATTACCTCATCGATCATGCTCTTCCGAGATCTCGCGGCAGGAGCCCTTCTCGAATGTTTTGCCTTGCTTTGGGAGGATAAAGGCACAAAGGTTTGCTCTTTTCTGTTCTCCCCGTTCTGTGATGACGATGTCGATTCTGGTTCATCTCTGAACACTTCTATCTTAGATGATGAGGATTGTTCAGTGTTGGTGCTTGCTGATGGCGCAATCTCCTCCGGTATCGAGTAATCGATGATCGAGTTAGTAAAGCTGAAGGATCCATCTGCATGCGCATTTTGTTCGTTATGTTCTGATGGAAGCTCTATGTCGTCCGTTGGCTGTAAAATTACTTGCTCTTCTGTTTGACCTACTTCTTGCTCATGAAAACCATCAATCGTTGACGGTAGCTCGGTTCTACCATGGTCATTTTCGCCATTCTGCTCATCAACCCCGTCTTCAGATGGCTTGGAAACGGGCTCCTGACTTGGCAGTTCGAAATCTTCGGGCAAAAATATCGATTCTCTCCTTGAACTCTTTCGCCTTTTCCTCCTTGCAGCATTTTCTTCTTGATCACCCACATTATCACCCTTGCCCTCAGACCCATCTACCTCAGAAGCTCCAATGACTTGATTAGCCGCTTCCAAAAACTGAATGCTATTAGTCGATTTATTATCTCCCTGCGAAGAACCCAAACTTCGTCTTTTTCGCAGTATAGACCTCAATTGACTAGACTTATCCGAACTAGATGTCACTTTAAGTCCCTCCTTGGCTCTAACACTGTCAAACATAAGAAAAATCTCTTCTACTCTATGTGATATCCCATTTTCCAACACATCCAACTGTTCAGTCAATCTTCTCTTATAGTTCAACTCACTAATTGACACTTTCGATCGAAGTGTAACATTTTCTTGAACCAATTCACTTATCTTATTTTCAATATCACTCAGTTTCATCATCAATGAAGAATTCGCTCTCGCTAATTGCGTATTTTGCTGCGAATAACTCGCTTTAATCGCCTCAACTTTATTCTTCTGGAAATCCATCAAATTTTGTAATTCCTGAATCTGTGGAATACTCTCACCATTCTTCGCCGTTACCGTCATTTCACCAACTCCCTCAATTTTGCCGCCGTCACCATTATCTCTTGTTTTTCTCCTCAAAGTCCTCGCCATCCTTCCAATACATTCACACACCAATTACAACCCTCTAGAACACCTATATAGGTCTCTTAAACGTTGATCTCTTCAATACAACCGCTATTCCAACGACTCTTTTGTGTTTACCAAAGGTCTTTGTTTATGTATGGCTATAAGGGCTTCGAAAAAGGATCATTTCTAACGGCTTGTTTACCTAGTATCGTAATATACGAATATAAACTGAGTAACCTGAAATTAGTGATCGTTATTGACGGTCTTTGAAGGAGTGGCGCTACCAAGCGTGGGCATCACTTGGAACGGTAGACATGATTAAACTGATTAAAGATCCATTGAAGAGCTATTGGAAGTCCAGTGAAGCTCATTGTGGTGGTTTGATGCCCCTGGGGATGTCAATGGAGAGTCAGATCGCTTTAAAGAAGCGGGAACTCGAAGCTTTGAAACGAATCACGTCGTTGACCGACGAAATGAAGGTACAATTGGACGGATTGGCTGAACAAGTGTGTCAGATGGAGAGTAACGCTGAGACTGTATCTGAAGTTATGAGAAACTGGAATTCGATTATGAGATCGATATCGCAAGCGAGTTTGAGTCTTTTACAGTACGCGGAGGGTGATTATGAAGTTGGTGCTTGGGCTCCGGAGACTGGAGAAAATGATGGCTCACAAGGTAGAGAACCAACGAGGACGACTCCATTACCAGAGACTTTGGTGAGGATCAGGGTGGATGAGACAGAGAATTAAATACAACGGTTGAACGTATATCGCGCTAACAATACTCGACTGTGTTTGATTCATAGTTAACTGCACATTTATTGCCGCTTGCTTCGAGGGCAGTACCGATAATAGATTTGATGCGATTGTCAAAACCGTGTCCGAGTTGTTGTACAGATTGAAATTCCTTTTCGAGAACTGTCTGGATGTCATCAAGGTTGACATTGAGGCCTTGGTACAGCTCCGTTAAGTAGGCCCTGTTTAAGAGATCTTTGTTAACAAGCAACTTGAAGCTTGGTAAGGGACAGTCAGATGCATATAATTCATCTTCGAAAAATCTTTTTAGTACGCGATATAGCACGGTTTGAGTTGCGTCTGTAACATTGGACCATTGTTGCTCGGTTAAGATGCACCTTCTCCAGATAGTCGAAATTAAAAAGCGCTTGGTTTCGTGAGATAGGGTATTGTTTTCGAAAGCGAGCAACTTAAGAGCACAGTATGGTGCCTCTGCATCATTGAGCATCGTGTACATGTCGATGATTAACTCTAGTTTCAAACATTTTTTTGCCTTGAGTTTTTCTGCTAAGGAGGCAAACACTGAGCCTAGCTCAGTGTGCTCGAATCTTGGAGCAATTTTTATTCCTATTTCGCTTATCCTGTGAAGCAAATCATTGTGACCGTCTATAATATCCAAGTCTTCCTGTATTCTGTTTATCTTAGTGTTGTCTAACTGTCCATTTCCTTGGGCTAATGCGCTCAGTTTGGCAATGCTTAAATGGAACTGTCGCTTGCCCACCGACTCTTTTAGACCTGCATCTCCAACGGCAATTTGAAATAGCGTGCTCGTAGCTTGATCGTATCTCTCATCTAGTATGTCCTGTATCCAGGCAACATCGCCGTACTGTTCTGAGCTCCCTAAGAATCTCAATAGGAATGTATGTTGTTGTGGGAATCGACTAAAAAGCTCCTTTAGCTTGTTGTGCTCAACGTAGTAGTCGAAAAGGGTGGCCGCGAATTCATAACCCATTTTACTGAAGTATTTGTCATAGACATCTTTTGAACTGCTGAAGTCTAAAGTCTCTAGTGTTTCTACCAATGATCCCATATCATTGTAGAAGTCGGCAATCTGTATGGAGAATTCCTGTAGACCATATTCGCACAAGACCTGCGCCCAGCTTAGGTGATTGCTTTGATACAGAACCTGAATCTCTTGGTACAAAGCAGATTCTTTACGGTTTGCATCCTCGTTAAACCACAAATTCGCCTGATGAAAACAGTAATATAAAATCTTTGTCATAACGATGAGCCATTGCTCTTCTTTCTCTGTAACGGTTTTCAGAGAAAATTTGAAATCAAAAAAGAAGCTATTCACAGCTTTTAGGATTCTGAGATTCACAAACCACGGTAAATCCCGATTTAGTTCTAAGGGATCTAAATTAAGTGTACCATATCTTAGAACCCTTTCACCTTGATCCAGAATGGCATCATAAAAACAGTCATTCAGAAAGAGGGCAGTTTCGGCTCGGAGGTTGCCAGAAGTCGATGAGGCTGAACGGCCCGCAATCTCAGTCAAAAATTCAGTGAATAGATTGGGAAACTTATCTAAATGTTTGCGCACCAAATCTTCCATTTCCAAACCATTTTCACAGCGTGATAAAATATAACTCCAGATTTCAGCTAGATCTGTTGATCGTTCTAGTGCGTCGAGCAAGCTATAACAGCAATTCAATATTTCATATCTCTCCAAAAGATCTAACTTGGTGAAAGGTGATATTTTGTAATTGAAATTATCAGAAACAAAGGTTAATAAGTTATCGTACAGTTCGATCCGTAACTTTAAATGCTGGGCCAAAGTATTCAACATAGGCGGAATGTATTTGCCGGTGGAAAAGAAAATTTCGCTGCTCGACGACCTTAGATCTTTCTCAACTTCTTCATTTTCTAAGATCAGCTCTTTCGGAAGATTAAATTCGATTGGACTAGAATAAACTTTCGAAAAATACACGGCCTGGTCAATATGAGATTTGATGAATCCAGTGTTATCCGAATCAGCGGCCTCGACTTTATCGATGAGACTTATCTCAAATACGCTGATTTGATTGTCCATAAGATATAAAGACTCCGAATTAAAACCAGAGCCGATGATTTTGACATCGCTGCGAAAACTTATTATGTCTTCCCATTTTCTTTTGAACGAGTACGTCGAATCTAGATTAGAACTCACCTGAGTTAGAACGACAGCCTCAGAAAACAATACGAACACCGTTGTTGTCGGTCTAGTTTCGGCTTCGAGGCTACTTGGAACATACAATTGGGGTTTATGACTATCATCAAAAGGCAAAACGTATGTGTTTAGTCGATAGGTGGAAAAGATGGTAAAACTTTTGGTCTTCTCGTCGAGTAATATTGTTGTTAAAATGTAATATGTTTCTTTATCATTTTGTATGCTTGAAAGGATCAAATGAGCGGATGCTGAATCCGCAAAAAGTGGATGTGAGTCCAGTATCTGTAAAGTACCATAGGCAAATGGATAGAGGTCCTGTAATGATTCCAATATTTGCTGGAAGACATTCACTTCCACCCTCTTAAAGCAATTGATACCAACCGATAGATGCCATGTCCGGAAATTTCCCTCTTTTGTCAATACATAAATCAATCTTTCTCCTCTTCCAACTATCGGACCATTTTTCATCGATACAATCTCTTTATATCTGTTGAATGAATGGAATAGAAAACCTCGTTGTGACTTGATAAGTTGCTGTTTTAACTGTACTTTTGGTTTACCAAAAGAGTCCCTTATTGTCACGAACAGTAGTCTTCCAAAAGAGGTTGCTATAACAATCCCTGCGGGCTCACAATTTACAGCAATGGTGACAATCTCGCCATCTTTGAGATTCAGATTCAACGTGTGCGCTTTATTTTTCGACAATTGTAACTTTAAGTTGTTTATCGAATCGATATCCTCGTAGTATATGAATTCGCTGTTTTTCCGGTGTATAATACAAACACCACCAGATGAACTTGCTGAACCATCAAAAAGCATCTGAGCTGAGTCATCTATGGCTGATGGTCGTGTAAACAAGCATTTTGGTGGCACATTTAATACTTCATGTTCTTGATGCAGTGGGATTCGAGACACATTAACCTGTTTTTGAGTCGAATGATAATCCCAAATGTACAAATTGTTAACATCGCCGACCAAAGCCTTTCCCAAAAAAGTATCCACAACTCCCTCTAGCTTGTTACCCTGTAGCGGTCGCGACGACAAGTCAGGAGCCAGTCTTTTCACCACATATTTATCATTCTCGGTAAGAATTCTCTCATTGTTAAAGCGACCTTGTGTCTGATGAAATTCATTAGAGCTCTCCATTAAAGAACTGTAATATCCGCTAGTACTAGCATTATTTAGCACCGAATCTGTGCTATTATCGGCCTCAACGTCATTTTCAGTCAACGCAACAGAAGTGTCAATCTCCTTCCTTAGCTGAAACAAGGGACGACTCGCACTCATTTTAAATTGCTGCAAATAGGATCCCAGTGACAATTGATAGCACTAAATGGCTTCAAAAACGCTTAACTTCTCTATATTATCTTTCGATTACTGATGGATCTAATGCCTTCAGACGCCAAATCCTTCGTTAAAGGCCTTACAAGCTTCTTCAATGAGTATCATAATATACGAGCACAAACGAGTTACTCGAAATTCGTGATCGCTATTGACGGCATTTGAGTAACTCATTTTTAACGACTAACGGCGCTACCAAGTTGGTTACCCGGCTACGCCGGGTAAAGTTAGACGAAACAGGTTACCCGGTTACTCGTTGAAGATGATGTTTCGCATCACTATTCACGACGTCTGAACATCATCTTGCACGAGAAAATGAAATTTTTCAGTTAAGCTCATTTTAAACTAAAAACACAGCTCATCGCTAGAGAAGAAGGATGTTTTAAAGTGCTAATTGGTTATTTCAGTTGGTTTTAGTGGCTTTGATTTGTACTGGGTAGGATGATCAGAACTGTGAAACCAAAGAATGCGAGATCTAAGAGGGCTCTTAAGGAGAGAGAGTCTAAATTGGTGGAAAATGTGAAACAAGCGCTTTTCATTCCGGGACAAACATCTACAAAGCTTTTACATGACGTGATGGTGGATTTGAGTGCATTGAAGAAACCAGATATCAAAAGATTTGGGAAAAATAACAATATTCGTCCCTTTGAAGATCATACACCTTTAGAATTTTTCAGTGAAAAGAACGATTGTTCGTTAATGGTCTTAGCCACAAGTTCTAAGAAGCGCAAGAATAATCTGACGTTTGTACGTACATTTGGTTACAAGGTTTACGATATGATTGAATTGCTGATTGCGGAAAATTATAAATTACTGTCGGATTTTAGGAAACAAACGTTTGCCATTGGTATAAAGCCGATGTTTTCGTTTCAAGGTTCAGCTTTTGATACTCATCCAGTTTACAAGCATGTGAAGTCGCTGTTTTTGGATTTCTTCAGAGGAACCGTGACAGATCTGCAGGATGTCGCGGGTTTACAATATGTGATATCTGTAACGATTCAAGGCGACTTTCAAGACGGTGAACCACTACCTAATGTGTTGTTCCGCGTGTACAGATTGAAAACTTACAAGAGTGAGCAAGGTGGGCGTAAGTTACCTAGAGTTGAATTGGAAGAAACTGGTCCCCGTCTCGATTTCAAGATCGGTAGGATTCACTCACCATCTGCTGAGATGGAGAAGGAAGCATTCAAGAAGGCTAAACAATTAGAGATGAAGACGGCTAAGAATGTCGACACTGATTTGATGGGTGACAAGCTTGGAAGAATACATATGGGTAAACAAGATCTCGGTAAACTGCAGACAAGAAAGATGAAAGGTTTGAAATCCCGATTTGATCAGGACGACCAGGAGATGGAGGATTACATAAATGATAATGAGGAAGATCTGAATAATGTCAAACGCAACAATGATGAAGTTGATGACGACACATACGGTGAAGATTTTGTCACTGCACCAGATATCGAAGAAGACCAACCGGCACCCAAGAAACAAAAGAAATAGTTTATCAACCAATATTTTCGTCTGTATCATACATATTAAACAATGAATCTAGAAGATTTGTTTCCCGTCAATTCTTTGCCTTGAGTTTCTCGGTATTTTCGATGAGTCTCAGCATATTTCTCAGCAGCATCGAGATAGTCACTTTACCGGTCATTGGAACATATAGTGATGCCTTTGTCTTCACACTATCGTCAAAATTCTTGCTCGAGGAGAAATTTATACACACAGCACCGTCTGGGATATACTCGGTTGGGAACTTGTACTTTTCCGAGGGCACACCAGTGATGATGACGTCTGCGTCCGAGCAGCATTCCTTTAGTAACGCATCAGAGTAAGCACCCAAGTCTTCAACATGGTGTTTGGTGAATTTTAAACCTTCACCACGAGTGAATTTCTGCACATTGTTTACGTCAACAGAATACACTATAGCACCATCATTCGCCAAAAGTGCAGCCAACGGTCTACCGACAATTTCAGATCTGTTCACCACAACACATTTCTTACCGTAAAGTCTATTCCCCTCGGGCAAAAGTGTGTTGTAAATTTTCAGATACTCAAGAATCTTGACGATCGCTAACGGCGTACAAGGCAGAATCGACTTCAACTGTTTCTCCTCATCCAAAAACCTCACATTGTGGTACATGTTCTGGTAATACACATGGTTCAAACCCTCTACATCCTTCTCTCTAGCGACAACTTGCTGCAAATACTGATCCTGTGCATTACCAAAGATCGGATAATAAACCATTATCCCATCTACAGATTGATCTCTATTCGCCTCAATGATCGCCTCTTCTAGAAAATCCTTATCATCAATTCTTCTCAATTCATAACGAAATCCCATAGATTCACAAGTCTTCTTAGTCCAAGATGCGTACATCTCAGCTGCCGGGTCCCCATTCGCAAGAAATCCAACCAAAAGCGGACCTTGAGGTCTTATATCCTTCATAGCCTCTACTTTTTTAGTAATCTCATCAGCATATTCCTTAGCAACCTTTGACGCTAGAATGGTTGTTCCAGGTTTAACACCATTAGATTCAGACATTTTATACTCAAAATTTTCCCAAAAAAAGATATTAATCGTATCAGATATAGAAACTGCCCCCGAAGATCAACAGCAACTCAAACAGATTCACTTAAATAACCTTCTAAACACATCAAGAAGGCATCTTTCTTCATCATTTATGATCTTTCAATGCCCATTAAGCTTAATTAACTAACCGAAGTCAATAAAAAAATAATCACGTGTTATGCACGTGATCAAACAAGATGACACGTGATAAACACCTGACAAGTGAAATGGGTCATGTGGATATCACATGACCAAAAATCATATTATAATCACGTGATATTCACGTGACAAACAATGATCTTTAAATGATCCCGTGAATATCACGTGACAAAGCAAGACTATGATAAATAAGCATCAGGAATGAATTCAGAAGGTCATTAATGGTATATAATGGTCTCATAAGGTCCCTATTGGTCTTCTTTGTTCTCTTTATCTTCTTGTTGTGGAAGCGCACTGTTAAGCGATGCCAAAGTATCATAAAGGACTACGATCGGGTTTGATGAAAATACGAGTATATAGGGCTTAAAAGAAGGTTCTGTGAGCTTTAAGTGAGTGGGATTGGTTCGTGGTAGCATTGGTAGTATGGGGTTGAGATCAAGTTCGAAAGAAATGCGACAGAAGGAGCATGGTGGAGATTCTGGTCATTTGCATAGGAATAATAGTGGTACAAACTTAGTTAGTACATTGATGAAGTCTTGGAAGATATCATCGATACAATCTTCGTCTCCCCCACGGCATTCAATGAGTTCTTTGGATACTTCTATGGGATTTGATGGGAATTTTGATGCGATGTCCAGACAGCAAATGAGTACTAGGAGTAATTCAAATTGTTCGCCCTTGAGGTATGCAAGTCCTGGTAGAGGTTCTGGTGGTGGTAGTGGAAGCCGGAGCGAGAGTCCTCGGAATTCTAGGAGTCATGGTATTCGTCTTAATCATGGAAGTGGAAATAATGGGAGTAGTAGTGGGAAGAAAAGCGTAAAATACTTTAAGGATTTGGATGAAGATTGGAGTGCAGTGATAGATGATTATAATATGCCTATTCCAGTGATAGCTAACGGGGGAGTGGCGTCGCCAACGACGCCGAAACTGACCCGAACTTCGTCGATTACTTCGACACCTAACAATTCTAGCTCGAATGTCACTTCAAAAAACGGTAGAACTTCGTTTTCGTATCCACAGTTACCGCAATTGCAAAAATCGTATAGCTCAGAGCTGAGGTCTCAGTTAGAGTTGGAAAATGAGCGTGATGCGCAGGAATTGAGTGCCGTTATGCTGCGAATAGCCAAATTTGACGCGATTCTCAAGAATAAGCATATTATAAATCAACAAGAGTTAAGGCAAATCAGTTGGAATGGTATTCCTAAGCCCCATAGAAGCATGGTTTGGAAACTTTTGATCGGATACCTGCCGGCGAACTCCAAGCGACAAGAACCGTTATTGCGCAGGAAACGTAAGGAGTATCGCGACGGCTTGGCACATACTTTCTCCAGCCAACATTCCAGAGATATTCCAACTTGGCATCAGATTGAGATAGACGTGCCAAGAACTAACCCTCATATACCATTGTACCAATTCAAATCTGTCCAGAAAAGCCTACAATGTATCCTTTATCTGTGGGCCATCAGACACCCTACTAGCGGATACGTTCAGGGGATCAACGACTTGGTGACACCGTTTTATCAAACGTTCTTAACTGAATACCTGCCGCAGTCGCAGATAGATGACGTGGAGAAACTAGACCCTGAATCCTACATGAATCCCGAACAATTGAGAGATGTAGAAGCAGACACTTTTTGGTGTCTCACCAAGCTTCTCGAACAAATCACAGACAACTATATCCATGGACAACCTGGCATCTTAAGACAAGTGAAAAATTTACAACAACTAGTCAAACGAATCGATAAAGACCTCTACGATCACTTTAAGAAGGAGAACGTCGAATTCATTCAATTTGCATTCAGATGGATGAACTGTCTTCTCATGAGAGAATTTCAAATGAACGCTGTAGTAAGAATGTGGGATACCTACCTATCCGAAACTTCATTGGAGACTTCAGGATCATCTACAGATCTCATGCCACCACATACACCGACTGAACCTATCAGGGCCACTTTCCAGTCTCCGGTCAAAGAATTTGCATCACCTACATCGTCCTCTGGAACCGCTGGCGATGAAATGCCCAAGATGCGTCAATCATCACTTAACGAATTCCACGTTTTCGTATGCGCTGCTTTCCTAGTCAAATGGAGTGATCAACTACTAGAGATGGATTTTCAAGAGATCATAACCTTCTTACAAAACCCTCCTACAAAGGATTGGAAAGAAAGTGACATAGAAATGTTACTCGGAGAAGCCTACATTTGGCAGTCTCTTTATAAAGATGCAACTTCCCATTGGCAATAGCCATGATGGACGGCGCTACCATAGTGACCATAACATATATACCAGTGATTCATCGAATCTTGAAATTTTTTGGCAAGCAAGCTCTTGTAAGAGTATACATTACTTGATAATATACACTATTTTGAACGTAGAATTGACCTGTGAGTTTCGATCTGACATTCGTGACGTCCTGAAGTTTTTTGATTTCATTCTAGCTATCTCTAGAAGCACAGTCGAAGCTTTCAAGGTGTGGTCGCTTATTAAATCGCTTGCGCAGTCATCGACGCCAAGAATACCTAAGTGGTACTTCCAACGACAGGATTTGAAGTTGAAATCATCTATTGGCAGAAACTACTCCGTTAAGAAGACAGATCGGAAAGAGGAAACGATACGAATTTCTTCAATGTATTCGTTTACGCCAGTGACGCATCCAACGGCGGATACAAAGCATCCATTGCTTCTATTGCAATCACATCATGGTGATCGATACTTCTTTGGTATGCTAGGTGAAGGATCACAGCGAAGTTTGACTGAGAATAAGATAAGAGTTTCGAAATTAGAGAATATTTTCCTAGCTGGTCGATTGAACTGGAGTGCCATTGGCGGTTTACCGGGAATGATCCTTACTTTGGCTGATCAAGGCAAGGATAGTTTAACTTTACACTATGGAAGTGAAATTTTGGATTATATTGTGTCCACTTGGAGGTATTTTGTGTTTCGTTTTGGTCTTTCGTTGAAAACTCATGTAATGAAGGATCAAGAGGTCTACAAAGATTCTCTTTTAACTGTTACTTCTATCGTCACTCGAGTGGGAATGAATTCGAAAGAACGAGAATTGTTCACCGAGAAGGAAAAATCGGTTTTGCAATCGATTGTGTCTAATATGTTTCCTAAACATGCTCCCACGAGCAGGTATGATCCTTCATCAGATCTGCACCTCAATGTTGAGCTACCGAATGGCTTTGAAATGCCTCAGATAACTACAAGTTATGAGATTTCATTCAATCCCGTGAGAGGCAGATTTAAACCTGAAGAAGCTATACGTCTCGGTGTTCCAAAGGGTCCGTCATTTGGAAAGTTAGCATCTGGTCAGCAGATTGTTTTACCGAACGGAACTGTTGTTAAACCAGAGGATGTTCTTGAGAAAGAGCGCCATTTCCCAAAAGTACTCGTACTGGCCATACCTGACGATTCTTTTGTTCAAAGTTTTCAAGAAAGGTTCAAGAGTTATGATTGTGAAGATTTAGGTCTTGTTTATTATTTCCTGGGAGAAGGTGTTACCATAAATGAACAGATCATAAGGTTTATGGAACTATTTGGAGAGTCTACTCAGCATGTCGTTTCACATCCCAAGGTTTGCCCAAATAGTATTGCCTTCAAAGGTGCGGCAATGACCGTACTGAAGCTGAAGGCCATGCAAATGGACTGCTACAATCTTCCGAGGACACAAACGATCCTTTCAAAGGAATTTTACGAATGCTTCGATAAACCATTGGAGGAAGGAACTACTCTTCAACAGGTACAAGAAACTCCTGTTAGCAGCACAATTCCGAAGAGTCAAGTTCACGTTTTTACGCAGAATTCAGAGGTTCAGATAGAGTCTTTCACTAAAGGCGATGAAAAAATGAAAATCAAGCTGGATCAGAAACCTGCAAGGCCTTGGTCCTGGGAATATGCATTCAAGAAACATGTCAAGCCGCTAAATCTTTGTTCCGCATCAGTTGAGCGAGCTATGCAAGAGAAAGGCGATTATGACAACTTCAATACTGCTGAAAAGAGCCGGAACGTCGAGATAATAACATTGGGAACTGGCAGTGCTTTGCCCTCGAAATACAGAAATGTCGTTTCCACTTTGGTCAAAATTCCCTACACAGCGGCTGAGGGCAAAGTAAAAAATCGTATGGTATTGTTAGATGCTGGCGAAAACACTCTAGGCACTATGCACAGAAATTTCTCATCGACTGCTTTGCAAACCATATTCAAAGATTTGAACCTCATATTTTTAAGTCATCTCCATGCAGACCATCATTTGGGAATCGTCAGCATATTGAAAGAATGGTACAAGCATAATAAGCATAATGATGACAGCTTAATGTACATTGTCACTCCTTGGCAATATAATAAGTTTATGAATGAGTGGCTACTTCTAGAAGAACCTGATCTGCTAAAAAGGCTAAAATATATTAGCTGCGAACATCTAATCAATGATTCCTACTTAAGACGGGAAACGAGACCATTGAGTCTAGATGAATATCTCGATGTTTTCAGAACAAAGAAACAAAAACGGCGCAAACTTGAAGTGAATCCAAACTCGTCTCTGAGAGAATTAGATACTATACGGTCTATGCTTCGAGATCTAAACATTGCAAGTTTCCAAACTTGCAGAGCCAAACATTGCAATTGGGCCTATTCCTGCAGTATCAGCTTTTTTGTTAACACTTTCTCCAAGAAAGTGTTCAAAGTGTCATATTCTGGTGACACTAGGCCCAATATTGAGAAATTCTCGAAAGAAATTGGTTACCGCTCGGATTTGTTGATTCATGAAGCAACCTTAGACAATGAATTGGTAGAGGATGCCATAAAGAAGAGACATTGTACCATTAATGAAGCCATTCAGGTCTCCAATGAGATGGAAGCTGATAAACTAATCTTAACACATTTCTCGCAGAGATATCCTAAAGTGCCGCAGATTGATAATAATGTCACCGTGAAGGCGCAGGAGTACTGCTTTGCATTCGATGGGATGATCGTCGATTTCGAGAAGCTTGGAGAGCAGAAGCTCATATTCTCCAAATTGAATAGAGCCTTTCTTGAGGAAAGAAAGGAAGAAGAGCAAGAACAAACTTCTTAGTTTGTATCATTGTATATATGTACTTTATTGCTCTCTTTTATCCCAATCATTCTCCATTGACTTGGTTACAAGTTGTTTTGGTAAAAGGTTTCCCAAAGCTCTATAGACTCTTTCTGTCCCTCAATGGCTGATTCGAGGAATATTTCCATGCTGTTTCTAAAATCTTTAACTTTCTCCGCATCGAAGGAACTGATCTCTACTTTGATTCGGTTGCCCACATCTTGCCAGCTTTTCTTGATGAGTTCGAACCTCCGCTTCAATACTAAGAACTCGTTTTTGTTGGCACTGAGTTTATCCAAACTGTTTTGTCCAGAATTCTTCTGTAATTTCTCCAGTGATGACTGTTTTCTTGTCATATCTCCCTCCACTATTGCAAGATACTGGCCCAATTTAGCTCTCTGATTGAGGACCGCTTTCAAGCTGGACAACAATCGTAAATATTCATCTAGTGTTATCCCAAGAGTGAGAGCTTCTTGCAGGGATGTTCTTTCTAGAGATTCTTTTATCCTTCTATGTGTTTGAGCAAAGTTCGTTAGTAAATCTGAGCTTTTCTTGGTTACTTCCAATGTTGCTAATGAATCGATGGTTCTCGCGAACTCTTCTGTGACCGAGGCTAATTCATTTCTTTGGCAATCCACTAGTACCAGGGATTTATCTAATTGACTCAGTTTCTCCTCCAAGAGATCTATGTTCTGGCGCTGTTCAGTAAAGAAATCGTCAATCTCAACGTACTTTGGTGCTGAAGAGAAAGAAATATTCATGAACCTCTTTTGCGATTCAGCATCGAGTCCACCGTTTTTCAGCACAGTGGCACCGTCCTCAGGACCTAGAAGCTGAATCTCACTGATATGTATTTCCGAGAGGTCATTACTGTCATTAGAAGCGCCAGATCCTGTCATATATTCCCGCTTCTTAGCATCACTGGCAAATTGTTCGCTTTTCAAGAACATCAAAAAGTCTTGATCATTTTGAAGACTTGCTCTACTAGCGATCCTACGAAGCATCCTTTCCATTTGACATCTTCTATTTTCAATAAAGTCCTGCTTGAATCTACCAACAGTTTGCTTTTCTGGTGGTGGTGGAATTATAGTACCCCAATGGTTGTTTTGTAGTTGACGATAAAGCCATCTGAAATCGCTGTACCGTCTTATTACTTTAGCGTAAGATCCATCCAATAATTCTGATCTAGTTTCCACTGTGTATTCAACATGCATAGAGGTTAGTTCTCCGACTTTTACAGGATCTTTGACCTCTATATTGAATTCAATTAGTCTACTTTCTTCATCATCTTTCTTCGTTACGCCAGATCCATCGCTTTCCAACCTTTCTTCGTTACCTTTCAAGCCGCTGGGCTTCCTAGGAGACAGTTTAAAGAGTGGTTCGTTCACCTGCTCCAGGATGCTAGTTCCTTTAACGCTCTCGGTCGATTCCGATACTTGTGGTTCCTCTAGAGACTCATCAACGAACTCTTCCTGCTTTTTAATTTCTCCGAGCGGATCAGATATCTTGGCTTCAGTTGCTGCATTCCTGTCTAGTGTGTGGCTAGTTAACGGACGACGGCGAATCCTTGCAGAGTTAAATAGAACCTGTGGCTTATTACTGGCTCTATGACCACTCGAAAGTATTTCGTTCTGGTCGTCCACATCATTCTGCTCTGGAAACGCAATATAAGTACTTCCAGAGAACAAGGGTTCTTCTTTCGTCTTAACCGGTGACTCAACGTTACTCTCAGTCACTGTAGTCTGTATATCCAACAGAGGATCCTCCTGTGGTGCCAATTTCTTCAACAGATCTTCTTTCTTCTGACCGCTTTCCACAACTGCCTCTGCTGCTTCTGTTTCTACTGCTTCTGGCACTTCATAACCAGCTTCTGGGACCTGATCCTTGTGAGTTAGACTCTTAAAGCTGTCATTAAGTTCACCAATTACTGGCTCATCCTTAGCAGCCAATTCATCCCAAACAGGGGCATTTAAATCTTCGTCGTAGTTCATATTCCAGGCAGTCTCGATAACCTCGAACTGATCCCTCTTGGTGATGCTCTTTGGAGTTTGTTATGATCTTAACCTTTAAGAGTTTAACTAAGCTTATATATAAGAAGGTATAAACCTTTAACTATAAGAACAAACCCAGTTAAAAGCCTGGCTAGCGATGAAGAGCATTGAGAAACGAGAAGCTAAGAGACCTGTTTCAGTAGTGAATAGACGGTTTTCGTTGTGGAACTTCTGGATTGCTTCATTAGCATTAAAGTTGCTGTTAATACCAGATTACTATAGTACTGATTTCGATGTTCATAGGAATTGGTTGGCTATAACAAGGAATTTACCTCTTAAAGAGTGGTATTACGAGAATACGAGTCAATGGACATTGGATTATCCTCCATTCTTTGCTTATTTTGAATGGTTTCTTTCACTATTGGTTCCTAGCAAAGTTAGGACTGATGGTTGCTTGGAACTAGTGGAAATGGGTAAGTTTGGATGGCCTACCGTGGTATTTCAACGATTGACTGTTATTGGAAGCGAAATTTTGTTGTTTGTTGTGTTGCAAGTGTACATCAATACAAGTTCAACTAGTGAAAAGACAAGAAGTTTTGTTGTTGCATCCAGTATTGCATTATCACCAGGATTTTTGATAATAGATCATATTCACTTCCAGTATAATGGATTTTTGTTTGCCATTTTGATAGCATCGATCGTTGCCGCTAAGCATGGGAAATATATGTGGTGTGCAACGTTCTATGCCGTTGCTTTATGCTTTAAGCATATATTTCTGTATTTGGCACCTTGTTATTTTGTGTTTCTGTTGAGAGCTTATGTGCTTAACTTCAAGGACTTCCAGTTCAAGAGTTATAAGGACTTGATTTACATTGTTCAATGGAGACATTTATTAAAGATGGGATCTGCCGTTATGGGAGTGTTTATTTTATGTTTTGGACCTTTTATCAATGACATGCCTCAGTTGCTGAGCAGATTGTTTCCCTTTTCCAGAGGTCTCACACATGCTTATTGGGCTCCCAATTTTTGGGCCGTTTACTCTCTTCTTGATAGAGTTTTGGCTTTCGTGATGCTCAAACTGCCCTATGTGCACAAGTTTGCAACGAAATTCATTTCACCTCCGTTGATCCCAGAGAGTCTGGAAGAATTGAGACAAATTCTGCTCGAGAAGAACAATGGTACTAAAGGATTGGTGCAGGAAGTGTCTTTTGCTATTCTTCCGCAGATAACTCCAAAATTAACCTTCATATTGACTGTCTTTTATCAAACATTAGCTGTCATCCCACTACTGTTCGATCCTTCATTTAAGAGATTCATCGGGTCTTTGACTCTCTGCGGCCTCTCATCATACTTGTTCGGTTGGCACGTACATGAGAAGGCGATAATGCTGGTAATTATTCCCTTTTCCTTTTTGGTCGTTTGTGATAGACGCTTATTGTCCTCATTCATGCTTGTGACAGCTGCAGGCTATGTTTCGTTATTCCCACTGCTTTATGAGAATCAAGATTTCTTATTGAAGTGTTTATACACCATTGCGTGGTGCATCATATACTTCTATGCCCTAAGGAAAACTTCGCAGCTAACTACCAGTGTTGAAAGACGGATCTTCTTTCTAGATCGTCTTTCGACTATCTATATTTTCTTACTAGTGGTTCTGGTCTTTGGCGTTCAGTTCTTCGACGTAATGAATTGGAGATATCAATCATTTCAAAAATTTGAATTTCTGGGCTTGATGGCGTATAGCGTCTATTGCTCACTTGGCATTATCAGTTCGTGGATCGGTCTGTCATGGATGTTTAATTTCGATGAACCATTATGGATGACAAACGAATAAATCATAACCATGATAGATAACGACGGTCTATTCAAAGGTTGTGAAAAAATAGAGAGGGCATGATTCTGATCTGTTGAATTAATATTTAATCATTACACCTTTTAAACGTCTATTATACAAATAAAAGTTATCCAGTCAGAATCAAAATGAGCAAAAAATAATGAAATGATAATGTTTGTTATTTCTCAGCAATCAATTTCTGCAAGGCAGCTCTAGCATCCTCTTGTTCAGGGCTGCCAGTCGATAATTTGATCGAATCCTTGATAGTCCCTGTTGCCTCACCAGTAAGCAATCCGGGAACAAATCTTGCGGTTAGAGAACCGTTCATAGTCTGTTGGATGAGTGGTGTGCACTCGATCATTGCAGAAATTGGTATCCCTTTAGATCTGGGAGTTGTAGGAATGGCGGCAGATTTATCATTCTCCGCCTGCGTTAGCTTCTTGACCATCGGGACTGAGCTTGGGTATCCAACTGATGGAGGAGCTTCTTCAGCCTCCTGAGAAATCCGTTTCGTTGGGCGTTCTTTAGCGGTTGTGCCGGCACTTGCGCTCTGATATATAGATAAACCAGTCGGATCTTGCCTTTGTGGTGTAAAGGCCCGAGGCGATCCCCAGTTGACCCATGAGGGCGGCGTATTGAAGCATACTTGCTGATGCGATGGCTGTGACTGACTGCAGCTCATTTCCGACCAGCTGGCTTCAGCATCATCTGTTAAAAGTAAAGGATCCGCACTCAAAAACTTGAAGACATACTGTTGCCGACGACTTTCTTGCTTATCCCGTTGCTCTTCGTTTTGGCCACCAATCCTCGATCTCTGATGTTGCAAAAAGCTGGGGCCTCTTATTGGGGTCCGATTTTTGGGAGAGAAAGTTATTGTACTGATTGTTTGACCTAGACCCGCCAGATTGCCATCTCCACCACTAAAAAGACCAGCTTTGGGTGTGGAGACGATATCAAGCAAGACTTGATCAAGACCAGCATTTGGTGTAAAACCTGTTTTCACAGCAAAGGATACTCTGGGGGTCGAGGGCGGCTGAGGGGACTTCAATATAGCACTTGAGTTATCTGTCACATTTGCTTTCTCGCTTGGTTCCCGTGACACTTTCTTGTCACAGTCGTTCGAATCATCACAGTTCTTGCTTTTCCCAGTAGTGTTTCTCATCCGCTTTAGCAGGCTCAAGACACGATTCTTCTCTGTGACGGATATACCGCTTTGAGCCTTTTGACTTTGCGATACCACATTATTCTTGGTCTCCATTTCAGCTTTGCTGGGTGAATTGGATGGTGAAGAGCCAGCTATTGTGGCCCTCCCATTTGCACCTATGGTCAATGCAAATTTAAACTGCTGAAATCCATCACCACCACCCTTCTCCCCATGTGAACTCCACATTGGAACCGGCGGTGAACTCTTGAGCGATATTTTCGAAGATGACTGAAAGATACTATCGGTCGACGATGGAGTAGAACTAGCGGTCATAGACCGATTTGTCTCAATCTTCTTAGTCGGCGTTGTCAACAAAACACCACGATATCTTCCTCTCTTAGCTGCCGACCCACTGGCACACCCATTGGAATCATTAACCCCATAACTACTGCTTCTTCTTCTCTTCCTTGGCGACGGTGTCGTCTGTCCAACTTTCATCAAAGGCCTTGAAAAACTCTGAGCTCCTAATTTTTGAACTTTTATAGAAGAATGAGCCATGGGACTCTCCATTGGATTGCTATACTCCTTAGTAATCGGTGGTCTACCTCTCTTTCTTATCGGTTTCTCCATCCTGACCGGCTAAAACGCTTCCAAGACACCCTTCAATAAGACACTAAACCAATACCTACCCACCAACAACCTTCAACGTCCTTATAAAACAGATTCCAATCCACAACTAACCCATCATAAGCCCATCAAAGTCCTTGGATCCATATCCTTTGACAGTTTCAGTGGTTCTAACATTCTTTTCTTAAAAGGGTAAAATCTTCAATTCTGACGCGTAAAGCTCAAACTAGCTGAGTTTACGCGTCTCATCGCTCATCTCATCTCAACAAGCTGGATTCAACAGCATGCTATCGGTTCCCAGGACCGTATTGTATGGGAGTTGGCCATGCAGCGCAGCTGCAGCATGGCGAAGCCTGCTACTACGGTTGTAGCAGCACAGCTAGCTGTGCTGCGGCATGAGCGAAGCCGAAAACTGCGATATTCACTATGTAATTATAACGATCCGATATCTGGTTTTGGTCCTAGAGGTGTTATACCTAGAGGATTGATTCTCACATGAGAACGAGTGTAGTGTAGTTTGATGTGATCGAAATCCGTCGTCAATTTGAACGCATCGTGATTCCAGTATAAGTTCTTGAGCCACAGGTTTATGTGTGGATAACCGTCCCTGATGGTGGTGAAGTTACATTTGAAATGTTGCACGTAGACTGGATCAAATCTTACTATGGTCGTGTAAAGTCTGACGTCAGCTTCTGTTAACTGGTTTCCCACGGTGTAGTATTTTGCTAAGATACTCTTTGAATCGTCACGACCGTATTGGGACACAAGATTATCGTATTTTTCCTTCAAGATAGCTTCCACTTTGTCCAGATGTCTGAATACATTGGTCACTTCTTTCTCGTAGACGATTGGATTCTCTGCGAAACCTGCTTTGTAAACACCGTTGTTGATGTTGTCGTATACCCAACCGTTGAACTCATCGATAGCGGACTCCAATTCAGGTGGTACCAAATTCACGTCTTTAAATTTATTGTCGACAAACTCATCAAACACGCCGCTGTTTAGGATCCTAATGATCTGAGCACTTTCATTGGAGACGATCTTGTGGGTTTGCGTATCCCAAAGAACTGGCACTGTGAATCTGGCAGAATAGTTTGGATCCTGCTTGTAATAGAGCTGACTCAACCTTTCAAAATGGTTGATCGGATCAAACGAACTGTCTTCAAACATTCTCGAACTCTCATTCGAAATCTCGCCATGCGGTCCCGAATGATCACGGCTTGCACCGCTAATTCCACCAGCTGGTTGATAAAATCTAGTGTCCTCTGCATTTTTATCACTAGCTAGTAATCTCCATCCCTTTTCGTCCAAATGCCAATGAACAATACTCACACCTATCACCGAAGTCAAACCCTTCAAACATCTTGTAATCAAAGTTCTATGAGCCCAAGGACATGCTAACGACACATACAACCAATATCTATTCTTTGCTGGTTTAAACACTGGATGATTAGTGGAAATTGTTTCTTGAAATGACGAGACTTGCCTTTTAAAGGCTCCACTTTCATCATCTGCCCACTTCTTTGACATTTCTACGCTTTATACACTTCTCCAATAGTATACCCATCTTATCCCTACAAGCTCAATTCAAGCTCCTTTTATACCTTTAAACAACGACTGACCCCTGTTTCTCAGTAAGCAATTGGGTAAGCCATCTGACTAATGATCAAGAACTACAAGAACGATTTAATGTCTAATAGCATTTACAATAGTTTAGTCCTATGTACTTTGGACCACATCGTTAGAAAAAGTAGATGCTTATGAGTCAGTTCTGTAATATGAATAAATAATGTTGAAAACTTGCAGTTTTTGGAGTTAATCGTTCTTAACATGAATCATTTTTGTATCCTTGAGTTTATTTCTTTGTTGGTGGGTTAAAGACGAACTTTCTGTTCTTAATAGCTGCCCACTTGAACTTCTTGACCCAAACGGATAGTAAATATAGTGAAGAAAGTATGATCATTGCTTTCAAACCTAATCTTTTCCTTTCATCGTGCTCGGGTTCGGCACACCAGTGGAGGAAAGTAGTAACATCCTTTGCCATTTGAGAGGTTGTTGCTGGTGTACCATCTTCGTATTCGACTAAATCGTCAAATAACACCCTGGCCATCGCAATGGACCCACCTGGGAAGTATGGGTTGTAGTTGGCACCGGGTGGTAGAACAACACCGGCTGGTGGTTCATCGGGATAACCAGTCAAGAGAGAAAAGATATAGTCAGCACCGCCGTGTCTGGCCTTGACAATTAGGGATAGATCTGGTGGTAAAGCTCCCTGGTTTGCAGCTCTGGCTGCTTGTTCGTTTGGATATGGACCTGGAATGTAGTCAGCTAATTTACCTGGTCTTTTCTTTGGATTTCCCTGCTCGTCTGGTTCATCATCGTACTCAAACTCGGCTGCCATATCACGTACTTCGTTGTTGGTGTGTGACACACCAACTAACGTTCTCCAAGCGACTCTGTCCAAAGAATGGCACGCTGCACACACTTCACGGTAAACTTGATAACCTCTTCTAATAGAAGCATGATCAAACGTCTCAAATGGACCATTTTGTGGCCAGCCGTAGGCTGGCGCATGTAAACCATGTTCAGCTGCTGTCATTGCTTCAGCAGTAAGTGAATCAGCATAAAGCATTGTTGAAGCACCAATACCACCAACAATTGCACTACTAATTAAAATTTTCTTGCCCAATGAAGAACCGGATTTCAATCCAGCGCTACTAGAGAACCCTCTCTGAGCTATACGTTTCGAAAACTGTGAAAACATCGTATCAACTACGTTCTTTCAAAATGAACACAATGAAAAGACTTGAAGGTAATGATAAAACTATCTATTCAATAGTTATATGAATCCGTTTAAACCCCTGCCTTGATATTAAATCAATCACAACTTACCTTCGATTCCTTCGGTATTATCGTTCATAACTCTTGTAGATTTAACGGTTTTCCTTCAATTAGCTTTCTTGTTGATTTTTTCAATGCCAGACCGGTCAGTTACTTAGAAAATGCCGTAGCCACGTTTTTTCTCGCATTTGATTGGTCCAAATTTCAAATATTGCACGTGACCTGGCACAGTGTCAGTAAATCGTGTCGCCAATAAAAAATAATGGAATATTATGGGAGATCAGGGTATTTACACCTCGCTCTAGGATATTTGGCGATGTCTATCTGGAGCCTGGTGAATTTTTGGAATTAATTTAGTATAATTTTGCATTATTTTACAAGAAAAAGCTGAAAATTTATTTGATGATAGATCGTATTTACGAGAGTGATCATAATTTTTTATGTTTTGTTCTTGGTTAGTCGCTTCACGGTTGCAAAGGTAATTGAATGTTAAGTCCAATGGAGTAAAATAGTCATGTCCAACGAGAGTCATAATATACGAGTAAACGAGTTACCTGATTCGTGATCGTTGTTGACGGTTTTGTTTGTAACTCATTTCGTATACAGTGATACTCAAAACTACACCGCATTCTATACGACGAGTACTAGGAATGGCGCTACCAAGTGGGAAAGTCCGGGTTACGAGTTACTCAGTTCGTAAATAGTGATACTCAAAACTACTCGATTACTCGAATGGCGCTACCAAGTAAGACTATACCTGGAGTAAGGTATGATATCCACAGGAAGTTGGACATTGAGACCACATTGGTTGGTTGGAACAGTAGTTAATCTGCTATTTGCATCGCACATAGATCATTTGTCTATAAGGTTGCTCATTGCATCGATCACTAAGACATGGATGTCCGGTATGGCTTTCTGAATACACTTGAACACTACCCATGCGAGCTAATACGAGGATTATGGACGCTTCAATCACTAGATCTTCAAAGAGCAGAGTCTGAAGTATCGTATGAGCGGGACCGATGGTTGGCAATGCATATGCAGAGTCAGTCAGAGCTACTAGAGAGACTCGCAAATGAGCAGATAAGGGCATTAAAGAGTCATAGAAGCCAGTTGGTTGAGTTACAGGGAGTAAGAAAGAGATGTGAAGCTGCTAGAAGGAGACAGACAAGACAGACACAGCACAAGACAGATAAATTGACGATAAAGTTGAATCTTAATCTCAGTAGGAAACGTACTTTGGTAGAACCTCCAAAAGTACAGGTTTTAGAGGAGCAAGAACCGACCTATTGCTTTTGTAATAATGTATCATACGGTGCGATGATTGCGTGTGATAACGAACGATGTCCCAGAGAATGGTTCCATTACGGTTGCGTTGGTATAACGAAACCACCAAAGGGGAAATGGTACTGCAGCGTTGAATGCCGAAAGCAAGCTTAGAAAGAAATGATTCAATTATATAAGTTGTAAAATTATACTAATGAACCATTTACAAATCCTTCTTCAAAGTACCCATGAAGGCGTGCTTCTCAGCAGGAGTTTGGAATCTACCCTTACCGAATTTGGAAGCAGTGTCAATCCATTTCAAGTTAACCTCTTCAACAGCCTTTCTAGAAGTGTTGGTGTACAAGGATTTTCTCAAAGTGACGACTCTCTTTCTGGTACCTGGGATAGAACCCTTGACCATAACGAAATCGTTCTTGACTTCACCGTAGTGGACGAAACCACCCATTGGGGTGATAGTCTTCTTGGTTCTGTCGAAAGAAGTGGAAGCGTTAGCTTCATCATCACCCTTACCGATTCTGTAAATCTTGTGGTTGATAGAAGTTCTGTGGTGGTAACCTCTTTGACCAGCTCTAGCAACGGACCACATAACGTGGGCTGGATGCCAAGCACCAATACAAGCAACCTTTCTCAAACCTCTGTGGGTCTTTCTTGGTAGTCTCTTGGTACCCCATCTGTGGGTAACACCTTCGAAACCGTGACCCTTGGTGACAGCAACAACATCGATCATTTCATTTTGTTCAAAGACAGAGTCAACAGAAACGGTCTTCTCGAAATGTTCACGAGCCCAGTCAACTTTCTCAGAGATAGAACCACCGTTCAATTGAATCTCAGCCAAATGAGCCTTCTTTTGAGCCAATGGAGTCTTTCTAATTTGAGTGTGAGCCAAGACTCTAACGACAGTTGCGTATTTCTTGATTCTGGCCAACTCTCTTTCGACAAGAGCACCATCTTGAGCGTATTTACCAGAGTACTTGGTGAAAGCCTTCTTCTTAGACTTGTACCAGTTCTTGTAAAATCTTCTCTTGATCTCATCAGACAAGTGCTCAGCCCAAACAGTGGTCAAAGATCTCAAACCTCTTGGAGTTTCAACGTAACCAACAACACCAACAACAACAATTGGTGGTGTGTCAACAACAGAAACTGCTTCAACAATTTCACGTTTGTGGAATTTGGAACCTGGTCTGTCCAAATCTCTAACAATCGTTGTCATACCAGCTTTGTAACCCAAGAATGAAGTCAAAGCAACTGGCTTAGTCTTGTCGTCCTTTGGGAACGACTTAACTCTACCTCTAATAGAGGTAGCTCTCTTTCTTGGCAAGAAACCCAAATGACCGTGACGTGGTGCTTCGTATTTTCTGTGAGACATATTAGATGATGTTTGTACAGATCTAAAAGATCTAAAAGCAAGTATTCAATCAAACTAGTATACTAACCAAGATCAACGCTATCTTTATATCAATTGATCGTTATGCTCTCTCTGCTCATCGCCAAGTGAAAAATTTTTCATCACTACAAACGTCTTCGTTCTTAATGACCTTCAATTTCGTGTGACTGTCAACAGTGGATGACTGGGTGTAAATCTTGAATGTATGGGTTTCACTTCACCCCACTTTGGGTCAAAATTACGACCTCTGGAGTGGTCGATCCATCGGTACCGGTGACAACACTAGATTCGGTGGAGTAGGTCACAGTCGAGGAACCAGTCCATGGAGTGTACGAGGTAGACACAATACCGGAAGCAGTTGGCGTCTCAACGTGGCGCGGGATTGGGACATATCGGAACAAAATTTAAAACTGGTGATTTTGTCCCTACGGTAAAATTAAATAAGTGGGGTGGAATGGAGGGGCAAAGGAGCCAACATTTTTTGCGGGGCAAACGGAGGTATTATTTTCTATTTTTCCGGGAAAAAGGTGTGAGTTTTTCCGACGCGTCGTGAAGGCTAATATCGGTCGGCTTAGAAGTTGAGGGAGTGGAACAATATGAATAATGGTTGTGCAGGGATTTAACGTAGAGACGGAAAAACTGGACGTGCGGCTAAGTGGGGAGAGATGGAAAAAAGTTTTTCCTAGAGTTTTTCCGAAGAGATTTGGTGGTGGTTAACTAGCATAGTAAGGAATAAAGGCTAGTATGAAGAACTCATATATATAAGAAGGTCTTGGGATGTGGAATCATAAAGTCGGTTTGTTTGATGGCGTTAGCAATTTACCGAAGAATATTGGACCAAGATGGCCAGTTTAGATGATACGATAATTTCACGTCAAAATTTGATGTTGCTGGACAATGTCACGAATTATAGAAAACCTGCATTGGATTATTTCCACCACGAGTTCAATAGTGATGCATTGGAAATGCCTATAACTTGGACTTTACTGCTGAAGATGAGGAAACACAAGTTATTGAGGTTACCCAGTTGTGCAATTGAAGATGACGCTGATTATAATACTTATCTGATGAGATTGCATCATTGCTTATGGAGACGTTGGTCTATTGAGCATTTCAAATTGGAAAAATTGAAGATAGATCCACTTTCGATAAATTGGAATAAAGAAACTGATATCACCGTATTATATGGGCCGGACCTTACGGGTGTGATGGAAGAAGAATCTGAGACGTTACAAGAGCCAGTGAAAGGCAGTCAGACAGCCTTAGACTCGGAAGAAGAAGAAATAATTAGCGGCGGGACCCGTGGATACACGTATTCTTCGTCCGTTGATTCGCATACATCTTCGATATTTGATGATAATACTTGTATGAAGACGCATAGCAATTCGAGCTCAAAATCATTAAAATTCAGCAATACGGTACTGAGAAGGGACATTGACCGTCATGGAGTTTTCCAAGAGAAACATATACAGATTAACGACACGCCAGAAATTCCATTGCGTAGGCATAAGAAGAGCCATCGCAGTCATCGTTCTCGTAGTCGTCGTCATCATGACGACGAGGTTTACAACGATAAAATTTTCGCTGAGGAGTTTGCACCATTAAACGATGATGAATTACAATTGCAAATGAACATTTGCAATCTGCGAAATCAAGATATTTATATCGATTGTTTTGATAAGTAACGAAAAAGCATGTATTATTATTAATTCAATCACTGAATGATCCAAAGGGATAAAGTTTCTATTAAAATCAGGTATCTATGGGATTACTCAAATTCTGCCTTGAAGAATTTATGATTCATTGCTTCCTTTGCCGTTAATCTCTCTTGATGATCGTATCTCAATAAATTATCAATCAAATCCACGATTTCAGGAACAGCTAATTTTGTTTCTGTCGTTATAAAATGACTCCATGGTCTAGAACTGAAATCTCTCATAATATTATCATACTCGGACGGTAATTTCAATCCGTATTTATCCAGATATCCCATCAATTGTTTTGTACCTAACACAGCAGCGATCTTAACCAACTGATCTGCATTTGTGGAACCTTTGAAAAAAGGTTCCTTCTTAAACACTATCGCTGCAAGCATACATCCAACAGACCAAAGATCCAACGAGTAATCGTATTGATTTAAATTAACCAACAATTCGGGACCCTTATGATACCTCGAGGCCACTCTCACATTATAATCAACCCCAGGATGATAAAATTCCGCTAACCCCCAATCAATCAATCTCAATTTCCTTTCGCTTGGATCTATCATAACATTCTGCGGCTTAACATCTCTATGCATAATACCCATAGAATGACAATAATCCAATGCAATAAGCAACTGGGTAAAATAATACTGAATATCACTTAATTTGAAAGTAGGATACAATGCTCTAAAATCCACATTTTTAACTTCTTCAAATATCAACGCCGGTATCTTTGATCCGGGATCCTGAACAATATCTAATAACCCAATAACATTAGGACCACCAGTTAAATTTGTCAATATCTTCAATTCTCGATAAATCTTCTTCATCTTAACAGGTTTTAACACTTTAATCACACACGATTGATTATTCAATACACTTTTTCCACTGAAGACTTCAGAATATTTCCCTCGTCCAATTTTACTCACAATCTCATAGTTAGAAATCTTGCCCCACTCAATAGTAACACCTTGCTCATAATCCCAATACTCCTGTGGTCTCTTTTCACACGCATCCTTATATACCCTAGCAACCGAATACACTCGACTCGACTTTTGATTCAATGAAGATGGAGGTAACGGCATAGCTCACTACAACACTCCACAGCACCGACACACACTGATCAGACCTTCTAGAGCCAACCTTTAGACCTTTTATACTGTAGACCCCTGGTCTTTGAAAAGTTTTTTCCTTACAAGGCTATATACTATCTATAAGAGATCGATGCCCTAGCTAAGAATCACTAGCTAGAGAGTACATGTTGGCCTTGATTGCCACTTTGAAGTTCAATTTGGGTAGTCGGTATGATAATATTGTGATTCGTGATGTTCAATTGTGGGGGGAGACGGGGTTGGATGGGCAGCCGGTGCGATATATTAGTGGTAAGTTTCTACAGTATGTGGATCTTGATAAGTTGCCCGTGTGGGTTAGTTGTAGTGGGAGTTTGGCGACGTGTTTAACGGATAGTGGAACAGCGATTGCGTATTTTAGCAGTAAGTTAAGACGCGAAAGACGTGGTATTGTGGTACAAGCAGGAGATCAGTTTCTTGTATTGTATCGAGACAGGGACCAAGTTGTGTGTTTGCAAGTGGATTTAAGTGTTAAGGAGACGATTGATTCGCAGATCAATGATATAGAGGCGGCGGCAGCCGCCTCTAACTCATTGACCAAACACAATTCGATAGATGTAATCCTGCGACAATCGCAGGAGAAAAAGAGTTTCAACAACGATAAAGTACTACGAAACCTGCATGCGAGCGAGAAAAGATCACAATTCAACAAGACATTATCGAAACTTATACTCGGTGGATTAAGACTACGCGGTATACCAAATTCGCAATCTGGCTTCCAAAAACTGTACAAGATGACATTCAGCGCCGCTGAGTTCTCTCACAGGAAACAACTACAGGCCCTGGTGAACCGCCAGGGTCCAGAAATACCATTTGAAGAGCTCCAGACCACCGTTGAGACTCTTCTTGAACTGTTCACTAGATACTAAGAGGTGGTCCGGGTAACGGGCGTGGTAAGGAATCCATTCAGTGTGGCAAAGCATATTGGATATAAAGAATCAGGAATAAAAGGCTTGATTGAGAGTCCTGGAGGTGTTCTATGGGCTCAATTGTTTGGTACTGTGATCTGTAAGAGTTACCCAAAAGAACGATGGGATCTGGTAAGCATTTGATTGTTTTTATTCATGGATTATGGGGAAATTATAAACATATGAATTCTTTGAACGCTGTGTTTGAGAGAGTACTTGAAGGTAAACCTGAATTTGTATTTTTAACACCCAAGCAGAATGCTATGTTTAAGACTTTTGATGGGATTGAAATTGTGGGATATAGGACACTTTTAGAGATTTGTCAATTTATTGGTACGTTTAAAGACGAACCTATCACCAAGATTAGCATTGTAGGTTATTCAATGGGGGGACTTATAGCTCGATTTGTTATCGGCAAGATGTATGGTGAATTTGGGAAAGTTTTCAGAGATATTGAACCGCAGATATTTCTGACGATGGCAACACCGCATTTGGGGGTCGAGTTTTATAATCTTCAAAATTCGACTTTGAAAGGGATATTGCAAGCGGTGATTAGATGTTTGGGATCGAGCATTTTGGGTAAAACAGGTAGAGAGATGTTTATTACCAATTCAAGTAACGACGTCTTGGTTAAATTGACGCAAGGTGAGTTTTTGGATGGATTGTCAAAGTTTAAATGGCGTACCGTGGTCGCGAATGTGAAAAACGATAGAACAGTTGCATTCTACACTTCTTTTATCACTGATTGCGATCCTTTCCTTGCCACTAATAACGATGTCAAATATATCTTCGAAGATGAGGTGCCAGGATCTCATTATTCCAGGACCACCCCAAGGATTATTAGCATGGATCGGCTTGACCCACAATTGAAAAGACCAAAACCTAAGAGAGACCCTTCAAGATGGCTTAAGATCTTACCACTTGTTGCCCTGTTTCTGACGTTCATCCTTCCTGTAATGTTTTGTTTGAATATACTGGCAACCATTTATAGCAGCATAGTGACCTGGCGTTACAGAAAGCTGCTGCACGAAGGTAAACTACCGCTCTTGATTCACAATAAGTTAGGATTGGATGATACTTTGAAAGAATATGCCACCGATATTTATGGATCGTTGATGAATGAAGAAGATGCTGAAGTTAATGATGATGAATCGCAGGACGATATTTATGCCAAAGGCGGAGAAGAGCATGTCTCATGGAAGGAATTTGTCGATAAGTATTCAAGAGTTTGGTCAAACACGGAACAGTTTCCCAAATTGCCGCTTGATGAGAATAGAAGAACAATGCTAAAAAATCTAGACACATTAGATTGGATAAGGGTTCCTATCTATATCAAATCGGCTAACGCTCACGGCGGAATCGTCGCCAGGAAGGGACTCGATGTTGACGTTCCGGACACCAGCGTCGCATGCTTAGAATTCACAGCGCAACTAGCACAATATCTTTTGGCTCATTGCAATTGACCACCGCAACTCTTTTTGGCTTTATCAATATTCTTTACAACCATTGTTCTTCCGGATTCGCTTTGAATTTCAGGTAATCTTCCAGATTGAAAAGTGTGATTTCAGTTTCATTCTCTATACCATACTGGCAAAGTTTCTTGTCGTTATTTTGTAAATCCAATACCCAATCCTCGTCATGATCAAAATTTATCACTAAATTGACCGTTTTCGATCCATGGGCATGTGTATATATCTTCAAGCGGTTATAGTTAACATTGCGAAATGGTCTAAAAGCTCCTTCCTTATTGATTCGTTCTAGACAATCGTCGAACAGATCTTTGGCGGTCTTGTTTTGCAAATCATAGTTTTGTAAAACTATGTTCTTTACGTTTCTGTATGGAAAAGACTTGACAACTCTGATCGTCAGAGTTGAACTAGTTAAAGGTTTACTGCCCGAAGTTAACGGTTCTTCAATGTCACAGTCAACCATTTGAGTTCAGGCTAGGATTTTAAGACAGATATAAGCGTTAATACTGATATGGAAGTGATCAAAGTCGATTATAAAAGCTTGATGATCGAGCATTTAGAAGTAAAGATTTGAAAAAAAAAACAAAGAACTCCTCATAGGGGGCTCGAACCCCTGACATTTCGGTTATCCTTGATTTAAGCGATGCTTAAAAGCCGAACGCTCTACCAACTGAGCTAACAAGGATGAGTTCTCGTGCTTGTTGAATATATACAGTGGGTAATATCACGGGAGAAGAGGTAGCTACTAGCTCGACAACAAGGTGTGAAATGGAGCGCGAGTTGCGATTCGCCGTCTATTTATACGCATTAATCATACCATTAGCATCCAGATGGTCCTTTTGTATTGACCATTTGTTGGAATAACAGATCTGTCAGCTGGAGGCGTTTAGAGTCTCCCTTCTTGCGATAAAGTGAGGTCGCTTAGAACCGGTCTACCACAGCAAGAATTCTATTCAGTTTATTCGCTGTGGCGGCAACTTATAACAAAATCATTGATATGTCAAGCCATCTTGCCTCCGCTCCGGGTAGGAATTCAGCAAGCCATTTTGCGTGTCATCTGGCATAATCTCATGGCATCGTCTTGGCGTCTTACAGAAACAGCGATGGGTAGTAAATTAGACGTTTGATATCCAGTAGTTGCGAAGCATTCCGAAATCAAAAATGATAACTCTGGGAAGCGGAAATGTTCTGGGCAGTGACGTTGTATTCGTTAATTCTTTCAAATGAATCAGGGCAGCACTATATGTGGACCAGATTTGTAATTCATTTCCATTGTTCCAGAATCAGAAAGCAGGCATCCTGGGTGCCACAGCATACAACATGGGATATGACACTTGCGACTCTTAGGATCGGCTAGATATTTTAGCGTGAAATTATAGTTGCTGTCTCGTATAATCTTTGAACCCTCCGGGCGAGCTCATGCCTATTCTGGAGCGACAGTAGATTGATAGGGTCCGTTCTCAAGGTAAAACATTTAGCATGTAGCACATACCTGGAATGGTGCAAGCAAGGCCTTAATAATGTCTAGTAATTCTAACTCACCAGCAGGATAATTCTTTTGAGCACCTTCCAAGAATTGGGAGAAATAAAGAATAAGGCAATAAATTTATTCTTGGCATTAACTTCTTCTAGGACGGCGCGAATACCACCTGCAGGCATCTGTGGTCAATCCGCAAGATGCTTTGCTCTTGAATCGAATCAATACCGCGAATTGCGTAGCGCTGCTTTTAGCTTATCCACTGCTTTGCCTCGTAGCTCGGTCCGTCGACTTTTATCACAAATAAACAATTGGATCGGTTGCACTATTTGGTGGGGAGGGATTCGGCATAAATCTTCGGTAGTAATTAATCATTCCTAAGCACGTATGGGGTTCCTTTACCACTTTGGGTGTCGGGTTCTTTTGATTGGACTGGCATTTTCTGCAAGGGTTATCTTCTTAGAGATTCGATTTGCTTTGCAGCGAGCTTCTACTTCTTCCGCCTGACAATCAATTTTCCTCTCGCAGGTCTCCAGAACCGTATCTAGACGACTCCAGTGTTCTTGTGCAGTATTGGAGAAGGTCAAAAGGTCTAGATAGACGACAACAACTTCAGGTCTCGGAAAATGTCAGCCATGCATCCAGAAAAGGCACTGAAAAGTGTCACAGTATACTCCTATTTCGCAGATGGTGCAGCGAACGCAGTCCTATACGTATCTTCGAGTTCATTGGAGTCTATGGTAGCCACTGTGTAATTCTGGGGTTATAAAAACCAGGGCATTTCCGATGTGGCTCAATAAAGTGTCAGTTCTTGGCAGTCGGTGCGGGTCAAAGATGGTAATCTTGTTCAACGCTCTGTAATCAGCAAAGAGTTGAAAGTACCATTTTTCTTGTAGACTGGGCCGATGGGAACCAGATGGAGATTTGGAAGGGACAATGAACTTCTTATCTAGGAGATCCCCGACAGATTTATCGATTTCTTGTTCCGTACTTTTTGAAAACTGACAAGGCTAGAACCTTGGCAAACGAGCATTCTTCTTGATTCCAATATCATGTCTCGGGTATAAGTGCTGTAATCAAAGCCTGTGTTAAGGATATTAATATAGGTAGAGCTTAATGTCCATTCGTCTTCATATCTAGAACCTTGGTAAGTGAAGTGATCGTGACCGCCAACGAACTCTTGACATTTGATAATGGCGGCATATTCGGTTTCGTTCATCTCACGATGTTCCCTTGGCATTATATTGATACGATTTAGCGGATCATGCGAAACATTGTAGGCTAGATGACCTAGCTCGGACTCAAGGCAAGCTAAGAAGGCGGTAGTAATGTTATTAGGAGCATGATAATCGGTAGTGATCCAATGAAATTCGCAGTGAGCCAAAGTCGCAATAAATGCTAAAACGACAAGATACTTGATCAGGGAACCGTTCATTTGCATAACTTGTCAGTGAACCATGATCTTCTTTGAACTACAACACCTCTTAGTAAATCCCAGCTCGGCCGCTTTTATATGCATTTGATCTCTCGTTTAGTCACCTACCCGCAAGGTCAAGATATACTATGACTCTTGCCAAGTTGATATTTCCAATTTGCTATTGCAGGAATGCCGTATCTGATCAAGCTTCAGTTGAAGTTCAAACTGAAGAAGGCTTATGAGTCATGAATCATGAAATGACAAAGTCCACTGAATGGTCATCCTTTGGAACTGAAACGCATAATTAGTAGGCCAGCTAGGTTAGACCCAAACGGCAATTCATCTATACTTGATCTTGAAGTTGATAGAAGTAATGTATCCGTTCTTTGTCTTGACAATTTACCTTTAGTTGATTCAAGGTACCTTGTTTGACTAAGTTAATAACATGAACAACTTAGTCGTCAGATCACCAGTGTAAGAACTAGAAGCTGAACCATAGGTATACCACGCTTCCCCGTTTGCCTTGACCAGAACACTGACTTGCACCCTGCCGTCTCATGACTTCAAGCTTTATTCAGATCCGAGCTTCATTAGCTCAATTGAAGCTTGTATCGATGTCTGTGCATTTCTATCAATTAACTATGTTCTAGCTCGCTCCAGGTTCTTAGACAAAGTTATTCAACTACTTACTATGTCAGATCGATGCGCTCATCGAACCAGTGAGCTAGATCTAGGTTATTCAGTAGCTCGAGCCTGATCAGATCTATTGTCTTGTTAGGCATACTTTCGACAATCATCTTGGTTTAATACAGAATGTTTAACGATATGTTGTACATATTTGATTAAATTATTTAGTACTATCACTCAAGTGATATCCGACTCTAGCCACGGGTATCAGAAAAAGCCTTCAGATGGGCATACAGATGCCCATCTGAAGAGTAGTAGAGTCGTTCATTATTTCTCAATTTCGCCAAGGATAGATTAATACTGTAAAAGCACTGTCATTCAGTGTGTGATCGCCTGGACCATAGTTTACCTGTTTTTAACGAACTTATGCCCATATCGCCATTGTCTGACTAGGGTTTAGTAACTCGAATAATCGTCATCAGTTGGTGGGTAAGTGCTGTAGTCAAAGCCAGTGTTAAGAACACCAATATCAGTAGAGCTTGAAGTCCATTTGTCCTTGTACGCAGATCCCTGGTAACTGATATGATTGTGGCAATGAAGTATATCTAGACAGTCTTTAATAGCGACAGATTCAGGTTCTTTCATCTCACGATGTTCCTTTGGCATTAAATTAATACGATTCACTGGATCATGCGAAACATTGTAGCCCAAATGTCCCAATTTGGATTCAAGACAAGTTAAGAACGCAGCGGTAACGTTATTAGGAGCATGGTGATGGGTAGTGTTCTTCCAGTGAAATTTGCAATGAGCCAAAGTTGCAGTAAATGCCAAAAGGAAAAAATATTTGATCAATGAACTTTTCATATTTTAGTATCCTATGGTATTCTGAACCGAACTAACCTCTAATAGATCCCAGCTGTATCCTTTTTATAAATTTTCATTTAAAACTCTCGTTAACTCGCTATCAAATGCTTAGCACGAATACACTGCTTAAAATCTTGATCGTTATGTGGATATAGGTGTTATCTAACCATTCACCTACCCGCAGGGCCAACAGATTTCGCTGCATTTTGCCAAGTTTGATATGTCCAGCCCATACTGTTGCAGGAACGTCGTATCTAGAAGAAACAGGCACCCGTTGGGCCAACAACGCTTAAACGCACATATGGCTTATCAGTCATTTTACAATGTCCGAGTCCAACGGTTAGTCCACTCGAGATAAATTAAAACCACTATTTGATAACTATACGACACGATAATTAACAATTTTCATTTGATACCCGTGGTTCAGCTTCCAGTTTGACAGGTGGTGGTATGATGGCTTTAAATTAAACAATACTAGTGGAACCCAAATTAGAGGGATCCCATTGGATTGACCAAACCTAACTAACAGTATCTTCACCAAGATATACGACTTAACAATAGGTTAGATATCAACCGTGATAGTCTTATACTGCAAGTTACCCAGCTTTTAAAGAATATCATAATATACGAAACGGGTTACCCGATTTCGTCAAATTGAGTAACCCGAATTTGTGATCATTATTGACGGTTCTCGTTCAAAATGAGTTACTCAGTTCGTACACAGTGATACTCAAAACTACTCACTTTCTATACGAGTGGAATGGCGCTACCAAGTAAGACTATGCCTGGGGTAAGGTATTACTGTTATATCAACCTCTATAACAGTATCTGAAGATACGTACTTTGATCGAGTTTTGAAGCTTTAGGGTGAAGAAGTGGACCAATGTTCTACTTCGAAGGATCGATGGATGATAGCCATAAGCTAGAAAAGTTTATTAAATTCATAATGGTTTCTTTGGGAGGTTTTGATTGGAGTGGCTCTCCCAACGTCGAAGCATCCCGTGTTCTTTACATGTCGAGACATCTTAGAGGTTCAGCAGCACGATGGGCTTATGATTATATGAGTGAGAACGATTGCAAGACTGTTTCATTTGATGATTTCATTAATCGTTTCCGGACAAAATTCTATAGGGAACCCGATGCTCAGGGGATATTGAACGTTATTTTGAATCTATCTGAAGCGGAACTTGGTATTCAGCCGTTAAATGAGAAGTTCAGGGAGTATTGGTACAGACTTCCCGAAGGATACATGTCCGAACGGGCTGCAGTGGATTTTTACGCCCGGTGTCTTGAGCCGTTCACATATAGTAGGGTATGTCTAGGCAAACCGACCACTTTGCCAGAAATAATGGAAGAGGCGTACCAGACGATACCCGTTCATGATAGGTTCTTCCCCGATCAAGGCGACTCTGAGACCGACAGCGATTCGAGCGTGTCAGGTGCCATTGGCTCTCAAAATACTAGATCAAAGAGATTCAGGAATCAAAGGGCAAGTCAATTTGGTAAGCGACTACAGGGCCCTTCTAAAGATGTGAAAAAGCCGTTCTGCTCCTACTGCAAGAGAAAGGGTCACTCTCTGAACAAATGCAGAACTCGTAAGGCAAGTTATAACCGGAATTGAGAAGAAGGCATCCGCACATTATACTTCGATTCTAGACATGGACAATTCGGTTAAAAGTGTTAACAGAGACTGAAAATGTGGCAATTCCTTCATTCCGATCCTGAGGAAATGCAAACCACTGCTAGCGTGATTGAGAGGTTTATCCGTGCGGAATCGCCGAATACAACCAAAGATTAATGGCTTTATTATATGACAATACTTAATGACTGTACCATAACCAATTAATTATAAGTTTGGAAACCGCAGGGCTTACCTTTTCTGCGGAAACTTACCAGGAGTATAAATTATGGAATGCCGATTGGCAATCAGGTCACCACCGTCAAGGGTACATGATCAAGTTCTGATCTAAAAGCTTATAACAAGGTTAATCGCGGTACCCCAGAACATTTGAAGCGTATTCTTTGCCCAGTGTTTCTGAAGTGGTTGAACTGAATCCGTTGACAATCGTGGTAAAGCCAAATCCGAGGATCTTTCTCCTGTTGCCGCTACTTCTACCTCTGGTGCGCAGAGTTCTGGCAATTGTTCGCGTGTTGAGGGTCTATTCTAGATGGCCCACATAGAAGACATGCGGATACTCCGTAAGAAATCCTTCCGAATATACACCAATGTGTCTTCACAAGAGGTTATGATTACGAGGCTCTATTTTAATGTAATTGCTGAGCTTGCCTCCCTATAAAGTTGTATCATTGCGCTTTATTCAGACAGACCGCAGCATAAACTGCACAAGAGTCATTGCCGGGACAGTTTAACATGACAAGACGAAATAAAAAGTGACTCAAGACTAAACTATCAATTGTGAACCGGATCTCGCTACAATTTGTCGACATCAGACTCAGATACTGAAGCGATTCCCTGCGACTACTAGCTGTACGAACGTTAATCCCAGCCATATGAACATCGAGACTACCATTGAATATCTTCCAGCGTTACCCGTCTTTGGCGGGGTAACTGTCGAAGCCATTTGTCACTTTCTACGGAGAATTATGATTATGTCCGTTTTGGGAAAATTGTAAACAAAGTTGCAAAAACGGCAAGACATCGAATAATGGACTATAGATGCCTAGCATTGTAGTCATTGAACTGATATGGTTGAATTTGGGTTAGATGGTTAGTTGAATTTGGTAAGTTCAGTTACTCAGGGCATTGCTGTTCATCGAGCGGCAATGGTTTCTATCTCTGCGACTCCATCTTCAATAGATATGATGAAAATATCCAGTTACAGCAATGGATCACCATTGACCACAACAGCAACTTCGACAAATACTTTGGGACCTTTAATCGCGACACCGACAGCTAATGAGCGAATGGATCTGATATGTGATTCGAAGGATTGTATGAAGTTGACACCAGTTAATTTGAATTGTTTGGCTTCTCCCATACGGCAGTCGTGCTTTAAAGTGGACGAGTATAATGATAATCGAAGTCTTGTGGCAGGCGACGTTTACAAGGAAAACTTCTCATTGATTTCTAGACAATTGGAGAAACTATTGGAGAATTTAGATGTCATATTCAAGACAATAGGGTATTCCAACTCCGAGATAATAAATAAGGAGAAAATGGTCTTTAATACGCTATCGAACTCGATCAATGAATTTTTCGAAGAAGCTGAAAGAGATATGAAAGTTTTAACGGAAGAGAATGAATCGTCTCAAGAGATTCTTAATCGGATATTGGAAATAATTCATGATCCCAGCGGGTTACAATCGATACCAGATTTATATGTACGGAACGCTATACTGGTACCTGAAAGTAAGAATGTTCCTGGGTCACCCAGAAGGCCACTTTCACTTTTGAGTAAACAAAAATTGCTAACGTCGGCGAAAAAATACGTTTTCGATGCATATCTACCCAAGCTTATGAGGTATCTGCAAGGTTGCATACAGTTAATGACGGTATTCGAAGCGATCAAGGAACCTCTACCGAATTTACCAATGGCCAATGTCATGTATTTCGTTCCCAGCCCGGATGTTTCAAAACGACTTAGAGATGCGTTAAAAAGATGTCATAATGATGTTGATCTGATCTCTACATTTGTCAAAGAGAACAAGCAGGAATTGCTCTTCAGCGGAAAGTTTAGCGATATCTCAAGTGAAATGACCCAGAAAATATATCAATCTGCTGCGATTTACGAAGAGGAATATAAGAAGAGATTGAATGAAATATTATCAACTAAAACCGCATTGGAAGATCTTTTCAAAATATTACATATTGATTTGAAAAATGATCTCGACCCACAAACAATAGATATTTTATCATCCTATTCAGGTGTTAAATCCGTTGAACGTCTTGATCGATATCTGCCAGTGCATCAGCAAGTCAGGAGTCATTTGCAGGAAACGATAAGGAAATTTCAGGAAATTCATAGAATACGAACTGAAAACAAAGAGAAGTTGTTGAATAAATGTCGAAATCTTTGGTTAAAATTGAAAGTGCCTACAACGTATGTGGAGTCCTTCCTTTCACAAACGGCTGATCTGACTCTTGATTCCATAAAAAAGATCTCCCAGGAATTGGAGAAGTTGGAATCAATGAAGAAACGTATAATCAAGACACTTGTGAATGAATCATGGCAAAAAATACAAGAACTATGGAAAATTTTACAGTACGACGAGCAGGAAAAATCACAGTTTTTACTTACTTTTGACACATTGAGGAAATCAAGTTCAAGCCTTCAGGATGATGAGAAATTACTTGAAACCTGTGAGAAAGAGATTCAAATTCTCGAAAAAAAATTGGCCGTCTACACACCAGTATTACAGCTCATCAAGGAGTTTAAGCAGCTGCAGGCAGATAAAGCTTCTCTCGATGAGAGCTCTAAAGACTCCTCAAGGTTACTCTTGAGAAATTCGCACAAGATTCTCCTGCAAGAAGAGAAAACGAGGAAAAGGATAACACGGCACTTCCCCAGAGTAATTCAGGAGTTAAAAGAAGGTCTTTGCAAAATTCAGAAGCTTTTTGGTAAACCAGTATTCCTAGGTAACGAGAAGCTGATTGATATAGTGGAACAGCAGGAGGAAGAAATTATCTCCAAATATCCCAGGAGTAGACTGAATCTTGGAACTAGGAAACCTAGCAGGGTTCAAACTAAGCATAGTCCCCATAAGGTTGAAAAACCCCGTCCGGTAATGAGGAAGGAAAGGTGCAATGATTCGCTACGGGAGATTTTTTCCTCGAGTTTAAGCGCTTTTCATCAAACTCCATTGACTAAGATTACCAAGAGGGAGCCTGAAACTAAAGTTGAAGCGGGAACTCCAGAATATGCGTCACAGCCAAATAGTATACTACAGCTATCCAGGTTCTCAAGTCCTCCGCGAACCTTGAGGAAACTTTTACCACCAAGGATTATTACAAGACAAGAATCGTCAAAGATACCAGAAGTAAAGCTTAAACGGTCGGAAAGCTCGAATCTACAATCCTCTCCAATATTTAGACCGCAAGCTCCTGGGACTAAAAGAGAGCTAGTGCGTCCTACAAGGCTTTTTGCTGTATCACCAAACAAGATCAATCAACGGAGCAGTCAAATCCCAGTACTGCACAAATCGATATCTGCCATGGTTGAAATGATAGGTGGGATCAGCGACAAGGAAAATATCGTAGATTCTACTCCCAGATTTCAGAGAAAGTCATCTAACGAAGGTGTGACCTTGAGCAGTCCCTACAGAGAGCCAGAAAACAGCGTGTATAAGATTTCCATGTCTCCTGATGGAAAATGCCAGCTGAACATTAAAGAAGGTGATGTTGATAGTGCCTATGACGAGACTAGTATGATGGATGCTGAGAATGACAAGGATTTCCAGACATGGAAGAACAAACAGCTATTAAAGATTAATGAACATTCCAAGGATATTTTATAAACAGAAACAAAAACTGCATAGGCTAGTTTATGTAATGATGATGCGATTTGTAACAATAAATAAAAGACAAGATTGAAAGATCTACCAGCTCTTGGCTTCCATACCTTCCGGTGGAGCAGTTTCGACTTTTTTCTTGGACACATCCTCCCAGTTGGTATTTAATGCTGTTCCATTACTCTCTATGAACGATTTCATCATTGCTCTCTTAGTATCTGGATCCGCATCAGCGTACAACTTTTGGAAAAACGCATCAGCAGAAGTGGAATCATCGTCATTTTCGTCATCCAGGTCAAGCTTGGACCAGTCAATTTGCTTCTTGGAAGATGAAGGATAACTGAGTGGCACGTCAGTGTTTGAATTATTCGAAACTGAAGTCTCAGGCGCGATCTGAGCAGGATTTTCATCTTCAAGCGTCTTCCATTGCATATTCTCCTTCTTCTTGAACGTAATTTCCAACTTCTTCGTGAAGATCTTGACCGTGACTTCCTCTGGCATCACTTCATGTGCTAATTTTATAGCATATTGAAACTCAGAGCTGGATCCAGGAATCAAGTACGAAACCTCAACGGATCTCTTATCAGCCGCTTGCACTTGAACGGTCACATCTTTATCTGATTGAGGAAGGCGAGACGTAAACAGCGAAATGACTATATCATTCGACGTTTGGTACCAGTCAGTCCTCAATTTTTGTTCAGCTTGCGGAGGTCTATCCTCCACTGCAGTGGATAGCTGTTGAGACTCCTTCACGGACATTTCCCCAGCAACCTCGGCCCTTGACACTTGCTTTTTGGTTTTTTTCTTCAACTTTCGGTCCAGTTCCGCTTCCCACATCGGCAAGGTATCATCCTTATACCCATACTCTTTACATTTCCCCAAGAACATGCCAGCCCTATCGTAATCCTTATCGTGGAAGTAATGAACAAAATGGCGGAAGTAAACCAGACCAATTTTTGATCTATCGCCTCTCGCTTGGCTCAATTTCAAAGCATTTTCCAAAAGCTCCCGGGCATTTTCAAGCGTTTGGTCATTATGCCAATCAGAAAACTCATAATAAAGCTTCTCTAAAGCTGCTGCTTTATAAACAGTAGCCATTAAATTCCCAGGATAATCGTTCAAAATTTTATCATACAATCCCAAAGCTTTCAAAGGATCGCGCTCATCATATAAAACTTCATACGCAGTTTTCAAATCCCTATCGACTGGCATCGCTAAGATCAACCCCAATGACCTATCATCAATACAGTTCTTAACTCTTCATCAACTGACTATTCTACCTTATAATGGTCAAAATCCACAACGTATAAAGTGACCACCTCTAGCTTAACTAAGCTTTATAGCGAAGACTTGAAGATCTTGACGGTTAAACGGTATAAAGAGACCTTTAAGCTCTGATCTTGATGCTGATTCCTCTTCTCACTGGCACTAGCTAGCCATGGCACGCTTTCCTGGAGGTCAATGGGTTCATTTTTGATCAAAATTCGATAAAAACCTGTATTAAAGAGGTTAAATCACTGCAAATTTTCTATGCGATGAGATGAGATGAGATGAGCTTTAAAGCCAAATAGATCGATTAAAGCTTACAAGAGGTCTCTATTGAGTCGTAGTGTGAGTTGGCATGTCTGAGGATACTGTTGCCCATGTTAGGGCACTTGTTTTGGACGCAACACCGTTGATTACGCAGCCTTATACACATTATCAACACTATGCTGAATCGTTCTATACCTGTCCGACTGTGTTCAATGAGATAAAGGATACGAATGCGAGGAAGAATTTAGAGATTTGGGAATCGATTGGAGTTTTGCAATTAAGACATCCCAGTCGGGAATCGATCGATCGTGTGAGCAGTTTTGCTAAGCTTACTGGTGATTATTCTGTGTTGAGTGTTAATGATATACATATTTTAGCACTGACGTATGAGCTTGAAGCTGAATTGAACAAGGGAGATTGGAGGTTGAGGAGGAAACCTGGGGATGTTTTGGAGGATTTGGAGGAGAAGGTGGATGAGAGTGAAGGCATTGTGGATAAACCGAAGAAGAATCGCAGACGGGGTGGTAAGAAGCAGAGAGCAAAGCGGGAAGCGGCGGCGTTAGCGGCGAAGGAAGCGGCTCAGGATAGCGGTGCCATGGGGGCAGATGAAGACGCGGCCAGGGAAGCTGAGGTTTCTAGAGCTGAGGATAGCGGCGCCACTGGGGATGATGAAGACGCTAACGCGGCCAGAGAAGCTGTTTCTGCGGATAGCGGTGCTATGGGGGACGACGAAGACGACGGGGAATGGATTACAGTGGACAATCTAACAGAAGTGATGATCAGAGATAGTGGTGAAGACACCACTGGTGCGAGAGGCGTGGAGGCAACAGAAAAGGAGCGTGCAGTAGCTCTAAGTTCGCCCAAGAATCAGGTCGCCCTAGCGACAGGCGATTTTGCAGTGCAGAACGTGGCGTTGCAGATGAATTTGAACCTAATGAATTTCATGTCCGGTTTGAAAATCAAAAGGCTGCGGAATTATATGATGCGTTGCCACGCCTGTTTCAAGCTCTTCCCGCTCCCCAAGGACGGTAAACCAACACATTTCTGCCCCTCCTGTGGTGGCCAAGGCACTTTACTCAGATGCGCAGTCTCAGTGGACGCCCAAACCGGAGAAGTGACTCCTCACCTCAAGGCAAACTTCCAATGGATCAACAGAGGCAACAGATACTCAATTGCGAGCCCACTCTCGAAGAACTCTCAAAGAAAATACGGGAACAAAGGTACCGTGCACTCCAAACCCCAGGATTCCGACCTAATCGTCCGAGAAGACCAAAAAGAATACCAAAAAGCGCTCAAACAGGACGAATGGACCAAGAAACACAACGAAAAGATCCTCGACAACTGGATCGGTGGCGGATCAGCAGATAATTATATCTCGCCGTTCGCTATCACAGGGCTCAAGAACCACACAGTACGTGTAGGTAGAGGAAGAAACGCCAACAGCGCCAGGAAGAAACGCTAAACAAGCATCTTTCAGATATTTTATTTTAAATAATTTTTCAAGTGTCAGCATTTACTGGCGCGACGCCGGATGGCGTCTGGCGTCTAAGGTGATCGGGGGTCTAAGCTGAAGCAAAATTTATATAATATGGGCATAGAGAGTTAAAGAGGTGGAAGGTGGCAAGATCAGTGTCTTGTAGGTTGGTATCAGGATCGATACAGTGTTTGGCAGGTTAGATTCTTTGGAATCCTTAGTGGAAAGTGGTGGTTGGTTCGGAATTTAGCGGTAGTGTGAAAAATGACGATTTCTATAAAGGATAAGAAGTCAAGTGGAGTTATTTCGCCCAGATTTGTGTCTGCTGCAAATAAAGCTAATCCTGATGGGTCTTTCAGTTCACCTAATGTGCTTCAGAGTCATAGTGGTACGACGAATGCGGATTCTGCGGTTCCAAGAGGATCTGTGAGTCCTGGAAGCTCACAAACCAAGTCTATTATGAATGTAAGTGGTACATCTGGTGCTGTGATAAGCAACAGTCCCGAACCGGGGCTTAAGAGAGTGGCAACGGTTACTTTTAGTGATTCGAAATTTAGTAGTGGGAAACAGGGGACTACAGAGGTTGAGAGTGAGCCAAGTGTGGGGAAGAGTACTTTAGCGGTTGAATCAGGCGATAAGAGTGGTGGGACCGGGGTTGGGTCACAGGGAGTTGGTGCAGAACGTCATAAACCGGTGAAATCTAGTCCTCTTCTGGGGACGAATAAGCAGGGTTCGCCTGCCAAGTCTAAGAGCGTGGAGACGAAGGGTACGTCTTTTGCTCCTGAGCAAAAGAAGATCAACGAGCTGATAAATCAGGAGATTTCAGGTGGTAAGCGGTCTCCGATCAGCCCTAGGGTGGGTGATGAGTCGTATAAAAAAGATGAGGAGCACCCACATTTTTACGTTGAGGATCCATTGCATATTCCTTCTACTAGGTCCAGATCGAATAGCACGAGCCCAAAGCCACCGTTGGGGTTTGCAGCTAATGTCTCCGAACAAGAGGTGCCCAGTGTTGTGAGACCTATCGAGCCCACCACATTGGAAGCTGTGCTTGAAGAGAATACGGGACAGAAGATAGCACCGAATATTCCCAAGAGAGAAAATGTTAAGAATATAGACGCTCGACTTCCGCAGGATGATGGGAAATTGCATATTCTTTTCGGGGCTACGGGGTCTCTGGCAGTGTTCAAGATCAAGCTTATGATTAAGAAATTGGAAGAGATTTATGGCAGAGATAGGGTTAGCATACAGGTGATACTCACGCAATCGGCAGAGCGGTTTTTCTCAAAGAGATACAGTAAGAAATACAGGGGTTTTGATGGAGTGCAAAGAATCGGTTCCGAAACATCAGTTGACTCTCGTTTGAATTCGGGTTTAGTTCCCACTTCGTCAAATCTAGGAAATAACCAACAAAGCACGTCTCAGCAACTCCATCAATCCTCACCACAGGAGCCACATCACGTCGCACATCAAAGAATATCGAGCAACTCGCTGGTAGCACCAGTAACTCCTACTCAGAGTACGTGTTCAGCCGCAGCACAGGTTGAGCTGCCCCCTCATATTCAAGTCTGGGTAGATAAAGACGAATGGGACGTATGGGAACAACGAACAGACCCCGTACTACACATCGAATTACGTCGTTGGGCTGACATTCTTGTAGTCGCTCCCTTGACTGCAAATACGCTCTCCAAAATTGCTCTAGGACTTTGTGATAACCTATTGACTAGTGTTATCAGAGCCTGGAATCCCATGTTCCCCATTTTCCTAGCACCCTCGATGGTAAGCAGCACCTATAACTCAACAATGACCAAGAAACAGCTTAAGATCATCAAGGAGGACATGCCATGGATTACCGTTTTCAAGCCTTCTGAAAAAGTCATGGGTATACACGGCGACATTGGTCTTGGTGGTATGATGGACGGTAACGAGATCGTGGACAAAGTGGTGATGAAGCTGGGAGGATATCCAAAGGACGATAAAGAAGAAGAAGAAGACGAAGAAGATGACGAAGAGGACGACGAAGAAGACGAAAGCCAAGATGCCGATAAGACTAAGGTCGATGACCAAGACGATGAAGAAGATGACGATGACGACGATGATGACGATGATGATGATGACGACGATGACGATGACGATGGAAACGATCAAGAACAACCAAAAACATCATAACCTTCCATCGTCAAAATCTTGCATCGTGTAACACAACACACCGGCCTTTGCTATGTAGTATTTGCACTAATTATTTGTACGTTTGTAGCACTAAATCCACTGTAATCCCCAGCATAGATCAACGATATAGCAAGATTCATTGAACTTCACCATATTCTTACTGTGACAGACTAGCTAGCTTAGCTAATAGTGTGAAATTTTGAAAAAAAAAAAAAAAAAATCAAGAAATATCGACAAGATCTTTAACCAAGAGCTAGCGTTTTAGTTGCTATATAAGCTTAAGAATCTCAGCGTTTGTTGGTTAGTTGATTTCCAAGGTTTCCTGAAATTTTGAGCCAAATCCGATAATTATAAGCCCATATTTTACGAGATGACAGACACTGAATTAGGTCTGCTGTTAATACATCCAGCTGTCACTACAGAACCAGAACTACTTGCTAAAGCCGTGGAAGAAGCGGCAGCTAGTGGTGTACAAATTGCTGACCAATTTCTGATAACCAAGATAAATGACAAATCAGTCACTGTTGAGAATGAGAAGTACGATGCGATCTACTACTTGACTCCGGAGGAAAACGACTCTATTAAATTCCCAGTAACGTTGATTCCCGTTTTGGCAGACGCTTTGAAATCCAACGGGAGACTCTACGGTCTTCCCGACACCTACAGACTCGATGCGCTGATCAACGGTTTCACGACGGTCAGCGAGGGCAAATACCACTGGATAAAGAGCCCCGTACCACAAGCCGTGCCGTTAAAAGCCAAATCTCTTGGCGGCGGAGCCGCCAAGAAACTCCCAAGCTTCAAGAGAGCTTCCCAACCGGTCCAGATAACCCAAGACGTGGAAGACGAATACGAAGACGATACCATCAACACCAAAGACAAGACCAAATTCTTTACAAATCTACACACCGCTACAGAACTCATCGACGAAGAAGACTTAGTCATAAACTCGAACGATCCAACTGGTATCACCATGATAACCTGCGGAAAGACCAAGACCAGAAGAAAGAAAGCCTGTAAGGACTGTACTTGCGGCATGAAAGAGCAAGAGCAACAAGAGATTGACCAAGTACGCAATAATCAAGAAACTATCGTCAAATTCTCCGACCAGGAACTCACAGAGATCGATTTTACCATAGAGGGCAAGAAACTTGGTGGTTGTAACTCATGTTCACTGGGTGACGCCTTCAGATGCTCGGGATGTCCCTACCTGGGGCTTCCAGCCTTCAAACCTGGCCAGAAGATCAACATCGGCAGCATCTTAGACGACATCTAGTTAGTCAAGTTAAGTCAAGTTTGTCAACCTTGGGGGGTCTTGATCGGACGGTGGCGTTTGCGGCTGTAGCAGTTACAGGTATATAAGAAGTAGATAAGATCAGTAAGGACCTTTTAAAGTGTTTAGACTTAAAGTCGTACGACTTTAAGTCGATAGTGTAGAAGTTGTTAGTTGAGAATAGGATGAATACCGATAAAGTGTTGGAGAAACCACAGAATGGTGATGGTGAAGTGTTGAGAGATGATGTAGCGAGGAAGACGAGTGGTCAGGAGTCGATATCGTCTGGTATAGTGCCAACACGGAGCAATACGAGTGTTAATAGCAGTAAAATATCGAAAAAGACGTCAAAAAGGAAGAAAAATGGTTGTTATTTCGATAAATGTACTAGTACAGCATCAAAATTCATTGGAGATTGCAATTTCTGCAAGGGACACTTCTGTTCTAAGCATAGATTGATGGAAAATCATGCCTGTGAGGGACTTACGTCTTGTAAAGAGGCGATGCATAAGCGTAATGCGGATAAGTTAGCTCGGGAGCAGACTAGAGTGGCCAAGATTCAGATTTGAGACAATGCCGGGGCCAGTATTTACGTTATATACAGGGGAACATTCTTTATCATTTGGATTTGGCGTCGAGTACGCTGGTGACCGCTTGGTAGACATCGTCGACGATCATGGTGGGTTTGACATGGTTCAGAGGCACTTGGTCACGGTAGACACCAGTTCTGACGAGACAGCTCTTCCAGCCGTACTGTTGGGCTCCGATAATATCGCTTTCCGGATTGTCGCCCACCATGTACACGTCTTGGAAGGGACTATTCTTTGGAGGTTGTCCCAAGAGTGGTAGTTTGAGCTCTTGACAAGCCGTGTCGCCCGTTAGGAGCTTGTTTCTCCAGTCTATCAGCACATGGTGTGCGAAATCATACGTCAATTTCGTTGGTTTGCCCAAAGTGTTGTCTTCTAGTGGTAGTCCGCCGTTGATTTCAGAGTACAGTTTCCTGACCAGATGGCGGAACGCACCTTGGCCAAATCTGTTCAATTCGTAGCTGTTGGCCCAGAGTAGGTCCTGGTTCGAGAAGTAGATAGGAATCGATGGTTTGCTTGATTGCTCGTTTCTCATCGTGTTCAACATACCATTGGAGCTGTTTATCACATCAGAAATGATTTGAATATCTGCACCCCAATCGTGAGGGTCGTTGAACACCAACACAGCATCGAACCTCTTGCTGTCGATATCAGGTATAACTTTCGAGTACTCTAGCAGTTGCTCAGTGCTGAGTCCCGAAAAGGGAGCAATGTCTCTCCTATATCTGAGAATATCCGTTTGATGGACCACATCCTTGAATCCATAGCTTTCAGCTACCTTTCTCACTGATGGAGTTCCCACAGCTAGGATTCTTTCATACTTATTCACCAAGCCTTTGTAAGGACTATGGCTCAACACGACTTGTAATGGTGAAATGGGGACGTCCAATGCCTTTGAAATGAAATTAGCTCGTTGCTCTTCCAATTGACCACCACCATTGGTCACTAGAATGAAAGGCACCTTGCTCTTATGCAACAGCTTGAGGGCTTCACTTGCACCGGGAATAGGAGTTCTTCCTCTCAACAAGACACCATCAATATCGAATGCAAAGCCAATCTTTCTACTGCTGCTTTGGAACAATCTCTTGAATATCATTTGTATTGGGATCTCAGCTCGCAATCTGATGAACTATCTACTGTAGATTCTCACCGCTTTAAGAGAGTGTTACTGCTAAATCTTATGATCTTATCATATTCTTCGTTATTTTATGTAATGATATCTGCTAAAGACGAAATCTCTATGTTCGTGCCATCGAAGCCTTGTTCGACATAATATTTGCGAGCGTCACTAAACTGTATCGTCTCTTGCGGCAGGAGCGCTGTGACTGCTTTGCCGAGAACTAGCAGTCCCGGTGGTTGAGATCCGATCTCTTCAATCACCTGTGGAACGTATTTTAACAGTGTTCTTGTGATTCTTTGATCTTTGCAAGAAGCCCGCTCGATGATTGCGGCAGGAAGGTTTGCATCCCAGTCTTGGTCGAGTAACGCCTGAACCAGGGTCTCTGCTCTGTGTAGAGCCATTAGGAAGACGGTGGTTCTGGTAGAGACAAATTCCGGGATAGCAGGCAATGCGCCCTTCTTGCCCGTACCGGTGCAGATCAGGATTTGATCGGCAACGTCTCTTTGCGTGGCCGGTATCTTGGCGACCACTGTTGATGCGAGGGCGGAACTGAGACCAGGAAGTACTTGTGGTTCATAACCGTGGTCTTTAAAGAAGAGGTATTCCTCGCCGCCACGTCCAAAGATGTATGGATCGCCTTGCTTTAATCTTACGACTTTCTTGCCCTGCTGCAATGCCTCCAGGCCTCTTTCGAGCAACTCGTTCTGAGCTCTTTCAGCGTTGCCAGGGAACTTGCGTGCAATGAAGACTTCTGTGTTGCCTGGAACCAGGTCTAGCACCGATTGAGGAACCAGTTTATCAGCCAGGATAAGATCAGCAGTCTTTATTTCGTTCAATGCACCAAGTGTAAGCATAGACACTGATCCTGGACCGCTTCCAACCAAAGACATGGAACCTTTCTTCTCGCGCCTGTCGGAAGTCAAGTTATCGGTTGCAGTGGTCAATTCATTGCCCTTATTATTTATTGGATCCACCACGTCAGAAGTATTTGCTGCACTCTCAGCAGACCGATTTGTTGCTGAAGCGCCCTCAGCGCTAGAACTGTTCAAAGAATTGACATCCACATCGGCTAGTTTAGCTAACGGATAATATTCTATCAGCTGCGATAGCCATCTTGTTCTCCTCAACTTCTGCTGCCTTTCAGTCATATGGAACTCTTCGACAAGCTTGTTCAATTTATGGCTTTCCCAACCCTCATCGTTCAAACCGTACCAATTATTCTCAACAACTGCCAACTCAGCAGTCTGCTCATAATGTGCTTCCAACAACTCCTTCTGGTCCTCATTGATAATCTGACTTCGTATTCTCCCCATATTGGTCACTACTTCAGAGATATTCGCCGGAAGACTCGACACAATCTCCCGCTTAATCCTATTGGCCAATATACAACCCTGTCCATTCGTAGTAACACCTATCTGCAATCCACTACCCTTGGGATCACTATACGTCGAAATCATATGGAAAGTTGAGTACTCTGGTCTTTGTAAAGTATTCACTGGAATCCTCATCTTTACACAAAGTTCATAAATTTCTCTCGCCAATGGACTCTGTGTCATTGGTAAATTAACAAACACTCTATCAACAACTTTTGCCACTATTGGACGTCCCAAACTCGTTAAATCACTTATCTTAAAATCTCTATCAATAATATGCAAACCAGTCTCATAACTCAATTGCGTCAATTGCTTCAATTCCTTTTCCCCACCAACCTGAACAACAATGGGAGTACCACCACATTCATAAATCGATTTAATACGTTTCATACATATCGAAAGATTCCAAGTACCAACCAAAAGATGAATTTCATTCTCGCAATCAGAAGCAATAATAAGTGGAACACTCATATCTTTCACTAACAATTTTATCTCGTACAATGGCCACTCAAGTCCAGAATGGAACCATCCTAGACAACATAGAGCTTATATAGCTCTTATAATTGCAAATGACACACTCACTCTTGTTGAGCCACAACCATTTGGCATCTCAACTCGATGGGCTTTACTAGTTGTCGCCATGTCACGTGAGCAGTGAAAAATTTCACGATGGTAGCGCCGCTTGTCGTGTATAGTGATATGGGTATCACTGTTTACGAATGAGTGACTCATTCGTACATCGTGATACTCGTTGAACATGATCGGGTAACTCGTTCGTATGACGTGCTATCGTAGGACGTGATCAGGTAACTCGTTCGTATATTATGATGCTCATTGAACAAGAATTGATCGACGATCAAAATTATAAAATTTGATTTAAAGACAGTGATTTACAATGTCAAGACAGTAGAGTTGAGTCTTTATCTTACTCACAAGTACGTTATACTATTTGTAAAAATTTACTGAACACTCTCAAATTTTGAACCGTTTTAAAAGCTTTCCTAACGCTTATAATCTCTTAAAGAACAATAATATTTGAAAAATTGTTAAAAATTAAATCTTAAACTCGTAAAGACCAGTAAAGACTTGCAAACCGTTAGTTGATGGCAGTAGAATTGATGAGATTTTTTATAGAACGATATTCCACGTTCTTTTTTTTTTCTGACGTCGTTTATGTCGATGGTCTCTATGAGTTGATGGACTAGTTAGCATATATAGGTAGATGAAGTAGAGTCTTGGAAGGTTTTAGTGGTGGTTAAGGTGGTCAGGTAAAGATGGTAAAGAGAGCATTGGGATTGGGACAGAAGAATAAAGAGAAAAAGAGGAAATTGGAAAGTGGAAATGGTAAGGATGTTACACCTGGAGCTGATCAAATTAGTGTTGAATTAGATGATAATGAGGATTTAGATAATGAATTTTCACAATTGAAGGGATTATGGCAAAGTTATTTCAATTCCGATAGAGAGAATGATTATGTGTTGAATGGTGTAGTTCATGAATGTGATAGATTGCTTCGTCAATCTCAGGAAGATGAAGAGATTAAGAAGAATATTAATGATGAATTTCATGGTATCTATGCGTTAGCACTTTCAGAATTGAGTATCTTTAAAGCGGGCGAAGACAAGAAATTGGTATCTGAATTCTTTGAAAATGCCCTGGAGAGGTGTGAATTGGGTTTGACTGCATTTGGGGACTCACAATTGTTGAAATTGGTTTGGGCAAAGATTGTTATACAGAGAATTCCTTTGGAGTACATTTCACAGTTGAAAGTCAACAGCAAGCCAGGTACTCTCGATGTGGATATAAATGAACAGTTGGAGAAGGCAAAGGAGAAATTTAGCGTCAATAAGGATTATCTGGAGCTTTGTTTCGAAGTCCTGCAGATGTTCGATGATCTCTTGGATATTGTGGAAAACTTTGGTCACGAAAATGATATAGACGAGGGCCTGGACAGTGATCAGGACGAGGAATTGGACCAAGTTGAACTATCTCCAAAACATCCCCTGTACAAATTGCAACAAAATCTGTCCGTAAACTACCAATGGCTGAGAGACGAGATGGTCAAGTTGCTCGACGCTACAGATGACAAGAAATTTAACAAATTGTACCGCAACATCGCCAGATCCGCTGGTCATCTATTCCTCAAGGCAGCAGAAGAGCCAACTAGCGTTTTCATGCACTTACAGTATGAAGAAGACGACCAAGAATCCAAGGACGACGAGAAATGTAAAGAAGCCCAACAGGAAGCTCTAAAATACACAAAACAGGCATTGAAATACTTGGAAAAGGGTCAAGTTGAAGATGAACCGGAAACTTGGGTTGAAGTGGCAGAAGCATACATCGATCTCGGTAATTTATACGATTATCAGTCCAAGGACCAAGAGAATGCCTACCACATTGCGGAGGACATCCTGAAGAAGGCCAACAAAGCCTCCCATGGCAAATTTCAAGATATCTTGGACAACTTGTTAGACAAGGATTGAATAGCTATATTATATAGCTATATTGTACTAAATCTTCAAAAATCGAAGCAATCGGTCCAGAGATTTCGGGCAAGAACATCAAGCTACGATCCAAGTCAATTGAAGACACCAAGAGACCGTCAGGCTGATCATCGCGATGCCAATGGCTTCTTCCTTTGTAGGTCTAAGCTAGCTTCACGTGGTGTTCTTGTAGTAAAGACTATATATACTAGTATCTTAATGCTTGATCAAGAGTTAAAGATGAGCATCGAGAGGCCTATTGTTGCCCATTTTGCTGATTGTTAAGTATAATGTCGTCTAGTTCATCACTTGGTGGTCACTCGAAATCTCTTAGACTTGCTGGCGAGGATATCTGGAAGAATAAGACCGAGAAAGTTAATGGAGAACTGTTCACTCTAATGTATGGGTCAATTGTCTCTCAATTGTGTCGAGATTATCAACGATGTTTCCCCAAAGTGAATGATCAGTTGTATACAATGGGTTATAATATTGGAGTGAGGTTAATTGAGGACTTCCTGGCTAGAACGGCGTTGCCACGATGTGAAAATATGATAAGGACTAGTGAAGTGATCAGTAAATGTGCTTTTAAGATCTTCTTGAACATCACCCCACAGGTCTCAAATTGGTCGACTGATAAGAACGCATTTTCGCTTGTATTGGTTGAGAATCCCTTAAGTGACTTTGTAGAGCTTCCCATGGACGCTATGAAGCAATTATGGTACTCTAATGTACTGTGTGGAGTTCTTAAAGGTGCACTTGAGATGGTTCAACTTGACTGTGATGTATGGTTTATCTCGGATGTACTAAAAGGCGATCCACAGACAGAGATTAGAGTGAAACTGAATAGAGTGCTTAAGGATGAGATCCCCATTGGTGAGGATTAGATTTCAATAGTCATTAGATACATTAAGCTGCTCTGTAGTTATAAACGTCTTGTAATTCATGTCTTTATGATTAAAGACGAAGCGGGAAGTTAATCTGACTTTTCGTGCTGCCACTTCTCTCTAATTAGAGCAGTAATTTTGGAGGCTCCCTCGTCTGGTTCAGGTGAAACCTCCAATTCGTCATCACTGTGGTCTCCAGGATGTTTCCCTTCTGAAAAAATAGGAACGTCCGTTAACGAACCGCGAGAGTTGATCTTGGATAGTGCATTCGATGTCATGGAAGTCTCAGAATGAACCGAGGGCGAGCGGCTACGTGAGCTGAACAGCGTCTCTTCAGTTAATTCAACGTCAGCTTCCGACGTTACATCCTCCACATGATCATCAAACCGTGTTCTTATCTTGTCGAAATTGGGGAAGACTTTGGGTCCTAATTCATTAATCACTGCTGTTATCTCTAAACTTAGGCGCTCACGCATATTCTGAAGTTGCTTGATCTTCCTTCCAGGATAGATGAAAGTGATGAACAGCGGTGGTAAGGACTTGAATAAGTCCATGCCAATCTCCCCCGTCTTGAGACTCGAATAAGTAGTAGAAACCAAGAGGGCATAGAAATAGCAAAATTGGAGAAGCTTGCTGTCGAACGGAACCCACAGCTCAGACACCCAGACGTTATGACGAGAATATAGGAACACCAGAGTGAAGGAGTAGGTGACATATAAGATAGGCGCAAACACTAGGGCAAACATCAGTTTCCAGGAAGCAATCAAATCAGTTCCCTTTATTTTGACCACGGATTTTGAGAGACCCTCTTTAGCCTTCTTCTTCGCATAAATACTACAGCTAATGAAGATGGGCGTGAACAGGATAGAACCCGGTAGTGACAGCACAAAGAATATCGATAGTCTTATCAGTCTTTCCATCAAAACAAACAAACTCCTCAACACCTCAGTCTTTCGAGTTTTCAATTCCATAACTTGATGATCCCTTAAGCCAAGCGAATAAAGCGCATTGTTGTATTTGGTGACCATTTGTTGCAGATGGATGATACGTGGATCGTCCTTATACTTCGAGTAACCGATAAGCAGTCTTCTGTTTATCTCCACCACGTTAGACAGCGAAACTTTGCCTCTCGCTGGCTGATATAGTCTCCTAGCTGCCTGGATTGTCATCAACACATCGAAGCTAGGTGCATTTTCCGTAACGGCATAAAGAGCTTCGGTGATAGTCTTAAGCAACTCTTCCACGGTTCCCCTGGGGTCTTCAGCGTATTTTCTACCCAGCTCTGGCCCAACAATGATCGGTTCCCCGTATTCCAACACTGCTCTCGATCTGAACTTGTCCCGGTGGAAATAATGCAAACCGCAGGGCACAACGTGCACCTTCATGTTTGGGTCCGCTGCCGCGGCCCCAAGCGCCATGATAGCCACCCCCGCCTTGATCGGCAACAGCGACGGCCGATCATGCGATCCGCCCTCCGGGAAGATCCCGACACAGCCCTTGGTGTGCAAGTGATCAAACACGTTCTGGAACGTCTTCGAATTATCGATCTTGGCCGCATACTTGAAATTCGTGCCCTCGGTCAGCAGTTTCCGGATCTTGTCGTTGCTCTTAAACTTGAATGGAGTCTTCAAAACCAGCGTCTCATCGTCCACAACCTCACTAATCTGCGCGTTCCCCAGATAATTCGGTAGCCCAATCAACGACTTAGCAACAAACCTCTTGCAAAATTCCGGCGAACCACCACCCTCTACCCGTCCCTTAATAACTTCCGGAGCAATCTCCAAATCCGGACAATAAATCTTGACACTCGAATCCACTGGTTTCAAATTATCCTGCGCTCTAGGCACGGGAATCGCTCCCGTGCAACGTCCAAACAACGATACAAATTTCTGCTTTAAACTCGATTCCGCAGTGACAAAGCAAACTTGTCTAGACCGTTTAGCAGAGTCCTTCAACAATTTCCTAGTCGTCACCATCACCAATGATGGATCAATAAACTGATTAGCATGAGGTGCGCAAACCAATAACGTTGGTGTACCAACACCAGGAACATTATGACCACCTCGAACTTTAATCTCACGGAAAAAAATCGTAAATATCACATTCAAAATAAACAACGAACAATCAAATAACCACGTTCGAATCGAATACATATACCCATTGTAATGATTCACATACCCACCCGTTGCATGAGCAATATGTGGTTTCACCCCCTTACGTCCTGCTACTTTCCCACCTGTATCTTCCACCATAACTACACGTTACCAACCATCTAACACCGTACCAACCCTTCTACTCGTATCCTCCCTCTTATATATACGGCAGAAAACTTTGCCCCGTTGATTATCCTTCTAGTAAATTCGCAAAATGGTAGCGCCGTGCGTCCAACCAAATACCAACAGATTCTCAACTAGCATAGAACACCTTTCTTGAAGCCTTGAAGGCTGCTAGCATAGGATAGTGTTCTTGAAGCCTTGACTGGCACCTATATGTTCTCGGTCTCACCCCCCAGCTTGTACTTGGCAATCTTGCCAGGATTATGCCGTCCGATCAAGGACCGAGTTCAATGGGTCTTGTCAAACTGAATTTCAATAGTCCACTGGTTAAGAAACCGTAGCTTCATCAGACACATTCAATCGAACCAAATATCATCCAACTCTTCAAAATTCAATCTGGCCAGCCATCATGCTCAATGCAACCATCCGCTGATTATCAAAGAATGCTTCGAATCGCATAAGTGATTACCGTATCCCCATTACCAAGAATGATAACCCACCCAACGATTACATGATCGCATGCAGTCAACCATTCTGACTACGCATGCACTAGTGACAACCATTGTGCAAAGGGTCGTGGTATTTCCGATGCGGCTTGATGATTGTTGACTTTTTCCTCATACGTTCATTGTCGTATCGACTCGCAACCAACCATACGGCACCATTCTAGAAGCTAAAACGACCGTCAAGATCAAATCTTGATCTTGATAACGGAATAGCGTTTTTCCGGCTCCGCGGATAGAAAATTACGCATACTCGAGCTTACAGCGACTCGATACAACTCATTGCCTTGAGGGTCTTGAGCAGCCAGACTAGTGGAAGGCTTGTATTGTTCTTGTAATATCCGTCAGTTGCCGGGGATTCCTGGTATCCTGGTTGTAGTTTATAAGTAGCAGAGATTTGTAGTGCTTGTAGAGACCTTTGGGATTCGGTGAGGTCGTCAGTGGATCTTAGCATGGGTGTGGCAACGGAATTGTTGGCGTTGTGTAAACGGACTGACGAAGTGGTCGATGGTAGGTCGCCCGTTTCGCTGTACAGCGGGATGGTGCCGAATCTGGGGTTCAATGTAGCGATGTTGGCGATTTGGGGGGTTTTGCTTGGGTGGCATACGGTGATGATTTGGTATCGGCAGTATTGGTTTTCGTTGGCGTTTGTATGTGCTGCGATTTTGGAAGTTCTCGGGTATGTGGGCAGGGTTTGGTCGCATTTTAATTTGTTTCTTGTGGATCCGTTTTTGATGCAGTTGGTGTGTCTGACGATTGCGCCCGTGTTCACGATGGGTGGGGTGTATTATCAGTTGGCCAAGATGATCGAGATTTATGGTCATCGGTTTTCGTTGTTGCCATCCCCCATGGCATACTCGTATATCTTTATCGGGTTCGATGTGGTGTCGTTGGTGGTGCAGGCGGTTGGCGGCGGTGTAGCTGGTAGTGAAGCCTCTGATGGAGAGGATTCATCTCAGGGTGATAATATCTTTATCGCGGGGCTGTCGTTGCAGGTTGCATCGATGGTCATTTTCATGATGCTTATGGGACATTTGTATTATAAGGTGTTCATTCAGACTCGTCTCGAGCACAGCGGACGGACCAGGTTAAGTCTCGACTTGTTTAAGATCAAACACACCGAGATCGATTATCTGTACAGGCAAAAATTCAGCGATCTCAGGGTGCATCCCGATCGTTGGGTATTCCACTATTTCCCGCTTGCCATGGTCATCGCGGTCGCAACGGTCTTTGTTCGTTGTTGTTATCGTCTTGCAGAACTGGCCGCGGGTTGGGAAGGTTATCTTATCCTTCATGAGAACTATTTCATCATCTTGGATGCACTGATGATTTCAATCGCCACTGTGGCGCTGACCGTGTTCCATCCGGGCTTTGCATTCCAGGGAAGACATGTGTCTATTCCTATCACACATGGTCGTGTCGATCCAGAGACCATTGAGAAACCGTTATCGGAACCAGAGAAAGAGGAACCCTATGACTTCCCTGGTGACCAGGATTCGGAACATGTCAATGTCTTTATGAAGCCTTTCCAAAGGCTCAAGAACGCCTTCAGGTGACATAGCATAATCGATCTCCTATAGAGATAATCTTCATTGGCTGTGTTAGAAAAATCAAAAAATACAGTATCAGTGGCTTGGATTGCAATCTGTAATCATCCGTCGTTATCCGATCATCCGTTTACATAATCTATTGTTAGCTTTTTGCAATGACGCTCAACACGAGTGCAAGATAGCTAGCTCGCTTGCGTCAATCATTTCTAATTGTGAATCTAGCATGTCCTGCGACCACTTTTCGGATTGTTCCGAACCGACGTCCAACCACTGGTTGACGAAATCGGGCAGATCATCGATCTCGCAAAATTTAGCGGATTCGTTGATGCTTGTGTACAGTTGCTGAATCTGTGTGAAATCGACAATGAAGCGCGGCCCACGATCCTCGCGTCTGCCGCGCCACAGAGAGCTCTTACGAGGCTCGACGATTTTGCTCGCTCGCAGAGGCCGGTAACCCGCCAGTATTTTGACCATCGAGACGAAAGACGGATGCCATCGTTGCGGTGAGTCAATGGCGAACAGTTTGTGCGCTGGAGCGAATGTCTTGAGCAGATCAAACAGCTGTAGCAACCGTGTCGGTACATGAAAGCCCGCTGACCGTTCAGCCGTGGCGAGATCGTACTTCTGCAACACCTTCGATAGGCAGGACTCGCACCAGTAATCCAAATCCGCGTCAAATCTGCGTGATCTGTCACCAGACGCGTGGATATCGATATAACATTGCTCCCATTTAGCCAAATCCTTGTTATACCTGACCAGATCATGCGACGTGTTCTTGAACACGTCGTTCAACATCAAAAAGTAGACGGGATCCTCAATGACAAACTGCTGCGGGTGCGATGTCCCACTAAACTCAGACGTAAAGATAGCCGCGTCACTGACGATCACTTCGCCCGTGATTTTCCGCGTCAACTTGGCAGACAATCTCTGACGATGACTATACAACGGTACCATAGTGTACCTGATCCTCTCAAACATATTGCTCGATAAAATCCGTTTAAAATATCCCATCATGCTCTCGGCTATTCTCAACGACTGCGGCAAATCCGTGTAAACATTTATAATATTCAAATCACTGTAGGGATAATAATTAAGCTTGTAGTCGACCAGCAACCAACGAGCTATACTACGAGTTAAAATCGGATCATACATCGTTAAACGTTCTGTTCTATCCGCGACATCATTCAACAATTCTCCTCGCTCAGTAAAGAAACTCTCATGTTTCATCATACTCGGTAAATTCAACCATTCATAATAATCACGTAATGCTAAACTACCGTTCTCCCCAACATCAATTCCATTACCTTTCCGCAATTGTTCAATCTGAATTAACGGATACGTGCTCTTAAACCTTATTTGTCCAGCTAAACCAGGAAATCTTCTCATAAACCCATCAAACAATCTGTGGAATCGATTCAATGCCAAATAAAGCCAGGGACTACCTCTAGCTCAACCTCTAGCTCAACCTCTAGCTCTACCTGGCTATGCTCTTATATATATGGCTCTATCTTACTCGGACATCTCCAATGAGTAACCGGGTAACGGCCTTGCTTTAACTTGGTAGCGCCGTTCCATGCAGAAAACCGTCAACAACGATCAGGAAAATCGGGTTACTCATTATTCGTATATGACGATGCTCCGAAGCCGTCAAGAACGATCACAAATTCGGGTTACTCGTTTTATTCGTATATGATGACACTCGTGGAACATACGTAGAGGTGAAATTTCAAATAGCTATAAGTGGTCGATGAGCTAAGAAGTTTTGAATATATAAAGGCATTGAAGTTGATCTTTAGTGGTCATTGGGTGCGATGGGAGTTCCTTCATTCTTTAGATGGCTTTCAAGGAAATATCCAAAGATTATTTCACCTGTTTTAGAAGAACAACCTCAAGTTATAGATGGAGTGACGTTACCTATTGATTATGGATCTCCAAATGCTAATGGAGAGTTAGATAATCTTTATTTGGATATGAATGGTATTGTACATCCGTGTTCGCATCCGGAGAACAAACCTCCACCGGAGACCGAGGATGAAATGCTTCTTGCAGTGTTTGAATATACTAATCGAGTTTTGAATATGGCTAGACCGCGTAAAGTTTTGATGATAGCAGTGGATGGAGTAGCACCTCGTGCAAAGATGAATCAGCAACGTTCTCGTAGATTTAGAAGTGCCAGAGATGCACAATTGGAAAATGAAGCTCGTGAGCAAGTTATGCGGGAGCGTGAAGAGATTGGACAAGTGATTGATGAATCGGTTAAGAGTAAGAAAACGTGGGATTCTAATGCAATTACGCCGGGGACACCGTTTATGGATAAATTGGCTGCGGCATTACGTTATTGGACTTCTTTTAAATTATCTACAGATCCCGGTTGGCGAAATTTACAAGTTATCATTAGTGATGCAACGGTACCGGGAGAAGGTGAACACAAGATTATGAATTTTATTAGATCACAACGGGCGGACCCTCAGTATAATCCGAACACGACTCATTGTATATACGGTTTAGACGCCGATCTGATCTTTTTAGGTTTAGCGACACATGAACCGCATTTCAAGATACTGAGGGAAGATGTATTTGCCCAGAATAATCGTAAGAGACACAATTTCAAGGATACTTTGGATATGACTGAGGAGGAGAAACAACTTATTGCCAAGGAAGACTCTGAAAAGCCTTTCTTATGGTTGCATATTAGTGTATTGAGAGAATATCTTGCTGCTGAGTTGTGGGTACCCAAATTATCGATCCCGTTTGATCTGGAAAGAGCCATCGACGATTGGGTTTTTATGTGCTTTTTCTGTGGTAATGACTTTCTGCCTCATCTGCCAAGTCTTGACGTCAGGGAGAATAGTATCGATATATTACTAGACATATGGAAAGTTGTATTGCCAGGTTTGAAATCTTATATGACATGCGATGGTGAGTTGAACTTGAAATCTGTTGAAATTCTATTGGGACATCTGGGTGCCCGTGAAGCAGATATATTCAAGACAAGACATATCCAAGAGGTGAGAAAGCAGGAATCAATTCAGAGGAGGAAATTGCAGAGAGATGTTTCGAAGGGCCAAGATAGACATCCAACCAAGGTTAGTGAGCAATTACAAATGTATGATACGCAAGGAAATCTTGCAACGGGTTCATGGAATCTCACTACAAGTGATATGGTTAATCTGAAAAAGGAGATAATGTTAGCAAACGAAGGTGATGCGGAAGCTATAGCAATTGTCAAAGCACAAAGTGATAGAAACGATCAAATAATGAAAGAGATAAGCTCGACTGATATGGAAAAAGTTGTTACCGAGGCCAATAAAGCTAATTATTCTGTTGCTGATCTTATGAAGAAGAAATTGATAGCCAAGAAGCATAAGCTGGAGCAGGAAGAAGCGAAACAAGATCGTGAATCCAAACGAATCAAAGCTGAAGAAGGAAACGTAGACATGACGGCAGAAAGAGAATTGGATGAAGAAATCAGAGCCGAGATCATCAATGAAGTCGAAGAGGAAGATGAAGATGAGGATGATGCTGATGAGAATGAAGAGACTATGGAAAGCAGACAAATCCCTGCAAAGTCGCAGCAATCTGTACCAGTTGTTTCTTCAGGTGCTACACGCAGTGGGGTCTTTGACAGTGATGCTGAGGTGAGGTTATATGAACCTGGTTATAAAGAGAGATATTATATTGCTAAGTTCAATATCACTGAGCAAGAAATTGAGCCTTTGCGAAAGGATCTTGTAAAGCATTATATTGAAGGTGTCTCATGGGTTTTAGCCTATTATTATCAAGGTTGTGCGTCATGGGATTGGTTCTATCCTTATCATTACGCACCATTTGCTGCCGATTTTTTCGGTATAGCCGATATCAAGATCGATTTCGAGGAAGGTGAGCCAATCTTGCCTTATGAGCAACTGATGAGTGTGCTGCCTGCAGCCTCTGGTCATACTTTACCTCCTATATTCAGACCCTTGATGAGTGATCCAGACTCGGATATTATAGACTTTTATCCAACAGAGTTCCCCATTGACATGAATGGGAAAAAGATGTCATGGCAAGGTATAGCGCTCTTACCGTTCATTGAATCTAAGAGACTGCTGAGAGTCGTTAGAGATCAATATCGACATTTATCAGATTATGAGAAATCGCGTAATGTTCGTAAGGATCCGGTTCTAATTATCAGCAATAAAAACGTCAATTATGAAAAGTTTGCGAAACGTTTGTTCAAAGAATCTAGCGAGGAGACGCAGCTAAAATTTCAACATTTTAAGAGTGGACTTAGTGGTATCGTTTCTACTGATGTTGAAGGATTTCAATTGAATAGTAAAATGCAATGTCCGATTCAAACGGGTTCCCTTCCCGAGCTTTCTACAAACTTATTTCTCAAGATGGCATTCAAATTGCTACCACTGCCCGGGAGAAATAAGTCTGTGACATTGAATGGTTTTATACCATCTGAGCCAGTGTTATCGCCTTATGATTTAGATGCCATTTATTACAGATACAACAACAGTCAAAACGGTAACCGATCTGGTCGTTGGAATTTTGAGAATGATATGAGGCAAAACAAAGTATCTGTGGGCCCCAGCGGTACCACCCAGTATAAGCCAAGAGTTGGAGGATTCAGATCTTTTTACTATTTTGGACAGATGAACAACACAGCTAATTATTCCAACGACTACAATGGTAGGAATTACCAGCAAACGGAACAATATGCAGGCCAAAGAAGATATCCCGGTGCTGACAACTACAGAGGTAATAGCGGAGGCATGAAGAATCAGTACAATTCCCAACAAAATCGTTATTCTGATAACTATGCAACTGGGGCGAATCGCAGCTATAATGTTCGCGACAGACAGTATTCGGGCAATGGTAATGCCATAGGTAGAAGGTATCAGGGATCTAATAGACCAACATCCGGATATGCACCACGCCGATAAGTAGCATATTGCAAATATAAATCTACGCAGAGAAATAAACCCTGGAGTACTGCAGCTTGATTTGGTGTGATAAATACACAAGTCACAATTACATTACGTTCAGTGAATCAAGCAAGAGACGTATCTTCCAGAATTCAGGAACATTTAGTAGAGGAGATTTAGATGCCATAGACTTGTGCAACCCATGTCGGGTTTCTTTATTTAGGTCAAATTTTATATTTAATGTTTTGTTCGATACTAGAGCATAAGCAAAACAGCAGTATCACGAAAACATAAATAATTATGAAGTTGAGCATAAAGTAAGTTTCAAAAGCTCAAGGTAACAAAACCTGCTCGATGACAACAGACAGCATATATTCTGGCTTGTATAGGCCGGAATCATAGCCCATTGATACATCAATATACCATTAACGAAAACCCAAAAATCAAGAAATATCCGATGTAGTGTAACGGCTATCACATCACGCTCTCACCGTGGAGACCGGGGTTCGACTCCCCGCTTCGGAGAATTTTATTTTTTCCCTTTACCGCTTCACCGTTTAGGGGTGCCCACCGGAAAAACTATCCCGGAACGGAAAATCTTTTGCAGCAGAACAAAGTGGGGGCGGGGACTCACCGGAAAAGCGGAATAAAGCACCACCAAAAAACGCCGTGGGAAAATGCACCAACTACTCCTGAACGTCTCTATCTAAGGAGAAAAGAACAAAAGCGCTACACAAGTTTTTCCGTCCGGATCCGCTACGCCACCCCTCCACGCTGCACAACCCGTAAACCACAGCCTTAAAGGCCATATTTCCGTCAAACCATGCAGAAAGAAAATCCGTTCGGGTTATTTGAGGGCAAAAAACTGTTAGTTTTTGCGTACAGTGGAGAAATATTCCTATTTCTTCCTGACCAGCGACAGTTATTCCAGGTTGATAAACCCTTGTCAGAGATTGAATATAAATCAAGATTATAATTGTGCCAAGACTCTTGAGAGTTTTAATTCAATTAGCATTGTTTCAGTGATATTTCCGACAATATTTGATTTATCAGCCACTTTTCAAGCTTTTTTTTCTGAAGCGTATTACGCTTTATTCATAATTGTACCGGATTAATTTTTGATAAGGTTTTTCCAGTTTATAAGCTTATAGTATAAGCTTTATCCAGAGGCTAAGAGATAATGTTTGTTTCTCCTCCACCGGCTTCAACTACGGGCCGTGGTCTGTCTAAGAGACAGGGCGGAACAAATCATCATAGAAATAAAGTTAATCAAGGTTTTTTACAATCGATTCCAGAGGGATCTTCTGCTGTATCGTATGCTCCCTCTATGGGATCATCGCAGTCATTGGAAGGTTCACTTTACCAGACGGATTCTCAATCACAGATTTCTGTGAAGAAAGATACGGCTAATTTTGTTAATGCACCACCTGAATATGCTGATCGTGCCAGAGATGAGATTCGTAAGAGGCTATTGCCAGTTGGGAGCAGAACACATCGTTATAATAGAGCTGATAGTGAAGTTTCGTCAAGACGATCAAGTGATAATCGAAGTGTTTTTTCGAATAATACGTCTTCCGATCAATCGAGCATATTTTCGCAGCCAAGTACTGTTTTCACACATTCTACCGTTGATAGTTCGGCATTTTTACCACCTCCAAAGATTGTGACACATGTATCTTTGCAGGATGCGCTGCCGAAGAGCTTTTACGACATGTACGCTCCGGAGATTTTAATGTCAGATCCATCAAACATACTGTGTAACGGGCGTCCCAAGTTCACCGAGCGGGCATTGCTGGACTGGGAATTGAACGATATCAGGTCGTTGCTTATAGTCGAAAAATGCAGACCGGAATGGGGAAATCAACTACCGGAGATAGTCACTGATGCGCCCAATTTACCACATTTCAGGTTTCAATTGCTACCCTTGAACTCGAGCGACGCATTCATAATCGAGACGCTAGTGACCTCCGATCTATACATGGAGGCCAATTTGGACGATCAGTTCAAACTAACAAGCGCCCGGTACACGGTGGCCGCGGCAAGAAAGAGACACGAGCAAATGACAGGCAGAATAGAACCCATAATGGAATTATCAAAACCAGAATGGAGAAACATTGTTGAAAATTACCTATTGAACATCGCAGTGGAAGCTCAATGTAGATTCGATTTCAAACACCGCTGCTCAGAATACAAGAAGTTCAAATTTCAACAATCCAATTTGAAAAGACCACACATGCCACCTCCAAAATTGATTCCAAATAATGATAGAGGAAATCTCATGGAGAACAAAGATCGCTCGTCCAATGGCAGCAGTCTATTGAAGAAAGCCCTATTGAAAAATTTACAACTGAAATCCTTCAACAAGAATAACACAGGTGATAATAACACTACTAATGATAATAATAAAATATCGACTGGCTCGATACACCAAAATGAGGGCAAAATTTCACTGACCGAGGAAGAGAAAGCTATGATTTGGTCTCAATGTCAAGCCCAGGTCTACCAAAGGCTGGGCTTGGATTGGCAACCAGATAAAGTCTCTTAAACTTAGCATATTCTTTATAGCATCGCATCTCTAATGGATAATCACGTAACACGAAGGGTTCTTATAAGAGTCTTGGTGAAAAAATATGGCTAAGACTGATGAAATATCGATTCATCATCAAGAATAATCGTGCAATTGAAGCCAATTGTGTGGGATAATGAGTGAGAAGAACGGGGATACTGCAACTTTGCTTGCATCATTAAAGATAGATTCGAAAAACGGGGCAGAAATTCCGAAAACTGAGACAAATGAGAAGAAAGATGACAAGAAGGAAGTGATATCGGATTCTAATTTATTGCAATCCGAGTATGAAGTTAAAGTGAAATTAGCTGATTTGCAAGCTGATCCCAATTCACCTCTTTATAGCGTTAAATCGTTTGAAGAGCTTGGATTGGCACCTGAACTGTTGAAGGGAATATATGCGATGAAATTTCAAAAACCGTCCAAGATTCAGGAAAGAGCACTACCGTTATTACTGCATAATCCACCAAGGAATATGATTGCGCAATCGCAATCTGGTACCGGTAAGACGGCAGCATTTTCGTTGACGATGCTGACCAGGGTAGACGTTGGTTTGGGGGATGTAACTCAAGCTATTTGTCTGGCACCGTCGAGAGAGCTGGCGAGACAAACACTGGAAGTTATTCAAGAGATGGGGAAGTTTACCAAGATAACCTCGCAACTGATCGTCCCAGATTCTTTTGCCAAAAATCAGCCTATTAAGGCGCACATTGTGGTTGGAACTCCCGGTACCGTGTTGGATCTGATGCGTAGGAAGCTGATCAACCTGCCACAGGTCAAAATCTTTGTGCTGGACGAGGCTGATAACATGCTCGACAAGCAGGGTCTCGGTGACCAATGTATCCGTGTCAAGAAATTCCTCCCCAAGACAGCGCAATTAGTGCTGTTTAGCGCCACGTTCGACGAATCCGTAAGAGCCTACGCCAAGAAAGTAGTCCCCGAAGCCAACACTCTGGAATTACAAAGAAACGAAGTCAACGTCCAAGCCATCAAACAACTATACATGGACTGCAACGACGAAAACCACAAGTACGAAGTACTCTGCGAGCTCTACGGTCTACTCACAATCGGCTCCTCGATCATCTTCGTCTCCACAAAGAAAACCGCCAACCAACTCTACGCCAGACTCAAACACGAGGGCCACCAGGTCTCGATCCTACACGGTGATTTGCAAAGCCAAGAAAGAGACCGTCTCATCGACGATTTCAGAGAGGGAAGATCCAAAGTTCTCATCACCACAAACGTGCTCGCCCGTGGTATTGACATCCCAACGGTCTCCATGGTGGTCAACTACGATTTACCCACCCTGCCCGGCGGACAACCAGATCCCTCAACCTACATCCACAGAATCGGCAGAACAGGCCGTTTCGGCAGAAAAGGTGTGGCAATCTCATTCGTACACGACAAGAAATCATACAATGTACTATCATCGATACAAAAGTATTTCGGCGACATCGAAATGACTCGCGTTCCAACAAACGATTGGGATGAAGTGGAAAAGATCGTCAAGAAAACTTTGAAGGACTAAGCACCTTCATTACATCCTATATAAAAACTACATATCAAGTCAACTTGACCTAAAATCTGGATCCTACCAGAATCTCCGTCTCCGATGACCGATCTCGCCGAGGTTTCGCAACCTCGGGTTTTTCGCCCTCTCTTCCAGAAAGGGGGTCCAAGTTTGCTGGTCCTGGGTCAGAAAAGTATATAAACTATCAACAAACTAAGCCTTGCGATGAGCTTAAACTAAAGAACCGAAGAAAAAAATTTCAAATATGGATTCATCCAAGATCGTTAGTGTTATTTTAGCTATCTTTTTACCACCATTATCAGTTTTCCTATCCTGTGGATTCGGCACTGAATTTATTGTCGATGTTATCTTGACAATCTTGGCTTTCTTCCCAGGTATGCTTTATGCACTTTACTTGGCTTTGAAAGCTTAAATATTATATATTATTAATATTTCGTACTTTCAATTTAATTCTTTACTATTACTATATACAAGCTGTTTAAAGCTTTTAAAGCTGTGGTGCCATCATTTCCATCAATGGAGATTGAATAAAGGCAACTCCAGCTACAAATAGGGTGCCGTTAAGGACAATTGTATATAATGGTGATTCCAAAAATTTTTGAAATCTTGATTTTGGAGTTTGTGGGATGGCAGAGGCACCTGGGGCGCCAACGCCGGGCATACTGAACATTGCAGACATCTTTACAGACCTTTGAAGAGTAAAATTAGTGATCTTTACTAGTTTTGATAAATTTTATAGGCAGGCATGTCCAACGGGTAACCGGTAGTGGATTTCTCTTACCCGGGTCAGCGCCATTTTGAGTACTCATCGTGAAAAATGCGGGTAGTTTTGGGTATATCACTATCTACGAATCAGGTAGTTCTATGGGTATTTTTCGTGGTTTATGATTTAGTATTTATAACTTTACACGAGGATTTAGCCAAATATCTAGTTGACACCAAGGTATGCCTACTCATCTCACAAGTGTAGGACTATCTGTGGCCAAGGACGAGGGTGTCCGAGGAGCAGTTAAGTTTCTGGAGACCAAGATTCTTCAGACATGGAATCGTTCCAGTCTTCTTGCTCGTAGCAAGAACACTTGTAGTCTGAAATGTCTGAGAAAGAGTCAATAGAACCATCAAGGTTCATAATCTACACTTTACCTATTATTTAGGGCTTATCTTAGTCTTCTCTAAAATGTATTTCAAGCGGCTAAACATAAATTAATGGAATGTTGTCACATCTTGCTGAAATCCGTCAATAACGAGCAAAATTCCGGGTACCCAAGGTGTCCAAAATAGGCAATGTAGTGGGTAATACATTCGTATATGACGATACCCATTGGACATGCGTAATAAGCGCGTTCGTCAAAAGTGACTGGCATAACAAGCCAGTTTATACTATATTGAATAGCTATGATCTATAGGTTGGTTAAGCTGCTGTTGTATTAGCTAGTTGCAAGAAGGAATGTCCGGCACCTTTCTGTTGTGTATCGTGTTTATAGCAATTTGTAGGTTCAATGTAGGGCAATTTCTGATGATCTTGTGCGACGCAGCTCGGAGAGCTGCGGACTCGCACGTAGTAGTTGGTCTAAATGTTCTGGAACCAATTTTAAACGATCGCCATTGCCGGCAATGGTCGATCTTCTTGATCCCGTACGTTTATGGAAACTTGTCAGACAATAGTTGGGCGAGTAGGGTGTATCACTGAGCGAGTGCTCACTGCACTCGCTCAGTATACTTGCATTCGAGCTGTCACACCCGTCGCTGGTTTCCACTTGTTCGTCGGATGCCGCATGTAAAATACGTCCGCTCCGTCCAGATATGAACGAAACATTGAGTCCACTGTGATTCTTGATATGATAAGCCTGCCAACGGCACGAGAAACTCACTAATCGGCACAGATACAGTACCAAATCAAACAGGTACAACGTAATCACTGGAAGTAATAAAATAAAAACAAAGAAATAACATGTCCATTGATAAATCCGAAATAAAACTTTAACAATTGTCCAAATAGTATCCAGTCCGGGCATAGTAACCATCTTAATACAGCAAAGACAAAGCAAATAACGTCTTTCTCACTCCACGCAACAAGACTTGATCAACACAACTAGCCTTATATGCACAACTAACCCTCTTAATTCAATACCTGAGGCTTACAAGAATGTTTAAATACAACCACATGTACCGTTATCAACTGATTTTTTTTAAGTATTTTACCCGATGTATTCACTCGCAAATAAGCCTTACTTTTTGTATATAAAGGTTGACTTAACTAGAATTCTATATAAGGCCAGAGGTGGGTCTGGTTACTCTACGCCTACGGCACTTAGCTCTAGAGTCCATACGCGACGAATGTGTAGTCTTACCGGTATAGATATCTTGTTTAGACCCTGGTGAGGGTCGATTGGTGTCTTGAGATTTAGTGTAGGCAGTTTCTTGTTTGGGTTGTTGTTGTCGGTGGACCATGAACCGTATACTTGAACTTCTAGGTTGATCTTTTCCTCGCCCCACCAGCATTTACGAGCTGGTTTTCTCCAGAATAGCAGTAATTTTGGGTTTATGTCTGGTCGCGGGACTAGGTCGTAGAGTCTTGGTGGTTCAGGGTGTCTTGTCTTGGAGGTTGATCTTTGAGCTGAGGAGGAGCGGGAACGGACGTTGTCGGCGAGTGTAGAGAGTCTTGATTTGCGTTTTTCTGTGACAGGACGGGTATGGGATGAGAGTGAGAGTTGAGAAGCGGAATTGGTCGGGGAGAGTGCGGTCGCGGTTTGGTTGTTGCGGGAGACGGTTCGGGTGAGTGAATTGAGTGAAACGCTTGATCCTACGGGGGTTATTGTGGTTTCCTGTGCGGCTTTCACTTCTTGTTCCCATTTGAGTCGCGCGGCGTGGTATTTTTGACGGAACTCTTCGGTGGTTTCGTTGACGATTCGGCATAAGGATAGTGAGCTGATTACTGTCTTGCCCGGTTCTTGCGTTCTGTTCTCCCAGCGGGAGTCCTTTGCAAACCCCGACGAACAGAGCATATCGAGCAGATGTTGTTCTGCGGGTCCCAGGGTTCTCTCCTTAGAGTTTGCGTTGTTCTTGCCGTCCTTTTGCTTCTTGAGCCTGTTAGAAGAGTACAGACCTTGGAAGATAGAACCCTTTGAAGTTAAGTAGCTGCCTGCAGCTGCTTTCACTTGCGCCATCACATGGTATAGGAGATCATCACTGCTTTCGTCCGAATCGAACTCGAATTCGCTTTGAGGAACGCAGTAATAGTCCAAATCTTCCCGTAGCACGATAATAGTAGGTTTCTCATGTAAAATTTCATTCTCTGTGCTGTCACTCCCTGAAGATCCACCACCAAACGAAAAGAACCCTCTGGCGGCCGCGGAAAGGCCGCCATCCTTACGTCTGTCGTTCAGTTTATGCACGGGGAAATTGATCAAGTCCTCGTATGCCTTGGAATAAACTTCCATGATGTACTCAAAACAGTCTGGTGGAAAATTCGACACATAAACTTCATCATTCGGCATTAAATTCGAAATAACCTGTCCCTGTCGGTCCAGAAACACGCCAGACGGGAAAAGACACAGCAATAACGACTCGGGCAAAGACATAAGTTGATCCCGCGTTATGTAATAGTGATTTTCCTGAATATTCAAATGAATCAAAGAATTAGCATTATCATCTTCACCATTATCAGAATAACCTTGTCCGGGTTGTTGTTCCTTTAACAAAAAATTGTTTGCACCATTACTTTGCGATACCTGTGTTATAACGTTTTCCATCTCTTTCAAACTCAGAATCCAATTCTCTACTTCTATCAAACCACAATCTATCTCTGCTCAGAAAGAGAATCGGACACAATTTTCCCCTGCCAAAATCAATTAACTAAACAATTCAACTGAATTGACAAGATACAAACAGACTAGTCCACTATCAATGCCTTATTACTCGCTCTTGTTGCATTCTCATCGACGTCCTTCCCTTCGGTTGCTTAAGCTTTTACACAATTATCACTACACACGACAATTTTTTTCAAATATAAAAGAACTGGTTAAAGACCTTCAAATGGTGGTTCTGACAATCCTGGAGGATGCTCGCTGACCGTCTTTAGTGCCGGCTATGGTGTCAGCTTCACTACGTTGAAATTCCTGGGCTTAAAACCGGGTTTCAGCAGAACCATTGCGTTTTTGCTGGGTTTTCACAGGAATTACGGCTGAATAAGCATTGAAATAAGTCCAGTTTGAATCGCCAACTCAGTTAGCTGCCAGGTATATGGGTTTATTTGGTTCTTGAACGTAGAAACCCATACATTTTCTTAGCTTTCAATCTTGGTTAGCACAGTATAAAATGGAAAAATTTATCATCACCTTGAATAAACCAGTTTACTTGTCAGGACGGAAGAGTTTGAGTGCTGTAGATGTTCTTTGAAGGGTCAATGGACTCGATAGCATTGTAATCTTTGTTTGCAAATGATGAAATACGTTTTCTTTAACCTTATCTACATTATCTGATGGGTTTTGCTAATTCATAGCGAGCTCACTGATAGAAAAAGGATTCAAAATTTCTGATACAATATTCTTGTGCAACTGGGGAATTCACATTTCATCCTCGCTGTTTATCAAAAACTCATCCTCGTCTGCGTTCTTGGTAGCTTTCTTTGGCTGGTTCTGATCTGGAGCAGTCTTTGTTGGAGTTTCGTCCAATGGCTCAGGCGGGACCGGTTGCCATTTCTTTCTAGCGGCATTATCTGGGGTGTCGATGTAGGTGGTTTGCGCAATCACTTTTTCTTCACCTGTGGTTTTCTGGCCCGTAGAATCCTTCTGGATCTTTTGGCTTCCGAGTTGAGGTGGGATATCGTCCTCTTCGTTCGCTTCGTCATTCAGGTCATCATTCTGTAGTGTGATACCGTGACTCTCCAAAGTGTCGTCCTGAATTTGAGCACCAAATGAGTTGAATCTGCGTCTTTCGGGCTTCTTTGGCGTTTTCTTATCAAAGAATTCTTCGTTCCGCTGTTGAGAGTACGGATCATCGTAGTAGTCATCAGCCTGACGCAGATTTTGTGCCTCTTGAGAACCTTCACCAACAAGGTTTTTTCTGATTCCGCTGATCCAACCGTTGAACTTGTTGGCCGTGTCCTGGATCGACCGGTTAGCCCTCTCTCTTAACTCAGGAAGATCCCTTTCCATGAATTGGGTCCAGGTGTCTTCATCATCTCCTTCAAGCTCCCGTTGCTCTTCGGGACTGAGAGGCTGGTTCTTTCTTCTCTGACGATCTCCCAATCTTTGCCTGTGAGCTTCGCGTTCCGCGTCGGAGCGCCTTGCACGATGCGTCCGCTGCTGTGCCCTGTTGTACTGCTCGTCCAGCTGACGTGCCAGGATCTCGTCCTGCTCCAATTGAGTTTGCTGCCTTCTAGCCGGCAACTGCGGAGCCCCAACCGCAATCGGCTCCTTGGGAAGCTCAATGTCCTTACCAGATTCCGGGTCCGATAAATACAACAACGCATTGAAGGCTGGATCAAGAGCACCTTGAGAAGCTATTATCACTGCTTTAATAAACTTGCTCTCCACATTGGGGAAAGCTTCCTTCAACTGGTCGAAAATAGGGTTACTCTCAGCACTCTCATCGTTCGTCTCGGAACTCGCAGATTTCATTTTCCTTTCAGGCAATGCAGGCGCAAGTTCCCCTGCATCATCTTCAACTTTTGAACCAACAATACCCTGCTCTGTCTTAGGCTCATCTCTCTCAGGCTTCTCGTTAACATCTTCCTTTACTGGCTCCACCGTTTTAACGTCATCCTCGGTTCCCGTCTTCTGGGTAGCATCAATTGAATCCTCTGGCATTGTAAACAACTTACCGTGATAACTGGACTCACAACAGTTGATCAGGATCAAAACCACGATCTTAATAGTCAGTATTCCCCTTGTAAACTGCGCCAAGAATAACGAGCTTGGCGTACATAATGATTGCATATCAAGTAGGCTTCAACAAGATGAGCCGTGATGAACAACGTTAGCTAGGTTATGAAGCATTCTTCATCTTCCTTAGCTGGTTCATCACTTGGGATCTTGACCAAGTTGTCTTGTCATCGCCGACCATCTTTCTGACGATTGGATCGTCTAACCTCATGAAGGGATTAAAGAGTAGTTCATCACTCAAGGTGAAATGACCCGTAGAGACTTGGTATTTGTTGGTGAATTTCTCCAGATCGTCAAAAGCGTTGTTTTCTCCCGTGTGCTTGTAGATCGCTTTGCGAATGAAGTTGACGTTGCCCTTAGTGTATTCGTGACCGGGGAAAACACGAGTGATGCTCCAGTTTGGTTCCTGGACGGTATTTAGGATTCGATCGTTCAAAGCGGTATCCATTTCAGCTGCTGTGCCTTCGAAGAATCTGCCGCATCCGGCTGTAAACAAAGTGTCCCCTGTGAAGATAGCCTGTTCACTAGTGCTGGGATCCTTGACGTGGTAACAGATAGAATCCTGGGTGTGACAAGGTGTTCTGATACAGGTAATTTCCAATTCTCCCAATTTAAAACGTTGCGAATGCTCAGGTACCGTGGTTGCTGCTGGGGAAGTCTTAGACCCAGCAATGACCTCTACTGAACGTCCAGCTTTCTTCAAAGCCGCTAACATGGCCACGTTACCACCTGCGTGGTCGTAATGGTGATGCGTATTGACTATAGCCTCCACACTTGCAAGCTGGCTCTTGTTTAGTTCTGGCAGCACTTCTGCCGCTTCGGCAGGATCAATTAACCATGATTTGCTTCCGTCTTGTGTCGAGAGCAGATAGCTATAATTAACACCGCCCGTTAACCATCTCATCTTAATAGGTTTAATGTGCATCTTTCTAATTTGTCTTAATATCATCCACTGTCACTCAGCAACGAGAACAGTCTGCCTGAAACGGTCGTTGGTCTTATATAAACGCAACCCTTAGCTGACTAGGATCCTCGCGTTTGCTAAAACTGCCGGGTAAGAAGTGAACTAGACTGCAATTACCGCCTAGATAGCCATATAGCTTCACATTCCAGCCTTCCAATTACCATTAATCGGTTACCTCTCGACCAATTGTTCAGCCATCTGTGTGTCCTCTTTCCTTCGGTTTTAAATCCATTCCACCAATTCAACAAGGCTAAACATATAGCGGATGCTATATTAACCGCCTTCCCACTAACAACCCTTGGCAGTTCTGGCTTATTCCCTAGTACAGTAGTCCCTTCAACTCTTGTTCCAGCATAGAACTTTGCCACTTAAATAGTTCAACCAGCTAGCTTATCTCAGTGACTTGGCTTGTTCAGAATCCTGAAAAGTGGTCTTCTGTCGTTTTCCCTCTTACCTGTCCTCCTTATATAGTATAAAAGGGAGCTCGGCGGCTATTTCATGAACTAGTTAAAACAACCCAAACTACACAAAAGTTCACTTTAGGAGAGATAAGTTGATCTTAGCTGGTTAAGACAGGAAGATTGAGTGAGAATTGAGAATGTCGTATATCGTTGATGCTAATCTGAGAAGTTATAGTGTTCAAGTTGTACAAACAGCGTCAAGAGAAGAGTATTACAGTGGGTCAAACGATGGGAAAGGTGGTGATGGTGATCAGGTAGTTGCTGAAAAGATGGGTATGTTTTACAATCTGTTGAAAAACGTTATAAGGAAGAAATTGACCAAGTTTCCCGCTAGCCAACTGGAAGATTTGAGTTTGAATGCTAGCATGTTTCTGGGTGAAGGTCATGGAAGTATAGAGATATGTGAACCTCCAACGGAAGCTCAGGAACGAATTATCAAAAGTTTGGTGAAAGTTGTATTTCACCAGTTGCAGACCTGTGGTCAGAGCAGTAAGTTTGCGGAAGTGGATGAAGGACACGCAAACTTGTTTCTTTCTCTGTTTGTGAAGAGCATTCATTGTGAATATTTTGAAGAGACATCTCTGATCAATTTGGATCCTGAACTTGATGTGCAGGAGAGTATAAGCAGGATCTTAAATGCAGAAGATAGTGGAACCTCAGAAACACAAGAAAAGACTAGATTCCAGCACGATGCTTCATTCAATGTACATCTATACTGTACTTTGGACCATGTTTCACAGAGCAACGGCCTATTGGAGGAGTTCGATAAGATTGATCTAGAGAACGATCAGTGTTCCAGCGAAGAACCATCGGAGGGAGTGACTTTGGCGTCTTTATCATACCACAGTGAATCATTGTCAAAGTTACCAATCTCCAAGCAAACACTCAATTTGACTCGCATAACGTTGCTACCTTCAGACAATTTAGAAGGATTGTGGGAATCTTTGCATTTTGATGGTGGCATAAAACGCAGAGTTTACAGTTACGCAACGGTAGCGCTTAAAGTAGCCAGTTTGGCCAGTAATAAGCCCTCTGAAGCAGGACAGAGTTCATTTGGAAATAATAAGCTGATATTAGTGCACGGCCCTCCTGGAACTGGAAAGACGACTGTTTGCAAGTCTCTTTGCCAAAAGCTATCGATCCGTAGAGAGTTCTCAAGAGAGATCGATCCCTTAGATTCAACTCACAAGGGAATGATTATCGAAATTTCCTGCTCGCAAATTTTCTCTCGATGGTTTGGTGAATCGTCAAAGAACTTAGTCACAATATTTGGTGACGTTGAGAACTTGCTCATAGCTAACCAACAAACAGGTTCGTTCGTCTGTCTGCTAATAGACGAAGTCGAAGCAATAGCATTCTCCAGAAGCGATTTGCTGCAAAAGAACGAATCCACAGACGGCGTTAGAGTTGTGAGCACATTGCTAACTCAGTTGGATCGACTCAAGAAATACAACAACCTAATCATGCTGGCAACATCCAATTTACTCGATTCCCTCGATCCAGCTTTCGTTGACAGAACCGATGGAATCTTCTACATCGGAAATCCTTCTCGAAACGGTATCGCCAAGATTCTATCCTCAGGAATGAAGGAAATGATTACAAACGGTGTAATAACTTCCATCGGTGACATCTCGAATATATTGGATTCCGTCAAATATAAAAAGATAATGGACCTGATAGCAGAGAAATGTTTGGTATGTTAAAAATTAAGCTTCAATAAACGCAATTGATTCTAATAAGGATACTAACATCTCATCTCACATTTTTTTTCACCAGCTAGCTGGAACTAGTGGAAGAACATTAAGCAAACTGCCATTGATAAGTCTCTCGGAACATTTTAGAACAGTACCGGTTTCCCTGGATAGATTCCTTATGGCGCTTGCCACGTCGATCAGGCAGCTAAGTAAACAGACCTGAGCCATGAAATGAGACTGGCTGTGTTGCTAGCTCGTTCAATTAGAAATTTTCAATGTCATCGCGATGCTAGTGATTAACAGCAGAGATCAAAAAAATTCGTCATTGATAAAGAAACCAGTGAGCACTAACGGCATTCGCATCCAGAGCTGCTTCTGACGAATTTTGACACACCAGGTATTCAAGACGGGAAGGCGTTCTTTCGAGGTAAAACTAGGTTAATTTATCAAAATGTTAAGTGCGTCAGCAGGACCTGATCAGGCTGAGCATCCGATGAGCTCTTTCTTAATGGCTGTCTCTATGATTGGTGTATCCGAGATTGGTGATAAAACCTTTCTTATAGCTGCATTGATGGCAATGCGTCATCCACGTTTGCTAGTATTTTCGTCTGCTGCTTCATCGCTCACTATAATGACCGTATTATCTGGCTTAGTTGGTCATTCATTCGTTACGCTTATCTCTGAGCGCTATACTCATTTCTTTGCCGGCATACTTTTCCTGATATTTGGCTACAAGTTGACCATTGAAGGTTTGGAGATGAGGAAAGATGCTGGTGTTGAAGAAGAACTTGCAGAAGTGGAAGAAGAAATTGCCGTCACGGATCTCAATGCCAATATGCAGAGCGCTGAGACTGGAGGTGTCACTGATAGAGGATTTTACAAGAGCACCGAAGGATTGAAAAGAATTATAACCAAAATCGGCGATGCCGCTTCTTTAGTTTTGTCTCCTCTATGGGTTCAAATTTTTGCAATGATATTTCTAGGCGAATTCGGTGACAGATCTCAGATCAGTATCGTTGCCATGGCATCAAGCAGGTACTACTGGCATATCATCTGTGGTGCCGTGGTTGGCCACGTCGTGTGCACGGGATTGGCAGTGCTTGGGGGTAAGTTGCTAGCATCGAAGATCAGTATGAGGACAGTCACTTTAGGCGGCGCTTTGTCGTTCTTCATTTTTGCAATCTTCTACATTTACGAAGCATTTACTGAAGAGGATCTTGCCTAGATAAATCTTAGAGCTGATACACGCTATAATATGTATATTCTACTGGATAAAGCTTCTGATAACTCGATAACTGGAGCGACAACTCTCGTTATAGTTTAGCGGCGCTGCATCCGCATTAATCTTGATTAGTTACAACATCTTTCAGATATTCTCGTCGAACAATTCTCTTGATCTCTTGATCAGTCCGATTCTCCAGTATCTTCAATCTCTCATCCAGCATGGCTTTCATGGCAACTGTTCCATCTTGATTTGCCCTCTTGACATCGGTTTCCAGGTTTAACGCATCTGAGGATTTACCAAGGGCTTTCTTCTCAATTGCTGCTGCTAAGGATTCAACTGTCGTAGCATTTCCCTTGGTTGAATCGTTTCTCTGTGATCCACGACGGTTGTTCAAGGAATTCCCTCCATCTCGTTGCATTTGGCACTTTGATATTCTTTAAATCACTGTAGTAAGGATCTAAATCACCTTGCAAGTCCACTTAGTTTAATCAGAGTAGTCTTCTGCTTTCTTAGCCTTTTTCCATCAGTTTTGTATATAAAGAGATGGTTCTTACTGAACTAGTCAATACTGAATCTATCATCTAACTACTCATCGTTTATGTGATAAGATGAGCCATCCAGACCATCTTAGTCAACCAAGCATCTCTTCAATCTACTGTATTGATTAACCTGTGAAAGAGACCACACTAATAGAGACCATCACTTAACCTACTAGACTTGTAAGAGACTACCAGGTCTATCAAAGTTCCTATAATACTACAAATGGTTCTGTTATTTACAAGACGGATGCGAAACATGAACTTCGTTGAGATGCGATCGAGTTAAACAGATATCCTTGGCCGCTAGCGTAATGTCTTGATGAAATTATCCAGGTTGTATTCTTCCTCATACTGAGAGGGATCCCATAGCTCTTTTAATTCACCAAGAGCTTCTTTAGCCTTGCCGCTTAATCCCGTTTCATTGGCTATGTCTTCCATGCCGGTTGCATTAGCGCCATGTGTTGGCTTTTCGTCATTTTCCTGCGAAGGTACGTTATCGGAATCAAACAAATCTAATAGTTGGTGAGTATCCATATTTGCTAGGCCGTTGTTTTGTTGATTAACGACAGTGGAAGCAATGTTCATCTTGAATTTCTGTAAACCCATAATTTTTTCCTCTAGAGTGCCCTTTGTGATGATTCTGTAAACGTTCACAACTTTTTTCTGTCCCAATCTGTGGGCACGATCCATAGCTTGTAGATCATTCATTGGATTCCAATCATGCTCAATAAATATCACGGTATCTGCCCCGGTTAAGTTCAAACCTAAACCACCCACTTTAGTGGTTAATAGCAAACAGTCAATAGAAGGATCATCGGTGAACTTTCTGACCACTTTTTGTCTATCTCTAGGCTCAACGCTACCGTCGAGCCTCATATAGGTCACCGACGGCATGTATTTTTTAAGAAGGTCATTTTCAACCATATCAAGCATATCCTTCAACTGGCAAAAAATCAGGGCCCTATGTTGCGAGATGACATTTTCAGAAGTTGGAAGTTGAGTTATACTACCTTTCCCATCGACATCCTGTTCACCAATCCCGCACTCTAGCAAAAGGTTTCGCAAAGCTCCTAACTTAGGAGCGTTAGCAATGTCATGAAGATCCAAATGGGTCTGCTTGAGATAATCCTCAACTTGGTGCAGCTGTGGGTGATCAGGAGAAAGAACTAATGCAGGGTGGTTACAAAGCTTTCTCATGTATTGTAAGGCCTGGAAAATGTGCTGCTTGCCTTCAACATCTGCATTATTTTCTAAATCCTTTTCCACAACGTTCTTTTGTTTCTTGGAGAAATCTTTGTAAAGCTGTTTTTGCAGATCACTCAATTCACAATAGTAATCTTGTATGATTTTAGGAGGTAAATCTGATAGAACATCCTCTTTTAATCTTCTCAACATGAAAGGCAGAACTTGTTTATGCAATGCTTCCAAAGCCAAAGCACCTTTCTCTTGATCCTTCGATTGTGCTTTGCTGTTCCTCGAGGCCCCTATGGGTTTAGCGAATCTTTCCTGAAACATCTTTTCTGTTCCCAAAAAACCAGGCATGAGGAAATCAAACAATGACCATAGCTCAAGAACGTTGTTTTGAATCGGAGTTCCTGTCAAAATTAACCTATGGTTAGAGCTGAATTGCTTGACCGCCTTTGCAAGCTTCGATTGAGAATTCTTAATAATATGGCCTTCATCCAGCACGCAGTAATTGTAATCAAGCTTCGTCATAATATTCAGATCGTTTCGCGCTACATCATAAGATGTAACAATAACATCTGCCTGAGACAGCTGATTTCTTAATGGGAAACGAGTCGACGGACCGCCAGCATAAACTATTACTTTTAAAGAGGGAGAATATTGCTCGAATTCGCTTTCCCAATGACCAGTTAATGAGGGAGGACATATAATCAGGGATGGTAAAGGTCTACTTTTCAGTGATTTAGTTTTCAGATAATCTTCCTTTCTAAGATGCTGATCGCTGGCAATAATGCAAATGGTTTGGAGAGTCTTACCGAGGCCCATGTCGTCACAAAGTATACCATGCAAATGATACTTATTCAAAAATGCAAGCCAATTCAAGCCATCTTGTTGATATTTCCTTAATGTTGCTTTAACAGCTACAGGCATTTTAAAAGGTTCTGCCTTTGATGGGTCCATCATCTGCTTCATGAATTCACGTTCCCTTTCACGGCCAGCCATAAGATCTTCAGGTAAACCCTCGGGATGCGCAATGCCTTCTTCCAAAGGAACCAGTTTTATGATCGAAGCAAACGTGGTTGTTGCCAAGCTTCGGACATCACTATCAGAATCACTCATACGACCCAACAGAGGAACAATGAGAAATATAACGTACGGCAAAATATCGGCTTCCAAAGTAACTGATAGATGGTAGATTAATTCTGTAGCACCCTGCCGATCGATTGTGGAACCAGCATTGTTCAGTAAAGGAAGTATCTCTCTTATAACATACGTCATAACCGGAATAGTCGAAGTCTTGGCGAGATCGGAAAATGTTCTTGCAACGGAGTATCGGAAAACAGAGTACTCAGATCTTAAAAACTCGAGTAAGAGTGAAAATCTGAATATAACTTCTTCATTTTGCAACTTGGGATGCATGAATGGGAATAGTGCTCTCACAATTCCCAAGGAATCAACAATTTCTTGGCCCATTTCATTGCTGAAAGGTTCATTCTTGGGCTTATCGAACCTCTGAAGAGGTTCTAATATTAACTTCTTTAGCTGAAGAACTTTCACTAGTGCTTCTTCTCCAAATAGTTTTAGAAGCCTGCCCAAAGTATATAAGGCTCCTTTGCGCTTGATCGATGCTTCCTCGGCAAGTTTTCTCAAGTGAGGGTCATCTTGAACTGTCAGATAATTGTTCTCTTTAACCAGGGTCAAAATTGTGTCCTTCAATGTGGCATTGACTGCAAACTCTGGCACTTCTGTCATGTCAATACACAAAAATCCACATAAATTCTTGACAATCTTATCTGAAACGTTAGTTTTTCCATCATCAATTAGCTTGTTAACCAAGTATTCTATGGAGTCACCAGATAATCTCTGTAAAATTTCGTTCTTCTCCTCCTTGATACTGTCCATCAATGCCCGTATTATCGGATTTAGCTTTTTAGGTAGACCACTAAATCTTAATGTAGCTGATGCATAATTCGCCAAAATGCTGCAATTATACTCGCGCCTTGATGCTTGAGAGTCCTCTATCGCCAACAGAACACGATGCTTAGCATCTTCCAGTGGTTTTTTTGCCAAGAGTTTGTAGCTATTGCTCATCGACCTGAACATTTTATCATAGTACTCGTTGCAAATTCTTTCAGCTAATTCAATGCTAAATGCTTCAGGCCCAGCATCGGTTTCTCCCTGGCAAACCACAGGCACATTAGGTAATTTATGCTGAGATAACATACCAACATCCACAAATGTATTGAGAAGATTTTGACATTGTGTTCTGAGTGCTTTCAAACTTGGGGCAAACTCTCTAAATACTGGTAGAGTCTCAGGATTGGATAATTGATTGTTTATTGTTGGACCTAACACTTCAGCCACAAGTGATGGAATGCCTGAAGTTGCATACTCACCATCGAGCCGCGTCTTGCAAAACTCGGTTAAGATAATGGCTGCTAGCATTCTGGGCGTCGCATATGATAAGTCTAAACAACGGACAAGCACGTTTTCGAAGAATGATTTTAGCGTTGAATCCTGAAACATTGCCAGGGTTATACCGAACGCTCTGGCGCCCATTACTCTCGTATTTTTTATAACTTCAACACCCAAAAGTATTATATCACCAGCAATCATGGGCGCATCTATGTTCACACGCTCGTTATGTTTAGGAATGGGGATATCTGTTTCATAACTAGCTTCCGATATGCTTCTTTTTTTATCTGAAGTGATTTGATAATGTTGTGAAGGTTTAAGAATGTATTGAGATTCCATGTTGTAACTCTTACCATTTACCCCGATAGGGGTATTCAACAAATGCAAAATGGGTTGTAAATGCTTGCTTAATACATGATCCAGCGTCTTTTCCGTATGCTTGGATTTATAATTTTTTAGTAAAGAGCAGTAAACTTGAAATGATAAGTTTAAAATCTCTTCATTTTGCTCTAGAAGGATATTTTGGAAGAGAAGTCTAAAAGCTTTGCCATTTAGCCAACTCTTGGTTGTGTCTTCCTTTATGGAAAGAAATGCATCTAATAGGTTCAATACCGCTTTTCTCACGGAAGAGATTGAATGCCGCAGAAACAAGTAAAGTTTGGGTACCAAAAATTTGAATGACCATTCAGATGGATATTGTAAGGCTTTATTTTTGAAAATGTCTAGCACTTCCGTGTGCTTACAAAGTTTGGCCAATAAATTCATAACAGAGCCAACGCTGGAAGATAAATCATCATCCAAATGGGTTAACGAGGACCAGATGGTAGAAAGGACTAAATCCACAATTGGAGTGTCGAGCTTTACGAATTCATTGGTGATTGGGGACAATATTGCCGCCGCCACGCTTTGAACATCGTCGTCAGGCTGATTTAAACCATAAAGAACAATTTTCACAACATCAGCCAGTAAATTTTTAGATAAAAGGAAATCGGTCTTTATGCTGACAAAATACCTTACTCCAAGCAATCCACCATGAGTTGCTTCCCAGATCTTATTCGGCAGCGCAACTGTTTGAGGATCCTGTAAAACGAGCTGTTCTAAATTGTTGAAAATTTTAACGCATAGTTCATCATCTAAATGTAAAAGTAACGCAGCTAAAGTCTGAGCAGCTGATTCTCTTACTGGCGCTACCACGGTATCATACACGTAATCACCAAATCTATCGAGAGCAAAGATAGTCAAAAGTCTAGTGGCGCAATCCTCTAAGCTCTTTTTATTCCTCAAATCATTTTCAACTCTACTTCTGCCCTTGACACGACTGACACCAAAAGCGTGTTGTTTTAAAAGCTCTCTCAATCCTAATGCTGCACCATGTCTCACTTCCCATGCTTCATTCATCAGATTATCTATCAGTAGTTCATAAACACCTTGAAATTGCCAAACCAAGCCGGCAACTCTCTCATGTTTCTCCAATATGGGTGCCACATTCGATTCAACCATTATCTTATTGGCATCTGAGCTTTCTGTGATATCAAGTTTAGGATTGTTCAACGTCGTCCGAGGAAAAGAACTGGAATCTTCAGATTGATTCATCAGACTCTTTGAAATGTTACTCTCTGATAAATCAACTGGTTTTGTGGAAGAACTTTTCGCTTGCATCTTCTTTTTCCTTTTCGCCATAGCCAACATCCTAGCGGATTTTTTCGAGCCCGCAGAAGGCATAGAAGGCCTGGGTGATTCCTGTTTCTTTACCACATTCTCTTTATTTTCTGCTTTCACATTCCCGTCATTAAAATCATTATCATTATCATAACCGGTCTTTCTCTGCTGTTTCCGTACCTTAGCATCCTCATCCCAACCTTCATTAAACCCGTTAGCACTCGACGCCAATAAAACCTTATTACTCTTTAAAAGCTCATGAAGATTCCATTGTGATAACGAGAATAACCGCTGCTCATCTTGTACGAACTCCTCCGCATCATTTTGATTCATTTCTTCCAACTTCAACTGTATCTCCTGTTCCAACTTGATCTTTGCTGTCTCCTCACCTAACGTCTCCGCCACCTCTTTCTCCCCTCCACCTTCATCATCTTCCGCGTTCGGATCCCAAAGCGGTGCATGTGCTACTATCCCACCTATGGCTCTCGCTGCAGTCACACGTGTCTCCCATTTCTTCGCCATTAAAAACGCGTATACCCTCGACAACAACGATAATATATCTTCGGGATGTTGCTTGGCAAGATCACCTAACTGATCTGCCGCCATGTTTCTTATGAACTGCGTTGATCCAGTCTCCAACAGTACCACCTGTCGATCCAGTCGCGATACCTGTGAGCTCATTCTTCTAGTAAATTTGGTCTTATTGTCTTTGTGTCACTCACAAATAAAAGGGAAAATTTTTAGCCGCCCAGCTTCTTATATACCCGCCCCCCTTGTTTTCTCGTACCAAACGACTCAAATACCTTCTTAGACTATTTTCTTACCGCGCAGCGTTTCCCGGTTTTTGCATCAGGACAGATGCTTTTATATGAAAGGGGTCGTTGAAAATGTGAAAAAAATAGCTTGCGCGTTTGGCGACTGCACGAAAGAAAAAAAAAAACAACCTTGAGCCGCACATAACGTGTTCAAAGGAAAAGAGAAACGCGAATCGATTATTGCTAGTTTTATAATATTAACGATATGAGTTTGCTTGGAAGTGGAATTGTCATGTGAATACAGTGAAGTTTATTTTCTGGCTATTATGTGGTAATGATTTGTTAGTTGGTTTGTTTAGTTGGTTGAGGTCGGGTAACGGCGGCTCACGCGTTTGGCGTTTCTTTTTCGGGGATATGTGTTACCCGGTCACAGGTGATAAATTCATTGATAGCTATGCTAAGAAGAGTGAAGGAGTTAATGTGAGTTGGTGAGTGTATTATTGCGGTGTGGGGTCGAATATGTCAGTGAATTCTAATCCGTATGCGCCTAATGTGGCTGATTTGGTTTCGAATGTGACTAGGTTTCAGATTATTGAGTCTACTTTGAGAGAAGGTGAACAATTTGCTAATGCTTTCTTCAGTACCGAGAAAAAAATTGAGATTGCCAAGGCATTGGATGAATTTGGTGTTGATTATATCGAATTGACATCTCCAGTGGCGTCTGAGCAGTCTAGAAAGGACTGCGAAGCTATCTGTAAGCTTGGTTTGAAAGCCAAGATTTTGACGCATATACGTTGTCACATGGATGATGCGAAAGTTGCCGTGGAGACCGGTGTGGATGGTGTGGATGTTGTTATCGGTACTTCGCAGTTCTTAAGACAGTATTCTCACGGTAAGGATATGAACTATATCGCCAAGAGCGCGGTTGAGGTAATCGAGTTTGTTAAATCGAAAGGGTTGGAGATCAGATTTTCCTCTGAGGATTCGTTCAGATCAGATGTTGTTGACCTGTTAAACATTTACAAGACTGTTGATAAAATCGGCGTTAACCGTGTCGGTATTGCCGACACCGTTGGTTGCGCAAACCCCAGACAAGTCTATGAGCTTGTGAGATCTTTGAAATCAGTGGTTTCATGCGACATCGAATGTCATTTCCACGATGACACCGGTTGTGCCATCGGTAATGCTTATTCTGCGTTAGAAGCAGGTGCCAAGTTGATTGATACTTGTGTTCTCGGGATTGGTGAGAGAAACGGTATCGTGCCTCTTGGAGGATTCATGGCAAGAATGATCGTATCAGCACCGGACTATGTCAAATCTAAATACAATTTGAAGAAGCTACGTGACTTAGAGACACTGGTGGCCGAGGCCGTTGAAGTTAATTTACCATTCAACAATCCAATTACAGGTTTCTGTGCCTTCACTCATAAAGCAGGTATCCACGCAAAAGCAATACTGGCAAATCCTTCCACTTATGAAATCTTGAATCCTGCAGATTTCGGTATCACCCGTTACATTCACTTCGCCAACAGACTGACCGGTTGGAACGCTATCAAGTCGAGAGTCGAGCAGTTGAATCTACAACTGACTGATGACCAGATCAAGGAAGTTACTGCTAAGATCAAACAAATGGGTGATATTAGACCTTTAGGTATTGACGATGTAGATTCCGTCATCAAAGATTATCATGCAGAGCTCTAGTATATTGAATTACAATATGTATATATTCTAGGACTGTTCTCAGCCAGAAAATCCGTACATCTCAGACTTTTTTTTGATTTTTTTTTTAAGAATAATCTCAACTAGACGTGCAGACGATACCGACGCAACTGGCTTTTTTTTTCAACCACGCAACATAGGCGAAGTGATGAAATTTATTGACATATAAGAGGTTTAGAAATAGCATTGAGTTTTAATCTAACTTCAATTACATTTGTATAGAAGACCAAGGAATCGACGAATAAGCAACAATGCCAAGTACGTTTTAAATTAATATTAGACTGTGCGATATAAATTGCACAGTCATTGAGGTTCGGGTCCTCATAAATTTCAAAGATTTATCATCGAAACATTACCTCGCTACTGGTTAATAACTTAGCACTGAAATCCCGACACTTCAGGTTAAGTTTTGCCAGCATTTAATAGCAAGGTATTCGTGTGTTAAACACCGATATCAGTTTTCGTTGGAACGTGTGCCAGTCACTGTTCTGCAAGATTTATCTTTGACGTTTATGTGTACTTCTTGAATCTCTTGACTTTTTGACCATAGGCTAACATCTGTATTTTTAACAGGAGCTCCAAGAACTTACTCCAAGACCTACTCTACTCCAAAGAGACCTTACGAGTCCTCTCGTTTGGATGCTGAATTGAAATTGGCTGGTGAATACGGTTTGAAGAACAAGAGAGAGATCTACAGAATCACTTTCCAATTGTCCAAGATCCGTCGTGCTGCCAGAGATTTGTTGACCAGAGATGAGAAGGATCCAAAGAGATTGTTCGAAGGTAACGCCTTGATCAGAAGACTAGTCAGAATCGGTGTCTTGTCTGAAGACAAGAAGAAGTTAGATTATGTCTTGGCTTTGAAAACCGAAGATTTCTTGGAAAGAAGATTGCAAACTCAAGTTTACAAATTGGGTTTGGCTAAATCCGTTCACCACGCCAGAGTCTTGATCACTCAAAGACACATTGCCGTTGGTAAGCAAATCGTCAACGTCCCATCCTTCATGGTCAGATTGGACTCTGAGAAGCACATCGACTTCGCACCAACCTCTCCATTCGGTGGTGGCAGACCAGGTAGAGTCGCCAGAAAGAACGCTGCTAACAAATCCGAAGGTGGTGACGCTGGTGCTGAAGATGAAGAGTAAACGGATCGCATGCGATAATTGCATACCGTGTACTTTATATCAACTTGATTATTCCTTTCTGGAGATTCACAACTACTAATATTTTAACCTTAACAAGGCTTCCATCATATAAATACAATATATATGGATAGCTTTGTTTAGGTGATCAAGAAAGGTTTATTCTCTGCATTACAAACCGTAATCGGTTAGTCCATATCTGATGTATATTATTATCTAAATAAGATCTAATGATTCTCTATGAATAAATATCCTTGCAAGACCATAAACTCGGGTCATCGGGAAAGGTCCCATCTGAAAGGTATAAATAGGCGCCTAAGATCCTAACTAGAGAATAGTTGTTCATTAGATAGAAACAGGCTTCAATTGAAGAAACAATCATATCAACCCAGGAATAATACCGAAACGTCTTATTTCACTTGAAAGCGCCGAAGGACCTTTCACTAATAACTTTTCATGTTACTGTTTTGAAAAACCCACACATCGGGATACTTACATCCTAACACCATGAAAATCTCATTCCTGTTTTTTTCTGCGTCGCTTCCCGAGGGACTCTTGTTTTTTCATAACAAACACAGTTGTCGCTAGTGGGTTCGAGAGCTGGTACCAGCCTTCCATCACTAGGCCGAGCCTCTGCCTGTTCTCTCTTTCTACCGGCAGGCGAGGTCGCCTGCTCGGCAGACTCCCGGGCGAAGAGCTCTGCCTGGGCTAGACGGACCATGCTCGTTCTGGTTGGATTGACCGATGGCTCACCGGTAAGTGTATACTGAAATTTAATTTATCAGTGGAATAGTGTAGTAACTGTTCTGAATCAACGAAATCAAGGACGACAAGCAAAAATGGGTAAATCGTATGTGGAATATTGCTATTTCAATGACAGGACACACAGCAGCAGTCATAACAGTATCCCAATCGCACCAGGAACGAGAAATTGAGCTTTAAACCATCACGAATATCTGGATGATGACATGGCTTTGCTGGAGTCCAACAATGCAGGGACGATTTTGTTACTAACATGAAGGTATTACAATTCCTTAAAACAGACACGGTTACAGATCTCGTACTCGTTACATGTTCCAACGTGACTTCAGAAGACATGGTACTATTCCATTGTCTACCTATCTGAAGGTCTACAAAGTTGGTGACATCGTCGACATCAAAGCCAACGGTTCTATCCAAAAGGGTATGCCACACAAGTACTACCAAGGTAAGACTGGTGTGGTCTACAACGTTACTAAGTCCTCCGTTGGTGTTATTATCAACAAGATGGTTGGTAACAGATACTTGGAAAAAAGATTGAACTTGAGAGTTGAACACGTCAAGCACTCCAAATGTAGAGCCGAGTTTTTGCAAAGAGTCAAGGACAACGCTGCTAAGCGTGCTGAAGCTAAGGCTCAAGGTGTTGCCGTCCAATTGAAGAGACAACCAGCTCAACCAAGAGAGGCTCGTATTGTTTCTACTGAAAACAACGTTCCACAAACTTTGGCCCCAGTTCCTTACGAAACTTTCATCTAATTTACCCGATGCATATTTCGGCGGTCAGTTTTTGCAGCGTTTTATCATCAATGTATAATTGTCTTTAATCTATAACAATTTACACGCACTGTTTCTTGGTATATTTTAATAAAAATCCTATGAAAGTCAAATTTTAAACGCCTTTATTGAGGAATCTGTCCAGCTTCCCCAACACCTAAGTACAGAAAGCTATTGGAGTTGGTTTCTTGTCATATCACTTCTCGTAAAAAACCGTGAGCGCTCTCTGAAGGATTTCGTTCGCCATCTGTAGCCAACCTTATTGAAGTAGATGATATGGAAGAGAAATCACCTTGCGTCGATGAGATGTAGGAGGAGTCGGTCAGAGAGGAAACGTAAGAAAATCTATGATCAACCGGTACATCCTGGCTTGCTGGAGTGTTTCTTGACGGAGGAATTGGAGGAGGTCGTCTGGCTTGGAAATTGAACTCATCTTGAAATGGATTTCCGTTGTCGTTGGGATCTGTTTCGCTTCTGTTTTTCGATATTTGCGCCATGGCTTTATTCTTTATCCTTGACAAAAGGGCCGTCTGCCCGTTACTGGTGGCGGGAGGGTACACTTTCTCTTGGTCATGGTCTAATGGCTGGGACGGTAGTGGGTATCCTGCCCGACGACCGATCTTAGAAGTGAATCCTCGAGGCGCTTTTTTCGTTTTTCCTCTTCGTCTGAAGAACATGAGCCATAAAACAATACCACAAAGTAGAGCTCCAGCGACTCCTCCAACTACGCCGCCTATTATCTTGTTCTTTGTTGGGTTAGATGGACCGCTGGCTTCGCCTAGGTTGCCATCAAGCCAATTTTCATAAAACTGAATTCCTCGAGTCTGCGTGCTGGTCGGGACCGAGAAACTGCTGGTGTCAGTCTTGCGACGAGCAGTCGTAGCCGGAAGCCCCGTATCGAACGTAGTGGTCGAACCTGTGATGTGATAAAGCTGGGTATATATGTAATAAACCGAGCGAGAGTCCTGTGAAACCGTGTAGCTTGGCGCAGGCGTAGACGTAGACGTAGTCGAAGCCGCCGACGAGGAAGAAATAGGTTGCGGTTCCAACACTGATGTGGAAGATACAACGCTTTGCGAGCTCGACAAAGACGTTGAGATGTCCATACTAGAAGAAACCGAGTAAAAAGAAGAAGACAATAACGACGTGTCAGAGATCCAGGACGATGTCACTGATACCGATGAGACATCAAAACTGGAGGATTGAGACCACACAAAAGAAAATTCGCTTCCAGAACCACTTGAACTCTCCCAAGTGCTCAACGGAACAAACACTGAAGAGCTTCGAGACCACAGGCTGGATAACTCAGCGCTTTCTGACGATATAAACTGTCCCAACGACTCACTACTCGTCTCCGAACTCGAATAAAGCTGTGAACTCGAAGGAGTCACAATACTAGGACCCAATAAAGAACTAAAGGACGATGAACTAACAGACTCACTCACCGTAAATGACCCAACATCACCGGACCTAATCCTACTCCTCCCATTTACGCTACCGGACCACCACGACGAACCAACACCAGCAATCCACGTAGAAGACCCATTAAAAGCCATTCCCACACCGAACTGATGATCTACCGGCCTCTTTTATACCAAGATAGCCCTCACGATGGCAGATCTAATGGTTGTTGTTCTCGGGCTTTTTTTAGAAAGAAGCCAACTGTCTAACAAAACAGTCTTCAAGACAACAAGATCTAGTACAGCCGGTCAGATCTCGGCATGCTGAAAGCTCCGGAATCAAGCTATACAAGGTGATGGTTAACTGGTGTTGACGGTCGTGAAGTACTGACAGGACAAGAGTTTGCCGGTACCGGGCCGGCACCGGGATGGATGGGATAGGGCAAGATATGATGGTTATGCCCCTAGATTTATCTTTGATGTGTGAATGGGCTGTTTGAAGCTACTTACAGAGTTCAGTTGAATTGGTATAAAGGACGAGTGTATTTTGGAGTTCTTGAGATGAAAAAATGAGCAAGAAGAGCAGGTAAGTTTAAGATGTCTACGTTTTCTGAGCGTGATTTTGATGCTGAACGTTACGATAGGAGTAGACCTTGTTATCCCAATGAGTATTATGCTGTTTTGAATGAATACCACCAGGGCGTGCGTCATTGTGTTGTTGATGTTGGATGCGGTCCTGGTACGGCAACGTTCCAAATGGCTGCGTTATTGAATGGTTTTGAGCAGTTCGTTGGAACCGACATCTCGCAGACGATGATCGAAAGGGCCCGGGCCGCGAGTGGTCGCGATGAGCGAGTTTCTTTCCAGGTTTCGTCAGCGTACGATTTTTCGTTCTTGGGGGACGCCAAGGCGAATAGACAGACCCTTGATATGGTCACAGCCGTTGAATGCGTGCATTGGCTTGATTTTGCAACTTTCCAATCATCTGTAGCGGCCAATTTGCGCACGGGCGGCACTTTTGCCATCTGGGGGTACGCAGACGCTGCGTTTATTGACTATCCCGAGCTAGACGCTGTGTTAGACGACGTTTCGTATGCGAATGATCAGCTCGGACCATTCTGGCAGCAGCCGGGACGTAATGCGCTTCGCGGTATGTTAGAGAATTGGGTCTTTGACACCAGATATTTCACAGACGAACAGAGTGCCAAAGTCAGAGTCGCAGATTTACGTACGCCACAGGGTCTACACGCTCAACAGAGAGCTCTGATTATCTCAAAGGAGATGACAGTGTCAGACTACGCAAATTATGTCAAAACTTTCAGCGCGTACCATACTTGGAAGACAAAACACGGAGATTCAGAACAAGATATCGCCGATCGTCTCGTGGAGACGATCTGCAGAGTTCAGCCAGAACTGACACCAGATTCCAAGGTCAAGGTAGCTTGGAATACCTTCTACAAGCTTGCAAGAAGGATCTGATCAGCATTTACTAATGCTATTTGATATAATTGGTTCAAAGTCACGAGACATGGAATTTTTTGTATGGTGCTATGGATGGATACTGTAAGGTTAGTCAAGTTAGACTGGTTTTTAGACAATGGAATAACGATTATGGATGCTTCAGGTCTTCTCTTTACTAGTTGGATGCCACTCATTTGCTGAACGTCATTGCCAGTTCGATTTGCTTTGGTAGGACTGTTTTGAAAGAACTTAAAATTTAGTGAAAAAATGCCTGTAGTGGAAATTAAAGATCAGGATAAATTCACCAATTTGGTTACCGTGGAAGCAGCTGACAAACTCACTGCATTGTACTTTTACGCACCTTGGGCAGAACCATGCAAGTACATGGGTGAAGTATTCAAAGCGTTGAGTGATGAGCCATCGAATAAGGATGTTTTGTTTCTATCGATCAATGCTGATGAGAACTCTGAAATTGCTGAATCATTTGAAGTTTCTGCAGTTCCCTGTTTAATTATTGTCAGAAAGGGGACAATATTGACAGAACTTTCTGGTGCCAATCCAAAGCAGTTCGTGAAAGCTTTGAATGATCACAAGGCCAGTCTACAAGGTACACCAGAACCTCAGCAGCGTTCGGTTACGGATGAAGAGGACGAGGAGGAGGACCAAGAGACTGAAGAAGAGCTGAATGAAAGATTGACAAAGCTAACACAAGCCGCTCCAATAATGCTTTTCATGAAGGGAAGCCCTTCGGAGCCTAAATGTGGGTTTTCGAGACAGATGGTCGGCATACTTAGAGAGCACCAAGTAAGGTTTGGATTTTTTGATATCCTGAAGGATTCGTCTGTGAGAGAGGGTCTCAAGAAATTCTCTGACTGGCCTACTTTCCCACAACTGTACGTCAAGGGCGAATTTCAAGGCGGTTTAGATATTACAAAAGAGTCGCTGGAGGAGGATCCGGAATTTTTTGAGCATGCTCTACAGTCTAACTAATAAACGAGAAGTATCTATTTAGGTCTATACAGGTAATTCGATTTGTGACATTGAATGTTGATGTACGGTAACAAATCATAAATCTTCCAGATCGGAGTCGGAGAGGGACTCACTGACTGGCTTCTCGAGGTTCAGATTTCGTGGCTTTTGCGAAAGTTTCTCATAGATAGAATCATTGTCGTCAAGCGTGTTGTTTCCAACAGTTTCCATATCTCGATCACTATCAACTATGGGGTCATCTTCGAACTGCTCGTCGTCAGTTTCAGTCCCAGCTTTCAAGCCTGCATCTATACCGTAGAATTCACGTAATTTTTGCAGTTTCGCATCTCGTGTTCGCCTCAATCGGTCAAGGGATTCCTTGGCGCTAGATTGATGATCATCCTCACAGAGTTCGGTATCATGGCCGTCTATCAAGTTGATGTCGCCTCCTATACGCGCGATGACATCTAACGTTGGATCCACTTCCAGGCTTTGTATCCGTTGTTTTGTGATTTCAAAAGCATCATCACTAGATAAATTAGCTCTATAATGTTTCAATGCTTTTTCTTTGTAAAATCGAGTGCTCTTTATTTGAGGATCGTAGAAACCAAATTGCAATGCTATGTTTCGCAAGAGACGAGGCTCACCGTACTTGTAGATTGAAACATTGACATAATCTTCACATTTTATCAGAAACTCATTTTGAGCTTGCTTAATTTTCCATTCTCGTGGGAACTTTGCCTTACCATGAGTGTGGCTTCCTTGGCCCATCTCGCCAAGAGTATGTCGTATCTTGCGCAAACAAAACTCCAACGATTCAGGTATCATATCCATAGCATTGCTTTCGCTCAGACAATCAGTTAATTTACATGCTTCCAAAATGCTGAATTTACCCTTGTTGAATGAGGAGTAATTCTCTAAGAGACCCAAAGAAAAATTGTCATGAGAGAGATGCCCCATCGAATGTAAAAGTAATTCGTTGATCATCTTATTGTCATCTGCAACATCGCGCGATCCGTGCAAGATTTTGCCGATAGCATGGAAGTACGAAGTGAAGCTTTCTCTTGTAAAAGTTGCAACGTGTCCCGTGGAGGTTGCCCAAAATTGCAACATAGCAATACCCGATCGTAGATCTCCCGTGGATTGTACCAGTTCCTCAACAACACGGTCCTTATCATCCCATTTTTCACGTAGCATCAAATCAGCTTTATTGTCATTGCAGATATTTAATAAAGTTTTCCTCATCAGTGTCGCATTCACCGGGTTGAATTTTATTCTTTTCAAGCAAACATGGGATAATACTTCCTTGCCCAAAATCGATTCTGCAGTCCAAGAATAGTCCACACCATAAGCGGCGAAGCTGCCACTTTCATTTTCAAGCTCGCATTCGGTCAGACAAATAATCAATGGCGGCAAAGACCGCTGGGGCATATATAACCATTCCAACAACTGTCGCCGAAATGCAATTCTTGTTTCCGCGTGGAACACATTCGGTATATCTTCCACCACCACTAGCGACAAATTCGACCCAATTCTATACTTTGCCTCGCTGAGAAACTGCCCAAAACTACCAACATAAGAAGCTCCAATTGGTGCCATGTCATTTTCATACCGAATTATATCTCCGCCTTTCCCTCTCGGTGCTCTATACTTTGGAACCAGCTCCTTTGCCAACATATCAACCACTGTACTCTTGCCACAACCACTGGGTCCCGTCAAAAGCAAAATCCGCTTCTCACTTCGACCCTGCAACATTGCCTCCACTTCATCGTACACTTCCCTGGCTTTCCTCTTATGAATCGACACTTCGCTAACATTTCTCGGACTATACTTTTCATACCACGGAATCGTATTAAAACCACTAGCGGTTAACTCATTCGATAAATTCTGGCTCCGTAGATCTCGAATATCACTACTAGACAACTTCTTACTCTTTTTCCTCGACGGTGACCACGATTTTGAACCACTCCAATTTGTAATTTGTGAACTTAGCGACGATAAACTACGCTTTAAATCCGGAACATTTCTCTTTCTCAGGTCCATAAGTACCGACCCAACCACCAAATATTCACACCGTCAAATAAAGCCATACTTGTGCTCCTGATTGGCTTTTAAAGATCAAGATTCTTCAATCTTTAACCTTCAATACGCTTAAATACTGTGATCTCCAGCTTGTATCTGCGACCGGGTAACCGACTTGGTCTAACTTGGTAGCGCCGTTCCATGGAGAAAACCGTCAATAGCGATAACGGATTTTCGGGTTACTCATTATTCGTATATTATGATAATTGGTGAAGAAGCCTGGTCATTCCATACGAACTCTATTAGATCAAGCTTTGTAAAGCTCATCAGCTCATCAACAAGTATATAAACAGTTGTTGAAGGACTCTAGCGGTTGTGATCTTGGTTGTGGTTTCGATAGATCCAGTTGGCTGCTAGTTGAGATGACTGAAGATACTGAGAGGGAGAGAAAACGGCAAATCCGGGAGATCTACCGGTACGATGAGATGTCAAACAAAGTTCTTAGGGTTGATAAGAGATTGCAGACGATTAAGAGTGATTTACAACGAGACGCGGAACTTTGTCAACCAAAATCGATGGAGGGAAGAATTTCTGTGAAGGAAATGGGAATAAGTGCTCGGCGGGAAGCGAACGCCGAAGATAGAGAACAGGTTAAAGAGAGTTTAGAACGGGAGCAAGTGAGAGGTAAGAAGAGTTCTGAGAGGCCAATGAGTTCAATGAGAAGTGTATTGGATTATGATAATTTAGCGTTAAAGTATTATCCGACGGATGAGGCGAATAGGGTACTATATGAAGAGATACTGAGATGGGTAGCGGAAATAGTTGGCACAGATATACCGCATGATATCATTGTGAGCACGGCAGATGTGTTAATAAGTACTTTGAAGGATGATGAAGATGAAGCTGACGGTGTTTTGGAGAAAAAAAGGGTGTTTATCGAGAAAGAACTTGAACTGCCGATTCCATCTGGTAGATTTAAAGATTTGGTACAATTAGTGAGGCAGATCACGGATTACAAGGATGCTTCTGCTCGGGAGGATGAAAAAGCTGTGCCTGTTCTGCTGGAAGAATCATCCGGAGAGGGCTATGCTGCGGAGGAAGACAGTGCGTTATTGAATGAACTTGAGCAAGAGGATGTAGAAGATGAGGTTTCTGATTATACCAGCGGCAAGAAGGCAAAACTGACAGATGATGAGGGACTTGAACTGGGACATAATGAAGATAAAATTTTCCTTGCTGGGAAAAGTGCGGATATCATCGAAGAGGTAAGTATAAATGAGGTCGACGAGTTCTTCGTACGAAGAAAGCTGAATGAATCTAGGACAGACCTTGATGCAGGCTCCGTTCAACTGCTTTCGGATCAAATATTGGAAGCGCTCGAAAGGAATGACAATAATTCGAAAATTCTCGAGGTAGAACTAATAAGTTTACTAGGGGATGAACAAGTTCAGTTCGTTAAATATATCGTCAAAAATTCTCAAACTCTCCTCTGGGGTATTCGTTTAGCGAGAACAGACGAAAGTTCAAGACCCGAGGTTCTTCAGGATATGCGACAAAATGGCATAGGAGCTTTGGCCGAGCAGTACGACGAGGGAACACGCTTGAGTAGCAAGAGAACGGCTGAGAATGCCCTAGATAGCATAACAGCTGAAGAAGGAGATGCTAAAAGGCTTCGAACGAGTGATCGAGAGCCTCTTCCGCCTCTCATCGATCTCGAGAGTCTTGCCTTCAATGAGGGCGCTAATTTAATGACCGTATCGAAAGTTTCGCTGCCGCAAGGCTCTTACAAAAAAGTCAATCCGCACTACGAAGAGATACACATTCCTGCCCCAAAGAAGCCAGACATTGATTACCCATTAATACAAACGTCATCGCTACCTGTCTGGGCTCAAGACGCCTTTCCATCAAGAGAGACCGAGAGTCTTAACCCCATCCAGTCGAGAGTTTTCCCCGCTGCATTTCACGGCGACACTAATATTCTTTTATGCGCACCAACTGGTGCCGGTAAGACCAACGTTGCTATGCTTTGTGTACTCAGAGCAATTTCCGCTTTCATTAACCCAGAAACGAACAGCTTACGGAGTAAGCAGTTCAAGATAGTATACTTAGCGCCTTTAAAGGCCCTGGTACAGGAACAGGTTAGAGAATTCAGAAGACGCCTAGCATATCTAGGTATCAAAGTGGAGGAACTGACTGGTGATTCTACGCTCAGCAGACATCAGATAGCTGAAACGCAGATATTAGTTTCAACACCTGAAAAATGGGACGTTATAACACGTAAAGCTGCTGATACTTCATCCTATATTAATCTCGTCAATTTGTTGATAATTGATGAAGTCCACCTTCTTCATGATCAAAGGGGCCCAGTTTTAGAGTGCATAGTGGCAAGATCCCTACAGTCGCCCTTCGTGAGGCGATCTCCAAGAATTGTGGGACTTTCGGCTACACTTCCAAATTATCAGGATGTTGCAAAGTTCTTACGTGTTCCGGCTGAGGGACTGTTTTATTTTGACTCGTCTTTCAGACCTTGTCCACTTACTCAGCAGTTCTGTGGAATCACGGAGAAGAATTCATTAAAAAGACTGCACGCGGCAGACGAGGCATGCTACGATAAGACACTTGAAGCCGTTACCAATGGTCACCAGGTTATAGTTTTTGTTCATTCTCGAAGAGAAACGGCAAGGTTAGCAAGGCACCTTTTACAAAAGTTCCATGATCAAGGAAATATCGCAAGCCTTCAGAAAGGAGATCCAGCTTCAAAGCAGATCTTGCAAACGGAAGCTGAGAAAATTCAAAATCCTCATTTGGCACAAATTTTGAAACAAGGTGTTGGGATTCACCACGCGGGTTTGTCTAGAGAAGATCGATCTCTTTCAGAGGATTTATTTGCCGATGGTCTCCTGCAAGTCCTTGTCTCTACGGCAACTTTGGCATGGGGGGTTAACCTTCCAGCTCATACTGTCATCATAAAAGGTACAGACGTTTATTCAGCGGAAAAAGGCAAGTGGGATCGGTTGCCTCCTCAAGATCTGTTACAAATGTTGGGAAGAGCAGGCAGGCCAAGGTATGATACTCACGGAGAGGGAATTGTTATTACGAATCAAAGTGATGTACAATATTTCCTAGCCATCTTGAACCAACAACTGCCAATAGAGTCTCAGTTTGTATCAATGGTAGTGGATGCGCTCAATGCCGAAGTTGTCTCTGGTAATATCAAAACTAGGAAAGACGCTGTTAATTGGTTGAGTTACACCTACCTATACGTGAGAGCGCTGGTTTCGCCTCAGCTGTATAATGTGACAGATATCGGGCCTGATAACAGTTTGCTTCGTTTCCGAGATTCTTTGGCGCATTCTGCTTTCAGCGTCCTTCAGGACGAGAAACTGATAATTTATAACGCCGAAGAGGGTACGGTGCAATCCACAGAGCTGGGCCGCATAGCTTCTTACTTTTACGTCAAACACAAGTCTATGCAAACGTACAACCGAGGCTTGAATGAGCGTTCATCTCAGATGGATCTTTTCAGATTGATTGCTATGTCAGGTGAGTTTGAGTATCTAACTGTCCGACCAGAAGAGAGAAAGGAGCTGAAGGAGCTTCTAGAAAGAGCTCCAGTCCCGGTTAAGGAAGATGCCGACGATTCTTTGGCGAAGATAAACATTCTTCTTCAAAGTTACATTTCTAGAATGAAGTTCGATGGTTTTGCTTTGAATTCCGATATGACATTTATTAAGCAGAATGCAGGCCGAATATCCAGAGCACTCTTTGAATTGTCTTTGAAGAAAGGCTATTCACAGACCTCCAAAAGGCTTCTAATCATCTGCAAAATGATTGAGCGCAGAGCATGGGTAGCGAATTCGCCCCTCAGACAAATCAAGGAGTGTCCCAAAGAGCTTATTAAGAAGACTGAGGCTTCCATCCTATCTTGGCAGGATTACATGGAACTTGAAAGTCCAGCACAAGTAGGTCGAGCTGTGAGATCGGAGAAATACGGCAAGATGGTGTACGATTTACTAAGGAGATTCCCCAGGTTGATTCTCAAATGTTCAATTCAACCGTTAACCGCTAGTCTACTTAGACTCGAGTTGGAGATCCTTCCTGACTGGATATGGGAATCTAAGTTTCACGGTTTTGGCGAACAATTCTTAGTCTTGGTTGAGGATACCGATGGCGAGAAGATTCTTTACTCTGATTCCCTACTAATAAGGAAAAATGACTTATATGAGACTCAAACATTAGAAATAACCATACAACTCTCCCCAGCCCAACAGAAAAGATTACCTCCAAACTTCTTCATCTCTGCAATCTCTGAACGATGGTTGAGCTGTGAAACGCAGCTGGTAGTTGATATGCAGCAAGTACGACTGCCAAGAAAATTCCCTGCTCCAACTCCACTTCTCGATACGAAATTGGTGCCAACATCGGAATTAAATGTGGAAGAGTTTGCAGAAATATTCGACTTTACTGCTTTTAATAAATTTCAAAGTCAAGCGTTCCATTCCGTTTACAACTCTAATGCCAACGTCTTCATCGGAGCAGCTAAGGGGACAGGTAAGACAGTCTTGGCTGAGATGGCTCTGCTCAATCACTGGCGACAAAACAAGGGCCGTGCAATTTACATCAATCCAAGACAGGAGACAATAGACTCCTTAATACGAAATTGGACCAAAAGATTTTCTGGATTAGCGGGCGGTAAAATTATAGACAAACTGGGTCCAGAGACAACTTTGAACCTCCGTATCATTGCTCAGAGCCACTTGATACTAGCGACGCCAGAGCAGTTTGAAGTTGTTTCAAGAAGCTGGAGGCAGAAGAAAAATCTACAAAATATTGATCTTTTGATCTACGATGATGTGCATGAAATGTCAAATGGGTTAGATGGTGCAATTTACGAAATGCTGATCAGTCGTATGAGCTTCATATGCAATCAGCTTGATAATAAAACGAGGGTCGTGGCGTTGGGATCTTGTATAGCAAATGGACGCGATTTAGGCGAGTGGCTGGGAGCATCGAAGGGCAACATCTATAACTTCTCTCCTCAAGAAAGGGCGGCACCAGTTGAAATTCAACTGAATTCATTTGATCAAGCGCCCAACATCGCATACAATCTGTCGATGGTCAAAAGCGCATTTGAATTTGCGCACGCAAATGCTATCTCCACCAGCATAATATATCTACCAACAAGAACCTCTTGTTTCAAGCTAGCTTCCGATCTAGCTAACTATGGGGACAATCATGATTGGAATATGTCAAAATTTGAAGAGCATGGCCCATCCAACATTCCCATCCACGGTACTCAGGATCCTTTGCTTGAATCGTCACTTAAGATGGGAATTGGTATCTTGTACCAAAATATGACAATCAAGGATAGAAAACTTGTCCTACGACTTTACATGCAAAATGCGTTGTCTGTGCTGCTTGTTACACGAGAATGTTGTTTCTATGCTCCAAAATCTAAGTCAGTGGTAATTCTGGGTACACAGTATTATGAAGGGAAAGAGCATCGGCACATTAGGTACACAGCCAACGAAATTTTAGAGATGATCGGAACAGCTCAAGATAACCAAAATGGAAGCACCTTGAAGGCACTAATCCTTACAAACACAAATTCGAAGGATTATTACAAAAAATTTTTGCTTGAGTCTCCTCCAGTGGAAAGTTCGTTGTACTTTAGTATACACGACTTGTTAATTGCAGAAATAAGCAGCTCGGTTATTCGAAGTAAACAAGATTGTGTTGACTGGCTAGCTTACACGTATTTCTACCGGCGCCTTCATGCTAACCCCAGCTTTTACGGTGTTAGAGATGCTTCATCTTACGGCATCTCCGCCTATTTGACTGAGCTAGTTGAAAGTACTTTGTCCGATCTGCAAAACTCCTCAGTGATTGAAATAGAGGATGCCGAGAAGCTGGAAGACGCTGATGCACACGACGTTGAGGAAATAATAGCACCACTAACCGGATGTCTCATTAGCGCTCATTACAATATATGCTTTTTGTCTTTGAATATGCTTTTGACATCCCTCTCTGGTGGTGCGACGCAACAAGATATCCTAAAGATCTTATCAAAGGCAAGTGAATTTGAGTCAATTACTATTAGAGAAGATGACCTATCAGTGGTTCAAAAACTGAACCAGCGCGTTCCTTTCAAAGTTGACGATATAAGTGAGTCCAATTTGCTAAGCTCAAAAGTATACTTATTGTTACAGGCCCATTTTTCAAGACTTAAACTAAACCCAGAACTATCATTCGACCTAGAAGTGGTGTTGAAGAAATCCGTTCCTCTTATAAACGCCATAGTTGATATCTTATCTGGTGATGGAAGGCTCAATGCGATGACCGCTATGGATATTTCACAGATGATTACACAGGGGATGTGGGATATTGATAGTCCTTTGAAACAAATTCCATTCTTCACCGATGAGATACTGGCCAAGTGTGCGAACAAAAATGTAGAGACCGTTTATGATATAATGGCCCTGGAGGATGAGGAACGACAAGATATAATGCCAACTAACGAAAGTGAGATCTTCGAAATCGCTAATTTTGTCAATAACTATCCTAACATTGAACTGGAATATGTTATTGATCAGACGGGAACGTTCAAGGCAGGCCAGGAAACGAAAATAAACGTCACTTTAGCGAGAGACGAAATGCCAGAAACGCTGGTTGTAAACTCCAAAAGAATGCCCTTTGAAAGATTGGAAAGCTGGTGGCTAGTTGTAGGTGAGGTTTCCACAAAGCAGTTACATGCAATCAAGAAAGTGTCTCTTCGCCGTGAGGTACAAACTTTTGATCTAGAGTTTACTCTAGAGAAAGGCGACCATCAACTAACAGTTTGGTCTGTGTGCAACGCTTATTTGGATGCAGATAAAGAAGTTTCTTTCAGCTTAAATGTCGAATGATAAGTAAATTCTACGTACTACCGGTGGTTAGCTGCCCGAATTCAGCAGAGCATTATTCCATTTCAACATCGACAGAAATTTCATTGTCGATCATGCCATCTCCATTCTGTTGCTGTTTTTTTGATTTTTCTTCCTGCTGATATTGAAGCAGTTCTTCGTATCTCCAGACTGACACACCTTCTTGATCTTTTGGATTTGTGGGTTGAGCCATTGTTCTCAAGAACTGTTTGGCATTAGCGATAGCCATATCTGTTGAAAGGTTGAGATCAGCGTCAGAAAGGCCTTGGGAAATCCATTTGGGTAATTGGTTTCGTTTTCTTGAAAATCTACGATCCGCCAGCACCATTACTCCGTAATCATCCTTTCCTCTGAGAACTCTACCCAAACATTGTGCAGCATGTCTCATTGCATCAAATGATAAGAAGTCATTCTCTCTTATCTGATAGTTTTCCCTGAGAAATTCCAAACGGGCCTTTAATATACGAGACTCAGTGTACTGAAATGGGATACCTATCATCAGCACTGTTCTACCATACTGATGGTCAAAATCAATTCCCTCTGAAACTTTGCCACGAGCCACAGATAAAAGAATAGCACCTCTTCCGTTGGAACAAGCTTTTCTGTATGTCTCTAGGGCAAGTGAAGTCTCTTGAGCGTCCGGAGTTTCAACCAAAATTAATTTATGTTTCCAAACTTCATCCAATATGCCCATCGTTTGCCACATAGATATGATGCTTTCCATGTAAAGATAGGATGGGAAGAAGACAACCATCCCATCCGGCGTTATCTTAGCAAATTCCACCAGCATTGAACCATAATTTCGTACAATACTAGGATCATTCCGAATTTCAAACCTGGAAGAAATAGCCACTTGATCTGAACCCTTGGTCACAATCATTGGCAAGAACGACTTTTTAGCTAAGGTCATTGCATAAGATCTCTGCAGTACCGTATTGAAATTCAGCATCCTAGGGTACATATCCAGCGGAGATATCGTACCCGAAGTAATTATAACGGAAGAAAACCTTTCAAACACGGGTTTTATTGCAATTGATGCATCCAAACATGTGAATCGCATGATAGGATTCGGCACTGCGGCGTTCTCTATTTCATAAGGTTCAATGATCAATAAAAAGCCTGTTTCATATGTTGATATTAAGGTTGCAAAAGTAGCAATGTCCTTTAGCGCCATAAAATCTTCTATCTCGGACACCTCTAGCGTCCTCACCAAAAGTGAGAGCCGCTCCGAGCAAAACCGTAAAGGTTTTCTGTCAATGAAAGTTAACTGTTTTAAATGCTGCAGAAATGACTTGGGTGTCTCGGAAATGACATGCAAAACTTTCATTCTTGTTTTCAGATACTCGATTAATCTTTTAAGAAATGAGACAAAATGTTCTGCTCTTCTGATATTTCCTGGTATCGCTTCTGTCAATAAATCTTCCGAGAGAACAGGCGTTTCTAAGGCAGCCTCTTCTTCAGGTTCCAATATCTCTGCGGTATGCAGACCTTTGACTAATTTATCATATTCGTCTTGCAGCTTCTGAGCGTCTACTCTTCGAACCTCTTGAATTCTATTTTCCAGGGCATTGGCCCCCTTTGTAGCACGTTTCAGGACATCATTAGTCAAATCAAGTGAAAGTGACTCTATACAAACATTGTCAATATTATGCGCTTCATCAAAAATCACAATGCCATCTTTGGAAACTTCTTTAGATACTCTCTCTGCAATTTTGGGATCCAGCAAATAGTGGTACGAATAGATAATGATATTACAGAGCGAGATCATACGACGAACGATAAAATACGGACATAAAGTTCGTTCTTCACAGTATTTTATCAGTCTCTCAAATGAAAACACACCTTTGGGAATATAATCTTCAACTTCCAAATTGTATAAATTCTCATGGTAATCACACAGTTCAACCTTAGATTCCGGATCAATTTCCAACTGACGCTTTGCCTGACCGTTCGTCATACGACGACATTTTTCATCAACAACTGTACCCTTTCTCTCCTTACTCACAATCGGATGCAGACAGAGATTTTTCCTCGAAGTTAATCCCAGTCCCCTGAAATCTTCACGAAATCCTAACTCCCGAGTCCTATAATCCATAAGATTTTCCAACTCTATCAGCGCTTTTTCAATCTCAGACATAGTACGAGAACAGTATATGATCTTTCGATGCTCAGGATAGTGCATTTGATACGCTATTGTCAATGAAAGTAGTGAAACGGTTTTCCCAGTTCCAGAGGGCATTTCCAAAATACTATTACCACCAGCATCTAAAGTTTTCTTGATATCGCACATATATTTGTACTGTTCTGGATAGATCTTGGGATAAGGGAAAAGTACCGGTAAATCATCAATGTAAAATTTCATTATGATTTCAAAGACCAAATGATTCGTAACTCTTTAAACCTTGAAATCGCTCCTCTATTGGACTTAAACCATCGTCTAAGTTCTTAGTATAACTGATTCTCATTATCAGAGGGCCATTATACTAAACCACCCATACATATCACGTGAAACAACTTCAACCATTCCTCTGCTCGCAAGATGCTGCTTGAATCAATGCCCACTGCTGTACTTGTCAATCAACTTGAATAGCTTTGGTGTTATGACATCTGATGTGTCACCGGATACTGCCTTTAAAAGACCTCTCTTTGCGTAAAAATCTTTTAAAGGACCGACGGTTCTGTGATATTCGTCCAATCGTTTCTTGAAAACCTCCGCCGTGTCATCGGATCTTTTGCTCAATGGCTCCCCAGTGATATCGTCGATACCTGGGACTTTAGGCGGTTTGTATTGCAGATTATACACTCGACCGCTTGGTATGTGAACGTATCTGTTCTCGATTCTCTCGAGTATAACGCTTTCCGGAACGTCTAATTCCACAACCAGAGTCAATCCAGTGTCATACTTGGACAGCGCTGTTCTGAGCATTTTTCCCTGCTCAAGAGTGCGCGGAAACCCATCTAAGAGCCAAGTGGCTTTTGGTGATAACCAACCGGCCTCCTGGAGATGGGTCGTAATCAACCTTGTGACCACTTCGTCAGGCAATAATTTGCCCTCGAAGATGTAAGACGCCGCTAGCGAACCCAACGGGGTCTTTTTCTGTATCTGTTGACGTAGCAGATCTCCAGATGAGACTGAATTAAGCTGGGGGAATTTCGTCAACAATCGTGCAGTCTGAGTTCCCTTGCCAGCTCCGGGAGCTCCAAGCAGGAGTAATCGTAGGGGATTCATTAGTCCAGTTGACATTGCCAATCTATCACACAACTTGAGCGACCACCTGTTTAAATACTTTGCCATCAAAGTGACCATTCATTGGGGCTTTTCGCGGATCTCGTCTGAAAGGAAAAATGAAACAATCTCAACAACCAACAATCATCATAGACCGATTTATAACGACTCTTATTCGTTCAATTCTGTTGAAGTCGTAACATGTTTCCACTCCGCAGGCAGTTAAATCCTGTCTGTTCGTCTATTGTGTTGAAACTGCGATGAGCTGTTGAAACAGCAATGGCTATGGGGTTAAGGTATGGCTAGATGTCACAACCTGAGACACAAGTTCCACATTTCGCTTCGACTATCCAAGGCCGATAAAGGAGGTCCATTTGATTGAGATAAACAAAAGAATACTGCTGATTTGTGAACGAAACATCGACCGTACCGGAGCCAGTTATTGACCAAACATCGCTGACTCTGAATCGACAGTCTTTTAACGTTTTCGCGACCTCGGCGGCTAATTGGTTCCAGTCCTAAAACAACGACGAAACGCGTCGTAACTCCTCGAGAACACCCACAAAGGATCTAGAACTCGCCAAAAGCTGCCAAATCTTACAAAACCTGGACTGAACAACGCCAATTTCCCGTTGAAATCGCCATAACCAGCACTTCAGCGCAACTCATCGTCCCAAACCTTGGGGGGAACCTTCTGGGAGGAAGGTTTGGGAGCATCCGCCTCTCTAGCGGTCTATCAGCGGTCGCCAAACAGCAAGAAGCCAGTTGGTTCTTATATGGTTTGATTTGCCAGGCCTTATAGCTTTAAATTTCACATGGCTGGACGGGACGCGTCGCGACGCGTAAAGAGAGACGATGCCATATTAAAGGTATAAGTTGCAGTACTTTAAGAACTTCTGTGAGTTGATCGTGTTGTATATTGGGTTAGAAGACGGTAAGGAAAGTTTAAATGACTACGAAGACACCCGGGTCTGGTCAAAAACGGTTGAAGCAGTCAACGTTGCTGTCATTCTTCTCGAAGCAACAACATAGCCCGAGTCCAACAGTAAAGAAGCCTATAGGAGGATTGAAGAACGATACGAAGAGATGTGCTAAGGAGTTTAAAGAAGTTAAAAAAGGCACGAATAAGCTGCTTTTTGTTGGGATGGATGAGGACGAATCGGATGCTTCGGGGTTCGTGACAGCAAATGATACTGTAAATGGAGCAGAGGGAAGGGAGAAAAGGGCTAATGGGTTAAAACAGGTTGATTTAGGAGAAGACAGCGAAAATACGCTTTCGAATGTAGACTCGCCAAGGAATAAAAGGGAGGCTAGCACAGCTGTTGAAGATGGTGAAAGCACTCTATCGTCTAGTGGTCGAAGGATGAAGGGAAATGTCAGTTATGCGGAGATTTCTGATGAGAGCGACGCGGAAGGGTCACCGAATGTTCCAAGGAAGAGGAGAAGAATGCAAACTGAGGTTGTCGATGACGAAGAAGAGTACGTGCCCGACAAGAAGGAAAGCGAGGACGATGTGTTGATAGATGATGAAGACGATGACAATGATCTTTTGGAGCTGGCAGAGACTTCTTCACCAAAGGTTGTGAAAAGGGCAGCTAAAAGCTCACTTTCTCGGCCTTCTAGAAATCTGGTGAGTAAGTCAAGTGTGGAAAGAGTTTCATCACCTCCGAAGCATCAGAAATTCAATAAACAGAACGAGGAGAGATATCATTGGTTGGTCGAATTGCGAGACGCTTCTGGTCGTCCAGTGACTGATCCGCAGTATGATCCTCGTACCCTTTACATCCCGCAATCCGCCTGGAATAAATTTACACCGTTTGAGAAACAATATTGGGAGATTAAGTCTAAGATGTGGGATTGTATAGTTTTCTTCAAGAAGGGGAAATTCTTTGAACTATATGAGAAGGATGCTCTGCTGGGCAACCATCTGTTTGACCTTAAAATTGCCGGTGGTGGACGTGCTAATATGCAACTGGCAGGTATTCCTGAAATGTCTTTCGATTATTGGGCATCTCAATTTATTCAGCACGGCTACAAAGTTGCCAAAGTGGATCAAAGAGAATCAATGTTAGCGAAGGAGATGAGAGAAGGATCGAAGGGGATAGTAAAAAGAGAGTTACAATGCGTTCTAACCTCTGGTACGCTGACCGACGGTAACATGCTACAATCTGATCTAGCTACATACTGTTTGGCGGTTCGGGAAGAACCAGGGAATTTTTATGCGATGCAGGAAGAAAGAAATTCTGCAATGGGAACTGCCAAGCGATTGTTTGGTGTTTCATTTATTGATGCCGCTACTGGTGAGCTAAATATGATAGAATTCGAGGACGATGATGAATGCACAAAATTGGATACCATTATGTCTCAAGTGAATCCAAAAGAAGTCATCATGGAGAAGGACAACTTGAGTAACCTGGCTCATAAAATTGTCAAGTTCAATGCCGCTCCACAAGCTATTTTCAACTACATGAAACCAGACACAGAATTCTATGGTTATGAGAAAACATACAACGAACTAACATCGTCAGATACAAAGTATTTTACAGATATAACACAATGGCCAGAAGTGTTGAGACAATATTACGAACAGGGAAAACGGATAGGTTTTAGTGCCTTTGGCGGGCTCCTCTATTATTTGCAATGGCTGAAACTGGATGAAAGCCTTTTGACTATGGGAAACATGAAAGAATATAATCCCACCAAGTTTAAAAATTCGCTGATAATGGATGGCGTAACGTTGCAGAACCTGGAGATATTCAGCAATTCTTTTGATGGAACTGATAAAGGAACTTTGTTCAAACTGCTCAATAGGGCAATAACACCAATGGGTAAAAGAATGATGAAGAACTGGCTTATGCATCCGCTACTGCAGAAAGACAAAATTAATGAAAGACTAGATACAGTCGAAGCACTTCTATCAGACAGCAATCTAAGAGATATTTTAGAGACTGCTTTCGCAAAGCTTCCAGACTTAGAAAGGCTTCTTTCACGGATTCACTCAAGGAACCTCAAAGTCAAGGACTTCGATAAAACAATCCAAGGATTCGAAACAATCACCGAGTTATTGGAGACCCTTTCATCTCATAACCTTGTGGGCTCATTGCTCAACTACGTTTCGAGTATACCCAAATCCTTGACCGTTGACGTACAGAGTTGGTCAAACGCTTTCGATCGCGCTAAGGCAGTGGATGAAGGAGTTCTTATCCCACAAAGAGGAGTCGAACAAGATTTCGATGAATCACTTGATAAAATACGGCAGCTTGAGGAAGAGTTGGAGGATGTGCTGAGTACATACAAAAAACAGTTCAAATGCTCAACATTACAATACAAAGATTGCGGTAAGGAGATTTACACTATTGAAGTCCCCATCTCGATAGCAAACAAAATACCTTCAAGTTGGGTACAGATGGCCGCAAATAAAACAGCAAAGCGCTACTACTCTGATGAGGTAAGAGCTCTGGCGCGATCAGTGGCTGAAGCTCGGGAACTACATAAAGTACTGGAGGAAGAACTAAAGGACCGATTATGCAAAAAATTTGACATGCATTATGGAACCAGCTGGATGCCAACGGTGCAAATAATTGCTAGTATTGATTGTTTACTAGCGTTAGTACGAACTTCGGAATCTCTTGGCCAGCCCTCATGCAGACCTCAATTGGTAGATGAGATAGATGACAAAACAGGAGCACCGCTTAATGGCTTCCTCAAATTTAAATCTCTAAGACATCCCTGCTTCAATTTAGGAACAACTTCGGCAAAGGATTTCATCCCCAATGATATCGAGTTGGGAAAGGATTATCCGCAACTGGGGCTCTTGACTGGTGCCAATGCAGCAGGAAAATCAACCGTTTTAAGAATGACATGTATCGCCGTTATTATGGCTCAAATGGGTTGCTACGTCCCTTGTGAGTCTGCAATATTGACCCCAGTGGATCGAATAATGACACGGTTGGGAGCCAACGATAATATCATGCAAGGTAAGTCGACCTTTTTCGTCGAACTTTCCGAGACCAAGAAGATTTTGGATCTCGCTACAAATAGATCATTGTTAGTTGTAGACGAGCTGGGTCGTGGTGGTTCTTCAAGTGATGGATTTGCGATTGCAGAGAGTGTTCTGCATCATGTAGCGACGCATATTCAAAGTTTAGGCTTTTTTGCAACGCATTATGCTTCGTTAGGGCAGTGCTTTACGGGCCATCCACAAGTGAGGCCTCTCAAGATGAGCATTTTAGTTGACGAGCAGGCTAGGAACGTTACATTCCTGTACAAGCTAATAGATGGACAAAGTGAGGGCTCTTTTGGTATGCATGTCGCCTCGATGTGCGGAATCTCCAAGGAAATTGTCGAGAATGCAGAGAAAGCCGCAGAAAACATGGAACATACTTCTAATCTGGTGAAGCAAAAGATAGCCGCTTTAAATATCCACCATGACAATGTTAGCTCATTATCATTAGGTTTAGAGAGTGATTTTGTTCGCCTAGTATATGGTGACGGCTTGAAGAATACTAAGCTAGGTACTGGAGAGAACGTTCGGATTTATGACAGCAATATCAAGCACAATGTCTTGATGAGCCTGTTCAGCATGATTGAAAGCCTTGACGGATAATAAAAATATACTGCTTATATACTGTAAAAGAAGTCCAAATAGAAAAAAAAACCCCGAAATAAACCAAATTACCAAAAATTATTCGCATCCATATGACCAAACGTCGTTGAATTATCTATACCGTCCCAGATTGTTCCACTCGACCACCATTCTCTCTTTTAGGCGTCGCAGAAAGTCCTTCACCTTCCTGTGTGCAAGGAATCTTTTTATTGAGATGCTGTAGAACATGGTCTCTCCTCTTAAACTTCTTGCCGCATTTCGGACAAGAATACGGTTTCTCACCCGAATGCACTGATTTTTTGTGTCGAGTTAGATGATGACCTGATGAGAACTGTCTCTTACACTCTTGACAAATGTAGACTTTACCGTTCTCCGACATGACGATTTCGTTTGAAGAAAACTTGGGTGGCTGGGTAGTCGAGGGGCTAATAAGATCCTGCTTCTTCTTTGTACTGCTCGTTGGAGAAAAGACCTTACCTTCCAGTTTAGGTCGCTTTGTATCTGGCGGCTTTGGAGACGGCGAACCTTCCGCTACGCTGCTGCTAGTGCTTGTGCTGTTGAAATTGTGTACCTGATTCAAAGTGGAGCTGACGCTAGAGGAATATGCCAGTGGATTGTTTGGCGCTAGCGGGGTTCTATAGTCATTAGCAAAGGAGACCGGACTTCTTGATGATTCTCTTGATATATTGAGAGTGACAATGTTTGGTGATTTAAGTTTCTTGATAAAAGGTAGATTTGAAGTAGTAGGCGATAAAGGAGCGAGTGCTGGATTAGTAGTAACGGGCTTTGCAGTTGTCGTTGAGTAGTAAGACAAAGGATTATGACTGTAGGATGGTTTAGGAGATACTATGCTGTTATTCTGGGTTGAATCCTGTTCCTGTACCGTAGAATTGGCATTGGCACCCAATGGCGGATTAGCGTGCTCTATAGGTGAATTCAAAGACGGTAATGTAAGTCTTGGAGAAGAAGCACCGCTATTTGCCATTGAAGCTAAGCTTAATGCCAGCATATTGTCATCATTATCATCTAGCAAAGCTGAAGGTGGATTAGAAGCCCCAACACCCATCGATGGCATTGTCAGACCATTACTATTATTATTGGTATCATTAGTCGGTAGTGTCATGCGCATACTTGCATTTGGCGAGCCTGAATTGCCGTGAATACTCGTGTTGTGTAAAGGTGCCAGTTTTTTTCTGAATCTCAAAGTCGGATCTTCAAGGGTCGGCTCCACAATATTTGAGAGATCCATCATTCGCGAAAGCAAAGGAGATGATATTCTGCTAATAGTTTGATTCATGTTCAAATATTGACTTGAATTTGGCGTTGTTGACCTTATGGAACTACTCTGTGGTCTATTGATTGCCGATCCCAGCATGGGCATTGTCTTATTCTCTTCTAATTGTTGTAATTCTTGAGAACTGTGGTTTAATAATTCACCAAAACTTTTAAGTCTATTTTCTTGATCTGCAGTATCTGATACGGGTTTCAATTCTTCCTTCTTAGTGGCATTCCACTTTTCCGCAAGCTTATCAACATCGATTCCTACAGCATCATCAACACACAAGCATTTACCAGCCTTTTTCCCAATGGATAACCATTCTTGAAGAGCAAAATTAACCGATTCAGCCAAATTATAACCGTAATTGAATCCCGCATGATAACCATAGGGAAAAGTGATTATAAATTCTCTTTGACGATGAACAATCTTATTGCATCGTATACCATTTTTCCGCAAAAGCTTTGGTGACACAAGAAACATCTTATGTCTTAAAAATTCTGGACATTTAGCAGAATCCACGGGAAACTGATCCTTCATAAATCTGTAAAATTTATCATGATCCTCTTGCGGTATAGCGTACCATTGTTTTGGTGCACCAAAATGAATATAATTTATCGAATAAAGATCCTGATCCTCTAAATGCCAAGCATACGATGCCTTCCACAGCCCTGCGTACAGATACGAATTATTAACTCCCGGTAATTTTTGATCCATCTTATCCAGTAAATTCGGTAATTTTGCCACATTCCAAATTTTCAAATCAGGTGAAAAAACCGAACCCAACGTATCTGCTCCATACATTGGCGCGGTAAAATTTAAAGTCTTCCAATAATAAGCCTCCAATGACTCCAATCTTTGCGGATCATCAAATTCTTTTAAATTATCCGCATTAAAATGATCTTTAAACTCTTCAAAATTCTCCACACTAAAAGTATCATGATTCCTGAGCTTAATCTTGCTAGATTTAACCACTGGCGAAGGTACACGACCTTCACCGTTACCATTACCATTAAAATCAGGTAAACTATAGTCACGTGACAGGTCTTTCCATTGAATTATATTATAAACCTTGTTCTTTTCCACATTTTGCACCATAAAAACTCCCTGTGCACCACCAATATGTTGTTGAATCGGTTTCCGTATCTTGATCCCCTGTAAAATCTCTGTTTTCGGCGGGAAATCAACCATATCTAACCATTCCTGCGGTGGCACCACTTTAACAATCCCACAACGCATCCCATATTCATTAATCGATCTCACAAACGAATAAAAATCCTTAAATTGTTCAAAATTCGGCCTAAACACCGGAACCCCATCAACAAACTCCGCTTCACATTCACTCATAATACAATCGACAACTCTATCTTACTAACTCCAACTGATCAACAACTAAACCACTTAACCTCTAGTTGATCAACAACTAGTCCTCTTCTCTTGTTGTTGTTGTTGTTGATCCCTTTAAACTTCCCTTTTCTTGCTCCTTTAAGCTTTTTATTCTCCATACAAATTTCACAATAAGAAACGAAGGCGATGAGCTGAAAAATTTCATCAGACTATAAAAGATGGTGGAACTTTAACGAATTGCGAGCTATTGGAGGCGGTCTGGCCTGGTTGTAGTCGTGGTACTTGTTCTTGACGTAGTTTAGAATGTAATTGAGCGCTTTAGCGCTCAATTACGACCACTAGAAGTGGTTTTAGCATAAAGTTGTTTGCAAGCGAGGTAGAGTTTGTAGTTTGTATGGTAAGTAGTCGAGAGTGAGTGGTGCTGTAGCTGTTGATGAGTCGTTGTAGGTGGTTTACGCTGTCATGTGATGGGTTTGGTTAAATTTGGTGTCCCAGGTTTGTAGTGTTGTAGGTTAGCAGTCTTGTACAACTGAGAGTAAAGCGTAGGAATGTGGGCTACAAGACGGTTAGTGATGAGTAGGTGTGTTGTTGGGATGGGACTTCCCAGTATTAAGCTTGATAAAGTTGAGCAAAGTATATGTGGTTTGTTGAATGATTTCACTCGTGAGTACAACGAACGCAACGGATTGAAGGATCCATTGACGTTGAGAATCTCTGGAGGATGGGTTCGTGATAAGATTTTAGGACGTGAATCTCATGATTTGGATATTTCGATTAATCTTATGTCTGGAGAACAATTTGCAATGCAATTGAGTCGTTTCTTGACTGATAATTTTAACAAGTATGGTATCAAGCCACATTCAGTGCACAAGATTGGTATAAATCCTGCTAAATCGAAGCATTTGGAGACTGCCACGACGAAATTATTTGGCGTAGAGGTGGATTTTGTTAATTTAAGATCAGAAGAGTACTCGAATCATTCTCGTATACCTGTGACGAAATTTGGAACTGCTAGGGAGGATGCACTTAGACGTGATGCTACGTTGAATGCACTTTTCTATAATATTCAACTCAATAAGATTGAAGACTTCACTGGTACGGGACTTCAGGATTTGAAAAATGGTATACTAAGGACTCCACTACCGCCAAGACAGACTTTCCTGGATGATCCTCTACGAGTGCTGAGATTGATTAGATTTGCATCCAGGTATAATTTCCGTATCGAAGACAGCGTCTTGAAGGAGATGCAAGATCCAGAGATCAATGCCGCTTTCAGTACAAAAGTGTCTAATGAAAGAATCGGTACTGAGGTGGAAAAAATCCTGGAAGGTCCAAACCCATTGCTGGGATTAGCTTTGATTCAAAAGACTCACATAGAGAATGTTGTCTTCTCCTGGCACCATGACATCGATCTCATCAATTTTAACAAACAACATTGTAAGGATTTGCCCGTCATTGATAGGCTGTATGATGATGGATTATTGAATGCTCATCTATGCAAAATAGTGGAAAATTTTGAATCGTTTGTGAACGATTTGGCCATTTTATCTTCTTTAATTGCGAAATCTGCAGAATGGAAACGATCTTTCATCTTATCTGCATGTTTAATGCCAATGGAGGGCTTAAAGATAATCTGGACTACGAGGAAAACGATCAACAATACTATGCCCGTTGTCGAGAGTATTCTGAAGGATGGACTCAAGTTTGGTAAGAACGTTGCGACCCAGGTCTCAAGAGTAGTCGATTCGTTGACTTCTTATGAGCAAATGATCAACAGGTTCTCTGGAAACAAAGCTCAATTGTCAAGATCAGATATCGGCATCTTTCTGAGAAGCCTCAAGGGTGATTGGCAGATTACTCATTTTGTGTCGTTGTTCAAACAATATCCTGGTTGTGAGAAACAACAATTAATCCAAATAATGGAACAATATGCATCGTTTTACGATTATGTCTATGCTGAACAGTTGGAAAATTGCCATGATATGAAACCTTTGATCAATGGTAAAGATATGGTAAATATGTTGAAGATGAAAGGTGGACCATGGTTAGGTAAAATTAATGATAGAGCCATAATGTGGCAGTTGGATCATCCTTCTGGCACTTCAGAAGAGTTGCTAGATTATGTGAAGTCCATTTTACCAGAATATACATGAGCTCAGATCAACGATATGAAAGATAACTGTTCATCAAGGCTGTAAAGGTAAGTAAGTATATCTAGATATGAGAAAAGAAGAACTGATAAACCGAGAATAAATGCATTTTTATGACTTGTATATTGACTTTTGATTGTTAGAATTGCCCTTAACCTCTATTTGGGCGGTACGTGGAAGCATCAGTCATCTCACCACTGATCCCAAGAGAGTCTGTAATGGCCTCAAGGTCATTGTTGATAGCTTTCCACTGTCCCATGGAATATAGAGGAAGTAGTTGTCCGGATCTATGTGCATGAGGCATAGAGTTCGGGCGAACGCCCGATCGATCGAAGTTGCGATGGTAAACGCCGGAGTTTTCGCCCTCCTCCGCTAGGACAGTAGCATTTGTGCCTGGGGAAAAGTTCGCAACGGATGTGACCGTTGAAATCTGTCCATTTACCGGGGTACCTACTGCCGCTTCAGCTTGACCACTGTCGTTCGAACCTCCGAGAGATATCTCTGTTTGTTTGTTCAAAAAACTGGCAGAATTGATAAAATCGAATTCCATGTCCACTTGATGCCGCTGTTGGCCTTGCCGGTAACCATGTCCTAGGAATAATTGACTTTCAAAGGCTTCGTAATCTAAACTTTCAACCGTAGTTGTACCACCAGATAAGTTAAAAGCTGAAGCAGGAATAGTCTTTTCATGAATCCCCTCCAGATTTCTTATATCGGCTCCACCTTGCCCTGCATCGATCAGTGAGTAATAGCCTTGATCCTGCCAACGACCTATTACAATATTATCACTGACAGATGATGTGGATTTTGTCAGGATCGAACCTCCTTGACTACTACTAGTGCTGCCTTCATGAGGCAGAAGTGCATCCAGGGCATCGGTATTTGGATGGGTACGTTTAATCGACCGATCATTGGTGTTGGATCCCTTGAGTACCGACGGCACTATTTCTCCTATGCTATCTTCAACCTTGGTCTCCGATGCTTTTGACATACTCGTCAGCGCTGGTAAGTTGTCTATAGGTGTTGGAATATCTGATTCTTCGAAAAGCAGTTCCGATGAACTGTCCCGATCTAGTACGGGCTGTGATACGTTGAGGGTACTATGGTGTCCGGTGGGGTTAATACTGCTGATGCTGTTCACCAAGTTTCCGAAGCTACCTGTGTGACTGGCAAGCGTGAGATCCATTGCGCTTGGAGTTGAAGAAGCAGACGTATTCGACGGAACTGTGTAACCTGATGTAAAAGGTGGGGGCGTAACCAGCGATGACGAAGACGGCGTAACTACGTTTTGATTTCCACTGCTGTTCACAACTGTCGAATTCGTTGCTGATGAGATGTACAGCCGATTTGATTCTGAGATCGATTCCTGTTTCCTTCTATGTTTGGCTGCGCTTCCGCTTCCATTTGCTATCTGCGAGTCTAGAAATGACTCTGCTCCTATGAAGCTACTAGCATCCTGTGAATCTGCTCGGTTATGAGAGCTAACAGCATGAGTAAATGATCCACGAGTGCTTGATCGCGGCCTTGCTGGTGAAGCTGTCCTTATTGGAGACCGGTAAGAAATCGACGATATGGAAGATGCTGACATATTTTTTCGAAGAGCTGGAACCATAGTTGATTGTAGTTGTTCTTGAGCATTATGACTCAGAGATAATAACGAAGACTCGGACCCGCCCGTATTCGCTCTTTTCCTGCTGAACATTTTGCTAAATGCTATGGAAGCATCATTTTCATCAGTGTGTTTCTTATCACTGATTACTGATTCTGGAACAGATCCTTTATTGTATGCGTATGTTCCCAGTTCCGCAGCACTAGAAGCATGCCTTGCGCTCAGATAACGATATTCCATTGGTGATTCAATAGATTCTCCATTACCACCACCCAAATAGCCAACTTTACGAGGTGAATCACCTACAAAACGACCAATCGAAGCGGGTTTGACTAAATTTGGACTGTAAACCGATTTGGGAACAACTTCTTCTGAGAGTAACGCTGTAACAGATTCATTGGGCCTGCTATGTGCTGGTGAACCATGAAACTTCCCATATTTCAAAAAAGAGCCATAAGATCGCTTAGCCGGAGCGTTAGTTGAGCTAACAGCGTAGGGATCAGACATAACTTCATTTTCAGCACACGAGACTAAGTTGGATCCACCAGCAACCACTGGAGGAGCCTTTGACGATCCAAAGATCTTCAACATTCTGCTCCTAGAAGTTTTTTTCTTCGAATTCAACACGGGAGACACTCCCGTAGTGGGAACCCCCGTTATAGGAGTACTGTCTTCAGAACTCGAGTCCTGAACCGTATAGTTAACAAACACCATCTCACCATTTTTCTTCTTGTTTTTCCTAGACCGATAAACAGGTCGTTTTGAACCCTTCTTGGGATCCTCAAGCAACACTTTCTTGGGACTACTCATAACCCCAGTTCCCGGAGTACTAGGTGTGCTACCAACTGCATTATCCGATCCATTCGAAGACGCTGCCGAAGATCGCCTATAGTAATGAGGAATCTTCCACTTGTTCACAGATTCAACACCGGAACTAGAGATCCGCGGGCTCTGCTTCGACATTAACCAATTTAAACTCAATCAGTTCCGTTTCAATCAGTATCCCTCTTTATAACGGATCAAATACGCTACTAAAAGACTAAAACTCTTGTAAAATCATGCAATTATGGCTTTAAAAGCCTTTAGAAACCCTGCTTTCACAGTAAAATCAGTTCCTTGAACTCTTATTAACCCAGAAACTGATCCACTAAGATCTCAGATGAGCTCTTTTGATCCCAGATCTCAATTATCAAGACTTTAACAGATCTAAAAGCCTAGTTACTGCCTTTTAAACCTTCATCAGTTGATGAAAAAAGTGACAAAATCCGATCTGATGGGTAAGAGGGCTAACAATCCTTCAAGTCACCAACGACGTAGTTGGATTTTATCAAATCACGACTAAGAACCATCAATTGGTGGGCAGGGTAGGTCTGTTCTGCCTTCGATTGGTTGTGGTACCATCATTCTATCTAGTTTACATAATCTTTGCTTGTCCTTTTCATCAAATCGTCTGCGTGTGTAACGCCTGGTAGGTCGAGCGAAGTTCTCGCACGATCGAGTGAATATCTTGGATCGAGTTCGTTGGACGCTATCATCTGTTCTCTTGTGCGGTCAAGTGAAGTTCTGGGTCTGTGAGCTTCTGTGGAAGGTCTTAATGCTGAGTGCATTCTTTTACTTTGTTCTTCTTGTTCCTGTAGACGCGGAGAGTATAGGAGATTTTGAGTTTCTCTGGGGGAGGAAGTCCATGGTTCGCCTCTGACGATTTGTCTTGAGGAGCCGTTTTGTGTTTGTAGAATAGTCATTGGAATCTCTTCCGTGAGTACGGTGTCGCGGGAATAGTTTTCGTTTAATGAGCTTTGAAGTTTACCTGCTTCGCCTAGGGTTAGAACTTGGGCACCAAAGGTGTGTTTCTTGGAGATCTTGGGTCTGTTTGGATCTGTTGGGTCGTAGCCTATTGGGTATTGATCGAAATCACCGCGTTTCCACATTTCTCTGACGATTTCGACGTCCTTGGGGTTCAGCATTCTGTTGAAGCAGTCGAGTGTGAACCGAGGTAGTAGACAGAAAAGCACTGCAACGAAGAAAACGGCCCAGAACGCGGGCGTGTTGTAGATACGAGCGCCGGCTTTCCAAATTTCGTTACTTCTCAAAGAGCTGGTCCAGATACCAGTCCAGGCGATGACAACCATGCATGATAGGAAGATGAAAAACGAGGTAAACCAGTCCCATCTGTATTGATGGAGCAAAATGTATAGGTTACATGCGACAACTGCAATTGTCGTCACCATGATACCTAAGTAGTAACGATGCTCGAGTCCATAGCCGTTTTGAGTCACATACATCGTCTTGCGGTAAATCAGATAAGGGAAGAAGAAACATATGGTCGACTGATATAAACCATCAAACATATACCACACAAATTTGGTTTGATTCCATTCGGTTCTCAAAATCCCGACGCGGTACAGTTGAGGGACTATCATGGATATAGTATCATTCACGTCCTGATCCATTATTCCAAGGAATATGACTGGCAAAGAGGTGAAAGCCAGGTTATAGAACATCAGGTAGGTGTATTCAAACAGATAGGAACCATCTGAATCGTTGTAAATACCGTACCAGAATAAAGCCAATGCGAAAATGACATTCTTGTAAAAAAACTGAGGGATCATCTCCGCAAGTCTTTTGTATGACCACCTACCGTGAACCAAAACTAATCTGGCGAGATATCTGAATTGACCAATAGCATAATCAGAACACATGACTGCTTGACGACCTTCTTCACCAGCAATACCGACACCAACATCCGCAGATTGAATCATTGCAACGTCATTAGAACCATCGCCAATTGCTAACGTCATAACGTCCAGAGACTTCTTCACTAGCTTAACGACGGCCGCCTTTTGGGCCGGTGACACTCGGCAACAAAGGACAGCTTTACAGTTCTTGCAAAGAAGCAAGAATTGCCGCTTGATCTCATCGGTGCTTAGTGCCAATTTCAATGCGTCACCATCAATAATGACTGCAAAGTTTCCTTTCGGGAAGCCGTGTTCTTTCCGTGCCTCAGCAAGTTCTTCCTCGGAACCACTCATACCAAACCTCTCCCTTAGATATTTGAGAATCAAGTTCTGCACCACGGAAAAAGGATCCTCACCAAATTCTTCAACGTCATTACCGCTGTGTTTAATGACAAGCAGCTCCATTTCATTGTTAAGCAAGTTACAAGAGAAACCAATGTTGATGGCGGTCTCGACCTTGTCACCAGTTAGGACCCATAGTTTAATACCAGCTTCACCCAGTAAAGCGATAGAATCTGGCACACCATCTTGTAAACGATCTTCAATGGCTGTACCACCTAGTAACACAAGTTCACGTTCTATACTGTCGGCAACCTCTTCCAGCTGTTGTTCACGGTCAGTTAAAGCTGCTGCTGCTATGTCGTATCGCTCATTCCATTCAGTGTACTCAGCCCAAGAAAGTTCTCTTTGAGCGATGCAGAGAGTTCTTAAACCTTCGGTCGCGTATTCTTCAAGATGTAAAGCAGTTTTTTCAAGTAAAGTTTCATCGTTAGCATCGCTACTGCGCTTCAAACGCGAGTAGATGACAGAGTCCGCACCTTTGCATATCAAGAGCGCCTTAGGTTCCTCTTCTGCGCTCACAGCTGGAATCTTGACAATGCAGCTCATTCTTTTCCTAGAAGAATTAAACTCTAGAATGTTCAATATCTGAAATTCTTTTTGGACACCTTGAATCTCTATTATAAGCCCGTGTAGAGTTTTTGCGACAAAACTATAGCCCATATCTCTTGCCGTTCCAACAAGTGCTGCTTCATCTGGAGATTGAGCTTTGAGTTCAAGTCTGTTAGGATCGGATTTGTGCGGCTCAACCAAAACAGAATGACAAAGCGCTAAGGCCAACATAAAATGTTCACAACAATTCTGCTGCAACTTTCCACTCTGACCTTGCAGGTCACGTACAAACTCCTTCGAGACAAACGTTAAATCGTCTGGGTTGAACTGGGAGTTATTAGCCATAGTTTTCAATTCACTGATAACCACATCTCGGTCTTTGGCAATTTCTTCTCTTTCACGTTGACCTTCAGTTTCCACATCAATACCTTGCCTCTTTCTTAAACCCGCAAGGGCTTCAGTATAGACGCGACCATAAGAAACCCCATTGATGGTTGCTTTCTTGAACTCCATAACATTTTGCGTTAAAGTGCCTGTTTTATCCGAGAAAATATACTCAATTTGACCCAAGTCGTCTGAGATATTCCAACTCTTTGGTGTGCATGGATAGTCTAGTTTGGCATTGTATAGGAGGACGTCACCATATATGAAAGCAGCTTGAGCCGTTTTGATGATCTCAACGGAGATATACAATGAAATGGGAACCAAGGATTGATAAAGAATGAGAGCAACCAAGAAAGAAACAAAACCATTAGCAGCAGGATTACCTGCAGGCGTACCAAATTCGAAATAATCTCTCGACACATTCTTCTTTCGATAATAAACACCATTAACGACCCCAGAAATGAAACATAACACAAATAACAAGCAAAAGTTTATTAAAATCGAAAAATTAAGATCTCTGGAAATTCTCGATTTTTTCGTTGGGGTGACGCCGGAGTTCAACATTATCTTAGTATCGTCACCAGTGAAGATAACCAAACCCATTGCCCATTTAGTATTACGCAAGGTACAACCACGCAGTAGAGTGTTATTAATAGTCACAGGTTCATTTCTCATCTCACCGTTATTGGAATCAATCCATTTCAAATTGCCCTGGTAGGAATATAAATTTGCATGAGGTCCTTCACTTTCAAGCCAAAACTTTGTTCTTGTAACGTCTCGCGAATTTCTTATCCGGAAACTACATTTCAAAGATTGACGAACTTTCAGATTTGTTTCACCATCCAGATTTTTGGTCTCAACATAGCACGCTCCATCTGCATCCGAGGTTGATAGGAGAACAACATCAGCCGGAATCTCGTCATTGTTATGGATACGCATGATATCGCCAACTTTAACATTCTTCCAGTAGTCTTTGGCAAACCTACAATCAGGTACTGGCGGCAAGGTTCTGTCGATTAAATTCACATCATCATCTCGACCAACAAGGTGTCCCATATTATCGTAATCCAATGATGGGCGGCCGTAGTCGCCAGAAGGTCTAGCAAAATCAACAGACATCCTGTAACTGCCTATTGAGTCCAGGGAGTTACGTGGCATGTCACCCAGAGAGTTCCTCTTCGCTTGCATTTTGTGGCGTTTATGCTGCAGCCTATTACGTTTCCCTTCTTCTGTCAAATGGCCCTTACAGAATGCAACAAATCGCAAGAGCTGCCTGGTATTGGCTTTCTTGAACTTCCTCCATAAGGAAACATTATCCGCAGAAACATTCTCATTATCGATTCCTTGAAGTATATGTGTCCTCGTATTGTTCACTTGTAAATCTAACACTGTACGCCTTGAGTCTTCGATAGCATCTTTGATGGCAGTGATGATAACGATAACAATCAACGGCACCGCATTCAAAGCTGGATTTGTCACACCAAATATTTCAAAAGCACCCAATATGATCATTACCAAGAAATAAATGTTGGCAACATTATGAAACTGCAGCAAAATGTTCTTCGGAAAGAAGTTCAACGGCGTATATTTGGTAGTTCTAATCTTGTTACGCGGGTAGTTTGCGATCGGTTTACCATCTTCATCTAGCATGTCATCCGGCAGTGGCAAGTTGTAGTAGATAGTCCTTAGCTCGCTAGCACGATTTTGTAAACCCTCCTCATCTATCTCATCCTTCAACAATTCTTCAAAAGGATTATGGAAATTCTTTTTAGCCCATTTAAGCGTTCTCGCCCTACCAACATTGGGTCTTCCCTTCTTATTTCTTTGCGTCCCCATACGCAATCTTTTCATGCCACCATGATGTTTCTTATCAGTTGCACTGGTATCATCTAACGTCACATCTTCGAAAACTGCTGCAGTTCCACCCATCTTGGGCGTAGCTTTAAAAGAATGCGCATCTTCATCATCTTCTCCATCAAAAGGTCTTGCTGTCTCTTCAAATTCAGCCAATTTATCCTCCTGGAAAGCTACTCCAAATCCGGGACCTTTGGGAGTCTTACGAGAAACATTCTTCTTTAAAATAGATCCTTTTCTTCGCGTATTATCCTTACCGTTCTGTTGTTCTTCAAATTCAAACTTATCATCAAAAGGAGACATCGGAATTTCATCATTAAACGGAGATCCTGGCACATTAGACATCTTAAATAAACCTTTGAGATCTTATCTCTTAGTCTTCGTCGCCAATTCAAATTTCCACAACAGAGTGGATCAGGTGGAAAAAGCCGTCACTAAAGAGCGTCAATTTTCGTTAATCAGATTTCAGCCAATCAAGTAAGTAGTGAAATACGCACTCTAGAGGTAATCAGCCTCCTATTCCTCTTGATCTACTTAGTTATTCATACTACATTAACCATTAAGTTCTTGGCAAAGTCGCGCGTTATTTACTATGTGCACGCATGGCCAATGAGTAGCCGGGTAACGGGCTTACTTTAACTTGGTAGCGCCGTTCCGACCAATCGTCGTAGAAAGTGCGAGTAATTTTGAGTATCACTACTTACGAACTGAGTAGTTGATCAGGTGATGAATAAGTACCGTCAATAACGATCACGGATTTTCGAGTTACTCAATGTTGAAAATCGGGTTACTCGTTATTCGTATATTATGATACTCATTGAACAAGCCTTACTATGGGTAGCTCTCTCGTGAAGCTTGTAATGCTATAGTGTTGCCATCTAACCTCTATATAGGCTTTATGGCGATGTGCCACTGCTCTCTTTCTTCCTGGCATAAGTTTCCGTCCATTCGCGTGCCTTGCGAATAGCACCTTCTTCATTCTTGATCCAGTCCTCTGCGACATCGTTAGCGAGTGGATCGTTCGGATTGGGACTAGCTAGTAAAGCTTGAATCGATAGTAGTACTGTTCTTATTTGCAATGCGGGTGACCAGTTGGTTTTCAACACATCCAGACAAATACGGCCAAGCTTATCGATGTTCGGATGGTATATCTTGGTTAAGAAACGAACTTTTGGAGCTTCCATAGGATAATCGTCTGGTAGAAATAGCTCTAATTTGAATACACCATGTTCATAGGGGGATTGTTGTGGTCCTTCGATGGTAACTTCAAAATATCTAAGATTATCCTCATGCGGTTCAGCAGTGATCCCGGGGACTGGGTCGCTAACAAGTCTTTCTGTTTCCTAAAACAATCATTGTATCTGTTAGTAATCCTGTTTCTTTCTTGCAAAGCAAACAGCGTAAATTCTCCAATAGCGAGACTAACATACTTTGATAATCCTCTTGGGTAGTGAAGCCATAATTGTAGCACAAATTGATGGTCTTGGCCTGCTCAATGGCTGCTCAAAGTAGGGGACTTCGCTTACTGATCTAATAGAAGGTACCTTGTTAGTCCAGGTCCGGGTAATGCCGCCGATCAATGATAATACCGATGAGCAGGTTCAATAGATATGATTTACGGTTAAGATTTACATTGATTTACGGTTGATGAGGACTTCAGAAACCAAATAATTGATATTACAGCGAGACGATGTAAAATAAAGACAAAATATAGTGAGTTTGTTAGTGATGGAAGCAATGAACCATCCGATTAATCCTCAATAACTGAACTCAATAAAAATTGAGGCAGAATTGGGATACAGGAAACCAGGGAGACATGAGTCAATTAGCTGAGATTCAGCTTAGTTTTGTTGTTGTTGTTGCTGTTGTTGTTGTTCTTGCTCTTGCTTGAAAGATTCGTACGCAGCAAAAGCTTCTTTAAAATGTTGATCGAACAATTCATCGCTTTCCAACAATGGAACAACTTCTTGAGATGGTAAATCAAGGATCATACCAGTGATCTTACCAGCGGCTTCTTCGTCGGAAGTCTTAGCAAAGACTTTCTTGTATAGTTGTTCACCTAGAACTTGTCTTTGCTTTTGCTGGTAGAATTGGTTGGCACCAGCGCCGTTTCTCATGAAGTTACCTTGTTGTGGGGCACCTTGTGGAGGAACTCCGTAAACTGGGCCGTTTCTGAACTGTTGAGGTGGGACACCGTTCTTTGGCATACCGCCCATTGCGGCCATTTGTTGTGGGTTAGGACCGTTGAATGGCATACCTCTTGGAGGCATAACACCGTAGAACATAGGTGGCATGAATTGACCACGCATACCAGCGGCAGCAGCGGCTGCAGCTGCAGTGACTTGTTGGTATCTCATTTGGTTTCTGGCTTGAATTTGTTGAGCCAATTGAGAACGTCTAACATCCTTTCTCTGAGCGATGGCCACATACAATGGTTTACCAGCGACAATTTGTTGGTTTTTCTCGGTGATTGCCTTGGTGGCTTCCTCTGGAGTTGAGAAACAAACGAAACCAAATCCCTTGGACTTACCGTTTTCGGTTCTCATAACCTTAGCAGAGGTGATAGTACCGTATGGAGCAAATTCTTCCTCCAATTTTTGATCATCGATGGTGTCATCCAAGTTCTTAACAAACAAATTGACACCTTGGTATTTTTCCAATTTCTCCATTCTAAAGGCCTCGTATTGTTTCTTCAATTCTTGCAAACGTTCATGCTTCTTTTGAGCACGACCAACATGTAAGGTTTGACCCTTGAACTCAGTTTCGTTCAATTCCTCTACTGCCTTGGCGGCATCAGCATGGCTTTCGTAGTTGACAAACCCAAAACCTCTCAATTTACCCTCGTTATCCTTCTCCAAATGAGCAGAAGTAATTGGACCAACTTTGGAGAAAAATTCTTCAAATTCCTCACTGGTAGTCTCAGGATTAATGTTCTTAACGTAAACGTTGGTGAAATTAGCCTTTGCCTCTTCCATCTTAGATTGACGATCCTTTCTGGAGACATGTGGAGCCACATAAACTTCTTGACCATTCAACAACATACCGTTGATAGCGTCAATAGCCTCCTTTGCAGCTTCATCATCTTCAAAATGAACAAACCCAAAACCCTTGGAGTTCCCAGCCTCGTCAGTGGCAATCTTACATGATAAAATGTTACCAAAAACAGAGAAAGTATCGTGAAGAGCCTTGTTGTCGATATCGGGATGTAAATTCTTAATAAAGATATTACCAGAACCTTTCTTTCTCATAGAAGGATCACGTTGAGACCACATAATACGACATGGAACACCCTTGATTGGTGCATAATTTAATTTTTCAATCGCTGCCTTACCTGCTTCGTGATCGTTAAAGTTCACATAAGCATATCCCAACGAGGTCTTGGTGATGGCATCACGGCAAACGCGAATGGAAGAAACAGAACCAATTGGAGAAAAAATATCATACAATAAAGCTTCAGAAACAGATGGATCTAATTCACCAACATATAATGATGCTGATGAATTTTCAACTTTTGAACTCTCGGTTTCACTAGCGTTTGAACCAATCTGTTGTTCATCTTGAATATTCAATTTCTCCAATTGTTCAGCAGTCTTATCAGTAATATCAGCCATTCTAATATGATTATTTTTTTGGTATTTTTTTAAAACAGTAATATTTTTTTTTGGGAAAGGTTTTTATTGTTAAATTAGAAGCTAATAGTAGTTAAAGCTCTACTTTTAATCTTCCCTTCTTTACTTTAAAACGGTATAATAAAACGTGAAAAGTTTTGTCCTGTTTCTCGATCGATTATGAATTAAAATTTAAAACTTAACAAATGAGATTAAATTCATCCTCAAACTAAACATATTAGATCCTCCAAAGTTAAGAAAGAGTAGTCCAAACTGAACTAAACTATGGTAAACTTTGCGTTACTGAGCATCGCATCGCATCGCATTGGAAAATTTGAAAATTTTTCACATCGCGATGACGCTGAAAAGAAATGGACGGTCGTTTTGTACGTTCGTATTGCCGGTCGTTTTATACGTTTGATTCTGGCACTCGGTACGAATACGAGTATTCGTGAATATAATCACTTTCTACGCGAATTCGATCGTTCCTTACGTGAATACAATCACTTTACACGCAATACAAATTTAGCCGCTGAATTAGCTAACTCGAAAGATGTGATACGTCAGCAAGATATGTAGGAGCGACGAAAGGGAATCATCCCTCACTAAGATCGCTGTTTGAGTAGATTGGAATGTAGTTCTGAGATTATACCGATCGACCCACTTAAGCTATGCTATTTAGTGATTAGACATGGTACAATGGAAGTGATGAACTCGTTCACGCGTTCCGCTTTTCATTTAACTTGTCGCGATATATTCGCGTCTGTATTTATCACTCGCTACGTCGTATTCGCCCACTGTATTCGTATTCGTCCTCAGTACTGGTGAAGAGATCACAGATGGTGTCGTTCTATACGTTTGGTTTACGGTGGTCATTATATACGTTTGTGTTACTCAACGTGGTCATTTTACACGTTCGTGTTTATACATTTAAAGCATTTCATACGTTTGACGCTGCTCACTTTATACGTTGGTGTTCACATATTTAAAGCATGAATGGTTCAGCGGTTATGATGACAATTTGGCATATATGATATGTAGACTCTTATGTATTGATTGAATTTGTAATCTTGTCGTACATTGCCATTAATTTGGCACTCTTAACTTGAGCAGGCCAAAAATTTGCTGTGTATGACCATAGATGTTTCTTGAATTTTGCAGCGTCTGTCTTGCGGGAGGAGCTTTTTTGCTTCTCGATATGGTCTCCGATGGCAGTGAGTTCTGTCTTGAGTATACGGGCCCATTCTTTACGATCTAGACCCTTGCCTCCGCGTCTTAGTCTCTTGAGCGAGGCGCGCATGTCACCCATGCTGTGCATACACTCTTCATCGTCCATACTGTCGTACTCCTTTTCGTGCTTGTCGGAGGTTGGACTGGTGGGAGGTTTTGCGATTTGTGGTGGTTTCGGGGTCTGTGGCGGTATTGTACCGTTGATCATGGCCGCGGGAGCTTTGGGGAGCGGTTTCAGGCGTCTTGCAGATGTGTTGGAGCTTGTATCGGCGAGTTTGGCCGGGTCTGGAGACCCGGCTTTGCTGGTCGTGGAAGGATTCTTTCTTTGTTTCTTCTTGGCAGGCCCCGTGGGTAGTCTTTCAGAGCTAGAATCGACCGTTGGGGTGTTGGCACCGCTCGGGCTGTGTGGTGCGGGTGTTGAACCGTTTACTTCTTCCCTCAAAACAGAGATTAGATAATCGACCCTGCGCCCGAGATGAATGGCACCGGGAACTTTCTTTGACGATCCTGTGATCCTTTTGCCGCCGCGTTTCTCCCGTACCTTTTCTGTTGCAGGTGAATTCTCTACTTTTTTGCTCTTAATGGAGCTTTCCGTCTGGGGTTCATTGAGGAATATCTTGTTTGTTAACCCGAGGAATGGGTCATCTCTTATCTGTGCCCAGGAGCCGTATCCGTACTTGTAAACCCCCACAATCAGCTTGTCATCGTCGTCCTTCGTCCAGTCGCAGTTCCAATTTTGCACACTTTTCAATGGCCTGGTGAACTGGAACTGAGATGGATCATCTTTGAAATTCTCGTTGATGTAATTTTTCAGCAAGGTTAAATCCTCAATTCTGTTAATTAACGACTCCGCGTTCAAATTCTTGACATTTTCGTACTCGAAAAGAACAGCTCGCTTCTCCTTTCTCTTCGCCGCTAGCTTTGTCAATGGGTTTTCTTTAGACTGATCATTGGCCTTGATTGATCCATTTTTGAGTCTGGCTTTGTAAGCTTGAGCTTCTTTTTCCAATGACTCGAAAATTTGATTTCTCTTGGTTTCTTCCTTCTGTAAGTATTCTTTGGCACTGGCTATAAGATCCGCATAAACTTCTTCATATCTCTCGATGGATTTTAATGGTAAAGAGCCATCAGCAATCATGGTCTCAAACTGATCAGTCAGAACACCATACCTCAAAATGGCCTTGTATAACGCACGAATTTCACGTTCATCAATTAGATCCAAATTATTTGCCTTCGCGCGCTTCCGAGAAGATTTGGTATCTTCATCATCATCTGAGTATCGACTTTCTCCATCGCCATTTACGCTGTCTTTGATTTTTTTCAAAGCATTGCTTCGCCTATTCATCAATTGCAATTGCTCTTGAACATATTCCTCATCTTTTCTCTTCTGGTCTTCATCCTGTAGCTTCTTAAGTTCTTCTTCCGGTATAATATCATCCCAGTCCACATCAGCTTTGTAATCGGTAACTTCAAATTGCTTTAAGAACTCTTCACCACCGAGGTGAGATTTTCCAAGCTCTGGTGTAGTTATATGATCCTCTGCATGGTTTAACACATCATCTAAATTTAAATCCTCAAGCTTCTTCTGGTTATCACGGGCAGCAAACATATTTCCAGCACCAAACTTCAGAATCTCAGACAGCTCACCGGCTGAAGGTTCATTCTTCTTTGTATATTTCTTACCGTCAGTAACACCAAGCGATATGATGGCATATTCAAGAATCATCTTTTTACGGGCTCGCTCCAGCACCTCTTCTTCAACTGTATCCTTGGAGACTAACCGATAGACCATCACATGGTTTTTTTGACCAATACGATGGGCTCTGGCCATAGCTTGTAGATCCGCTTGTGGATTCCAATCAGAGTCGAAGATAATAACTGTGTCAGCCGTCATAAGATTAATACCGAGACCACCAGCTCTGGTCGATAGCAAAAACACGAAATCATTCGAATCTGGCGCATTGAAATGATCGATAGAAATTCTTCTTTGCGACGACGGGACAGTACCATCTAACCGTTGAAAATTAATACCTTTTATCTGCAGATAGTCACCCAAAATATCCAGGATTCGCACCATCTGTGAGAAAATTAAGACACGGTGGCCATCTTTTTTCAACCTCGTAAGTAACTGGTCGAGTAAAACCATCTTACCTGATGACATTATTAAACCTCTCAATATATTCCCGCGAGACCTGCTTCCATCACCAAACTTCTGCAAAACCCTCTCCTCAGCATTGTCGAAAAGATACGGGTGATTAGAAGCCTTCTTAAGCTCGCTCATAACATTCAGTAAAGAAAAGTGACCGCCTTTGGCTCCTGCTGATAATGCACTGTAGTTTTTCGTTAATATGTTTTTATAGTACTCCGTCTGCACATCTGAAAGTTCGACACGTAATATTCTTTCAGTTTTGCCAGGTAGTGACGTCTCAACATCTTTCTTGAGCCGCCTTAAAATGAATGGCTGTAATCTCTCATGCAGATTACGAATATACTCTTCTTGCTCATCATCCTGATTCTCAAAATCAATCTCTTGATCAATGGTGAACCTACCAGGCATTAAGAAATTCACTAAAGCTGCTAATTCCTTGATATTATTTTGAAGAGGTGTACCTGTAATCAACAGTCTATTCGCTACTTTGAGGCTGTTTAGAGACTCATAAAGAGACGATTCAGCATTCTTCAACCTGTGGGCTTCATCGACAGCCAAAAACTGCCATTTAATGCTGCTTAACTCAGTGCGATCTTTCAAAATATACTCATAAGTGGTCATCAACACGTTAAATTTGATATTCTTCTTTCCCTTAGCTTGAGGATTGGTATAAAATTCATATTCTCTGATGGTTTCTCTTGACTTCTGGTTACCCATGTAGCAAATACAATCGAGATCTGGTGCCCATTTTTCGAAAGTTTCTTGCCAGGCAGGCATTGTTGATAGAGGTACGACTATGAGATGCGGACCATTTTGTCGACGTGCGTATACCAACCAACTTATAAATGCCACGGTTTGAACCGTTTTACCCAGACCCATTTCATCTGCTAAAATTCCGTTATCGTTCTTTGACCACAAGAAAGCCATCCAATTGATACCAGTCAATTGGAAATCTCTCAATTCTCCGCCCTTGATAAATGGTGGTTGCGTACTCAGTTTCTCAAATCGAGGCCTTTGCGAAGTATAACTACTAGAGTACTGAGGTAATATCTTTGAATTTGCCCTACCTTGATAATGTTTAACCTGCTCCGGTGCCAATTCTGCGATCTCAGTCGCTTTTTCCCAGGTGGCCTCATCGTAGTTCAGCCGCCTCCATTTGACCAAGTACTGCAATTGCGAAGATCCATCCTCCTGTGTCACGCGTGAACTATCTATAATTCTTTCCGGTTGTTGAAATTCTTTAAACTCATCTAGCCTTCTTTCACGGTCCATATCCATAACCTCCAGATCCTCTGCTGTCACATAGGGATCCAACCGTATCTGTAAATCTTCAATGATGAATTGCTTGCAATAATTATCAACCCTTTTGATCCCTCGAACATGACTGAGCGACTCGTACGATTCCCAAGTATTATGCAAATGAGATTCGTCACTCCATTTGATTAAAAATTCAAACTTTTCCTTACAATCATCAAGTGACGGAACGCTTTTCAGTACTTCCTCATCGATATCTTCTTTGAGTCTATGCGTAACTACAAAATCAACCCCATGATCCTCCTCAGGTTGCGGTGTAGCAGAGTATTCGTATTCATATTCCTCTGCATCTTCAGCTCCTGACTCCATTTCTTCCTCATCTTCATCCGGTGATTCCAGAAGATCATCATCCGAATAATCCACATTATAATTGATCGTCTTATTATTACGAGAAGAAAACCGCGTTGGTATGTTCTCATCCTTTTCCTTTATCTTCTTTACAGATGACACTCGTTTCCTCTCTTTCACGATTTTACTCTTAACTGGAGAACCATCAAAGTCACTATCCACTTCATCGGCGCTAAACTCATCCTCATCTTCATCCTCGTCTTCTTCAATTTCGTCTATTTCAACATCTTCGTCAAATACTTTCCTTCTCCTTCTACTTGAACTAACAATACCTTCATCTGAATCTGACTCACCGGAATAATAACTCGTTTGATTCTGAGCATTCGATCTATGTGACCGTCTAAGTCCATATAGTTCAGGGTTTTCCATAACTTCATCGGGAAACTCCTTAGATGTCATCTTTGATACAAAAAAGCTCCTTTAACGATGATATCTCCAATGCTATGATTCCAGGCGGCTATAACGTTGATATTAAACCAGTATTGTCAAACTTCCTCAATAATAACTTCAATGACTATCAAATAGTCAATTTCCGATGCTCAGGTATGAGGTAACGCTAAAAGAGTGTAAATCGTAACAAGAATGCAAATCGCGACCACTGCGAGTTGCAGAATGATTCTACTTGATATATAAAGATGATCTTCAATGATTAACCGTTATACCAGTGAGTAGTTTCTAACAGAGACTGTCGAGACTGTTTGGAACAAGGACAACCAGTAAAAAAAAAAAAAGAGGAGGGTAACAGACGATGTTCATTCAAACGATGAATAGTTGATCATCATATCAACCAGTATGAACTCATGCTGGTGGTGACATTGATTCTTGACATCGATTTGAGAGTTCGTAACGTGGTCGCGGTGGTCGAACTTGGATTGGTGTCATTTTTCGTAGCGGTCGAGACTTGTGGGGATGTGTTGTTGGTTGGAATGCTTGAATTATCATTCTATGATGGTTATTATTGAATAGAATTGAAGCTCCCAAAGTACGAAGAAATCATGGAAGACCAAAAAGATTGGTAAAAAATATCCGATTTCAGTTGCGCTTCATGACAATGATCGTGGAGCACTGAGAGTGTAATTAGTGTGTTTATCTCATTGTTGCAAATCATTCTCATCAGTGTACCCTGATCTGGCGAATTTGAAGTTCCGTCATACAATTCAAAGCGGTGTCTTTGTCCGACAACAACGTTTGCAATGTGTGATTTTCGTGCATCAGATACTTCAGAACTTGATGGACCTTTGAACCTTGCAGCATAGACAATCTCGCACGTTCATTGGTACTCCATGATGAAAGATGGTAGAAATTAGGCTATCTTCGTCATTCGCATTGCTTACAAGCACTCATAAAGTTTGAAACCACCAAACACCTTGGGTGTTGCCAATTTCGCTTCCAAAACGCTGTACATACCACAACAGCAAGTACAGGCTCGTAAACGAGATTCTTTAGCGTAGCCCCTCATCATTTCATGCCCTGGGGCTACTTATTAGTACTCCAAAGTCTAAAATCCCAGTACAAGACTGAAATGCCTCGTATCTTCCAGATAACACACAAATCAGCTCCATAGAGACCAAATAACTAACAGCTCTGCCCTTGGGCATGTCTCCCAACACGTTTCAACTCATATCACATCCATCAGACTTCCCACAAACGTCTCTATCACACTTCCTATTTTCCAACAAGTGGCGTCAAAAGGGAAAGAATTTTGGTCGCCACCGCAAGAAAGCCGGTCCTTATATACTTCGGCCCCCTGTTACCCGTCCTTTGGTTTTTTCATCAAGAAATGAAAAATTTTGCTTAGCTCATCGGTACTTATAGTAAGCTGAGTCTGTAGTAGTTGATCTCGAGAAGTTTGAAGGCTAGAGGATCTGTTTGGTACTAGTTTGGGACTAGTTTGAATCGGTTGAAGATGAGTGATAAGAATACTCGTTTGGCCGTTGTTAATGCGGACAAATGTAAGCCAAAAAAGTGTCGTCAAGAATGTAAACGTTCATGTCCTGTTGTCAAGACTGGTAAATTATGTATTGAAGTGACGCCAACGTCCAAGATTGCATTTATTTCCGAAGTTTTGTGTATTGGTTGTGGTATCTGTGTTAAGGCATGTCCATTTGATGCTATCACGATTATTAACTTACCGACGAATTTAAACTCTCATGTGACACACCGTTACTCTGCGAATAGTTTTAAGTTGCATAGACTGCCCACTCCTAGACCGGGACAAGTTTTGGGTTTAGTCGGTACTAATGGTATTGGTAAGTCTACCGCGCTTAAGATTCTTGCCGGTAAGCAAAAACCGAATTTGGGCCGGTTTGATGATCCGCCAGAGTGGCAGGAGATTATTAGATATTTCCGTGGATCAGAGCTGCAGAATTATTTCACCAAGATGTTGGAAGATAATATTAGAGCGGTTATCAAACCACAATATGTGGATAATATTCCGCGTGCAATCAAGGGACCAATTCAAAAGGTTGGTGAGATATTGAAATTGAGGATGGAGAAGCCACAGGATCTTGTGGATTACTATATTAAAGTGTTGGATTTGCAGAATGTGATGAACAGAGAAATTGCCAATTTGTCTGGTGGTGAATTGCAAAGATTTGCAATTGCGATGTCGTGTATTCAGGATGCAGATGTTTACATGTTTGATGAACCTTCGTCGTATTTGGATGTTAAACAACGTTTACATGCGGCTCAGATCATTAGATCCTTGTTGGATCCGACCAAATACGTGATTTCTGTGGAACACGATTTATCTGTGCTGGATTATCTATCGGATTTTGTTTGTATCCTTTATGGTGTGCCATCGGCTTACGGTGTTGTCACTCTTCCAACCTCTGTCAGGGAAGGTATCAACATTTTCCTCGATGGTCATATTCCAGCTGAGAATTTGAGATTTAGAACCGAGGCATTACAATTCAGGATGTCAGACGCTAACGATGATTTGAGAGACGATGCCACCAGAGAGTTCTCTTATCCAGCTATGAAGCGTACTCAAGGTGATTTCGTCCTGAATGTCGAAAAAGGTGAGTTCTCCGATTCTGAAATCCTGGTTATGATGGGTGAAAATGGCACTGGTAAGACCACTTTGATCAAATTGCTGGCTGGTGTTATTGCCGCTGATGATGGTCAAAAGGTTCCCAGGTTGAATGTGTCTATGAAACCACAAAAGATCGCTCCTAAATTTCCTGGTACCGTTAGACAATTGTTCTTCAAGAAGATAAGAGGTCAATTCCTTAACCCACAATTTCAAACAGATGTTGTTAAACCTTTGAGGATTGACGACATCATCGATCAAGAGGTTCAACATCTGTCTGGTGGTGAATTGCAAAGAGTTGCTATCGTCCTATCGTTGGGTGTACCCGCAGATATCTACCTGATTGACGAACCTTCCGCTTACCTGGATTCTGAGCAACGTATCATATGTTCCAAGGTTATCAGAAGATTCATTTTACACAACAAGAAGACGGCCTTCATTGTCGAGCACGATTTCATCATGGCAACTTATCTGGCCGACAAAGTCATCGTGTTCGATGGTATTCCTTCCAAGGACGCCCATTCTGGTAGTCCAGAGCCTCTACTAACTGGATGTAACAGATTTTTGAAGAACTTAAATGTCACTTTCAGAAGAGATCCACAATCTTACAGGCCAAGAATCAACAAATTGGACTCACAGTTGGACAAAGAACAAAAGGCTTCAGGAAACTTTTTCTTCTTGGACAGCTCCAGTGTTTAAAGGACTTTCTAACCTGGCATAATTTATTTATAAAGGCATGGTTTCGCCATGCAGCGATTTTGCTCACTCGTGTACTGTATTTGCATTTCGTTTCTCCGAATAATACCATAAGATATACTGTCGCATTGCAGCATTACTCGGTAGTTAGACGTCAAGTTCCCTCGCATCGACGAACGGGAATGACTAGTTATGATGGAATTTTTAACTTTAAGAAGCGGATAACAGGATTTGTTACAAGTCTACATTACATCTAGAATATATAAATGCCCAAACTTGGGCCCAAAGGGCTAAATATCAGCGTCTTTCATCAAAGGACAGAACTGTTATAAACTTCGACGATAGCATGCTCCCGCGTCTCCTTCAGTGTTTTGGGACCCTCCCAGGTCCGGTCGCATCTTGCAAAGACATCATCCATGCTGGCTTCCTTAGCAGGGATGATTCTGAAGGCCGTCGTATTATTAAAATTCTTATTAAAATATTTGTTCACTTCACCTTCCAGTCACAGCTGCCTGTCTAGAAAGACCTAAAACTGACGATCTTGGGATCCTTGGATTCCAGAACGGTAGAGCTGTAAATTAAACTGCTTATACCTATCGAATGTAGCAGCTAATGGTGATGCTCCTCTTGAAATACACTGTTGCTAAGTCTGGGAATCGGAAGGGGCGGAAGTGTGAGATTAAACGCAACACCTTCGATCGATACAGGCGCGTTGTTTCAAAGTCTGTCGCTATTAAATCCAAAGATCCGAAAATCATCGGGTTCAGCTACTTCATAGGGCGGCAACCAGACCTGCAGGACGAAATAAACGAATACTTCGAAGTTGTGACGTTTGAAATAACTTCTGCCAAGAAGTCCTCCATGAAAAGCGTCTTAGAGCGGTGCGATGACATCTGGGGAGGTCTCGAAGCACAAAAGGAGCTTTCAACGGTAGACGAAGCATTCAAAAAGTTATTGGCCGGAACCAAGTCCTTGCATGATGATATCCTCCGGCCTGTAATCGAGGTTTTTCAAGCGCATACCCGCCTTGCTACTACGAGGGCGGAGTATCCTTTCATGTTCCTTGCAACGATTTTCAACTGTTGCCGCCAAAGCGATTTGGCAAAGGCGGACCCCTCCACGTTCACTCTAGTGAACCATGAATACTTGGGCCCGATTGTACAGTGCTTGGTTACTGAAACGAAGACCCGTGTGCCCAGGTTCATCGAGTTCTACCCGGTAGCTGGCGCCTACGATCCCATCGTAGCCTTAGATCTCTTGCTAAGGAGCACGGAAAGTCATTTGCAACAAGTCTCACTGCAAAGCAAGAATATCAATTGCTTCGTGACAATCTGGTGCAAACTTATGACAAGTTTTTGGACACGACGTGCCCTTTTCCGGTGTTCGAAATCAAACATGGTCACAAATCTCATTTAATGACCTCCTACATGAGTAAATGGAACCTAGGGGATCTCGTAGCACGGCTCGGCAACTGGAGTGAGCGGGACAACACCATTAGCAGTGCTACTGCCAAGGTGAAGTACGGACACAAAGAAACTGAGCTACCTAGCTACTTGTACGCCTTTCTATCCGGATACTATAAGCTCCAGAAAGTAGAAGAAGCTAAGACTTATAACTGCCGGCTTTTCAATCCTTCCTTGGAGCCGGTGGTAGTGAAGGCGGACGACGAAGCGGAAGAAACGGACGAAACGGACGAAACGGACGACGATCTCCCACGCCTGTATCATAGATGGCATGGGATCATCAAGGCCGAAGTTCTAAGCTTCATTAAACGGTACAGCGAGGAGAAAATAAGGCGAGGCCCATTGGAAAAAAAGATGATGCAGCAACCGAATAGAGTTCCTACAGGAGACCTCTCTCCACCTTGACTCCTTTACGGGAGTCTCCTCTCTGACACTTTAGTAGGGAGCAGATAAGTTGATAGGACAGTTTACCAAAGAAAGCCCCCATATATATACTAAAACTCGTTCGTGAAAAACGATCTAAACAAGGGGCAAAACCGGGTAATGGGCTTCGGGTAACATGGTAGCGCCGTTCCGGAAAAAAAAAGAGTTACTCAAAACCGTCAATAACGATAACAAATTTCGAGTTACTCATTTATATTCGTATGTGATGATACTAGGTTGAAGAAGACCTGCATAAAATTCAAGATTTTGATATACGGTACTGTTAATCCTATGGAAGTAGGTCTTGGTAAGGCAAGCAGGAAGGGTATAGCTATACCAGTCAAGGCTTTTAGTGATTGAGATGAGTTTTCTATCCAAGATCTCGAATTTAAGGAAATCATTACCAGCGACAGCAACCAAAAATGAACCAGGAATAGGCCAAAAAGTAGAAAATGATGAATATTCGATATTACCCAAGAATTATATTAGGGAAGAAGATCCAGCTGTGAAAAGACTGAAAGAATTGAGGCGACAAGAGCTTTTAAAAAGTGGTGAATTATCGAAAAAAGCGAGAAATCAAAGTAAATCCAGTTCTCACGGGAAGAAGAGGGAAACCGATGATGGATATTCTGTAGGAACCAGATTTAAGAAAAAAGTGGGTTCGTCGACAAATTCAACTAGAGTATCGTCTATGACTAAAAAATCTGAGCCGATCAAGAAGCTCAGCTTTGAGGAATTGATGCAACAAGCGGAAAATAATGCACAAAAGATAGGAAACGATGAGACGGAGACCACTACGGATCAGAAAGCTAAGGAGCAAGTTTCTTCTCGAAATTACGATAAAAAAATTGGGTTCAAGAAAAGGATTGACGGAAACAGCGGAGCTGTGAAATCTTCAAGATTAGAGAAACGAGAGACGGTACCGCACAAGAGACAGCCTGAGGCGGTCAAGATTCGAACAGTAGGTGCAGGACTTGCTCAGCCGAATGAAAAGATTAGACGACAACTGGAACAAAGAAAACGACAGTCAAGGCAAAGAACAAAAGAAGTAGAATCTGAAAGTGATTTGGATGATTTTATTGAGGATGATACAAGCGAGACGTACCATAGGGAGTCATCTCGTGGTGAGGGTCAATATGACCGTGATGAAATTTGGGCTTTGTTTAACAGGGGAAAGAGGCGTTCTGACTTGATGTACGATGATTATGACGATGACGATATGGAGGCAAATGAAATGGAGATCCTCGAAGAGGAAGAGAAAGCGCGCAAGATGGCCAGATTAGAAGATAAACGAGAAGAAGAGTGGTTAAAGAAACATGAGCAGGAGAAAAAACGTCGGAAACAAATGAAAGGTTGAAAAAAGCTTAATTAAGCTAATCAGCACCGGTTCCGATTCGGCGATTGTTTCATCCTGTTGTCTGGCTATAGAGTCATGACATTCCTTCACTATTTTGGTTCTTGCAAACCGCAGCAGCAGCTACGGTCCTGTGGCCATCCTCTCTTTTCCACTATAATGAGCAAGCCAGTAGAGAGATACATAGAACGAGGCTATGAAAACTCTGTCTGGGTATGAATTTAGCAATTTAATGTTTAGTTGGTGTAATAATGCATTTTATCAAAAAACGCTGTTCTGAATTAATTCTCAAGAAAGACTAGGATATCAGTACGATAACCTGTATTCCTAGAGGAATGATGTGAGTATGTGAATATCTAAAATGATCATCTATATACAAATGCATATTAAAAGAATACTTCGATAAACCCGTAACAAACGGTGAGAATTACCAACAGGAACAGTACAAAACAGCTGATATAATGCCAAGCGGGCGCCAACTTGTATCTGCTGAAAAGCAGCACGAGACTGCTGCATATAAGTATCAAAGATACGACCAACGATAAAGAAATCATGGTTATCAGGAAAACAGCTACTTCCAAATCGTCATCGGTTTCTTTCCTGTGGAATAATGCTAATACAATCCCAAATGAGATTCCGGATGTGACACATGCAGCAAGCAAAGAAGATAAGTACATGAAAGTGATCACTTGATCGTGTTTGTATTCGTAAACTTGATCAGATTCATCATCTTCTTCAGCGAGATAAGCTTCAACGTCATTAATGGAGTTAGCAGAAGTACTACTAATGGATCCACCTATAGAACCATATCTGGTGATTTCCGCCTTTGCCGTTTTTCTATCGCTCGAACCAAACCACCCACTTATTCTCTGGCATAATTGATATGTATTTTCGATAAGTTGCTTGTTGAACAGTGTGAAGCCACGGCCAGAATTTGGATTCAGTGCCTCGTCGTCCGTTCCGTCGTGAGATCCATCAATGTAAAATCCATTGTCATTATAAAATTCAGGATCATCGTCAAATTCATTCCAGTATCTTACCCTTGGCTTTTCGACGCTTTGTTGCTCTTTTGGTGTTGCATGTATGGTGCTGCGTCTTCTATTTATGTCCTTAGATTCGAAATCGGATCTGAATTCGTCAGAGCACATTTTGAGTATCGAACTTTTGCCCAATAGGAAGAAATCCTCGCTGGTCGGACTCTCATCCTCCAAATCAAATTCTTCCTTTAGTATTGTGTCGAATAAATCCGCTTGTAGCTTTTTAGAATCACGAAGCTCGAAGCAGAGCCTCCAAAGACTCATGTTAGAAGATAATGGATAAGCTTGGGTCTTGTTTTCGATGAGGGCTTCACATAGGTCGACCAACTTGTTATCGGTGTCATCCGAGGCAAGTGGTGCAGGTAATTTCCTTATTTCGACAAATGCATGCGGCAGCGTACCCACATTCTCAATAGTTATCTCTTCATCCAAAGCTATTAGATAAGTTTTGTCATCCTCGTTACAGATAAATCTAACTCGCTTGAAATAAACTTTTGGTCCTATAGGTTTCAAATGGCGCGATTGTATCCATTCTACGGCCAATTTAGCCATAGGTGGCCGCTCTTGCATCTCTTGGGATTCTAAATCTATAGTTTCGTCCTCCCATATTTGCGCCACTTCTTTGTAAGAGAGATCTGCAGTCTCCAGATGACCTCTCAACCCACCAACATGGCACATCACCACGCAATGGTTTTCGCCATTGCCTGAGACCATTACGAGGTTCGGATGTTGATTGATCGAATCATCCTCAAGAATAGAAGGTCTTTCCCTGGAGTCCAATATGGAAAGACACAACCTTGGGACGGTCGAGTGAAACAAATTGCCAGAGGACACTGGCTTCCTAACAGAAATTTCTTGCTCCTTTACCGCGGACGCTGGAGATCCGTCGAGATTGGTCTGCTGCTGGCACTTGACCGCCTGTTGTAAAGCCTTGAAAGATCTAACAGACTTGATAGAATGCGTTTCCATCGTCTTCAAGCTTTCGCTAGTCTCCCTAATGCTTCTCGAAGTCGAAATGATCTCATCAGCGACCACATGGAACCCATGGTACAGAATCATAAACTTAAACTCCTCCAGATTCTCCGCAGAGATCAAAAACTTCTGTAAGCTAGTAAAACGACCACAAAATTGCGTATCAAACGCCAAAGATGAGTCTATATCCCGCTTCGTGGACGTCGGTACAGCGAGCCCACCAGAAGATTTATCCTCTGATAACCCAAGTCGTAGATGTTGCAGTATATTAACAATGAGAGACACCTCCAGAAGATACGGATCCAGATCCACCTTCGTGAACGAGATGCCATCGTATCCGTCGACCAATTCAGGCAAATCCCGGATTTCCTGAATATACGCTCTAGCCTGCTGAGCGCTGCCGGGATAGTGTTTAACAAGCTTCTTTAACAATTTCCCCACGGCAATCTTTTGAAGAATCAGATACCGCGATAATCGTTGCAATTCACTGCTACAATCATCCAAATGGTTCATAATCAGTTTAATCTGTCTGCTGCGTAATTTCCTATTATCGTCCCCATCACAGAAACGTTTCTTAAAATTAACAATAGATGCCTCGATGGCAACTAATCTTGAAGAAATCTCTTTCACTTTCAATGAAGTAAACACATTAATCTTGCCAAATTGTTCCTTAAATAATTCCAAACATTTATTCAAATTTTCTACATCATCCTCATCAACACTAGTCACAGTAGCTCGTTTGATAGCTTTCTTCAATTTTTCATAATCAATATTGTGAAGTTTCCACTCTGGAACTGACTTATTCAAGATCTTGGTCCCAAATTTCATTCGATTTTCCTTCTTGTGTAAACACCAGGCAATCAAGAAGGACGGGACTTGTAAGTTCTCCCAATTTCCAGTACAGTAGTACTATCAGATCCTCGATGTGAATTTTATCCTTGAGCTTAAAGTAATTTCTGTTATGTAATTTAATTCCCTTGGAATTGACAATATCAAATTAATTGCACAATCAAATATCAATTACATTAATCTAGACTGGCTGCTAACTCTTGTTATTGTCTTAGATTAACCAGATATGGTAACCAACTGCCACTCGATGTATGCAAATGTTGAACCCTGATTGCCAGTTTCTTAAACTCTGACGCCACGATATTACTGGCGTGCTTATTTTCAAAATGGGTATTCATTTTTAAAACTCGAATTTTCGAAAAATCTTATTCCTCGTGGCCCAATGGTCACGGCGTCTGGCTACGAACCAGAAGATTCCAGGTTCGAGTCCTGGCGGGGAAGATTTTATTCTTTTTTATAGCTCATCGCCTTGGCTATTACTATAAAGAATGGTGGAACTGGTTTAAGATTGGGGATAAGAGAGTCCAAGAGTTGGTATGTTGCCATGGGTAAGGATACTACGTCTGAAAATGTTCATATTCCAAGATATATAAAGAATCAACCGTGGTTTTACCAGGATACGAAGAAAGAAGAGGCCGAGAATGACTATTTGGTTCATCATAGACAGTTGAAGAAGGGTGGTGCTTTGGATATAGACAATAATTCTGAGCCGAAGTTGGGGCTAGGTATTAAGGATGAGTTTGAGACGGTGCAGGTGGTTCGAACGTCGAAACGGGGCGGAAATCGATGTGGGAACTGTGGTTCAGTGGGACATAGCAGGAGAGACTGTTTGGAGAGGGCTAGGAAGGTGCCGAGACTGGTTGGTGATACTGGAGGGGTTATATCTGTGCGGAAGGAAGCAGACGGTTCGCTTGACTGGGACGCCAGAAAGGATAGATGGTTCGGATACACGGGAAAGGAGTATGACGAAGTGCTAAAGAAGTGGGAAAATAGGCGGGAGACTGCGACGCAGGCAGACGAGGAATGGTGGGATACGGACGAGGAAGTGGAATTGACGAAACTCGGGTTGTACAAGGACACGGGCGGAGTTTTAAGGGCGGAAGAGTTCGGGAACACCAAATTGCAGCGGGCTTCTGTCAGACTAAGAGAGGATCGGGCTGCGTATTTGAACGATTTGAACGCGGAAGAGATCAAATACGATCCCAAGTCACGGTTGTACAAGACCGAGAGTCTCGGATCGGTTGACGAAGAGTCTAAGATGTTCCGAAGACATCTGACGGGCGAAGGCAAAGCGCTGGACGAACTGAACAGGTTTACGCGTGCACACGCCAGGAAAGAGGGGATCAGAGACGAAATAGAAAGTGACGCCAAGGTGAAGCATGTATTGATCGCAAATCCCACCAAGTACGAGCGCATGTTAAAACAAGAACAAAGCAAGGAACCACCAAAGGTGGGCAAGATTACCGACTTGGAAGCAAGAAAATCGACCGGAACAGCTCAATCGGCCCAGACCAAGCAGGAATTGAAGGATTTGTATGGTTAGACCAGCTTGCTTACAGCTGTCGTCAGGCGTGATGTGAAAAATTACAAGCTCATCGCTTCAAAGTATACAACTTCTGGTCAAAAGACTACAGATTAGCCATAGTACTGGCTCACTGGGATCATCGGCGATGGATACCAATGCGTTTGTGAAGCAATTAGCTTCGAATAACCGGAAAGTTCGAGAAAATGCGCTAGAGACATTACAGAAATATCTTAACACAAAACAATTCAAAGATGCGAGTCAGATGCAGTTTAACAAACTGTGGAAGGGTCTGTATTTTGCCATGTGGTTCAGCGACCGTCCCAGACCACAGCAGCGACTAGCCAACGAGCTAGGTGAGCTGCATATGATCTACTTTGATGAGCGTGACAACAAAACAGCGTCCGAGCAGCTATCGCTGAACGACGGGGCGTTCATAAAGTTTAGCAGAGCTTTCTGGAAGATAATCTGCATGGAATGGTTCAATATCGACCGCTACCGCATAGACAAATATCTCATGTTGGTCAGAAGGGTACTGTTCAACCAGCTCAAGTATCTGAAGTCGCGCCAGTGGGACGAACGTCTCGTCGAGACGTACATCGAACGGGTGTTGAAATGGATGCCACTGAGCGCAAGCGCTAAGGTGTACAACGGCGTTCCCCTGCATATCATGGACATAATACTCGACGAATGGGAAAGATTGGTAAAGAGTGACCTCGAAGACGAAATCCCAGAATCCGAAATGGCCAGTCTTATTGAAGAAACTCCCTTGGTCCAGTTCCTGGAGATCTTCAAAGAAATAAACGCAGACCTCAACAACAGCAAAGTGTTGAGAAACAAGATCAAGAATGAACTACTCGTCGATCCCAGATTAGTGCAATGGCGCGTGGTAACAGAAGCAAAGGAGACCGAGACAGAAGCATCAGACCATGAAGACGACGACAGCGACGACGAAGATATCGAGGAATGGCACGGTTTCTAGTCGCTTTATAGCTCATCTTTTATAGTTACCATATAATAGTGAGAGTTTACCCGGCTCACAGCGCCTAGAGCTTGCAAATACTACCAACTACACCTGTAAAGAACACAAGATATCCAGCAAGCAGAAGATCCAATTGCGTCCTCAACCACTTGCATTCGTGCTTCACTCCGCTATCCGAACAATGGCTAAGGGAAACGAGAAAAAAGAGGCCGGCAGCCAAATCGAGAAGTTAGCAGATGCTCCCATGGAGTTTATCAAAGACGGTCGCCAGTTCCTATCGAAATGCAAGAAACCAGACGTGAAAGAGTACACCAAGATCGTCAGAGCCGTTGGAATCGGTTTCGTCGCGGTCGGTATCATCGGATACGCCATCAAATTGGTTCACATACCAATTAGATACCTGATCGTTTAATCCAGGTAGTGTAGTAATCTGTATATAAACTCTCTATAGCAGAATGAACCTCCCATAGCACGTTTGAAACCACTGTCTTTCGCTCATCACACTATAAAGCGAGAAAGCAAATCGATAGTTGTTACATTTCACTCGTCAGGAAGCTCTTATCGACAAGACAGCACTTTAGACACCGAGATGGACGAATCATTCGTCAAACAAGAACCAGCAGCGCCCCCAGAACCGGCTACAATGCCTCTCACAGAGCTACAAGAAGTTTTCGACAAGATCAAGACCCATTTCCCACCAGCAAAGGTGAAAAAGATAATGCAAACGGATGACGATATAGGTAAGGTATCACAGGCGACTCCCGTGATTGCTGGCCGCTCTCTCGAATTCTTCATCGCTTTACTCGTCAAGAGGAGCAGCGACGTCGCCAGACAAATCGGTTGCAAGAGGATCAGTGGAGAGGTTATGAAAGAGACTATACTTAACGATGAAAAGTTCGACTTCTTACGGGAGAATGTGTGTGGCGAAGCCCAGGACCAGGATTCCGCTCAGGACTCGCCAACGGACGATTGAAAATGTGTACGATAGTATAGCTAAGAGTGAAGTGATGGTGGACAGGGGAAGAGGCTAAGAGTTTCCCTCTGGTGGTCTCGTTCATCGAGGCTGAAGAGCGAGGTTGCTGGCTGAACAGAAAGGTACGCAGAAAGTGAAAAATTCTATGAGAAAGCTTGTAAGTTAGGACCCTGAGATGGGTATTTAGAGGAATAAGTGTGGGAAAAGGTGGTTTTAGAGCGGGTACTCGAGCCAAGAGGCAAGACAGTATGGGTAGTTTGTCATTTGATGCGAGTCATGGGATTATATGGCCGACTTATGCGGTGATGTTGATTGGATCGTCTGTGTTGGCTTACTGGAGACATGATAGTAAGAAATTTTTGAATGCTAATGGGACTCAGAAGGCTATACCGCTTGCTTTCAATTTTGTTGCGTCCGGTTTGGGATGCGGCGTGTTGTCTGCGTATCCGCAGATGGCGAACATTGACGGATTACACGGGCTTTTGGTCTATGCGCTTGCGAGCGGGTTGCCTATGTTTGTGTTTGCGTTGCTGGGACCCGTTATCCGTAAGAGGACTCCGAACGGGTTTGTGTTGACGGAGTGGGTGTTCCACCGGTTCGGGCTGCTCACGGGATGGTATCTCAGTGCGTGTACGGTTCTGACGGTGTTTCTGTTCATGGTGAGTGAGATTGCATCTTTGAAATTCGCTATCGAGACCATCGCAAGGATCAACGCGCTGCCGGTGATCATTGTGGAGTGTGTGGTGACTACGATTTACACCAGCATTGGCGGGTTCGAGATCTCGTTTTTGACCGACACGGTGCAGGTCAGCGTTGTCTTTGTGTTGCTGATCATCGTTGCGTGCGCTATGGGCAAGTATGTCGAGATCGACAATTCCAAGATCGGGCCGTCCGGGCTGCTGAAGGCCAACAAGCTGGGCTGGCAGCTGGTTTATATACTGACGTTTGCCATCTTCACAAACGACTTCTTCATGAGTGGGTTCTGGCTCAGAACGTTCGCGTCCAGGTCGAACAAGGACCTGCTGATCGGTTGCTCGATCGCATGCTTTATTCTGGTGACTTTTGTAACCGCCGTCGGTGTCACCGGGTTCATCGCCGTTTGGGCTGGTCTCATCGAGCGTGCGGACCGTGAAAATTCAGCCTCAGCGTTCTTCATCTTACTTGCTCAGTTGCCCTCGTGGGTTATGGGATTCGCCCTAGTCTTCGTGGTGGTTTTGTCCACCTGTACTCTGGACTCGCTGCAAAGCGCTCTCGTGTCGTCGATCTCCAACGACGTGTTCAGAAACAAGATCCCCACATTATATGTCCGTGGCATCGTCGTCGCTGTCATGGTGCCCGTGGTCGTCGTAGGCCTCGTCGCAGAGAACGTGCTAAACATCTACCTGATCGTCGACCTGCTATCCAGCAGCGTGGTTCCCGTGATGGTACTCGGCCTTCTGCACAGGCTCGACGGCTACTGGACTGGCTGGGAAGTCGTCGGCGGCGGTCTCGGTGGTATCCTCGGTGTCTGGATCTTCGGCACAGATTACTACAATTCGGGCAAAGAAGGCGCACGATTACTACTAATCTCCAACGGCCTCTACGTCGACGACTGGAGCACTTTCGGCGCCTTCGTAGTGGCACCATTCGGCGGTCTAGCGACCGCCGGTATCATCATGATCATCAGACTCGCTTGCGCTAGAGCGTACCGCAACGAAAACAGCCTGTTCCACCGCGCTACGAAAAGAATCGGCTCAATCACCGGTATTGCATTCCTACACAGATCCTACAAGAATTTGGAGACCCGTCTAGTTCCTGGCTACACGATCTCGCTCGACGTTGAAGGCGAAGACTCACAAAGCATTCAACTACAAGAAACTACAACGCTAAACAAGAACAAGTCCGCTAACACATATCAAACAACTAACTACACTGACTGACACCCAGAAGTCTCAGTCAAGCTATATAGAAGTATAAAATATCAACACATCTCAACTTGAAGGATTCTTAGCATTCTTGACATTCTCTTAGTGAAAATTTTCTTAGTATGATACTTTACTAGGAGGGAAAGAAGGTCAACTTAAGGTAAAAGTGTCTAGGTTGAACTTAGAAGTCTGATGCTGAACTGATTGGTGGGTGACAGATTTAGAAATAGCCATTGAACTGTTTTATAACCTGTTTGGTTCGCTGATTAACTGTTTGATGAACTTCAGGACTGATTGAAAAATTATAATAGTGATTTTACACCTTTCATTCGCTTAATAAGGGACTATTGATGTATTCTACCGTGTACGGTACTTGCAAGGACAATTCGAGTGTTTACTCTGGAAGTAGCACGAATACTAGCAATTCTACGGCGGTTTTTGGCCGTAATGGAAGGATAATACCGAGATCTAACTCTACATCTGATTTGTATGAGATCCCTGCGACCGCAGGGGCTGGAAATGGGAGAAAGAAACAGTTTTCAGCAGTAATTAGTAGGAATCGCAGTCAACCGTCTTTGCAGGTCTCTAGCGGTGGCGGGGGTCTGTACAGATCCCAAAGCAGATCCAATAGCTGCTATAGCTTGGAACAGAAGAATATACTGAAATCAATTCCTGAGATGCGGCAACCTAATTACGTGCTAACGCCGTATCAATTGCAGAGGAAGCAAATGAAGGATTCGTTTCAGTTCCCGAACGGCGAAAGTTTTACTCCAAGAAGCAGACTAGGCAATGTACCTAGATCTAACAGCTCTACGACTTTGAGTAACCCGGGAAGAACCCTGTCACAGGTGCTCAGTCGATCGCAATCTATGAATTCGCTGCCACTTGAATCACCGAGGTATCAAAAACCTTCAATGACGATCGCATCGTCCTCTCCATCACCCGTGGGATCTCGGAATAGCAACAGCAGTTACAATAGTATGCGGGATCACTCTAGTAATGGAAGCACCAACCCCAGCAGTGGCCCGAGTGCGCACAATAGCAATACTGCGTTACACTTGGCAGCAGACGAGAAGTCACATTTTATTTTAGCTGCAACATTGGCTACTTCTGGCGATACCAAGCGTCCTTCTGTAACAGTTGATGGAAGAGGTGCCGAAAAATCGAATAATTTAAGTGACGAAGAAAGACCCTCAGTCGTGCCAGCATCAGCGCCTCTTGACGAGAAATTGGAAGCTAAGAGAGATGACAAAAAGGACTGCGAGAAGGATCGCGGTTCATCGCTTAAAAGGCAACCAGGATCTGGAACAAAGCTAGGAGCTTTCTTTAAGAAAATCTTCTCGCTGTCATCCAGTCGTAATCCCAGTCCAACTTCTTCTGCTTCTTCGTCCTCAACTTCAATAGTGTCACTATCACAATTGTCACCTCTGAACTTGGCGAGAAGGAAGAAACGTAGACGAATGGATACCGATATTTCTGGCTCCACGGTGAGCTCCCCGCGGCCAGATGGAAGACCTGTATCATCGAAGCCAAAATTGGAAGCTTCCCAACCAAAGGCTGGGAGTGACGACCAAACCCAAACAACGGAAAACGTGGAGGTTTGTTTGCCTACAGAGGACGAGCAGAATGACGAAGACTGTGACGACATCCTGATGGACACAGATCTTGTCTTCGATAGCCTGCTCTTGAAAGCCGACATAGGTCGACCATCCTACCAACAGAAGCAAACTGAGCCATGGCAAGAACTTAAAAACCCGCCAAATTATGATTCCTCTTCAGCAATCGATCCGGTCGACGCTAGACATGGGGAGACTTTCAAGGAAGCGGAATCAAACATTGACTACGAGTTGATCTCGGAATTCTCAAGATTGGGCACCTTTATTGAGGATTCGTCTAAAACCGCCCACGCAAATCTGCCCCCAAGGTCAGCGAGAAGGCCTACGCTGCCAGATAAAGAATTGGCCAAATCGTTTTACCATCCGGTTTATGGTGAAACTGATTTCGGTCACTATCTGATTAAGAGGTTGTACCAGGACTGGAAAGTCGTTCATCTAGATGAAGCCCTCCATAAGGATGATACTAAAGCCGCCTTTGCAGAGAAACGGCTCAGATTTGCCGATGAAATCTACGTTAACGATACATGGTCTCAGTACGATTACCAAAGAAGTGACAAAAGATTCATCAAAAATCGTCGTCGTATGATGCAGCTAGAGAAAGGCGCCTTTATTCAAGCCATCAAACTTGAACTCAATGAATTTAAGAGAAATGAAATGGTTGTTCATCAAGAAAGTGTCCGGTTTACACATCTATTCTCATGAACTTTAGCCTCCTGGTGCACTTTGATATCTATTGCAACACATGAACAACAAATAATAGTCTTTAATCGTATAACAAACTGACGTGCTGGCATTGATCGAGCACTTATACAGACAAGAGCTTTCGACTTTAATACTCGTCACAGCCGTAACCAATAACGACAACCTTGTTATCTAGGAAAAGATATATACAAAAACCAGAGAGTTGACAGTTTAATCCATACTGGAGCCTTCTTGATGCTTAAGAAGCTATATAGTATGTGCGAAGGCTTTGGTATATACAATATTGGCCGACTAGTCTGTTTTCTTAGTCAAAAAATTTCAATAAAAAAGATCCGATGTAGTGTAACGGCTATCACATCACGCTTTCACCGTGGGGACCGGGGTTCGACTCCCCGCATCGGAGTAATTTTTTGCAGGTCTGTACTAGGCTGAGCTGTCGTTATATTCATAAGAGTTGGGTCTAAGGACGTTAATCATCAATCATAGCGTCCCATAAGGCTTGTGTGATATTCGTTTAACTCAGGCTATTGGAAATATAAACCTTGTTGGCAGTGTTGAAGAAGATAAGAACGCTGTTTGTGCTGAACTGAGGTCAATTGGTCGTAATCATGGAACATGTTCGTACTTTTTATGAGACAATTTTAAAATCAAGCCATCCATTGATGCTTTCGTTGCATTTAGCAGCTAAAGCAGCTCCTATTGTTTTCTATTTAGTGGGCTCATTATTCCTGGATTTTACGGCACAATTCATACTGGTTGTCCTTATACTCACTGCTGACTTTTATTTTACCAAGAACATTAGTGGTCGAAAGTTAGTGCAATTGCGCTGGTGGTACGATCCTACCACAGAGAACGCAGAGACGTTCAGATTTGAGTCGTATAAGCAATATCCACCAGGTCCAACAATAAATCCCATAGACGCCAAGTTATTTTGGTGGTCAATGTATCTGACACCTGCAATATGGGCAGTGTTTGCGCTGCTTTGCATCTTACGGTTGAAGATCTTCTACTTTTTGCTTGTAGCCGTTGGAATGGCGTTAACGGGCTGGAATACTTACGGATTCAGAGGCTGCGATAAATGGGATCCTAGTGGAACCCCTGCGGTGGAGAGTTGGTTTCAAATGCCAGCCATCCCAGGTTTGCAAAATTTATCTAGAGTCGCTGCTGTTCAATCCTTCTTTCAAAGCCGGTCATGATTTAATAACCCAAGAGTATTGTACAATATTATATATCATATCTAGACAAGCAATTACCTTCTCTTGTAAATGCATGGCTTTAGAAGCCATTTCCCTTCAGATACCTTAGCTCTTTTGCTTTCTAATTGCTCTTTCTCAGTTTCAACTTCGATAAACTTGTGTCTTCTCTCCAACTTTGCCTTCCTCTCTTCAATGATATCCTGAGGTGGCTTGAAGAATTCGAATCTGGCAAACATCTTGTTTTCGTTATCGGTTTTCTTATGAAAGAAGCCCATGAGCTTCAGTGCATTGACAAATTCGTCTCCCGTCTCATCAGCGAATCTAGACTTGATCTCTGCGATCCAAAGTTCTCCGCGAGGAGCCAAGATCCTGTAGGCCTCCTTGATGAAATCCAGAAAGTTGGTACCCATCAGGGCAAGGCAAAAGATGACAATGGTACAAGAATTATCCGGAAGTGGAACGTTTCTTATATCTGCAACAGTGATTCTTTCGTTAGCTTTCTTCAAATCGAAGCTATGGACCTCGTATGACCGCTGTTTGTATTTCTTTGCATTTTTGTTAAATTTCTTGAAGAAATTATTAACTTCCAAAGCAAGTTGAGCTTCACCGCATCCCATATCTGCAATGACAATTTTCTTGGAATCTTGCAACCCTGGGAGCCCACCGGGTGCATTGACAGGCTTCTTTGCTCTCTGTTGAATTTGTTCCACGAACACGTTGACTGGATTTTCGGGCCAGGAGGTAACTTGAGAACGGAACCCTTCATGGTATTCATCAAATAACTGAGGTTGATTTTGTAACATTTCTAGAGCTTTATCGGAGCTAATGGTATAAAGCTGTTCATTAATCCAGCGAAATCTAGATCCCGTTAATTTTGCCATCATTTTTTGTTGCAATGGAGTCAATGTCTTCTTGGAGCCTACTATCGATTGCGATACTTTCTGCTTTTTATCTGGCACATTAGATTCATCTTGATTATCTGATAAACGCTTATTTCCCTTACTCTTCTTCACTTTTTTGATTTCTTCGGCTTCATTAGCATTCGACCCTTGGTCCTCAGGCTCGCTATCATTATCGTCATCAATTTCTTGATTAATAGCTTGATTTTTCCTACTTTGTCGATCTACTTTCAACTTATCCTTCTTAGCTTTCTTATTTTTCTTCTTTTCCTCAGTTTTGGCAGCATTGGCATCAAAAAACGCTACTTTATCAGTCTTAAGATCCCAACCTTCAACTTGAAATAATGACATGACTTCAATTCACCTTATCAAAGCCCTCCAAGACCAATTCAGCTAGTAATTCTCTTTAGCGATGAGATGAGCTTGCCAATAAGCAGCGATGAGCTGAAAAATTCCATATCGTCCAGAACGAATCAGCTAAATCCCATAGTTAAGAGGACTTCAACAGTCTGATGGTCTCTCAGGCTCAAGAATCTGCTTCAATTCACTTCATTATGGTCTCTCAAGCTCAAGAATCTGCCTCTATTCGTCTTGTAGTGGTCTTATCATTTGGAATATTCCAAGTGGATTTGTATTGATTCCTTCCCATTCATTTCAATCCACCATCCTGTAATGGCATTTGGATGCTTGTTGACTAAATCTCTTAACGTCTCTTTTAGAACTTCTAGTATAGCCTTGTGTGACACATTGGGAAGTGATAGTTTCTCGTGAACTTGACGAATTTCAATGGTACCAGAATAAAATTGTAGTTTCAATAGACCGAGCAAGCGACTTGTGAAATATTTGTATAGGCTCTTTAATGGTGTAGAGTCTATCACATTCTGACTGGTGTATGTTATGAGACCAGATATGACGAGCTTGCGAATAATTTCGAAAAATGTTTCGGATTTTAGTAGTTCCAATGGTTTGACCAGCATTAGGTTTTGCCTGTTGAATATTATTGTGCTAATGTCGCTAACGATGTTATTGATCTCTGCGGCTTGGTATAGCTCGAGTAGTGGTACAGCGCGGTTTCCGCGACTTAAGAGATATCTTAATACCTGTACTCTTGCCTCTGATTCGCTGCATGTAGAGATACTCTTATCGGAGTGGACCTGTGAGTTTTCTGGATTTAGTAGTAAAGGTTCGTTAATTTGCTGCACAGAACTCTCGATAACAAATTTTAAAGACTTTGAATTCATACTATCATCCGATATTTCATCCTCACATTGTGAACCATCGCGGTATGGGCTCACTATTTCAAGCTCTCGCTTGTACTGCTCTACCAAGAGCGCTTCAACGAATTCTTGTTTATTCCTCGGTTTGACCGGTGTGGTGAAAGCACTAGTACCTTCATTCTCACCGGTTTGCGCGTAACTTTCCTGTGTAAGAGTATCTTCACAGACCTGTCTGTTTAATTCCCAAGGGCGGTTTAAATCTTTACATTGCGCCAACGAAAGTTCCCAATGTTCGATCTCAGTCATTAAATCATGACATAGCTCAACATCATCCACCGATAATTCTCCCCGGTAAAGATCAATTTCGCCAGATAGACGCAATCTCTTGCCCACTAACTGGTTTACAGACAGACAATAAGTTTGCAACATATCCTTCCGACACTTACAAGCCAAAAGCTTGCTTTGATCATCTGGTCTCGACGAGAAGTCATCAACGAACAGGAACACGTAGTCCTCCTCATTAATCCATTTCCACTTAAATCCCATCACAATGCCCAAAACACTGACTCTACGAATCGGATGATTCTTCCAAAACAGACACGATGTCTGATAATGATAGTACTCAACACATACAACTCTAGACTTCTCAATACATTGCCAAAGATCACCAATCAACAATGGAACTGCTTTACCTCTATAGTACCGACTATGTGAGAATAATGGCGGCACAAAAAACGTCACATCTCGATCCTGGTATGCTACATGATCGTAGCCACCCATAACTCATCTGCTCAACGTCTTATTCTTGCTACTTATCGTGTTAAACAGTGGTAGTGATGGTGCTTCGGTTTTATGCGACCCATCGATAAGCTGAAACCAGCGCTAATGGACAAACTTTGACATATAAAGCCCATCATTTGAGCTGAAAACTGAGTTCTGAGCCATTGACCACCACCAGATTACACTATGACCAAAAGACCTCCTCTTACATGCCACGTTCTCGACACAGCTACGGGCAAACCTGCCGCGAACGTCGTGTGTTCCGTCTACAGGATCGATAAAGAAACCTCGACTACTACCTCTGAGCCCTTTGCCATGGCACGAACGGACGCCGACGGAAGAGTTCCACAATGGACTCTTGATCCTACACCGTCAAGACGGCAACAACTGGAAGAATTGGGTATTGTACAAGACACAACAAGTGGCCAACTGTGCTGGGAATCAATGCCACTTGGGACTTATAAGATAAGATTTCAAGCGGGCCAATACTACAAATCACTGGGACAACGCAATTTCCATCCGTTTATCGACATAGTATTCACGGTCGATGACTCTACACACTACCACATACCTTTACTGCTCAGTAACTACGGCTACACTACCTACAGAGGCAGCTAGCTGCAGAAGAATCAAGACACGGCAGGGCAGGTGCCACCGTCTAGGTTGCCGTCCAGGCAGGGCTAGCCGTCAAGCTGCTTTCCAGGCTGCCTCCCAGGCTGATCTCACAGTGTGATGAGAGCTGGAACGGCCAGAATGGCTAGATCTTGAATGCAGCTGAGCTGCTCAAGATACAACGCAGAAAGAAACAAGAGACGGCAAATTGGCCGTCCCAGGCCTGCCAGGCCACCCAGGCTGGTCTCACAGTGTGATGAGAGCTGGAACGGCCAGAATGGCTAGATCTTGACGGTTTAACTGATTTTATAGGTCGTTAGTGTTGATTTTTTCACATAGTTAAGTTACTATAAGCTCGAAATTTACTATAAAAATGGGCATCTTCGGAGAAGATTTTGACATAATTTAGCCGGTTATAGAGGTCTATTGGTGTTGAAAGAGTTGGGAGTTTTAAATCTCCATTGGATTTAGTACTACCAAGTTTTTGACGGTTTTTACAGGCTTTTTGGTGAGAATTTGCTAGACGAACTAGATCATACTTGGTTATGCTTTCAATTGAACAGAGATATAATATTTGCCTTATGGCTGAACGGCATCCGAAATGGACACAACTAGAGTTAGCAAGATGGGCATATGAAACTTTTCAATTGCCCAAGATACCATCACAGGGCACAATTTCACGATTACTTGCCAAGAAGGACGTTTATATGAATTGTAAGGATAATGAGAAAGCGGCAAATCGAGTTAGAAAGCCGAATAATGTATTGGTACGTTTGATTTTGCAAGAATGGGTTTCACAAAGTATATGGAATGGTATACCGATTAATTCACCGATTATACAGGATACAGCACAGTCGGTTTGGTATCGGATTCCTGCAGAGCATCGTGAGGGCAATGGATCGTTTTCTTACAAGTGGATAAATAATTTTCTGGCCAAGATGGATATCAATATATCGAATTTGGATGAAGAGTTGCCCAAACCGCCAAAGATTTGGACTTTTGAGGAAAGAAACGCTTTAAAGCAAATATTTGCTACTATTCCTTCAAAGGATATCTTTACTTTGGATGAGACGTTTTTGGCGTATAATTTACCATTGGATTATGCTCAATACGAGACCAGTCAAATTCAAAGGGTTATAGAAGTGGCAACAGTGATGCTTTGCTCGAATGTGGAAGGAACCGAGAAATTGAAACCAGTAGTCGTGGGAAAATATAACAGTTATCGCAGTTTCAGGAACTACTTTCCCGAGGAGCCATCTGATCCGATATCGCAATCTTTGTTAGGCGAGAAGATGGCACGTAGGTTTGGAATATCATATCACAGCAACCGGAAATCATGGCTTACAAGTAATTTGTTTCATGACTGGTTGGCAAGGTGGGACAAACGACTGGCGGTAGATAACAGGAATATTTGGATTATATTGGACGATTCCTGCTCACACAGAATAATAAATCCTCATCTAAAGAACATCAAATTGGTCTACACTTCAGCAAACTCAAGATTTCTGCCATTCAACTGGGGAGTTTTGGATGAGTTTAAGACAAGATATAGAATTCAACAATATCAAGCACTGATAGATTTACAAAGCACACTGGAGAAAAAGACCAATAAAAAGCTATACATTACATTCGAACAAAGTCAATTGACAATGTCCAACGCTTTTAAATTCATTAAGAAGGCGTGGATGGGTATACCGGTCGAAACCATCAGAGCGAACTGGAAGAGTTCTGGGATTTTACCACCTGAAATGATCCGTTTAGATGAAACGGTAAGCATGGCTTTCAAGAAAAATGAAGCACTGGAGGCAGAACTCAATAGTCTATGTGATAAGTTCTATTGTGAGAAGAAATGGGATCACGATATGCTACTGGACTTGAATATCGAAAATAAAAATACCAATTTCCTGAGTACAGAAGAGCTTGTAGAAAGTGCGATTGTCGATCTTGTCGAGCCGGATCCCAACATCAGCAAACGGTCAGCCACTCCAACACTGAATCAAGTAACAGATTACTCCAATTTTGATCTGCTTAATGACCGCAACCTTAACCTGAATCTAAATCAAACGGAGAATGCTGCAGATCTCGAGTCAGAATCTGATGAAGATTTGAACAAAGAGAATATAGTACCCAATTCGAACGACCCTCATAACATCGCCATATTACACAACACTCATGGAAGAGGAAACGTGGAAAACAGCTATGAGATGAACTTAGAGAAAATCCTGGACAGTAATTACACAGAAGAAAACACAGATAAAATTTACAATGTCAGTACTTTGATCGACAAACCCAACCTTTTCACGGGAGAAAATGGAGTTCTTGATTTGAGGGTTGTCGGTATTGACGCTTCGATTGTGCCATCCGATTACTTTGATGATATGTTTCCACCAGCAGTTTCAGGACCAGCTCCCTCTAATGTGGCCAATGGTACTTCTGATGGTCTAAATGCGCAATCTGGGCAAGCAGAATCATCTTATACAAGTACAGCCGTCCCAGTTAACAACGCTGCGGCTAATACTGCACCAATTGTTCCGTTCGGAGATCCAGCACTAAATCATCTGCTTGACAATGCAGTTGCTTCAAATAAAGAGGTTACACCACCATCAGTGCCTGATTTCCCTCTAGAATCAGATCCAGGTGCAACTCTTCAATCGAACATTAACATCGCAAAATCTTTGGGAAACATTTTGAAGCATACTGAAACTCGTGAACTAACCTTCTCTGATGCTGCAATCGCTGAAATAAAGCTCAACTACGATTATCTTTTGAAGAGGATAAAGAAAGTCAGAAAGCAGAAGCATAATATGAAGACTAGAAGAGGTCAAGTCCAGTTAGACCGATATCTTGGTGGATCTCCCTCAAGCCCAAATAATACGAACTTTTCATCATCTCGGAATTTACATGATTCCGTAGACTTACAGTTGCCAGGTAACTCATCATTCTTTTGACTACCGATTCAGCTGTAACCATATAATACTACATAATTGAACCATTGATAAAAAAGAGCATTACAGACATTACGATTTCTAATCATTCCTTTCTTCGACATGAAAGACCTTACCCATAGTCATATACTTCCGATATTCCAAGCCGTATCCTTTAGTTTCATCATCGATTATCTTGAAGACATTGGTACTGACCTGTAAGTTCAATGCATTGTCCTTGGAAATTCGAACGAGCGTAGATTTAAGACCATCAACATGCAAATCAGGCGGCATTGCTCTGATTACCTCAAGGTACGTTTTCCCGAATTGATCTGGAGAATCTAACAACGCCTTGATGAATTTAGGCTTATCCATACTGTAGCTGACCATAAATACCCACAGTTCAGCATCACCCCAATTTTTCACAAACTCTATTGCTAGGTTAGGGTCATTCAGTTCGTCGATTATCAGTGATAAAGCTTTCTTGTTCTCGCCGATTTTACCCCAGAGATATATCAATTCGTTATGGAAACCTCGACGATTGGAGCAAAATTCAATGGCCTTCTCGATATCATAATTAGATCTCCTTTTCAAGAACCCTAGCAGTTGATCTTTTTGAAACTCAGCATAAAGGTCAATTAAATCATTCTCATATTTTGCAGTCAAATCAGGATCGATCACAGAGAGTCTGCTTAAATAAAGGAAGAGTATCAGACGCAACTCTTTCGGGCTCGACAGTGTTTCAACCACCTTACTGGTTTGGAAGCTGTGTCGATTACAAACCAACAAGTTCATTGGCTTCTCAAAAATCTGCTTGGCGTCTGCTAATGACAGTTTGTTCAGGCCTTTTATATCATCATCATACGGTAGGAGAACTAAATCAAGGATTCTCCATGTAATCTGTGAAGCCAGGTTATGGGTAAGAAGTATGTCTAGGACTCTAATGTCCTTTCTCTTGATCATATGGGGGATGGCTTTCACATAAAGCTTCTGAATCAAATACAAATGAATAATGGCATCTCTGTAGGTATCTTCAAATGCATCGTGTTTTTCAATCTTTTCTTCTAGTTGATCTTGAAGGCCTTGAAATGAATAAACGTTTAAGGGCCATTTGTGAATGCAATCCAAGAATTTCTCTAACTTTCGTTCTTCCAGGTAGTAGTTCAATATGGAATCATAAATCGATCTATCAAGTGGTGGCTCCGTTGGAATAGATTCCGCTAGACAGTCCACTTTCCCATTATCTATGAAAACCATGAAAACCTTCCGACTCTCTTCCAATAGTCGATCCACTTGTTGGCCCTCTTTAACATTACTGGCGATCAATGAGGTGATGAAGGAAACTGCACATTCCCACTCGTCATCATCAAGAAGCTGATAAACATATTTAAAGCCCGTACTCAGTCGCTCATCCGGGGTAGCAGCATATTTTCCAACTTCCCATGCTTTCAGATAATTACCTTTCTTGAGATACCAATTGTAATGATCATTCAAGGAGAACACCTGTATTCGTATACTATCCTTCGCACTGATAAGAAAATATTCCGTGAAAGATTCATTGATGTGCTTACCCAAATGATAATCGTTAATCGATAGGTTCTTATAATTTTTGGTTATTACCTCATCGCTGTAAACATCTACACCGCTCACAGCATCGATAACCTGTAATTCTGGAATATTAGAGTTTTCTTTACTCTCTGTATCGAATCCCAAACACAGAATTTGATCATCTTTGAAAGATGCAACGCCCGCTATCTGTAATCGCAGTTCAAAGTAATGTTCCAATTCGACTTTCTTATCGGGGACAGCTCTCAAGCTTGATGCTGCACTGGATAGAATAGATCCCAAGTTCTTTCCGTAATCTACGCTACTTTTCAATGACACTTTGAACATCCAAATATGTTTTCCCCAACCCACAACTATTCTATCACTCTCGGGGAAGTGAACATGAGGCTTATACAAAGCAGGTCGAACTTCATCACTCCCATCATTGGGGAATTTCACATTAAGAAGCTGAGTCTTTGAATGAATACTGCAAAAAGTGATTCCCGCATCATTCATCCACAGGATAATATCACCTATTGTAAAGATCCCCATAATAGGCCCTTCGCCCTTGACTAACGTGGTATCCACTCTATTTCCTAACCAATTCCTCTGAGAAAGGATAACTTCTCCAGCCATCCCACCAGATACAAAAGTCTTATGTGTCGCATAATCTTCACTCAAAACAACAGCCTGAATTGGCCTCTTGAAATCAAAAGAAGTAATGTTAGAAGGATCTTCTAACAGTCCAATAGCTACTGTCCCATCAATTGATCCTGTTGCAAAATAAACGTTATCAGAATGAATCGAAAGAATCGATGAACGATGTAACTTTAACGTCTGAATTGCAGTAAAATCGGGCAATGTAAGGTGTAATAACCCAGAATGAGTACCAAATGCAAAGAACTCATCTTCAAATAAACATGCTGATATAGAATCTCTATTAAAGAAATTCGTCGGCAGCTTATTCAATCTCGTATACTTGAGCAAAGGAGGCATTTCCTCTTCATCTGAATCGGTCTCAGTATCTTGTTCAGACCCACTGGGTTGATCTTGGCCATTTCTTACAGGCTTTTCAATGTTCCCATTCATAACTTTCTTACTATCTGTTGATCCCCTGCGTTCAAGCTCCATTTCCGCTGGTTTATATTCAACTGGCATGGTCCTGACCTCATCGTATCCATGATTATCTTCCATAAGCCTAGTTTAAATTCTTAACCACTCATTCATCACTATTTCTGACCTTACTCTTCAGGTTTAACAGTTATAGTTAGATGTACTTCGCTACCTTTATACTAACAAGATAACAAAGGTATCTTAACAAGACCCATACAGTCTTATTAGTACTGATACGTTACATCTAGCCACTAATCTCAGTCAGACAACTTACCATATCTACTGTACAACGTCAAAGTTGTGCCAACATATCTCAAGATTCAACAAGAACAAGAGTTTAAATTTAGATGTCTAGTAGCTGGAATCTCCTGATTTTGAACCAACCATCGAGACTAGCAAGACTTTTATCTTTGTTAAGAGCTAGCAGTTGGTAATCTTATAGTAACTTTGACACTTTGAACAAGGACAGTATCTATCATCATTACCGGTGTAAGTGGACTTTAAGTAGTCTAGTGAGTTCTGCAACGTTACCAATCCAGTAGGAAGCAGTTTACTCGTTTGCAAGGCATTTGAGTAGTCAAGAAACCCTGGATTTGCACCATGGCTAGAGCTAGACGTGGATCTTTGATACAATGTGATCCATCGATCAAGGCATTGATAATGCAGATCGATGCAGAACAAAGTGATATTATCCTAGAAGAGTTAGATGATACCCATCTATTGGTTGATCCATCGAAAGTGGAATTTATCAAGCGTGAATTGAATAGGTTACTCTCCAAGAACATATATAATCCTATGGATGAGGACGAAAATAATTGAGACGTTGTTTAATGTCAGTTTATAGTTTAAGTAGATTTGAATTAACCAGTTGACTATAGCTGAAGGCGGTTGGCCTACAGCTCTTTCATTGTTCTTTTGGTTAACTTGCTGATAATGTCATTGACAAAGCCAGTGAAAACGTCATCGTACATCAATTCAGATATTTCAGATTTATCCAGGACGCCATTTGCAGCTTCATCGCTCACTTTTTCGTAAAATTCACTGTAACGTTGTGATGTTACTTCTTGAACTGCATCCATTAAGCTTGCCACGACGTCCTGGTCGTCGATGAAAGTGGAAATTTGAGCATGGATTCGTGGTAGTTTTTCCTCCAATTGCGATCGAAGAGTGTTGTTATTGTCCACAATGGTTCTTGAATCGCGATTTTCGATATCTAGAGTAGCGCCAAAGAGTTGAGCGGAAGCTGTTTCTGTGAACTCACCAATAATGGTACGTAATTCGTTAATCAATTCTGAGCGGGCATCGACCATGTTATTGACCACTCTAGGAACCAGCGCCTTGGCCATGCCAAGAACTGAAGATTCTCGATCACTCAGGTTCAGGCTCCCGGTCTTGAAAAAGGCTTCCACACCGGAGAAGTCGAGGTACGTCTCATTTACCGTGTATTGGATATTGAAATTCTGAATCTCTTGACGTAGCAACAGCAAATTGCTCAAGTAGGATAACTTAATGTCCAGATTATTAGAGCCACCAGAGACGGTTTTGACTGTGTTATAGGCCTTTCTGAGGGAGAGTATACAGTCATGAACAATGTGGTGAGCCAGATCGTCAAATACAGCGGCATTTAACATTTCATATATTTTTGAAAGCAGAGCCAGCGATGTGACTAGAGGAGGATAGTACGATTCAAGCTTATCGACCACAGATTGCTTATCGCCGTCAGCACAATGCTGAGTGATGTTGGACAGATAAGCTTCGACTATCGGATCGGTTTTAGTTTCACTAACGTTGGCTTCCTCTGACGATTTACTTTTCCTGCGAGAAATGATGAAAGAGTCCTTTGACGGCACATAGCCTACAATATGTTGCTGGATATAAATTTGTACCCTGAGAATCAACCTCGCCTGCAACTTCTGAACAATTGGTTCAAATATTTTTTCAAACTGTACATCTGGGAATTGGGTACGGTATTCTTCAGAATCATCTTCAAACTGGTAGTACTGCCCAAACAATGTAACAGAGTCACAAAGCATCGAAATGTCAGTTTCTCTCAGAATTTTCGCTCTCACTGAATCGTATAAGGGATCGCAAAGTTGGCATAACCATCGCGTAGCTTTCTCGCGAGTATGCTCTTTACCATGAAACTTTGTAAACAGGGCAAACTCATCGCTGCACAGTCTTTCAAAATAAGTTTTGCTGTTTTGAATAAAATATACCAGATTCATCTTATCCCCATCAACTGTCTCATCGAGGTAATGACGGATGATTGGGGCCAACAATCTCGTGCGGGTTTGGAAATAGTTCTCAAAGCAGTCATTTAGTATGGCGCCAAGTTCGTCATGATATTTTACATGTTTGACACTGTGCACTCTCGATATAAGTTCTGAGATCCTAGTGTAGTACTCCTGGGAAAGCTGTTCAAACTTGTTGTATACAAGCGCTTCTCTAGAGATTTGCGATGAAGACGAGGCCGATTTCAGTTTTTCATTTATATCATTGCAAGTTTGCTTCAGGATACCACTCAAATAGTTTGCAATCAGTTCGCATGCTTTAATGAGACATCGCTTGAACCTTATGCTATAAATTTCCGCTTCTTCTAAATCTTGATGGTCTTCAAGGAAGAACAGAGACTGATCAATTGTATCAAGCATTTTGCTAAACGAGTTTTTCCTGACCAGATTTGCTGATGATGCATGGTTCAAACGACGCATTATTGGATCAAGAGCCGTAAAGTACTCCATCACCTTGGGGATATTGCTATGCAACCGGGACAGTTGTTCATATTCCACATAGGTACCCTTGGTTCTTTCAATAAAATCGATAGAATTCGACGAAATCTGTCCAAATTTGTCAATTGCTTCTTCCAAATGGTCTTGAATCTTGCAGACTTGTTGCAATATAGTATCGTATTTCTCGACTTTGACGTTCAATTCTTGCAAATAGCGATTATATCGATCATAACGGTCCAATGTCGCGAATTCCTCATCAACTTGAATAAGCCTAGATGTCCCTGGATCTCCCTCAGTCACTAATGCCAACTTTTCCAGTTTATTTAATAGATAACTATCATCAAGTAAACGCGGTAATTCTTGGTAATCGAGTCCACCGGTCCTTGAAGCAATGCTAGAGACTATTGAGCTTCTTCTGGTCCTATTCATCGAATATTATCAACACCATATACCTTACAAGAACCCATCAAGCAGTAGTCAACATCCATCTATATTAACAACAATCGAAATCGTTGATTATGACCTATATTCCAGCTCAATGAGCCATGAATCTAATTCGATGCCTATATATGGGTTTATGTTCCTCATCTTATCCCAACACTTATAGGTGATATGCCCTGTCTCGCCAAGTCTCTATGTACATGCTTTTCTCCAACTGAATTTCTATGTCGATTCATTAGCTCGTGCAAGTTCTTCTCTTATCTTTGCCTTCTCAGCCTGAATATCAATTCCCAGCTCTTCTTCTAGTTTCTTCTCTAACCGTAGTCTCTTCTCCAGCCGTTCTTTCTTCATTCTCGCAAGTTCTGCCTTGATCTCATACGGTTCCTTGGGTATCTTGTTCAAAGTCTCAGGATCTGGATAAAATCCCGGTACATTAAGCTTCTTATCCGTGTCAGTACCGATATAGTACATCACCGCAACTGGTGCAAGCAAACAGAACGAAAACCTGAAAATCTCTAGCTGAGATCTGGTATATTTAAAGGGGAACTTCATTCTCAGTTGCAATCAACGTTTAACAATCCTATTGCAAGCTATCTTCAGCTTCTCAACCCATATTCTAGTAGTATTCAGTCCATAATAACCTCTACCGTTAAAATGCCTAGCAGTTCCAGAGGGTTACCCGGACCCACATGGCGAAGCTTCACGAATATCAGCCAATTAACGATATCTTAGCTGTTATGCTCAATATGATCTGGGCTCGACTGGATCCATTTAACGGTTCACTTGACTTGATCTTCCATGTGTATGTCTCGTTTGACTCGTTGTCTTGATGCGATGAGCTTCTTCCGGCTCTTTGAAAAAAATTTCAAAAACAGTCTTGAAGACCTCGATGAGATGAACAGATTTATTCGTAGTCCTTGGGTAGATGTCGAATTTCAAGAGATTGAAAGTTGACAAAATGGTTAGTCAAATCTGTACTCATTCAGGTTCATTCCATGCGGATGAAGCGCTCGCTGTTTATATGCTTAAATTGTTACCACGGTATAATGATGCCAAAGTGGTAAGATCTAGAATTCCTGTTGATTGGGATGAAAGCGATATTGTAGTGGATGTCAGTGGTAAATATGATGGGATCAAGTTTTTCGACCATCATCAACGTGAGTTTTTTGAGACTTTTGATGATAACCATAGGACAAAACTTTCTAGCGCTGGTTTAGTGTATAAGCGTTTTGGGCGTGAAATCATTAAAACTGTGCTTAAAGATGTCAATGATAGCGATTTGGATATCTTGTACCTGAAGGTTTACAAGCAATTTATCGAGGCCTTGGACGCCAATGACAATGGTATAAGTAAATTTGATGCTGAAGAAATCAACATCAAGCCCAAATTTTCAGATTCTGCTATCACTATCCCAGGTATCATAAGCAATATGAACCCTAATTGGAACGATGATTGTTCGTCAGCGAAATACGATGAACAATTTTTCAAAGCTAGCGCTTTCATCGGTGGTGTATTTGTTGATTTAGTCAATGGGTATGGGAAATCATGGTTACCAGCCAAATGTCTAGTTCAAAAAGCTTTGGAGAACCGTATGGATGTCGATAAGAGCGGGAAAATCATTGTATTGGACCAGTTCTGCCCGTGGAAGGAACACCTTTTCGAAGTGGAAAAGCAAATGGGAATCGTCGACCAAATCCAGTTCGTCCTGTTCGAAGATAGCAGCAAGACTTGGAGAGTCTCGACCGTACCAGTTTCTGCCAACTCGTACAAATTCAGGAGGGGACTCCCAGAACCTCTAAGAGGCCTGAGAGACCAAGAATTAAGCGAAAAATCAGGAATCCCAGAATGTGTCTTTATTCATGCTGCTGGCTTCATTGGCGGAACAAAGACCAAAGAAGGTGCTTTAAAAATGGCTAAGATGTCTTTATAAAGCTTTCTATCGTTTATAAAGTAGCATAGAAAACTGATTGTCTTGTTAAAAGTTGGTATCTTTATAAAGCTTTGGTGGCGACCGTTTTTCTCAACATTTAGCCGCCGAGGTACAAAAGACCTAACAAAACAACACTTTCAAGTCACAAAATCACAACTAATAAGCTTGTTAGCTCGTATTAGGCATGTCTAGTGAACTCAGATAAGAAGATTTAAGCAATGATTTCTGGTAGTACCTGCAGTATTGGAATAATGCCACAGGAATGAAAACATCAAGCAGTGAGGCAGTGATTAACTGGTGGAAAGTTGAAAGGAGTGGTTCTGGTTGATGTGGAAGAGACTCGGAACATAGCTGAATAAATTAGCCCAAATTCACAAGGGCTACGAACTTTGAACCATCGTTATGGCTTAGACTTCAATACCAGAACAAAGAAAGAAAGAAATAAAAGAAGAATAATCGTCAAGAAATCTACAATGTTTGATGCAATACGAGGATTCGTGGTCGAGCTTGTAAGCTGCCCCGTGCATTTCATTTAGGTACTCGGTGACATTGACCACCGCGCTAGTCACATTGTACCGGGTCTACGTTCCGGGCGGTATCTAGGAGGACAGTGTTCGGTGCGACAGCTAACCCTGCAGCGATGACAACCGACAAAGTGGTGACTGTAGTGCTAGCAGCCTTAAGTTGAGCTGCCTCGTATTCCATTGACCCACTATCCATCCAAGTAGCTATAGTGTCCAATATAGCGGTTAAGGTGGCTACTCCCGCTGAGGCCTTTAGAAGGCGTGCGTTGACTTGATACCCGTTGTATTGTATGGCGGATAGTGATACTGCTATTGCTATAACTGTGCAAGTACCCTGTTGTAAGTCCCTTGAAAGGATCGGGACTGACCTGACTAATGTAGCCAGGCCAAAAATAGTTAATGGTAGTAATCCTTGAGGAATTTGCATGTTTGACTATTTTTTGGTACTATAATATTTCCTCATTCTACTAACTATAATTGAAACTTACTTAACTTTACATTGAGAAATACTGGTTCGACAGTTAGTTTCAACAGATTTCACGTCAAAGTTGGTGAATTACCCTCACAATGATCGATCAATGGAAGCAAGTAGGTATTCTATTATTCACTTACTTGGCAGTTCGCGAGGTTGTTGTTTAAATCGCCTCACGGAAAAAGCCGTTCTCCTCGTTTCGATCAGTAACAGGAATTGATTGATCACAAGCTTAAGTCTCTAAAGGGACTTTATTCACTGTTCACCACGGAACTTTAGAGTTGAAGGTGGGAAGACTATGAAGGGATTAATATGGCCGTCAAAGAATAAGAAAAATTCCGGTCAGGGAAGTAATTCTTCCAATGTCTCTTCATCATTGAGTCGTTCGAAAAATACATCATCTACTCGTTCTCTTTCACCGTCAACCTCGACTTTACAACCGAAAAGAAATGCTTTGGGCAGTAGTCATGACAAGAATGCTGGGAACGAACATTTGGAATCCTATGGCAATAGACGAAAGAGTTCAGCTACGCTTTCATTGAGAAATCATGGTAATTCGAACAATAATCGATCTTCCGGAAGCGTTTATTTGTTAGATTCTAATAGCAAATCGATGAAAAGTATAGCATCTTCAGGTCATCGATTTGAGGAATCGTCGATGTTTTCTTCTGGGTCGATTGCGCGTGGTTCTTCATCGGAGGTGGATATTAACGCAAGTGCTAATGATACTGAGGTTGATGTTAGCCGAAATCGAAGCTCAGCGAAAGAAGATCTTCCCTTGACAGAACAACCCGGTTATGTGCCGAATCAGAATTCTAAGCAGGATGAGGAGAGGAACGTTAAACCGTCAGGGAATACTGCAGTATCAACTGAATACAGGGTCAGCCTTAATAAGGATAATTATGACTCGGTTATTTTCAAGTCAGGATGGCTCAACAAATCAAACCATATGTCGACCTCAATCTCATCTCATCACTTAAGATCCGCTGGTCATTCTTCACACACTAATAGAGAAAGTCGATTTTACCATGACACTTCAGAACCGCATAATAATGTCCCAGAATATCGGGTACACAGGGCTCAACTAAAGGGACCTGTACTAAATCTTTATAAAAGTGGTTTGCCAAGCAATGTGAGATATTTTGATCCCGCTGCTGGTGGTTACAGAGAAGATGCTACCTTACCTTCTAGGAGCAGCTCATCAGTTACCATTACCGACAAACAACCTGAGGAACAAACATGCACTATCGAATATTTAAGCGATCAATATCCGCATCCTAAAGTGAAACTAGACAATGGTGGTAAAATTGTATCTGGAGATGTAGAGGGCTTGTGCCATACGGTACTTTTCGCTCAGTTGGAAGGCACAGCTAATGATATTAAGAATCAGAAGAGTATCATCAATCTCATACTGATTCTGCCTTTGATAGACCACTTCAACAAGTTTCTACGAATGTTCAATTATTTTGGGCTAACTTTCACTAAGCATGCTATGAAAGTCTCCAATAGCTCAAACCAGTACTGTAACATCTCACCTCAAGTTGATAATCTGATGACCGAAAGATTAGGTTTAGTGGTGAAAACGATTCTAGAGATGTTTCCAAGCTTTTTATTGGATGATGAGACCTTCCAAGAAATTATAAAGCTATTGGATACTATCTCACTGCATAATGACGAAATTTCGAATTACCTGAAAATTGCTGTGGCCGATAAGCACAATGAACTTAGTAACATTACCGCCTTCAATCGAATCGGACTATCGCAGACCAATTCTAATAAAGAACTTGAACATCGGAGAAGCAAACTTCTAAGGGATTTGATGACCGTTGACGATTTCCTAATAATGGACCTTGACAAGCTAGCAATGGAAGTTCATGAAATCAATTTGAGATTTGATGCAGTATGGGCACCCCGGTTTGATTATTCTCTTCTTTATGATTGCAAATACATCAAAAGTGATATCGTTGCGCTAAATCCTTTGACCTTTAATAACCAAAAGAACGTTCACTTTTTGGGTAGATTGTTGAGCTGTCATCTTTTATCAAGCGACCACAAGGCGAACCGAAACGCAAAGCTTGGAGCTAGGGTTCTTACCAAATGGGTTGAATTTGGCGGAAAATTTGAAGCTTTAGGTGATATGGTCTCTTGGTTGGCTATTGCAACAATTGTCTGCTCCATACCTATTCTGAGACTGAAGTCTCTATGGACCCACGTTCCCGAGAACACACTTAAGACCATTTTTAAAGATTGGGTCCCAACCATTGCTCAACTGAATAGAAGACAATTATCTTCGAAATCTACCACCAGCGTCTTCATTCTAGCGCCGCCAAATCTGGATAATCCGTTTATCAAGTCGAATGTCATCTCATATTTTGGCGACCTCATGATACATGCAGATGATTTACCTCCTGAGACAAAGTTCAAATACTTAGAAAGAAAAGTCAATCGAACCAAGAATGCTTTTTTTAAATGGCAGGAACGTTTGCAAAAACTAAAATCTGCGGATAGCGAAGTTAACTTCAAGACTAAAGACTTTAATCCCGATGAAAGCAATATATGTCAGTTTTGGAGATACCATCTGTCTCAACCCTGCTTAAATATCGATGACATTATGAAGCTAAGCCTTGACTATGAACCACCGGGAATAGATCAAGAAAGCTACTCGAACGTTGGATTTCAACGCAGTCCGCTTTCAAGTGGTGGTTTCCTTCCCATTCTATTCAATGAGATATGTCCGAGCTACTCACTTTTTCCCCAAGATTCATTGATAGGTGCAGCTGGCGCTTCAGATTCACAAGATCCCTCTAATGATCGTTCGGATCCTTTTGGGTCAAGTTTAAGCTCATCTGGACAGTCATCCGTGGAGACCTTATCATCAAGTTTGTCCAATGACTCTAATAGAACTGTGCCGACCGAGAACCACATCACTGGGCTCAAGCAAATCGATGCACCACTCATGAAAGAGCTCTCTTCGAAACAATCTAATAGGCAGCATATGCTAAAATGCATCCGTGATGCTTTCAATGTTGACAGTGATATCTTTCATGTCGCTGATGATCTAATTTTCAAGTCCTTGAACGATTTTGATGTTAATTCGAGGCCTTCCAGTATGGTTATAGAAACGCCGAAAAGATTCTCGCAACAATCTTCGAATAATGGCAACCATTCAAATCAGAGGGACATTGAAGACACTCCAAGCAGATTAAGCCGAACCCTTGAGAACATGGACTTTTTCAGCAATATCGGGAAAGTCTCTGAGACTCTGAAAGAATCTGTTATTGAGGTAGTGCTAAAATCCGGTTCTTTAGAAAGGCTATATGATCTTCTAGTTTTGACAGCCAGCATATTTTCCAAGCTGATAGATACCAAAGACTTGGAAAAGTATTACCAACACAAGAGGCACAGGTCACAATTGCGAGCCAATCGGGGCTCCTTCATGGAAACAGATTCTGTAGGGCTTCTCGATTATGCATTTGTGAAATTGACCATGGATATGGACGTTTACACGGAAACATTTTTCAATTCATACAAGAGTTTCGCAACTACAACATCAGTAGTCGAAAATTTAGCTAGGCGATATGTGGGGGCCAAAAGTTGCGCCTTCTCGATATCGCAATGCTTGACCACTAATAGTGAGTCCAGAGCTTCGCAGTCCGAGAATATTCAAAATGGCAAAAAATTCCCGGTTTGGGATACAAAGATAGCTAACGATGACAGCGTTAACGCTCTCGTCTGGGTTAAAATACAAGTCGGAGCTGCCGAAGCACTACTGAATCTGGTGCAACACCATTACGCTGATTTCACGGACGATATGAGATCAAATGCAATTCTCCTAGATTTTCTCAAAGTCATGGAACAAGATGTCACTGCAGAATGGCCTAAAAGAATAAAGAAGATAAAGGAGAGTGATAACGTTGAAGAGCTGAATGAAATGGAGAGCCTTGTCTCAAGCTTGCAGGATCTTTTCAACGCTATAAGAAGTTGCTACCAAAAGCAGCTGTACAAACCTTTGGGTGTCGATAGGACTTTCAGGAAAGTTACTGGTCTGCTTAATTCTTTTCATAAGATGTCGCTCACGGATTATAACAAGTACCTGAGCTTCAACGATTTTGATGACCCAATGATTGCCAGCTTTCGTCAATTGAAGTTTGATCAATATGAGAACATCATAAAGTGGATCTATTCT